>JAIVFI010000016.1:0-741507 GCA_025558095.1 Hyaloraphidium curvatum
CCCGTACCCCGAGTTCCGGATGCCGGGGTGGCACGCGCACTCGGTGGGCTGGCACTCGGACGACGGGCGCCTGTTCGTCTCGGACGCGTTCGGCGGGAGGGTGTGGCAGGGGCCCTGGGGCGTCGGCGACGTCCTGGGCTGCGGGATGCTGCTCAACCCCGGCGGATCGATCAAGGGCTTCTTCTTCACCCGGAACGGCGTGCTGATGCGCGGCGAGGGCGGGTCGGACTGCTACACGATGGCCGAGGCGATGGTGCCGCTGCTGTCCGAGCAGCAGGGGATGCTGGGGAAGACGTACAGGGCGGCGGTGGGCGCGGACGGGAAGGCCGAGGTGGCGGTCAACTTTGGCGAGGCGCCGTTCGCGTGGGCGCCGGCCAACGGGGATGTGGAGATCTGAGCGGCCGGGGTTCCGAAACTTATCTTGGTAGTACTCCTACGTAATGGGGGGAGATTGAAAAAGACGTCACTGCGTCTTAAGCCACTTTTGAAATCTGCCACGGATTCGTCTGGTCCTGATGCTCAGGTAGGAGGAGGTCTGACGCCGTTAGAGCTCGCAATGCTTGCAGAGCGACAGAACGCGACCCGGTACGTCTGGCAAGTCCCGACGGGTGCCATCTCTTGTCGCGTCCACAGTGCATTCATCGTGGCGAGAGCGGGGCCGCGGAACAGTTCGCTGGGCCAGCGGCGGAGCTGTTCGTCTCTGCCGCAAAGCGCTACCGGACAGGTCTCCGCGGCCGATGTCCCGATCGTTGCCGACGCCACAGTGTTGGGACCGCCGAGGCGGATCCGCCACCGGAGGCGGAACCCCAGGGCTCGGTCTCCAAGGATCGGAGCCCGCCGCGGCGGCTAGGGCTGACGATGGGTGGCTTCCCGTCCAAAGTCCGACCGGGGTCCCCGCCGAGCCGCCCATGCATGCAGTGGGAAGAACAACTTTCTGCGTGTCGCAGTGTCGCGGCCGCGGCAAGGTGGAAGCGGTCGTCCTCGACGGCGTAAGCGCCCCGAAGCCTCCCAGACGCGCGGGTTCACCCCTTCCCCAGCTGTCCGTTCAGGTCCAGCTAGTCCAGCCCAACGGTCCTCCATCGGCTCGGAGCAGAAACGGCCGAGGGCTCCGTCCCGATGACGGAAGTTCTGCGTCCCGCTGGCCGACTACTGACGGTGCGCGGCTTCCCCCACAGTCTCCGAGACAACTGTTCTAAGTCATTTGGCTCCGTCGAGACAGCCACCTCCTTTGCCCATCGCCGCAGTTTTGGGTTGCGGCAGGAAAGGGCTCGTACTGCCTCGGCCTTCGTGCGTTGAGAACCGACGCCTCCCAGCCTTGCGGCCTTGTCCTGCCCCCGCTGCCCCTTGTCCAGTCCCGGCCGGCCCCGAGTGGATTGCAGAAAAGGTCGCGGAGAAGCTGTTGGTTCTGATCGAATCGGAACCAAGGGGATCCGGCTCGATGCACGGACCCTCCGCGGCCCCGCTGGGACCCGGTGACGCTGCGCGGCTTCTCGTCCCAAAGTCCCCAGTGGTCCGTCTCGAGACGTTGATGCAAGTCGTCGAGGAAGCAACGCGTCCATGTCGCAGCGTTCTGGCCGCGACTGTGGCGGAAGCGGTCGTCCTCCACGGCGTAACGAGCCGACCCGAGCGTGGACCGGGCCCCGTCCAGATGGCACGCTCGAGTCCAGTCCGTCCCCAATCATGTGACCCGAATGCCGCAGGCAACCAAGGCATCAAAACGGAACCCAAGGGCTCCGTCTCGATGCCCGACAGCGCTGCGGCCCGCGGGTGACCGATGACGGTGCGCGGCTTCCCGTCCCATGTCCGCGTCGTCGATGAACGCCGTCGATACCTTCCTCCACGCAGTCGCAGGTTCCCGGCTGCGACAGGGCGGAGGTCGTCCTCGACGGCGCGGCACGCGGACGCCTCCCCGCCTCGCTGGCTCGTCCTGCTCCCAGCTGCCCGCGTCCGGTCCGCCAATGCGATCCCGACGTCATTTCCGAACGCGCCGCCGAGGACTTGGATGCGAAGCGGATTTCGAGGGCTCCGCCTCGACACCCGGAAGCTCCGCGGCCCCGCCCGGGACCGCTGACGGTGCGCGGCTTCTCGTCCGGATTCCGTCCCGAGGCGACCGTCCGGGATGCTTCAGCTCTGTCGAGGCAGGACCAGTGCTCAGCTGCGACTGCCGCCGTATGGGCGGAAGCATGGCAGGGCCCGTGCTGCCTCGACCGGGCGGGCACTCGGGAGGCGTATGATGCATGGCCGGGCGCTCTGGCTGGGTCGTCCTCTCTCCGCCGTCATTGAAAAACCAATATCCATAGCCTCGTTCCTCCGTGGAAGTGAATTCGCCACCTCTCGCGGTCCCCTCGGGTGGTTCCGTTCTCCGCGTGATGGGTTTGCGGCGGGAGCGGCCGAGTCAGTTGAATCCCGCCGGCCCCGCTGCGCACCCCATCGCTCGGCCGTTTCCCCCGTTTGCCCTTCCGATAGCCCGGAGACCCGGTCCGAAGATAGAAATGATCACATCACCGGTGTTTCGCCGGCTGCCGACGCGCGGGCGCCGTTCCGCGGGCCCCCAACCGAACCGCCTCCCCTGCAACGATGCCCGCCAACCCGCCCGCGCTGGCCCGCGAGCCGCAGCCGCCGGACGCTCTCTCGGCCGTCGTGGCCATTCTGCGCGGGTCTCCTGCGCCGCGGACTGTTGTGGAGGCCGACGAGGACGCCGGCGGGGGGGATAAACAAACGAACGACGCCGAGGGAGACGCCTGGGAGGGGAGCGCCGCGGAGCAGTCGATGGACGATGCGGCCGACAACGGCGAGGGCGGCGAATCGTCTTCGGCCGAGGACGCCGAGTACGCGCCCTCCGAGGCCTCCGAGGCGCCCGCCGACCCGCCCTCCCCCGCACCGCAAACCCGCGCCCGCGCCGGGCCCGCCTCGCCCGCTCGCGCGAGGTCGCCCTCGCCCCGCACGCAGTCGTTCCTCGCCAGCGTGGCCAAGTACGCCGAGGAGCGCCGTACCGAGGCCGACGTCCTCCGTTCCGAGCTGGCCCAATCCGCCGCCGAAGCGAGGAGGCTGCAGGGCGAGACGGGCCGGCTGGGCGGGGAACTGAAGAAGGCTTGACGGGAAAAGACGGAGGAGGAGGGGAGGAGGAAGGAGGCCGAGGAGCGGGTGGCGGGCCTCGAGGCGGAGCTGGTGGTCGAGAGGGAGGAAAAGGCCAAGGTGGAGGACGAGCTGGCGGAGAAGGTGGTGGAGCTGGGGGAGGTCAGGGCGACGCTGAACGAGGTGCAGGCGGCGCTCACGGACATGGAGGAACGGGCGGTCGCCGCGGAGACAAGGGCGGCGGACGCGGAGGGCAGGGCGGCCGCCGCCCAGGAGCGGGCGAGCGACGCGGAGGATCGGGCCGTCGATTTCGAGAGCCGCTTTTTCGTCGTGCTTGGAGACCTTGCCGAGGAGCGCAGGCTCGTGCAGGAGGCGACCGAAAGGCGGGAGCGGGCCGCCGCCGAGGCGAGGGCGGCCGAGGACAGGGCGGAAATGGCCGAGGGCAGGGCCGCCGAGGCGGAGCTGCAGGCGGAACTTGCCAGGAAGCGGGCCGAGGAGGCCGAGGTTCGGGCGGCGGAGGCGGATCGCAAAACGGTCGAGGCCGAACGGAGGGCAGCCAAGGCCACGCAGCACGCGACCGACGCCGACCGGCGTGCCGAGGAGGCCGAGGGCAGGGCCACCGGCGCCGACCTCCGCGCGCTCGCGGCAGAGAACGCCGCCGGCGAGGCGAAGGTCCTCGCCGAGGCCGCCGAGGAGAGCGCGATGCTGGCGGAGCGGCGGGCCGATGCGGCGGAGCTGCGAGCGCGGGAAGCCGAGGCCCGCGCGGTCGCCGCAGACGCCCGCGCCGCTGCCGCAGAATCCCGCGCCGAAGAGGCGGATCGGAAACTCGAGGAAGCCGAGGCCGACGCGGTCAAGGGCATGTCGGCCCTCGAGCGCCTCCGCGCGGAAGCCCACGCCCGCGCCGAGGCGCTGCAGGAGCAGCTGGACCGCGCGGCGGTTTCGTCGGCTGCAGCCGTGCGGACGCCGGCGAGTGAGTTGGTCGCGCGGGCGCTCGGCAGCGGGACGCGGGTGATGCCGTCGTCTGCGACGTCGACACCCGTTGCGCGAGCGGAACCGCGGCGCACGCCCGAGGAGGCGCCGCTCCTGGCGGACGACGACCGCGCGCCGACCCCGCCCTCCTCGGCCCGCACGCGGGTCGGCACCCCAACCCCGCCTCCCGCCCCCGCCGTGGACACCTCCGATGTGGTGGTGATCCCCGACACCTCGGACGAGGACATCCCCCTCTCGGGCGCATCCCCGCCAAGCCGCGGCGCCCCGCCCCGTCTTCGGACTCGGACGCTGCGGCGCGCGGGAGGGAGCGCACGCCCTCGCGTGCCCGGGTGCGGAAGAGGCTGAAGCGGAGGCACCGCGCGCCCCCGGCGTCGCACGCGCTGCCGGCGGGCGAGGAGTCGGACTACGGCAGCGACGGCTCCGCGGGCATCCCCCCCTCCGCCTCCGGTTCCGACGTCGAGGCGCCGCAGGAATCGAGCCAGCGCGTCAGGGAGATCCCCGCGCTCAAGCTCGTCCGCGGCGACGCGGAGCACGCGTGGGGCGGGGACGAGGATCCCGCGCGGGTGCCGCCGGGGGTGGCGAGGAAGTTGCGGGACGGGAGGACAACGCGGAGGCTGCAGGAGTTTGCGCGGGAGTGGAACGCGGCGAGGTGGGTCTTGCTTTTTGGTGGGCTGAGGGCGCACAACTGATGGTTGATTTTGGGAGCAGGACGGCGTCGAGCTCCTCGGCGCCCCCGGACCCCGAGTCCGCGCGCTACACCATCCCCGAGCCGCATGCCGCCGAGTTCATCCTCGCTGCCCGCGCCAAGTTCGCCCCCCTCTGGCCCGCCAACCCCGGCCCCCCGTTCGTCGCCGTGCGCTCGCACGCAAAGAAGGAGGACACCCCCCAGCCCGCGCCGACGCCGCAGGGGAAGAACCTGAGCGGGCACAGGCTGGTGGAGCTGGACGCTTACAACGCGTGGGGTGGGGAGGACCAGGTGCCGGGGGAGGTCAAGGAGAAGCTGGATGAGGCCAGGAAGAAGTCGCGGGTGGGCACGGTTGCGCGCAAGTTCAACAACCACCGGTGCGCCGCCTGCCTGCCGCTTGCTCTGCCGGCCCGCTGCTGACCGGCCCGCCGTTTTCCGCAGGCCGGACCCCGAGACGGGCCTGAACAACGTCGAGCTGGGCCACTCGACGATCCGCCCGCAGGACGCGGTCGAGTTCCTCGAGCGTGCGAGGGGGCAGTTCCCGCAGTTCTACCCGCCGGACCCGCCGCCGCCGTTCGCGTCCCCGGAGGCGGTGCCGCACAGGACATGGAGGGGGCCGAGGGGGAAGGTGCGGGTTTCGGACGGGGAGAGCGATGATGGCGACGGGGAGAAGGAGGAGCAGGAGGAGGAGGGCGAGGACGAGGACGAGGAGGATAGCGATTTCGATCCCATGGAGGCGGAGCCGGATGGCGAGGACCGGGGAAAGGGGACCAAGGATTCGGACGTCGACGAGGATCCGGGCATCGGGCGGCGCGGGAGGAGGGCGGCGAAGGAGGAAAGCGAGGAGGAGGGTGGCGAGACACGGCGGCGTTCGAGGCGGGAGGTGCAGGAGGACAGCGACGACGATGACGAGGTCGAGGCGCCCGTGGGGCCCGTTTACCGGCGGCTGAGGAGGGCGGTGAAGGATGAGAGCGAGGAGGAGGGCGACGTTGCAGGGGGCGGAGACGTGGGTGGTGAAGCGGGAGACGATGGCAGCGGAGAAGAGGAAGGAGGCAACGACATCGCAAGCGAGGGGGACGCCGAGACGAAGGACGAGCAGCCCGCGGAGCCGAGGGACTCGGACAACCATAGCCCTAGCTGGGCTCCCTGCTGCGACCGGTGGAGGGCTAGGAAGCGATCTTGTAGTTCTGTGGTTGTTGGCAGGTCGTAGTCAGCCTCAAGGGTCCGCTCGATGTGTGGGTAGCGCTATCCTTGGCGCCTCTGCTTTGCCACACCTCCAACGTCCGACAGTCGACGAATCAGACGCTCCCCGGCAGCACAATGGGCCGGCCGCACGACAGCGACCCCATGCGCCTGGCCCGCGAGCCGCTGGTTGCCGCGGCGGGGGCGATGCTGCGCGGCGAGAGCCCGTTCTTCAAGTACGCGCGCGACATCCCGCGGCTCGACGAGCCGCCCATCCTGGCGCCCTCGCGGCACATCCCCGCCGAGGAGCGCGAGGCGCACGCGCGCAAGGCCGAGGTCGCCGGGGCGGGGTTGTTGGCCAAGTGCTGGGAGGCTCTGTTCCCCGCGGAGCGCGGCGACGGCTTCGCGTTCCGCACGGCGGCCGAGTTCCGCGCCGCGTACGCGTCGGGCGCAACCGATCCCGAGAAAGTGGCCGAAAGGTTGCTGGCCGCAATCAAGGAATCGGACGCGGCGCCAAAGCCGCTGAGGGCCGTGGTGCAGTGCGACGAGGCAGACGTGCGGCGCCAAGCGGCCGAGAGCGCGGCGAGGTGGAAGGCCGGCACGCCCATCGGGCCGCTGGACGGCGTATTTGTGACCATTAAGGTGTGGTGGACGGCTCTGAACGTCCGGCAAGCGATGACCGCGTTTCTTTTAGGAATCGTACAATGTCAAGGGCTACGAAGCGCGGCAGGGCACCTCCTTCGTGGGCCGTGGCAAGCCGGCCGCCAACGACACCGAGTCCGTCGAAAAGCTCCGTAAGACCGGCGCCATCATCGCCGGGATCACGAACATGGTGCGTTCCAACTCTATACACCACTGTTGTCCCCCTCTGACTCTCACCTCCTGGTGGGCAGCACGAGGCCGGCTGGGACGTCAACGGGATCAACACCTTCTCGGGTCCGAGCCGCAACCCTTACGACCTCGACCGCACGGCCGGCGGCTCGAGCGGGGGCTGCGCGGCGAGCGTGGCCGCGGGGTTCGTGCCCGTGAGCATGGGCGGCGACGGCGGGTTGGTCTCCTGCACCGGGCCTCCGGGTGGATGATTTGCTAACCGCTGTGTCGTCGGCGCCAGAGGCTCGGTCAGGATCCCGTCGGCGTTCTGCGGCATCGTGGGGCTCAAGCCGACCTGCGGACGGATCTCCAACGGGTCCGAAGGCGCGCACCTGTCGATGGCCGTCAAGGGCATCCATGCGGGAACAGTCGGTGACTTGGCCCTCGCGGTGGGACATGACGAATCGGAGCCATCACGGCCCCGCTGACCCCCCACCTTTGCGCGCAGTACCTGGCAGTGGCGGGTCGCTCCGAAGCCGACCCCCTCACCTACCCCTCACCGCCACCCCACGTGCACGCCCTGCTCCACCCCCCAAAGACCCTCCGCATCGGCGTTCCGACCAACTTCTGGGCCCTCCTTGATCACCCCGGCATCGACTCCATCTGCCGTCGCGCGGTCGACGCCCTCCGCTCGCTCGGCCACGTCGTCACCGACTTTGAGCTCCCGGAGCTGCACCAGATCCGGCGTGGGCAGTTCGTCACCGCCGTCGCCGAAATGTCCGCCGCCGCAGAGAACCTCCCCCTCCCCGAGGGAGGCGGGGCAAAGAGCGCGTGGGAGCTCCTCCAGCCGCAGCAGCAGCTCGAGCTGCTCGGTTTCTCGCGCACCTTCACGGCGGGGGACTACCTCCAGGCGCTGCGGATGCGCCGCCGGGGCATGGACCTCCTCGCCGGGGTGTTCGAGGGGTTCGACGTCATCGTCACCCCCGCGACGGGAAACGTCGCGATCCCCATACACGACGGCGACGAGCTCCACGGGGCGTGCACCACCGCGTCGACCCTGGACGCGATCAAGTTCACCGGGTTCTGCAACTTCCTCGGGCTGCCCGCCGTCGTGGTGCCCGTCGGCTACATCGAGGGCGAGGATCCGGCGGAGGAGGGGATGCCGGTGGCGCTGCAGGTCGCGGGGAAGTGGTGGGACGAGGACGTGGTGATGGCCGTCGCCGGGATGCTGGAGAAGGAGGTGCCAGGGAGGAAGCGGCCGGGGCGCCATTGGGACCTGCTCGGGTAGCTGGCCGCGGGAGGCCGGAATAGCAACGACTCGACTCCATCTACGAAATGTCGGAATAGACTGCGAACCGTCGCCGCGGAAACTGGTAATGTGTGCTGGGAGCTGCCGTTCGACAAGTTCCGTTCGCGGGGCGGACGGGACTTCTTCGGACAGGGGTGTCGCTGGTCGCATCGTGACAGCTATGGAAAAATAGCTAGCTCAGAAGCTCATCCGAGGATACCCGATCGCAGCTACACCCCGCGAATGCATCCTCGTCCAAGTCGAGCTGCCGAGCAGCGCGTACCTGCCATCCACGCCGGACACGGGGACGGACGATATCCCGCTGATGGGTATGTGGGATGCGTCGCACGAGTCTGCTTCTTGCCGGAGGAACGCTGAACGCTTGCCCACCGCAGGTCCCGACTCCGCGCCGGGCCGAGCGTCCCCGCATCCGGAACCCGGGGCGAATGGGCTTCGGCCCGACGACGTTCCCGGGGTCCACCTGCGATTAGAGCGGGTCCTGGGAGCGTCCCTTGCCGTTCGCCCGAGGGCGCGGACCGGGCGCGGACCGTCGCCCGTTGTCGCACGCGAGCACTTTTGCTTCGGGGCGGGCACGCCGGGACCGAGCATGCGATGCGCGTCCGCGCGGGGATGCTGCGCCGGGATGGCGGGTGCGCCTGGAACTCGCCTTCGGCCCGAGGCTGCTCTGGGACACAAACCCGCGGCATCCTGTCCATTCGCGCTTCCCTAACAATTTGCCTGAGCCGCCTACTCTCAAGATGCTCCGCGCAGCCGCCGCTCTCGCCGCCCTGCTGCTCACCCTCGCAGTCGTCGCCGCGCCCGCCGCCGCAGCACCCTCGCCGCAGGCCCTGTTCCGCCGCTCGTGCGCCGAGTGCGACGCCGACTTTTTCTGGTGATGCCCGCCGCGCTCGCCCGCCGACGCCCCCGCTGACACCGACGCTCCCGCCAGCGAGTTCGCCTTCCCCGGCGCCCGCGAAGGCCACGTCGCATGCGTCGCCTACGCCCCCGGGGGCCGCCACCTCTACCGCCGTTACGAATCCGTCTTCACGCCCTGCCCCATCGTCCCCTGCACCTTCACCGTCGCCTCGAACCCGGGCTACCTGCCCCAGGGGGAGTGCGTCAAGCAGTGCGCGGCGTCGGCGACGTGCGTCGCGGCGCTGGAGAACCCGGTGGGGTGCAGGCTGCTGAGCGCCATGAGCGAAAAGGGCGCGCCCAACATCATCGAGGGGATGCTGACGGTCAAGGGGACGACGTGCCCGGCGTTCGACGGGCCGTGCCAGCCGAACTGATCGCCCGCGCGGGCCGAAGGTGGGGTGCGTATCGGGTGACAAGGGTGGCTGCTCATAATGTGTGCATCTAGTTGAACAGCTGGCGGCTCGAAACAAAAGCAACGTCGGGGCAAGAGACCCGAAGGCAGAGCACGTGAAAGCAGGGGCATTGTAGTAGAGTGCTCTTATTCGAGCCATCTCCCCGTGCCATCGTGGGCCAGGCGGGGGAAATACACCGTTTGAAGCTGCCTTTGAGTGCCCTGCCGCGACGGATCGATCGGATGCCTTCGGAGCGCGGGCGGCACGGCGGACAAACAGCGTCTTCCCTTCCGCTCCGCCCTGCCGCCGGCCGACCGCACCTGACCGCCGCTTGACCTAACGCCCCGCTGCCGCCGCCCACCGCCGCGGAAGCTGAATGAGGCGTTCCGCACGGCCTCCGCCCCGCCCGCCGTCTCCGCCTCCGCGCCCCCGCTCCGCCGCAACGGCACCGCACGCTCCGCCGCTCCGCGAGAGAAAAAGCGCCCGCGCGCCCCGGACTTGACCGCCATCCGGCGACCCTCCTACCACTTTGCACCTACTATTTAAGCAACCTTCAAGGCTGGCGCACCCGCGATGCCCGCGATTCCCGCCATCTCCTACGACACCGTGCTCCCCGGCCGCCCCGACGCCCCGGCGCTCCTCGCCCGCTGCCGCGCCGAGCTGCTCGTCCCGGCTTTCGGCGACGGCGACCTCGTCGACGCGACCGAGAACGTGGCGCCGCAGTACCTCGCCGACAGGCCCGAGGGGTCGCCGGCCGGCGCGGCAATCATCGCCTCGTGCGGCGGGAAGCTGGCCGGCTGCCTGCTCGCCGAGGTGTTCCCCGCCGCCGCCGCGTGGATCGTGACTTACGTAGTGGTCGACCCCGGCTTCCGCGGCGCGGGCGTGGGCAAGGGCCTCTTCTCCCGCGCCGTCCGCGCCGCGGAGGGGATTGCGGGCGCGCACGCCGTCGCGTTCGCCGAGACGGAGGAGCACGCGGGCGGGGCTGCCGCCGACCGGTTCTATTTCCTCGCGCGGATGGGGTTCAGGAGGCTCGAGGTGGCCTACGTGCAGCCGCCGCTGGCGGAGGGCAAGGACAAGGTCCGGAACCTGCTGCTGCTGGCGCGGACCTCGGAGGGCACGGTGCCGGCCGCCAAGGTCGCGGCGTTCCTCTCGGCGTTCTACACCGCCATCACCGCGGACGGGTGGAAGCGCGACGCCGAGCTGTCGGGGGTGATGGCCTCGCTGCGGGCGCGCAAGGCCGTGGCGGCCGGGCCGCTCATCCCCGAGCTCAAGAAGGACGACTTCCAGGGCCGCGAGGGGGTGGAGGCCATGGAGGCCGAGGCGCCGGCGCAGACTGCTTGATCGACTGCGGTGCAGCGGGGCTCGGGACGTGTGCCGGATCCCGGGGTGTTGGACTCCTCGCAAACGGAACACGGCTCCTCTCACGACTCCCATCGCCGTTGGCGCAAAGCATGTAGCTACTCAGCATGGCTATCAGCCGGCCTCCAACTATCGAAACGCGCGACCTGTGCCCCTGCGGGAACCCGAACAAGTTCGAAAGCTGTCACAAATGATGCTTGGATCAGTCGCTCCATTCGCGACTGCCCAGATGTACATGCATAGCTTCGCGCGCAGTCCCGCCCGTGCTCCTTCCAGTGCAGTAGTACAGTAGTACGCAACTCCGCCCCCGTTGCACCTGCTCCTGTAACAGCTCCTGCCGCCTTTTCGTCGCGGCGCACTTGCATAACAGCCAGCAGGTACTCGCACCCCATAGGCTTCTCTCGGAGACCTAGAAACGGGCGATCCAGTACGAGGGGAAGCTGGCGTTGCGCGGGGCTGGTGCGACGGTAGAATCGCCCCGCCGTCTTCGAATCGCGCCCCAGCGCCGACAAGGACCACAGGGTCGGTGGCGGAAGAGTCCGAGGAGTAGCCTCCTGGCGTTTGGGCGCCGAATTTTGGTTCTGGAGCCGTGGACGGGGACCGGCCGATCTCGGTTTTGCGCGGTGCGGACGCTTCAGCCACGCGATTCCCTTCGTGTTTGCACCCGCCGTCACCTAATCGCACCGCCGGCTCCTCCCCCGTTTCCGCAGCGCCCCCGCCCCCGCCGACGACGATGCCCTCCCGGAAAAACCTCCCGACACTCTCGGTCGGCCTCGCCGCGCTGCTGCTCGCCTCCCTGGTCGCCCCCGCCCGTTCCGTCGCCGTGTGGGTTCGGAGCCCGGCCCGACGCCGTGCTTCCCGCACTTACCCCGTCTTCTGACAGCCCTGGTGGCGGCGCGGCGCTCGTGATCTACCGACGGGGGTGCGGCGAGTGCCCGGAGGAGGCGTACTGCGAGTTCGGCTACCCCGGTGCGCCGGAGGGGCACGTCGGTGGGTTCCTGCGGGGCCCCGGGGCTGCGACAGGCGTCCTGATCTGTACCTCGCAGCCTGCGTCGCGAACGAGATCGAAGCCTCGCACCAGCTCTACCGCCGCTACACCCAACTTGGTACGCCTTCGCCACGCGGCTGATCACTTCCATCGACTTGCTGATCGATGTTTCCCTTCGCTCCCTCCAAAGACTCCTGCACCGCGTCCGCGGGGCGGAGCCTCGTTGTGGCCAAGATCGGCGACGGCACCTTCGACATCACGCAGAACACCTCGGCCCCCCTGACGCTCGACTTCCTCAACCCCTGCGACTTCTCCGTGCGCCGCACCCTGGCTTTTGACACCACCGGATCCAACGCCTTCACCACCTGGGGCACGCCGCGGCCCAACAGTGCCCTGATTCACTCGCCTTCCCTCGCTTCCGGCGAGGAGTCGACCTTCCTCCTGGTCCCGGGTTATCCGAAAGAGTCCGGTGACGCTGGTACGGGTACGGAAGCCGATTCCGTCGCGGCGGTTGTCGTAGATCCCGATGGCACAGTCAGGATCCGGTTTACCTTCGGACCGGCATGGGGGATGGGGCGCGGCATCACCGGTGCCTTCCCCTACAAAGGCAACGACGGATCGTGGAGGTTCGTCGGCAGCGGCTTGGACGGATTGGTCTCCTGCAAGCTCGACGGGACCGGCTACGAGGTCGTCCCCGTCGCTGGTCAGGACGCCCGCGGGTTCGCAGAGGACGATCGCGCGCCCATGTAGGTCGCCCTTTGCGTCTTGCCTGTGAGCAAAATGACCCGAGCACTTGAACCAGTTGGACGACCGCGGGCAGATCCGGTCTCAGGTTCATATTCCCCGCCTACAGGTCCTCAACGCCTTCCAACGGCGCTAGCCCGCTTTCCGGGCGCAACGGCGCGCAGTTCCTCTTCTGGCAATCTACCGAAGGCGGTGCCTATGATACCCTCTATTTTGCCGACATCAACGCGGCGTCTGCCAGCCCCTCCTTCGGCGGCGTGCAGAAGTGGACCCGGACCGCGACCTCTCCCGAAGCTTGGACTCGTCAGGCCAGGTTCTTCCCGTCGACGACCGCAGCAGGGTGCCGCGGCTTGGCCGTGTACCGGAACGGCACGGACGTCGTCATCCTCACGACGACGGCCGAGACCGCGCCCAACAGGCTGATCCAGTTCATCGATACGGGCTACACCGGCGATACGGCCGTCACCGACTTCGAGGTCAAGGTGCCGGCCTCGCCGGGGATCGCCCTGCAAGGGCTGGCTTGGATCGTTCAGGAGTGAGGCGTGCCCACTCTGCGGTGGTTACTGTTGGCGACGAGAAGGGGATCTGCTGTTGGACTCTATCTTCTGTGTCAAGATGCACTACAGCTCGTAGAACTCGACGCCCTCGTTGCATTTAGTACTCGAGGTCCTGCCCGTTCCAGAACGCCCCGTGGAACCCGAACCCGACCACGTGCCGCCCCGCCTCCGTCCCGTCGAACACGCACCGCGCCACCTCCTCCATCCGCGCCGCGTCGAGCACCACCAGCGCCGACGACGTCCTGGCCGCGTCGAAGCACACCGTCAGCAGCACGCCGTCGTCCTCCTCCGTTGCGCCGGGGCGCGGGACGAAGATGGGCTCGGACGGGTACAGGCCGGGGGCCGACCAGGTCGTGCTCGTGTAGGCCTTGGCAATCGACTGGTGGGCCGTGGCGTCATTAGGCCCGGTGCGAGAGCGGCGGCAGAGCACAGAGACCCACCATCTTCTTGATCCCGGAAAACAGCCACACCTTCCCCTCCTCCTCTTCCCCCTGCGCGAGCGCATACACCCACCTCAGCCTCCCCGTCCCCGCCAGATCGGGATGGAACCTCGCCAGCTCCACCCCCGCCCCCGGATGCAGTACCTCCGGCACCACCCCATCCTTGACCCTCGCCACCGCGGTCCCGGGCACGTCGTACCTCCCCGGGTCCGGGAACACGTACCGCCGCACGTCGCCGAACCGCGCCTGGCCCAGCTCCACGGTGCGGCGGGCGGTGCTCCGGACGAGGGAGGCGTCGTCGTAGCCGATCAGGGTGAGGACGAGGGAGCCGTCGGGGGCGTCGTAGGCGTCAATGGTGTCTGCGGTCGAATGGGAGATCGCTGGTAAGGTGTTTGGAGGTCCAAATGGAGCGGGAGACGCACGGAAGCACCACGCGGCGGGCGCGGTGTACAGGGCGACGAGGCGATTGTGTTTGCGCGAGATGAAGGCGAAGGTGGTACCCTTGCTGGGATCCCACTTGTAGGCGCCGACCAAGCTCCCGTGCCTTGAAGGGGGGCGGTAAGCGATCGTCCGGCACCCATGCCTGTGCCGCCCACCAGAAGATACCCAGCCCGGACCCGAGATGGTACGGCCAGAACGGCATCACCACGAAGCGGTCCGTCATCGCGAACGAATGAATGTAGGTCGTGGTGGGAGGCGTAAAGGACGCGATGATCTTGCCCTTGGGATCCTCGAGCGTCGTCGACAGCACCGTCATCTTCGGCGTCCCGCCGAGGGACATGGTGAAGTTGACCCGCTCCCCCGTCTTGAAATCGATCTGCCCGTGCGCGGCGCTCAACGGCCCCGGACCCATCTCCCGGTTCAGGTCCTGGTATCCGTACAGCGCGACGGGCTCGAGGGTGACGGGGTCAAGCTGCTGCAGTTCGTTCACGTCCGTCTTGACCACCAGCGTGCGGGGCATCCCCGGCGCGGGCTTGCCCGGGGGCGGCGAAGGGATGGGAAAGTCGGGGGACACGGTCACACCGACGTTGCCGGAATCAACGGGCCGCTTGCTGGCCGGCGGCTGCGGGTTGGTGAAGCGGCTGTAGAATGACATGAAACGGCCGAGGAGCGAGACGCAGGGGTCCGTCTCCTGTCCGAACGAGACGGGCAGGCCGCCCTCGCGGCGGATGAGCTCCTCGACGCCCTTGGCCGTGTTGCGGTTCCGGTACAGGACCTTCTGGTCGGGCGTGATTTCAAATCGGTGGATTTGGCTCTGCGGCGGCCTTCAGCGGGACCAACTGGGGTTTCGAGACAAGGAAACCCACGAGCCCGTCGAACCAGTGCGAGATCGAGTGCTTGGCCCGGCCCGTCTTCTTGGCCGCCTCGGGAGACAGTTCGACGTCGTATGTCCCCGGTCCCGCGCGGTACAGCACGCCGCGGAGCCACGTCGGCAGCTCCCCGCGGACGGCGAGCTCCACCGGCGCGGTGACTTCCGGGTTGTTGCGGAGCGCCTGGGCAAAGGGCGGCGGCGGCGGGCGCTGGGCGGACGAAGCGGGCGACAGCGCCGCGGCGACGTGGGCGACGCGGCGGCGCGCAGAATCGGCGTCGGAGTTCGGCATTGCTGCGGTTCGGAAAGGAGCCGGCGCGGCCTTTTGGAGCTGGGCGACGGGCGACGCACGGAGCGTCGGCCGCGACCCGGCGAAAGGCCCAATCTCCGTCCGGCCACAGCCACCTGGACGCAAGCTGGAGCATCCGGGTTGCCATCGCATCGCGATTCGACCGAGCTCGTGCGGCATGAAGACGGATAGCATTGCAGGAGTTTACAGATCGGCGTCTTCAAGCATCCCGGAGGGTCAGCAGGGGATCACGGGCACTGTCCCGCCGGGCACGCCCCCTTGCTCCACACCACGCCGCCGGAGTAGGTTGAGGTGGCTCCTATGGAGCTGAAGTGGTAGCACCCCTGGGGGCTGGCGTTGTAAAAGAGCCCCTGGCACGTCGAGTTTGCGGTGCACGACTCCCTGCACTGGGTCGCCGTCATCTCGGTGGAGGCGAATATCTGCGTCGAGCAGAAGAATTCCGGGACCTTGGCGCCGCAGTCCTGCATCGGGCACGTCGTACCCGGGCAGCTGCCCCTGGTTCTCATGACGGTGTTGGCAAAGAACGGGTCCGCCGGCTCCGAGGCACCGATGGCCCCGACCGTCGCGTAATGCAGGCACTTCTGTGGCAAACCGACGGGTTCGGCCCAGAGAAATCCGGCGCAGCTCGGGTCCAGGAAGCAGTCCATCTCGCACCCTGCCTCGTTGGTGTCCTTGGTGCGGAGTTCGGCGGAGCAGGACGCCCGCGGATAGCTGGTGCCGCATCGTACGAACGACTCGAACGGCGGGTCAGTATACCGGCGGTACAGGGAATGTCGGTCGGCTGTCTCTGACACGCAGGCGACGTGGCCGGCGGGGCAGCCTTGGTAGGAAAACTCGCTGCGGGCCGAGGCGGTCAGCGCCCATCGCGACATCGGCATCGCCGTCCCACCAAAATTCGTAATCCTCGCACTGGGCGCACGAGCGGGCACACAGGACGCGGGGCTGGGCGGGCGCGGCGCCGGCGAGGCTGCGGTGCGGCGGGTGAGCGGTGCGCGGCGGGCCAGGCGGGGCCACCTACGCAGGGAAGAGCGCCGCCACGAGGGCGGACGCGGCGAGCGGGAGCATGAGCGCTGTTTTTATTGGCGTTGGAGGTGAGTTCGTTTGGAGTTGTGGGAGTCACGCGCGGAGTCATTCGGGAGTCACAACCCTGAGGACCCGTTGGCTGTGCAGTCCGACCGATCGCTCGAGCCGGCACGTGTCACATTAGTTTCTCGTCGTCTACCATAGCAACATCACGTTTCATTGCCGCACGATCCAAGCACGCCCTTGGAGCGCGGCCGATCCACGCGGCTTGTCCGGGAAGGACGTGACCTGCACCGCGCTGCCCATGTTCTTGTGTCACATGACGAAAAACCCCAAATGCCTGCCTGTAAAGTGTTTTGGCGGTCGTTGTTCGAGCATGACGCCGTCCATGACGAGAGCGGCCGGTGCGCGGCCCGGCGCCTCGCCACCGGCGGCGGGCGGCGGGGCGGCGAACGGGGCGGATCGACCTCCCAGACGGATGACACTGCACGACATCCCCTATTGTCGATGCCCGCGGTTCGGACGGTCCTCGCGCGCCGCAAACAAGCGCGCTTCGGTCACGGCGGCGAGATTCGTCCGTCCCTCGAACCAGCCCGGCATGGGGTTGCGTGCGGCAAGTCGTCCGCCCACGTCGGGGAACTGCTTCGGCGCCGACATCGCCCAATCCCCGTGCGAATCTCCATCCACGGGCCGGTCATCAACGAATCCTGTGCCGTCGCCTCGTTTTCTCGCGACACGGTGGTCGGTCACTAGCCACCCGCGGCGGCTTCTGCCCTCACTCCCCGACCGCGCTCCCGAACTGCAGGCGGCGCTCCCAGCCCCTCCAACGGGGCGTCTTTTGTCGCATTGCGTGCCTGTCCCAAGGTGATGTGCCTCGATGGCGCTGAGGTTTCGCCCGGCGGCGGTTTCACGGCGGCAACAACGCCGCCCGCCATCGGGACCGACGTGCCGCACGCCGTCTCCGAACGCCCCGCATCGCATCGCCAGCCCGTGAGGAGCGCGTCCGATGCACTCCAAAAAATGACGCGCAACGGATGGCTGCCGTCAGGTCCGTCCCCGGGGCGATCGGCTCGTGCGCGGAACAGCGGGCCGACTTGGCGGCCCGATTTTCGATCGGGCGGCTGCCGCCCACAACAAGGGAAATCGAGGGAACCGGCAAACTCGCCATCCCCCCGCATCCCTCCGCGATGGCCCGAACCCTCACCTTGACGGCCTTTGTCTTGGCGTTCGCGCTGCTCGCCGGCGCGGCGCCCGCGGGCACGTGCGCCGCGCTCGCCCGCGAGGGCCCTATCGGGTGCTGACCTGCCGCAGCGCGCCCGCCCCCGCAGGTCCCGCGGTGCTCTTCCGCCGCAGCTGCGGGGACTGCCCCTTCGACGCGTACTGGTATGTGCCGATCGGGACCCGCCCGCCGCCCGCGCCCCGGACCGCGCTGACCCACCCGCCGCCACCCGGCCGCTCCCCCACCCCCCGATCCCTCGAACCACCGCCCGCCGTTCCCCCGCCATCCAGCGAGTTCGGCCACCCCGACGCCCCCGAGGACCACGTCGCCTGCGTGGAGCAGACGCAGGAGGCCTCCCACGCCCTGTACAGGCGCTACGACACCTCCGACCTCTACTACAACTGCACCACCCTCCCCGGCTGGGAGCCGGGCGTCACCTGCGGCACGGCGACCGCAGCGAGCAACCCCACGGAGATCATCGACGTTGCCAACGTGGCGGCATGCAGGAAGATCTGTGACGAGGAGCCGACGTGCGCGGTCTTCTGGCTCATCGGGGCCAGTCCGGCGTCGTGCTTCTGGTACACGGCCGCGCAATGCACCACCCGCTGCAACAGTGGTGCGGAGGACATCTCCTTCCCGTTCAAGAAGACCCTGGGATCGTGCCCGAGCACGAACTGCACCGCTTCCGGCTGACGGTCAGGTGCAGCGCGTTTTGCGGGAGCTGGCAACCAACACGAACGGGCAGTGCCACGGGGTGGCACACACCGGCCGCTGCCTACATCCTCGGGTCCGTCCCCAGCCACCGCCGCATCCCACCATTCCCCCTGCCCGTCCATCCACACCCTCCGTCCTCCTCCAGCAGCCGCGTCAAGCAGGGCGACCCGCACCCACTCGCCGCCCTGCCCCCCCTTCCTCCGCAGGGCCGGGGCATTCCGGGTAAGGCAGCGTCCTGGCACGTCACCGGGAGTGACCATGCCGCAGCCGCGCATCCGCACCCGCCTCCGACCCCGAAGCACGCCCGGCCGGGCCGTCAGTACACCGCGACCCCCGCGACCTGCACCCCCTCCCCGCTCGTCAGGTTCAGCACGCCCCTCCCGGCCCCGGCGGGCAGCGTGCAGTTGCACACCATCGTGTACAAGGGCGCCCCCAGCGCCCTCGGCGCGAACTCGCACCTCGTCCCGGCAAACTCGCCCAGCAGCGCGCCGCTCGCGCCGTACGCCAGCACGCAGAGTTCCCCGGCCCCGACGGCGTCGACGTCGAACGCGATCCACGCGTCGTCGGAAGCCGGGGTGTAGGTCCGCTTGGTGTCGGTGCGGGCGGTGCCGAAGCCGTTGGTCTCGCGGTACTCGCGGAGGGGGAAGGCGTGGGAGGAGAGGGGACCGAGGGAGGGGGAGTGCGTGTGGGTGAGGGTGAGGTTGCAGCGCGGGGCGGGGGGTGGGGCGGCGGTGGCGTTGGAGGGCGCCCGGGAGGGGGGGGGAGGGCGTTCCGTGGCGTCGATCTCGACCGCCACATCCTCCTCGTCGAGCCACTCGCCCAGGTCCCCGCACTCGGCTCCCGCCTCGTCCTCGCTGGCGAGCCGGAAGGCGTCCCAGATGTAGTCACCAAAGAGGTTGTGGCCAAAGACCCCGAAATGCGGGTCGCCCGCGTAGGCAAACAGCTGCTTGCTCCACTCGCGCAGCAGCTCCAGCGTCCGCCCCGTGGCGTTGGGGAACCCCTCGACGACGGCTGGGTCCGTCGGGTCCGGGCTGCCCGGCAGGGCGGCCGCCACGCCGTGCAGCCACGACACCAGGGGGAGGTCCAGCTTGCGCGCCGCCGCGAGCTGCACGGGAAACAGCGTACGCCACCTGCACCTCGCGCCCTCGCGCTGCGGCACCTGCCCAAGGCACGGCTGGAACACGGCGCCCGCGAGCACCACGGCGGCGGTGCCGTTGCGCGAGCGGCCGGGGGCGCGCAGCAGCGTGTCCAGGAACGAGGCGTACTTGCCCGCGTCCAGGCCGAAGCGCTCGCCGGGCACGTCGAGCGCCATGTTCTCCTGGAACTCCGCGACCCACACGTCGGGCATCTCGCCGTCTGCGGTGACGAGGGCGTGGATGTTTTCGAGGCACAGCATGGGCAGCGTGTAGTCCGACGCGCCCTGCGCCAGGCTGACGACGTCGGCGCCGTATGCCGCGGCGATCGTGCCGGGGCGCTCCCTCAATAGTTTTTGGAGCACGCCGGGGAAGGCCAGCGAGGCGTCGGGCACACCGGCGCCGGCCGAGAACGAGCCGCCCAGCACGCCGACCCGCAATGGACGCCCCGCGGCCGCCGCGGTGCGCATCGCACGTCTCAGACGGCACAGCGAGCCCCGGTGGGCGAGGGCACGTGAGCGCGAGGCGCCGAGACCTGACGCGTCCCACGGCGCGGGCGGCGGGGGAGGGGGACGCGGGCGGAGTGCCGCCGGCGAATCGCCGGGCGGGAACAGGTAGAGCGGCAACAGGAGGAGCGCGACCACGGCCGGGAGCGCCCCCGCCCACGCTGGGCCCCGCATTTGTCGGGAGGGACTCTGGGTTTGTGGGTTGACGCTAGCTAAGCCCGAATTCCTCTGGTATCGACCGGGCCTTAGCGAGCATTTCTCTGGTATCGACCACACTTTAGCCAGCATTTCCCTGCTATCGAGGGGTGTCTCCCGCTGCCCGCCTCTCGATGCCGGTCTCTTCTCTGCGCCTGCTCCGCCGCGGCCCCGCGTTCGGCGGGCGCGCCTTCCGCTGTGGCGCGTACGAGCTGCTCGTCTGCGTCGCGGAAGGGACGGCGGCGGGGCAGCCGTTCGCCGTCGACGTCGTTCTCCTTCGGCCCGCCGATTCCGCTGCCGCACAAACGCTCTTTTTCGAGGTCACCAACCGCGGAAACCCGCTGTCGCTCTTCCTGTTCTGCGACGCCCCCCGGCACGCCTCGTTCGCCGACCTCACCAGGCCCGAGGGCGCCGGCAACGGCTTTCTGTTCGACCTCGGGCTTGCCGTCGCGTGGACGGGGTGGCTGGGCACGATTCCGTGCTGGGGCACTTCCGATGCGGCCATGAACGTGAGGGACGCGTTTCCGGTGCTGCTTGGGACAAGTTTCCCCATGCTGGAGGGCGTGCAGGGGCGAGTGACAGAAGAGGCCGTCTTTGACCCTCCCTTTGCGCCCCGCGCCGTGATCCCGCTTGCCTACAAGCTCAATCGGACGTCGCCGGACTTTCGTATGACGGTCCGGGAGTCGCCGTCGGACCCCGAGGTCCAGGTCCCGCAGGACCTGTTCGCACCCTCGCGGCCGGGCAAGTCGGCCGTCCTCAAGCTCGACGTCTCCAAACCCTTCGAACTCGGCGGCCGCACCTTCCACCCATCGGCCTGCATATTCACGCTGACGTACACCGCCGCCGACCCGCCCGCGATGGCATTGGGGTTCGATGCCACCCGCGACGTCCTCTCGCACCTGAAGCGCGCCGCCCTCTCCCCGGACCTCCTCCCCAACCATACCCCGCTTCCCTGCGCCGCGTTCGGGTACTCCCAATCCGGCCGCTTCCTGCGCTCGCTGCTGCACGAGTGCGGCAACCTGGACCCGTCCTCCGCGGGCGACGCCCCTGCCTCGCGTCGCCTGATCGACCTCTGCCACCCCTTCGTCGCCGGCGCCCGCCTCCTCTCGCTCTCCTCCCCCTTCCCCTTCCCCGGGCGCTTCCCCCGCGCCTACGAGGACCATTCTTTCGTCCTCCCCTCCGCCGGCCGGCCGCACGCGTACCTCCCATCCTCCGCGGGACCGGGCATCCTCTCCCGCTGCCTCGACGAGGGCACGGCCCCCTTGCTCGTGCACGCTGACAGCTCCAACGAGTTCTGGCAGGGCTGGTCGTCGCTCCTCGGCCCTCCCCCCGCGGCGGACGCGGGCGTGAGGATGGTGCTGCTGCCGGCGTGCCCGCACTCGCCCGCGCCGGACTCGCCGCGGAGGTTGGAGCCCTTTGCGCACGGGGTCAACAGGCTCGACTACAGGCCCGCGCTGCGGGCCGTGCTCGCCGCCTCGCTGGGATGGCTCGCGGGCGGCCGGCCCCCGCCCAGCGCGTGGCCCTCGGCCCTTGCCCCCGCCTCCTCCCTCCCCGCGCTCCATCCCGACCTCCCCTTCCCCGAAGCCAGCAACGCGCCGCACCCCTCCCTCCCCACGATGGTCCCCCTGCCCGGCGGGCCGGCGGCGGCCGAGGACGGCTGGCCGCTCGCGCAGCTCGCGGTCCCGCTCGGGAAATACGCGGGGTGGAACGTGCGCGTGCTTCCCGGCGGTCGGAGGGTGCTGGGGAGCATCCACGGGTCGTTCCTCCCCTTTTCGGTGGAGGAAGCGGCGCGGATGTATCCGGGCGGGAGGGACGAGTTCGTGCGGCGGACGGGGGAGTGGGTGAGGGGGGCGGTGGAGGGCGGGTGGTTGCTGGAGGGGGACACGGAGGGGATGGTGAAGGCGCAGGGGAAGCTGTGGGATGCGGTGGTCGGGGGGAGGGCGAGGTTGTAGGTCGGCGCGACGTCCACTGCGAAGGATTGCCGAAGACGTATCGAATGCCGCCCTCGTAGCATTCAAGCGCCTTTTGTTGGGCGATTGTTGTCAAGGACGATGCCGACCGACGTGCGGGCCTACAGTTCCCACGCTGACACACCCCATTCACCGTCGCCAAGGAGCCATGGAAACCACGCCCATCGGGATAGCCGCCTACGATGGCAGCAGCATGGATTTAGGTTAGAGCGACGGTCATACGCAAGTACGCTCTTTTCGCGCCTTGATTACAAGGGCAATGGCTGGGGCTGGCCCGAAATCGGTGGGATTGGTGAAGTGCTGGATCCGGGTGCGGGGGTTCTCGAAAGACGCTGGGACACCTCGTTCATTGTCATTTTGTCCAGGATCTACGTTCACGATTCTTTTCGTTCGCCGGAGGGTGATGCGACAGAGGCAGAGAACAGGGACCTATTCGACGAACCCGTGTGGGACGACGCTCCGTTTTAGGCAACCCAATTGCTGTACTATAGGATTCGCAAGCAATAACCGGATGCGTAGTGACGCGCTGTCCGGTCTTGCCCTACTCGCTTCCTTGTCCCTCGATGGTCGAGTCGGGTGCGGTGCGACCGCCAGATCACCGTTTCGTGCCACCCATCCTCGAACAATGTCCCGTTCCTCCGGTCCTTCGCGCCACCGTAGCCCTCCTGGCGGCCCCTCCGGGGCCTCTGCCTCGCGCTCCGACGATCTCGTCGAGGTCGTCTTCGTGCAGGACCGGGCGCCGTCGTTCCGCTACCTCCGCGGCAGCCTGGTCGCCCGGGCGCCCGGCTCCGTTTTCACGCACCATTTCGGGCCGGACGGGGTCAATGCCGGCAAGAGCTCGCTGCCGGACACGTACACGGTGGACAGGGACAGGGATACATTCCGCCGGTTCGTGGATCCGTACCTCCGCGGGTACCCTGCCCCGTCGGCGGAAGACCTCGCCGCTCTGACGCATCGCGTAGGACGCGGCATTCTACGGGCTGCCGGACGAGGAGTTCCGCCTGCCCGAGCCGGGCCCGCCGTGGGCCGAGTTCGACCTCCCGGGGGTGAGGTTCGTCACCTGGGCCGAGGCGGCCGAGATCGTCGCGGGCCTCGAATGGAAGGACAACCGCGCGGTGCTCCCGTGCAAGTTCGCCATCGTGACGAAATCGGACTACCTGTTCAGCTACCGCGTCCGCTTCCAGGACGACGAGGACGCCGCGGAAGTCCCCTGGGACGCCAAGCCCGTGCCGGCCTACATCAACGTGCCGAACTGGATCAGCACCAGGCACGAGGCTCCTTCCGAGCGGGGCTTCTGGAAGCGTCTCGGAGAAGCCTTGGATCGAGCGGGCCAGCGGGAAAAGGACTGCTCCCCTTTCTTGTTGCACCGTTCCTCACGTCGAGGACCTGGTTTGGACCGCAATTGTCAAGGGAGCCACCTTCCCGGAGATCGAGATCGGCCCCAACGCGATCGTGCCCGACAAGAATCTTGTCCTTGGCTACGTCACGGCGGTGATGCGTCAGCCTTTCGTCTTCTTTGACATTCGCACGATGGTCGACGACGAAGACGGTCACTCGCAATGCTTCGTGGAAGCCATCTACCCCGACCACCATACGATGAGGAGTGCCAGCACCACCAAGATGACCCCACTTCTGACGAAGCTCGGCAACCCGATGGAGAAACCCGCCGGCGTGGAGGGGTGATCGGGCCCGCCATCGCGAAAGCACACGGGGATGGCAAGAATGACAACGTGTCGTAGCGCAGAAGAGGCAGTTTACTGATCAGATATGCCGAGAGCTTGTCGCCTCGTCCTGTCGCCCGGTCGACGAGCTGACGATCGTCGGGTCAGGTGGCGGAGCAGCGCCTCGCCGCAGCAAGCGCCCTCAAACTCCCGACCTGCCGGACCGGAATGGACTCTTTGCCGGCCCGTCGGAGGGCACGATGACCACTATTATTGCCTTCGCTCTCGGCTAGCGCCATTTTCGGACGGCGGAGGGTGTTTTGACTGCCCCGCCATGTCGGCCGCGACGTGGATCGTCTCGCTCATCGCGTGCGCAGCGGCGGCCGGCATCGCCTTCACCATCTTCTACTGCACGCGCACGACGCTGCGGCCCGAGGCGCCGGCGGAAAAGGCGACCGAGCCGGAGGACGGCGGCGACCTCGAGGGCTCGTTCCGCTCGCTGTCGCCGCCGCCGTCGACCGGCGAGTGGGTGCCCGACGGGCTGCGGACCGATTTGCCGGCGCGGACGCTGGAGGGCGAAAGGGACGTGCTGTCGCTGTACGCCGCGTCGGCCGAGGGCTCGAGGGCCGGCACGCCGGGGGGCTACACGCTGCCGGCCGCCTACTCCCTGCGGGCCACCAACCAGGCCGCCAGCACCCTTCCAGCGGGCTACTCGTTGCCGGCAGGCTACTCGCTCTCCGCCGACGAGCAGGCAGCCGCAGCAGCAGCCGCCGCCGGCCGCCAGGGCCGAAGCTACCTCTCCACTCCCTCTCCACAACCTCCTGCCCCTCCTCCCCAACCTCCCTCCCCGAACCCCCGCCAATCCCGCCGCAAACGCCGCCCGGACTTCATCCCCATTTCCTACTCCCGACCCCAGTCGCAGCCTCCCCCCGCCGGCGCCCCCCGCGGCCCATCTCCCGCGTATCCGGCGGCCTCGGAGCTCGGCGAGCCGGCGATCCTCGCGAAACCGCTGAGCCCGCCGGTGCCGCCGACGGAAATCTCGGCGGCGGTGCTGCCGGGGTACGACGCGAGGATGGGGCCGTTCGGGGCGGCGGCGCAGAGCACCATCGCGTCGGGGAGCGGGCTCCCTTCCGGACAGGCGCAGGGGCAGGTGGAGAGGGGGAGGTCGACGCGCAAGGCGAGGAGGGCGAGGTCCGCGGAGAGGGCGGGGGAGCCGTCGGGGACGGCGGGCGCGCCGGCCGCGCCCGGACGGTCCACGACCGAGGACGCGCTCTACGATCTCTACGGGGACGAGACATAGGAGGCGCGGGCGAGAGTCGTTCAAGGTGCCCGTTATCGGCAGTGTATGTTGAGGTCGCTACAGTACAGAGTTGCGGCTCTTCAGAACGGTGCGTCGGTCCACTCGGGCTCGTCGTCAAGGTTCTTGCTGCTCTTTATGCCGGCGTCGTCTTCGGTCATTTTGAGCGAATTGTGGACGTAGATCCAGCACCGGACACCCAGGAAAGTAGTGTCGCCATGCTTTTCGAGGAACCGTTCGTTCGGGTCCAAGATCCTGGCCGCGGCGCCGAAAGTCTGCCATCCTCGACCATGCGTTCTCGTGATCAACGCGCAACAGGTTTTGGCCGGCGGAGAAATCTTGCTCGAGATCAACTGAATCTTCATCTTCACCTGAGCCCAAGCGTGATCGGCCGCGGCGGTGAGTTGCAAAAAGAGCCCCAACCTCGTGCCGTTGAACTCCGCCCTCAGCTCCCAAGTCAAGCCGTTGGCAAGGAACGGTAACGATACATAGGCGAGACCGTTGCCGCCATTGAACACGAAGGAGCGTCCTTCGCAGTCGTCGGGCAGCAGGCTCGGAGGCAGGTGTGCACACAGGCTGCCCTTGTACCCGATCGGAATCCGCACGACCGTGCAGCACGAGGCTTCCAGCTTCATCTTCAAAAGGTCTACCTCGTCGCGGTGTCGCGAGAGCAAGGAATCCTCGAGGAGGCTGATGCGCTCCTCGAACTTGACTGCCATCCGTTCCTCAAGCTTTGACGTTTCGGAGACCATCCTTTCCTCGAGCTCCGAGACCCTCCGCATGAACAGCTGCAGGTGGTCCTCTACAGCGGACTTCCGGTGCTCCGAATGGGCGTCGGCAGGTCCCTGCCACGATGATTCCGAATCAGATCGAAAGCCCTCGTTCTCGGATTGACCGAAACGAGCCCACCTTGAACTCGCACAACGGGTAGCTGCACGACACAATCCTCTTGGGGCAGTCCTCGGTGTGGCTACCCGCGTCCTTGCGCGCAACTTGGACATCGCAACCCTCGTTCACACATGCGACCAGACCAGACTCGCACGACTCTTCCTGGTGCCTCTGCCGGCCCACACGTGTCACAAGACGCGTTCAAGCGCACGGCCCGGCATGCTGCCCACCTCCATGGTGGCCGGAGCCTCCACGGTCTCCCCGCACAGGTTGCACCTCAGACTCGAGCAGGCCACCTTGTGCCCGTCCAGATCCTCAAAGCCGACCACCTGTTCCGCAACCCCACGGGCACGACACGGGGTATCTTCGGAGCACCTCCCAGAAGGCCTTGTCGTTCTTGACCGATTTTGCCTCGACCCATTTCGCGCGGCAGCAGGGACACTTGCGGTCCGCCCGCCTCTTGTTCTTCTGCAGCGACGCCACACATCCGCGGCAGAAGAAATGCGAGCACGCGTTCTTGCCCCTGTTGCCGCACAGGTACACGGGGTCGGCGCTGGGCAGGAGTTCGCTGAGGCAGACCGGGCAGGTCGCGAAAGGCGCGTCGCCGGGGGCGAGCATCGCGGGTGCACGGGGCGGGGGGGATGCGCGCGCCGACAAGAATGGGAAAGCCACGAGTTCGGCGGTTCGCGTGTCGAGAGACACGCCGGGGCGGCGGGGCGATGGTCCTTTCCGCGAGCCAAGTTGGGGGGACAATGGCCAGCTGCATCCGCGGTGGCAATACCGACGGCGGGCAATCCACAGGCCTTGCTAGTTCTTAGGTCTACATGTAACCGATGCGATTCAAGATATCATCCATCAGTCATCATTCCTCGATGAGATGGCTTGGTGCGAGTGAACAGCTCAGGACGAAGTCAGGATGAGAACCAGCGCTGCAGGGACGATAATTGGCCAAAGCTGGTCGCCATCATTGCCAGTTGGATGATGCACGGGTCCCGACAGTGCAGCTTTGTGGCTTCGATCCGGCATTTGCCGGCCGGCGGAACAATCGGCGGGGGACACTCCGTGGTTCCCCGCGCCACCGGGCAAAGACGCGTCCATTCCCGCCGAATCCCGCCGCCATCGCCCGCACGACATGCTCCCAGTGCGATTCTCGCGCACGCCGTCTCTCTTCCCTCTGCCGCCCGGCATCGCCCGCACCATCCTCGCGACGCGGTCCGGCGCGCTTGAGCTGCTCTCCGCCCCCGCGTCGCCCTCCGCCGCCGTCTCGCCGCGACCGCACGTGCTCTTTGTGCACGGCGGCTTCGGATTCCCGGGCGTGTGGGTGCCGTGGATGTCGGCGCTCGCCGCGGCCGGGTACGCGTCACGTGCAGTCGGCCTTCGTGGACATGGGGCGAGCTGGGGACCGCCTTACCTCAAAATGTGGATGGGCACGACTGCAAACATGCTGGCAGAGGACGTGGCCGCCGCGGCCAAGGACGCCGAGGCCGCGGAGGGCTCGCCGCCCGTGCTGGTCGGCCACAGCTCGGGCGGCGGTCTCGTGCAGTGGGTGCTCGGCAACGGGATGGCCAGAGCCAAGGCGATGGTGCTGGTCGGCGCCGTCCCGCACTTTGGCTCCATGGGCGTCTATCGGAACTGGTTCCGCCTCGACCCGTGGTTCATGACCCGGAGCCTATTGCACCTGCAGCACCCTCGCTCCCCCCTCTCTTCCACGCGGCTGGTCAAGGCCGCCTTCTTTGGGCCCACCTTCCCCGACGCCGAGGTGCGGGAGTTCGAACGCTGGATGCCAGAGTACGAGAGCCTGGCGTGGCCGCTGGCCATGATGCGGCCTTTCGTCTCGGCGGGCGAGGTGGTCGCCAGCATCGAGCCCACGCCAGAGGGCGTCGACGCGGACCGCGTGATGATCCTCTCCGGCACGCTGGACCGGCTCATGGACCCTCCGATCCAGCTCCGCGCTGCGGAGGAGTACAGGCTCGCGCTCGGGGGCGCCGGGGCGCCGTTCGACGACAAACTGCCGGCGCAGGGATGGCGCGTGCAGCGCCGGGGCGGGGTTTCGTACGGGCTCGTCGCGGGTGCGGGGCACCACGTGCAGAACGACCTGCAGAAGGAAGAGGGGGCGGAGGCGCTGCTGCAGTTCCTGGACAGGCTGTGAAAACGCACAGGGTTGTTGGACTTCAATGCAAGACGCTGCGGTACAGTTCGGGGCTCCTCAGAAGGACGCCTCGGTCCACTCAGGCTCGTTGCTGAGGTCCATCGTCTCGGATCCATCAACCTCGCACGACTGCAGGGAATCGCGAACGTAGATCCAGCACCGAGCGCTCAGGAACGTGACGTCGCCTCGCGTTTCGAGGAATCCTTTCCCTGGGTCCAGCAACCGGTCCTTCGCAATGAACTCGGGCCAGCCAAACCCCCAGCCTCTGACAATGATCGCGCGAAGAACTTGTTCGGTTGGAGAACGATCCTTGCTTGATATCAATTCAGCCTTCCACTTCACTTGCGCCCAAGCATAGTGCCCCTCGATGGAAACGCGCAAGTAGGGCCCCATTTTCGTGCCACTGAAATCTGCCTTCAGCTCCCACGTCACGCCACCCGAAAGGCATGGCAACGAAATGAATACGGCGCCAACACCGTCGTCCAGCCTGTAAGATCGCCCATCTTTGCAATCGTCCGGCAGCAGGGTGGGAGGTAGACTCCCCTTGTAACCGATCGGGATTCTGACGACCGCGGAGCACGACGCCTCCAGCTTCGACTTCAGCAGCTTAACCTCGGCCCCGTGTCGCGCGATGACGCCGTCCTTGAGGCGTTTGATCTCGGCAGCCATCCGGTCCGCGAACTTGCCCGTGATCCGCTCCTCAAGCTTGGCAGCATCCGCCGCGGTTCGACCTCAGCGCCCGTTCCTCGACGTCCAACAGCTTTCTCATAGCAAGCCGGAGATGCTCTTTTCCGGCGGCCTCCTCGTGCTCCTGCTGGGCATCCGCGGGTCCCTGCCAGGTGGGCCTTGTCATGCACAGAATGGCACACCCCGAGCCGGAAAGCTGCCCACCTTGTGCTCACAGAGCGGGTAGGTGCACGAAACGATCCTTTTCGGGCACACGACGGCGTGCACGGCCACGTCCTTGCGCGCCACCGGCACCTGGCACCCCTGGTTGACGCAGTCGACCAGAGCAGCCTCGCAGGATTCTTTCTGGTGCCTCTACCAGCCCCAGAGGATCAGACGATGTGACCGAGATCGCTATGTGCAGCGCCCACCTCTATGGTGAGGGGAGGTGGCACGCACGCTCCGCACAGATTGCACGCACACTGCGTGGCCGCCCGCGCCGCAGAGGTACACCGGGTCGGCGCTGGGGAGGTTCTCGTCCTTGCAGACCGCGCAGGTCGTGAAGGGCGCTTGGGCTCTGGCGTCCATCGCGGTCGGAGGTGGGGATTGTAGCAGCACGCTCCGAAGGGAGAGAGCAGCGAGTCCGGCCTGGGCAAACAGAAACGCTCCGGTCGTGTGTCGCGCTTCGGTCGTGCGTCGGCTTTTGGGATCGGTGACGTGTAGCTTCGTGATTCACCCCCGCTGTGCATCTGATCCAAATCACAATTGAGGTCAGCGGATGCCAGCGTGCCTTTGACTATTTCCTTGCTCTTTGATTTTCGCGATATCATGTTGCAGTGAAGACAGCCTGCGGAGGCGTATGGATGAAAGGACCAGACCTGCTCTTCCAAGGCCGCCGTGCAACCTCCCCTTCTCCAATTAGAAAACTCAAGCGGAAGTCGTTTCCTCTCTCATCCGAAAGTGGATTCCCGGCTTCCGAGCCCGATCACCACATTGCGCAAGGGCACGTGTTGCTGGACCCGGCGCGGAAGGGATTGTTTGGCCGACATCGCCGCTTCCCGACTGGGCCGGGCACCGGCTCCGTCGCCATGGACCTCTCTTCGAGGACAATCACCGTGGACGACCTCCTGCTGACCCTGCCGAAGGTCACCGTGCCGGAACCGCCGCCGACGGGGCTGCGGAAGGCGCGAAAGCGGGTCGAGGAAATCGTCGAACACCCCGCGTTCCAATGGACCGTGGTCGTCCTCATCCTGCTGAATGCGGTCATTCTGGGCTGCCAGACGTCGGCGGCAATACAGGCCGCGGCGGGGGACGCGCTGGACATCGTCGACCGGGTGCTGCTGGCCGTCTTCACCGTCGAGCTGGCGTTGAGGGCGTTCGCGATGGGATGGGGGTTCTTTCGGGATCCGTGGGTTCCGCCGTCTTCCTGGCAGCGGAATGTGCGCTGACCGCATACGCTGTCGGTCCCCAGGTGGTGTCTGTTTGACCTCGTGATCATCTCTGTCTCGTGGGTCCCCGCGGGGGACACCCTGTCCGTGCTGCGGGCGCTCCGGACGCTGCGGGTACTCCGCCTCATCTCCGTGCTGCAGAGCCTCCGCAATGTGGTCGAGGCGATGCTCGCCGCGGTCCCGGGCATGGCCAGCATCTCCCTCCTCCTCTTCCTCATGTTCTACGTCTTTGGCGTCATGGCCGTACCGCTCTTTGGCGAGACGCAGCCCATGTACTTCGGCACCCTGGGAGACTCGCTCTTCACCCTCTTCCAGATCATGACCCTCGAGAACTGGTCCGAGATCGTGCGCGAGGCCATGTCGCAGCACTGGTACGCCCTCCCCTTCTTCCTCCCCTTCATCATCATCTCCACCTTCGTCATCCTCAACCTGTTCATCGGCGTCATCGTCGACTCGATCCAGAACATGCACGAGCAGCGGGCCGCGGCGGACCCCAAGATGCGCGCGGCCGAGGCGCGCAAGCGCGCCGAGGCGGACAACACGCGGAAGCTGCTGGAGGAGATCAGGGCGCTGCGGGCAGGCAACGCGCTCGGGAAAGAGGGGGACGTCGAGACGCTCAGCCCGTCGCCGGGGCCGGGTGCGGAGAGCGGGCTGGCGCCGGCGCCGAGCTCGCGGAGGGCGTCAAGCTGAACAATGGGCGCGGGGCGTTCTCCATGACGGGCTAGAATTCCAGGGTCATCTGTACAGCGATTCAATGATACCTTTATCGTCGATTTAAATGGCCGATCTCGGGACAGAAACGAGCAACAGTCGACGAAGTCATTTGACGGGCGGGCGGGCGGGAGCGAAGAAAGCCGCCTGCAACCCGAACGCCCACATTCCCCCCCGGTCGCCCCTCACTCGTCCCCCCCCTACCGCACGTTACAACACCCATCATGGTGGGCCTGACGCCGGCCTTCGCGGCCCGTCGCGGGCCGCCCCGGGGAACCGCCAGCTCACGCTCCCGCGTCCTTTTCGTGTCGCTCCTCTCCAATGCCCTCCCTCCTCCCCTCCGCCCTCCCTCTCTCCTGTACGCCCGTACTCCGTTGTGCCCGCAGTCTGGAAAGGGCGGCGGCAAGTCCGGCAAGTCCGGCAAGGCGGGCGGCGAATCCAAGAGCAAGTCGCGCTCGTCCCGCGCCGGTCTCCAGTTCCCCGTCGGCCGCATCCACCGTCTTCTCCGCAAGGGCAACTACGCTCCCAGGTGAGATGCGGGGGACACTTAGGAAGGAGGACAGGGGTTTTTCGGACCGCTCCCGGCCTCGGCTCGTAGGAGATCTGCCTTTTCTCGAACTGACGCAATGCCCCGTCCTCCTCCCCAGGATCGGCTCCGGTGCCCCCGTCTACCTCGCCGCCGTGCTCGAGTACCTCGTCGCCGAGATCCTCGAGCTCGCCGGCAACGCCGCCCGCGACAACAAGAAGTCCCGGTTCGTGCGACGCCCCTTCACGTGCCGCCGACGAGGTTCCCTGATTGCGCCCCTTTCCCGCAGCATCATCCCCCGTCACCTGCAGCTGGCCATCAGGAACGACGAGGAGCTGAACAAGCTGCTGGGCAACGTGACGATCGCGCAGGGTGGAGGTGCGGTCGGGCCGGGGCGAGTCGTCGGGGCGTTCTAACTTTTCGTCCTTTGCGGATGCGGCCGGCAGTGCTCCCCAACATCCACTCGATCCTCCTGCCCAAGAAGAGCGGACCGAAGAAGGGAGCTTCGGTGGAGGAGTAGGCGGGGTCGGGGGACCATCAGCTGGCCGCAGGAGGCACAGGCCCGGAGGATCAACGCGGAATGGCCACGAAGGAGGATTCAAGTGCGAAGGAATGGTGGGCCAGGTGGATTGGGCTGCATTTTCGGTGAATGAGGACGGATGGATCGTTCGGCATCTCTGCGTGTCTTGCCCGCACCCATCGATCTACGTCCCGTCCACGCAAGGCGCACCTAGCGGGCGTCGACGTCCGAGCGAGGAGCACTCGGCAAGCCGAGGATCGGATGGCTAACAAAAGCGAGATCGGAGCGAGCCGCGGGCAACCATCCGGGCTGGTGCGACGGTGTCAGGCCGAAGTAGGGAACCCCGAAATCCCCGGTATCTCTTCCCGTGCATTTCTTGATTTAACCGGCCTGAAGGGCATCCAACAACGTGCACGGAAGCACTGTGGAGGTGGCCCAGCCAGCGATCTGAATCGTCGATGCGACCTGGCGGTTCGACAGGTTCGTGCTCGTTGCCCTGACTCTTCCCGTCCTCCGCTCGGGGCACTGCGCCCCTCTATCCCTCATCCAACTCACCACCAGCAACGCACACCAACACGCCACCATAAAAGGCACCGCCAAGCCCGCCCTCGCTGTGTTCTTGGCCGCCGCCGTCGTCCTCGCGGCCTTTGCAGGGTCAGTGCTCCGCTGCTGCCGGACCCGCCCCGAGGCCTGATTCTCTGTTCCCCATGCTCGCCAGGTCTGCCGTGGCGGCCCCCGCGGGGGAGTCCCACGTCCGGTTCGTCCGCTCCTGCTCCGAATGCGACGTCTCTTCGTTCTGGTGCGCCTGCCCGCTGTTCGCCGCTCGGCGGACGCAGCTCACCCTCCCCCCTGCAGCGAGTTCGCCCACCCCGGCGCCCCCGCGGGCCTCGTCGCCTGCGTCTCGCACGACGCTGGCCGCACCGCCCTGTACCGCCGCTACGCCTCGGGCTTCACCTCCGGCGGCGCGCAGAAATGTGCGGCCTCGGCCTGGCGCCGATCGCCGTCAGCGCCCTCGCCCAGTCCGCGTGCGAAGCGTCGTGCGCGGGGGATGGGTTCTGCGCGGGGTACATCCATATCGCGGGGAGCGACTTCTGCATCACGTTCAGCGCGATCGGGGGCAAGGCGCCGGCGGCGGGGTACACGATGATGGTCAAGGGTACCTGCCCCGGGGACGTCAGCCCGAGCGAGTGCCCTGCTTGAGGATGGACTTCTCATCCCGTTCCGTCGATGAGGACGAGCGGTTGATTCGAGCTCGCACAAGTTTCATGGACAGCAACAGCAATTATATAATTCAACAGACATGTAGAGCTCAACATCGTATGATAGAGAAGCAGAGCTACAAGGAAGACATGGCGCAACTCCGGATGACTTCCTGTCGAATACTGGTGAGGTCGGGAAGCACGCGAGTCACCTCTGAGCCGACATCATCGATCTATCTCGAGAACGCCAAGGCAGCAGTAGCTGGAATGTTAGACGATCTCTGCCATCGAGAGGTTTGCGGCCTGGAAAGCTGCTTTGTGTCGTGCCAGCGGTGCGAGCCTGGAAGCCGGGGCACGGGTGGACCCGACGGCCCGCAACGCGTCACGGTGTTCCGCACGCGCCGTTCCGCCGCCAGCCCCGCCCATCGCGGCGCGGATCCCGTTCCGAAATGGCGGAGCACTCCGCCGCGCCCGCCGACGGGGCCCCGGGCGGCCCGCCACCGCGGTGGACGCCGCGGCGCGAGCCCTCCAATCCCGGCGAAATCCTGCTCGCGGCGCTCAAGTCGTCGGGCCGCTCGGCGCTGATCGCCTACTCGGCGCGCGCGTTCCTCACGCTGCTGCTGCGCGCCGCGCGCGGGCGGTTCTCGAAGGGCACCCTGCGCGAGGTGTTCGGCGGCGACGAGGCGCTGCGGTTCGCCAGGATGTTCGGCACCTTCACGTTCCTCTTCAAGGCGATCAACGGACTCGGCTGCTACGCCGCAATCGGCAGGGTGCCGCGCCGCGCGTCGCTGCGGGAGCCGGCGCACCTGGCGCCCGCCGCGCCGGGGGACAAGGCGCACCTCTCTCTGAGGTCGCCCGAGTTCGTCGTGGCGTCGGTCTCGGGGGCGGTGGCCGGGCTCGCCGCGCTGAAGCTGGAAAAACCAGATGAGCGCTTGGGGTGGGCGCAGCAGTTCTTTGTGCGCGGCATGCAGTGCCTCGTCGTGTTCCTTGCCCGGGAGCGCAACATCTACGTCCCTCATGGAGGTACGTGGTCATTGGGCTTCGGCACACCTTGCCTGCATGGGCCAAGCTCGTCGTCGCGAGCACTCGGGACTCATTCTCGCTCCCTCCAATCCCAGACTCCCTCGTCTTCATCCTCTCGTGCGCCCAGATCATGTACGCCTACATCCTCCGGCCCTCCACCATCCCGCCGGCCTACTACACCTGGATGGTCCGCACCGCGCGCGTCCCCCACGACGTGCTCGAGGTCAACCGCCGCAACATCCGCTACCTGGACACCCTGGACCGGGTCAAGTTCGGCCTGCCCCCCGAGTCGGGTACCGCCGAGGCGCTGCACGCTGCCATCAGCGCCGGCGCCGCCGACCCGATCATCTCCAAGGACCACATCCTCGCCGTCGCGCGCGGGCACCACTCCGGCCCGACGCGGTACGCCAAACTCGCGGAGACGATCGAGGCCAAGGGGCTGCCGCTGCCCATCGTGCCGTGCGAGCTGCTGCACGCCGAGGGCGAGCACGGGTGCCTTCGGTACAACGCCGGGCTGTTCAACAAGGTGTTCTGGGAGATCGCGAGGGTCTACGCCGCGCTCAACGTGGTGCCGCTGATCGTGTTCGGCAGCCGGCGGCTCATGAAGGAGTGGGTCGACCCCCGGGCCCGGCTGCCCCGCTCTTCCTCACCCGCGCGTTCGGCAGGCCGCTCAAGGTCGCCCTCCGCCTCGTCGAAAGCACCGCCCGCTCCTCCACCTTCCTCGCCGTCTACGTCACCTCGTACATGCTCCTCGCCTGCCTCCTCCGCAACCTGCACCTCGCCAACCTTTTGACGCGGGACCACAAGGGGTTCTACTACCTCTTCGGGATCGTCTCGGCGTGCTCCATTTTCATCGAGCGGGAGGGGAGGAGGGGCGAGCTGGCGGCGTACGTGCTGCCCAAGGCCGCCGAGAGCGCGTGGAGGGTGTGGGCGGACAGGGGGGTGCTGCCGAGGTGGATTCCGGGGGGGGATTTCGCGCTGTTCGGGGCGGGGATGGGGCTGCTGATGGTGGGTTCCGGGGCGTCGCGAGATGGAGGCGGTCGTGCTGACCTGAATCTTGCGCAGGGATTCTACCAGACCGCGCCGGGGAACGTGAGCGGGTTGCTGTACGCGCTGATGAGGAGGGTCGTCGCTTGATGAAGGTGTGGCACGGGACGAAGAGGTGGAAGGGCGACCGTTGGGGAGTGGACTTCTTGTACGTAATCTTTGAATCGCTTGATCCGCGTCTGCTTTGCTGTTCTTCGCCCCTTGTCCGAGAACCAACTGTTTCCTTTCTCGGACGGTCTGTCTGCTCGGCGGGCGCACGCTTGCGGAGCAATCCCGGAAAGCCGCCCGGCGAGAGTTCCGAGGATTCCGACGCGCGCAAAACACCCTCGAATCCGACGCCTTTGTGGCCCCCGGAACCCGCGAATAACCGCGGCAGACGCATTTCATTACGATCTTGTCTTCCACTCGGCGGTGGGCCCGCGATGCCGGGCGCACCGGACCAACGCGGGGACGTTCCCGCCGACTCCGCTCGGACGTCGGCACCGACCGCACGACGAATCTGGCGCGTCGTTCGCCCCCTCCTCTCCCTCTTCTCGGTCGTCTTGTCCCTCGTATTCGTCATCGCTATGGTCGCCTTCGCTTTCGCGCAGCCCTACGTGTGGTTCGCTTGGCATCCGATTTGCATGGGACTTTATCTCGCCCTCGCTGTCTGGGGAGTGCTCATTCTCGCCGAGCCCGACGGGGTTCCGACTGCAATTTCGAAAGAGGAGGGCGATGGGAGGCAGCCATTGCTGCAGGGGCCCGTGGCGCCGAGCTACGGAGCCGCCGGTGACAGGGACGCAGAAGGTGGATCTCCTGCGGCCCAACCCACGCCTGGAGCATTTGGACTGGGCAGAAAAACCCGTCTGACGCTGCACCTGGTGCTGCACTGCCTCGCCGTCGCCCTCTGCCTCGGCGGCCTCGCGGTCGCGGTAGCCTTCAAACTCGTCAACGCCAAGAGCCACTTCACCACCTGGCACGCCATCCTGGGCCTAGTTGGGACGTGCCTGTCGTCTCTGCAGCTGGTGTGGGGATTCCTGGCGAAGAACGATTCGGCGCTCGGACAGTGGGCAGCCCGAACTGGACGGAGCAATGCTTTCCAGGCGTTCCGGCGCTGGCACCGCAGGTCGGGCATTCTTGTTGCCATCGGCGTGGCGATAGCGGTATCGGCTCTGGGCATGTACGAGCACTGGACCATGGGAGGTATCGCGGGTCTGTTCGGGAGGGAGGTGCCTATGGGACTCGTCCAGGGGCTGTTGGTCGGCCTTCTGGTTGCGATGTTCCTGGGTACTGCGGCGCAGGGCGGCTTGCGGCACTAGAACGGACGTGATTGATGACCACTAGAACAGAAAAGACAAAGCCAACAAACAGAAGTCAACACCCAGCATCCGAGTCACCAGCCTGCTCAATCCTCGTCCACCGTCGGCACGTCGGCCCCCGCATCCGGAGCAACGAGGCTCATCACCGCCACATCCACGTTGGAAAGCGACCTCCCGACCTCCGCCAGCTTCTTGTCCTGCGCGCTCACCACCATCCTCAGCAGCCGGTCGGGATCCATGTCCGAAGTCCCCGCCTCCGAGGACGGCGCGCTGAAGTCCTTCTCCGGGAATCCGAGCCTCGAAAGCCACTCGTTGTACCGCGCCTGTCCCTCCAGGCCGGCGAACCACCGCAGGCACATCACCATGGCGTTCTCGAACAGCGGCTGGGCGCTCAGCGAGTGTCGCTGGGCGTGACGCAGGTGCAGGAAGATGATGCGCGTGAGGCGATCGATGCGTGTGTGGAACCAGCGCAGCATGCGGTGGTCGTTGACGTCGACTAGAAGAACGGGATGATGTCAGATCGGGAAAGGGACGCGGCGCACCGAGGACCCACATCCGGACTCCAACATCTTGGCCAACAGCCTGGAACCCATGATGGCGAAGCTTCCAGCCTCGATCCCGTCCGTGGAGCTGTACCATGCCGGCTCCGGATCCATCGAAGGCGGCGGGCCCCTGGCACTTGCCTGGAACTCGTAGTTCCAGATCTGGTCGCCACTTAAGGGTTAGGCAGGCAATCAAACATCGTCTCGAGAGACAGACACCCACGAAAATGCCGATCATCGACATGAGGACCGAGTCGCAGATCGTTGGGCACCTCCCCAGCAAGGCGAAAAGGTCGCCGATCCTGCCTTCCGCCTCCATCTTCCTCATCTCCGGTGGCAGCGCGTCGACCACCTCCTTGATCATCGCCCGCAGCCGGAGCACCTCGGCGCGGATCCAGGGCGCGGTCCTGAAGCCGATCGGGTACACGTTGGGCAGGCCGGCTTCGAGCGCCCTGCGGCGGAGCTCGATCCACTTGCGCTCGACGGCGATGCAGTGGTGCAGGGCAAAGTGCGCCCCAACGCGGAAGATCTGGTTCGGGATCGGCCGTTAGACCCTGATTGCGACTTCCTTCTGCAGTCTACCAACGTCACCGACGGTAGCAGCGAGAAGCTCCCCCCTCCTCTCGGGCGAAATGTCCTGTGCCATCCACTCGACCGCCAGTAACGTCGGCACGACCGGCAGGATTCGCAGCGGTGCCGCGGCGGGCGTCGGTTCCGCCACGGAAATCTCGCCGCTGTAGGCAATCCGACCAAAGTCCACGAACTCGAAGTCGCGGCCGTCGAAGGGAACGGGCACCTCGTCGACCTCCATCGGCGGGTACTGCAGCTTGGAACCGATGAGGTCGGCCGACCACAGGTCACAACCAAGGCCTGTCGGAAGCCGGCATCAGCGAGCACGCCAATCACGGCGCAAGACCCACAGTAGAAGTAGCACCCGGCAAACTCGGTGAGCAGAACCACCTCCTCCCTCTCCGCCGGCCCGAGCTTGGCCAGCCTCTCGGGGCTAATCAAGGTCGCCGACAGCGACTTTGCCGGCGGGAACGGCGGCACGATCCCCTCGGCTGCCATCCACGCGTCGATGTCGGCAATGTGCGCTGGCGGCCCGGCCTTGCGCCCCGCGGGCTCGGTGAGCATCGTCACGACCCCCCTGATCCACCCCCGCAGCGCGACCCCCGCCAGCCGCGCCATCCGCACCGCGAGGTTCACCAGCGCGACCATGTTCTTCTCCCCGCCCGCCTTTTCCGAGAAGTTGAGGCCCAGCACGAGCGCCTGGATGATTGGCACCGTCCGTTTCGCCAGCGCGAAGCCCGGGCCCTTGCCACCCGCCGAGCTCCGCCCGACGACCGTCAGCCCCCCACCCCACGCCCAGTTGGACCCGTCGGCGTCGCCTTCGGGCAGCGCAGCCTGCAGGTCGGTCATTGCCCGGTACAGCCCCCCGACCAGCACCATCCTCGCCCTGTCCGAGACCGCCCTGCGCGCCCGCGGCGTGAGCTCCGGGTGCAGCGCCCCGCGGTCCCACACGCACGCGCCCCAGAGCGCGGTCCAGAGCAGCGGGCCGCCCGATGGGGCGCCCGAAAGGCACGTGTCGCTGAAGCGGTGCTTCTGGATGACGGCGGTGCGGCCAAACTCGGCGTAGCATTCCCTTCGGGTTCCGCCGATGTGAGTTTCTGCAACGGTGGGACGCCCAGGAGACCACCCACCAGAACCGGTTGATCATCCAGAAGATGCCTTCGGACGACGGCAGCGTCGCGTCGTGCTGCGAGAGCGGTAGTGGCACCACGGTCTCCGCCTGCTCCTCCTCGAACACCTCCCCCGCCACCTCCTCCGCCTTGACGACCACCTCCCGGAACGCGCCGCGCCCAGGGTCGTCGTTGAGCAGGAACGAGACGCTGGCCGAGGGACTCCTGCGCAGCGGCAGCGGAAGGTCGTCTGCCGGCAGGGAGGGGAACTCGGATACGATGGCAGCCAGCGGGCCGAGGCCATCAGTGAGGGGCGACCAGGAGCCCGAAGGGGAGGGGTTGTAGACGAGGCCGGAAAAGGGCGACATCGGGGAGGGTGCTTGGGCAGCCTGGAACGGGTGCGCCAACGGAGAGGCATTCATGAGGGGAGAGAAGGATGTCTGCTGCGGCGGGAAGGAGAGCGAAGGCTGGCTGACGGCGTTCGTGGCGAACGAAGAGTAGGCGAGTGGGGAAGTGACGGGTTGCGGTTGGCGGGCCTGGATCATGAAGCCGGGCTGTTGGCCGAAGTAAAGACGCTGATGTCCGGCGAAAGCAGCGTTTCCCTGAGCAGCGCCTTGGAAGCCCCATTGAGTAGGGAGAGACGGGGGGAACCCGATGTTCTGCGTCGCCACGAGACCGGGTGCGCTGGGCGCGGAGATTCCGGGGTAGTTGGTGATAGTCGATACCACGGAAAAGGAGGGTTGCGGGGAGAACGAAAGGTTGGTCATCGTCGGGTACGACGACGAGGGGTACGGCGGCTGTTGGTAGGCCGTGGGTTGCGAAAAGCTCCAGCTCGAGGACACGGCTGACGGACCTCCTGCGCCGCCAGAAAAAGTTTCAGTCACGCCTCGACGCAAGGCATGAGCTTCCAAATCTCACCCCCGTTCATCTGCGAGCCCCATGGTAAGGTTCCCGGCGAATTCATGGGCTCGGACGGCCCAGGAGATTCCACCGGCTGAGCCATCCGCGGCCGTTTCGCCCTCCCCTCCTTCCGTTCCTCCTTGATCTTGTCGACCTTGCTCTCCATCTCGACAGCAGTCCTGAGCCCGACCGTAGCCGCCGGGTACACGCACTCGAGCCCGTGGCGCAGGCAGAACTCGCACGGCGTCATGCCGTCCATCTCCGGCGCGTCGGCGTCGGGGCTGGCGTCCTCGGCGGGGCGCTTCTTGGCAGGACGACTGCGGAAAATGGGCTTGCCGCCCTCGCAGGCACGCTTGCGCCTCTTGCACTCTGGAAGGCGGTTCAGACCGGGGCATGGGCTCGGAGGTCAGGCACGGAAACCCACCGACGCAGGCCCATCTCGCGCGCCGCTGCTTCCCCGCCCCGTCGCCGTCGCCGTCCTCGGGCGCCACCACGCCGCTGGACGCGGTCCACTTTGTGCACGGCCGCGCCTTCTCCCTGCAGCGCGTGCAGCGCGGGTCGGCGGTGTCCTCCGGCCACAGACAGCGGGCCTTGGCCAGCCTGCACTCCTTGCTGTTGAATACAAAGTCGCAATAGACGAATTGCGGCGAAATTCGGGGCGGAGGCGGCGTCGAATGTGCCGGGGCGCGGGCGGCAGGTCAGCGGGGGACGCCATCTCCGCGGGCGGCGCGCCCACCAGGGCTTGTTCCGCGCCTGCTGCGCGCCGGTCGCGCCTTGCGGAGTGCCGGGCACCGCATCCCGCGCACCGGCGGCCCCCGGTGGGGACTCCATCGGGCGGCCGGGTGGCGGTGATGGTGCCGCCGTGGGCTGGCTCCGCGAGGCGTTGCCGCCGCTGCGGCCTCATCCGTCTCGCAATGGGACACGGCTAAGTAAATGCAATCAGCAAAATACATGCGGGCAATAAAAACATAAGAGTTACAACCAGAACGTCCGCGAACTGAATGGCTTATCGCCCTCCGGCACCAGCGGCCGCGCCTCCCGACCGGAAGGCAAGCCAAGCCCTCCACAGCGCCTTCCTGGAGACATACAAGCGGACCAGCATCACCTCGACAAGCGCATGTGCACCCATGTTCGGTTCCGCGACCAGTACGGGCCGGATCTCCTCGGTGAAGTGGTGCAATTGCTGGAGCCGCAATGTCAATGCCGATGCTCCAGGTCGGTACAGGGTAAGAACCTACAGTGATGACCTGTTGCGCATGCGTGCCTTTGGCATTGTCCCAAAGCAGCTGCTTGGGGAGCTCGAAGGGAGCCTCCAAGTGAGCGGAGCTTGGGGCCGCTGCGTCCCCCGCCTCCTCGGGATCCCGGCACGCCGACATCGAAAGCACAACCTTCAGCTCCACACCACCCCTTTGTAGCATCGCTGCCGGCAAGGTTACCCCGAGAAAGCTGGTTCCTAGCAGCAGCCCCTCGTGGTGGTCGTCCATTGCCGAAGCAGGGCGGCACGCGTCCGGAAACCCGCTCTCCGGGTCCGAAAACAAGTAATCGAGGATCTCCAGGCATTGCGGCAGCTTTGGCCTGAGGACGAACTTGGGAACTGCGGAGCAGGGTGCGTCCCGATCCCCGAGGACCAGCGCGAACGGCTCCCGCTCGCGCGCCCTCATCTCCCCCTCCTCCAAGGCCGGGAGCGTGCCGTCCCTGCAAAACAATCGTCAGCTTGCATCCTGGCCACTCGCGATGCACCGGCGACGCACCTCCCGGGGAGCACCTCCAACCCGGCCCTCCAACCGCAGGTCCGCAGATCCCACTCGAACTCCCTCCCCAGCCTCTGCAGCTCCCCCGCGAGGACGATCAACATCCGCTTTGAGCACCGGGCCAGGGCAATAAGGGAGCGCGGGTCCAGGAGGCGGGCGAATGCGAGTAGCATCTCGCCGGGGAGCGCCGGGAGCGAGGTCGATTCGGGCGGCGAGGTGAGGTCGGGGGCTGCTGATGCCCGGGCAGCGGGAAGCACGGAGCTGGGGAATGGTTGCGAGCCGTCCATTTCCGATGGGACAGGCGAGAGTCGGCGAGGAGAGCGCCGGGGACGGAGGTTGAGTCCCCGCCTTGGACCTCTCAGATACGCCGAGCTCGACTTGGCACACGGCGACTTCGAGCGGCAGACGACTCTAATCCAATTCTACAACGCGCATTACACTCTCGAGGGTGCTTTCATTGCTGCGGTTGTTGCTCCTCCAGGCGGCGCTTGGCCATCATCACGCGGTACCGCTTGTCGGCGAGCCTGCGTGCCAGGCGATCGTGCTTGGGCCCAGGCGTGAACGTCGGCTTGCGCTTCTTGGTGGTCTGCCGGGGATCCGATCAGGCCCGATGCGGGTACGAGTTTGCGCAAAGTCCCACCTTGGTTGTTTTCTTGGGCGCAAGCGCGATCGTGAGGGGCGCAGGCGCCTGCCCGTTGGGGTTGCTCCTGAACGTCGCCAGCGGCACGTCGTCCTCGCTGGCCAGCGCGACCCCGTAGTCCGTGCGCGGCTTCAGCCTGGCGTTGATGGAGAATGTGCCGTCGGCGGTGCTGGTGCCGGTGCCGCCCGAGCGCTCCCAGCCGCCGTCGTCGTCGCGGGTGATCACAGCGAGGCGCACGCCGGCGAGGGGGGCGTCGGTGTTGGGGTTGTAGGCGCCGTTGCCGTTGTTGTCGGTGAAGATGCGGCCGCGGACCTGTCGGGGCGCGGAACTCGTCAGGACGCCCCACCGGGGAGCAATCTCACAGGGCGCAAGCCGAGGAGTTCAACTCACCACGGACAGGGGCCCCGAGCCGTAGTTGTCGTCGTCGTCGTCGTCGTCGTCCCCGTCTTCCCCATCGTCGTCGTCGTCGCCCTTGGGCTTGGCGGCCGCCGGCGCGGCGAGCAGCGACAGCGCGGCGAGCACGAGGAAGAGGGCAAACAGGGTGCGCTGCAGCGACCAGATGGAGGCCATGGCGTTTTCTCTCGCGGGGGGCGGGGCTGTGCCGAGGTCCGGCGAGGATCAGGGGGGCGCCTCCGAGTCAGTTCCTCGTTCGTGCGGCGGGATCGTCGACGTGCGCACCGTGGCTGTGGCGTCGGCGGGCTCCCTCCCTCGTTGGAGCGGAATGGGCGGCTGCTCGCGAGTGCGCGCTTTTATGGGACCGGGGGTCGGGCCTCGATCGGGTCGGGGCTATGTCCGCCATCGGGCGGTGTTTGTGCCTTGCCGCAACACGTCCACGTCATTGGCGCGGCGGAATCCGGGGATGCCGCATGTTCTCGCCCCCGCCTCGCCGACCTCCGCAACCCCCGGCCGCTCGGTTTGCAACATGCGGAGCGCCACCTAAACAATCTATTGAATCTCTTTCGGAGGTCCCGCTGCGTCCGCGGCGCGACCGACGTCGCCGGCGCGGTGTCCCCGGCGAAACGGCACAGCCCTGGCCTTGGGACGCCGCATCCCCAAATTCGCGTTTTGCCCCCGCGGTCCCCCAAATACTGCGGTGGTTTTGGCGGGCGGCGCATGACGTCGGATGTAGGCGGAAACCGAAGGCCGCGGACGGGGGCCGGGGATGCTTGGGCCGGTAGTAGCGGCGGGCGGTGCAGACCGACCGGGTGTCTGCGGCAGGCACCGTGGGGCACGGCACCCCCGGTCGCCAAGATAAGGGCGGTGCATCCGTGCGGCGCGGCGCTAGTCGCCACCGAGTTTCGAGTTTGGCCCAGTCCCCGTCCGCCGCGCTCGCGTCGAGCCGACGGCAGGAAGCCGGCCGTGCACGGACGACCACCAGGGCGAGGCAGGCTCACGACTGCGCTCCTTTTCACCGTTCTGCTTCCGATGGATTAACAAGCCGGTGGTATCCCGCGACACCCTCGTTTCGTCCATCGGCGCCTTCGCAGTTGTACACAGTAGCACTCCATTCGGGGGGCCCGGCCAACCGAGAATCCACTCCTGTCCGATGCTCGATCTTTTCCTTCCAGAAAATCCATTGCGTGCGCCTGTTCCACCCGGATTCCCGATCCACCCGGGATGCCGCCCTCCTTGCCCGAGCTCCATCCGGGAGCCGACCGACCGGCCAGCGGCGCAATGCCACCCGCGCAATTCCCCCCCCTTACGGCTCCTCTCCTCGCGGCCTCCCTCCCCGCCGCCGCGGAGCCACCGGTCCGGCATGCCCCGCCCCGCGCTCCTCCTGGCGCTCGCCGCCCTGGTCGTCGCGGGGAGCGGGGCATGGGCGCCGACGCCCGTCGCGGGCGCGGGACGCGCCGGGCCCGAGCTAGGCGAGCTTCGCCGGCACGCGGAGCCTGGAGGATGGCCATCTGACGCGCACCGCCCAGACTACGCCCGCAACCGCGCCGTCCTGGCCCGGATCGCCGCGCAGGCCTCCTTCGACGCGTACGGATCCCCGCCCGACCGCTACGGATTCCCCGTTGCCGACCGCGAGGGGCATTGCGCCAACGCCAGCTTCGTCCGGCGGTTCCGCAACAACGAGGTGGCCGTGTACGAGGACGCGGGCGCGGGCTGGCAGGTGGTCGCGTTCCGCGGGACCGACGCCGATTTGGAGGACTGGTGGGACAACGTCTGGATGAATTCGGAGGAGTGCGACCTCCGCGGGAGCTGCGGGAGGGTGCATTCGGGGTACTTTGCCGAGGTGCGGGTGCGGATCGACCAGATCCGGGCGGCGCTCGACCTGCAGGCGCACATGATGATCGTGGGCCATTCGCTGGGTGGGTGTCCGGCCCACGGACCGGCCGGCATGCCTGCGAAGCTGATCATCGCGCCCGGATTGTCTCCAGGGGGCGCCATGGCCATGCTGGCCGGCCTGTACCTCAGGCGGCGCGGCGTGCCCGAGGTCCACGTGGTCACCTTCGGGCAGCCCAAGATCGCGCTGGCCGGGTTCGCCGAGGCCTTTGCGGCCGCGAACATCTCGACTTACGACCGCTACGTGGCGACCTGCGGAGGGGGCGCCATGTCGGACGAGTACGCGACACGGTGGTTCCCGGGGTACGAGCACCTCGGGCGGGAGATCGTGCTCGACGCGGGGAGCTGCGACGCGGTGTATCTCCACGGGATCGACCTGTACCTGCGGCTTGTCGCCGCGGGGGACGGGGCGCGGACGTCCTGCGTCGATCCGCCTCGCAAGAGCGGGGATGGCGCGGGGTGCGGCTGCAGGGGATCCGACTCGTGCCTGGCGGTGCAGGATTGATTCTGCAGCCAGGGCAATTGACTGTTGCTCCACGGTATGGGAACGACGTCGGGCCGATTGAACGTACTTGCAATTAGACAAAAGTACCATTACCCGCGCCCCGTCGCCCCGTGTCCGGCACCTCACAGCTTGCTTGCCTTCCCCCTCACGTACTCCCTCGCCGAATGCCCCGGCCTCGGGTACTGCACCGACTCGCCGTCCTCGCCCGCCACCACGAACGCCTGCCCCCTGATGCTTTCGTCCGTGATGCACCGGATCACGGCGTCGGCGACGGCGCCGATGGGGGTGTACCCGCCGACGAGCTCGTAGAACGCGGGGAACATGCGGGCGAACTGCTCCTTTGTCCGCGGCGGTTCCTTCACAGGTTGGGGAGAGGGATCAGTTCCCCGCGGAACCGGCGGCGGACGACGCACCCCGGGCTTGAGCCCCTCCTGCAGCAGCGGCGTGTACACCAGGCCGGGGCACACGGCGGCGCAGCGCACCCGCGACCTGCCGCGGGCGAGGATGTCCATGGTCGCCTGGAGCCCCTCGACGAAGGAGACCTGGGCGGCCTTGGTCGGCGCGTCTGCGCGGGCGGGGTCGGCATCCCGCCGGGGCGCGCCACGGGGGTGTACCCACACGAGAACCCGCCCCCCGCGGCGGTCGCCGTCCGTTCCGCGAGGTTCCCCAGGTGCATCCCCCCGATCGACGTGTTCCCGACAAACACCCCGGCCCTCTTCTCTTGATGCCAGTACGTCGCCGCCAGCCTCCCGAGCAGCATGAACCCCACCAGGTTGCCTGCCACCCCGCGCATCCACGCGTCGTCCTGCGCCTTGGCGACCACCAGCGTCGGCACGGCGTCGTTGAACCCGGCGTTGGCGACGACGGCGTCCAGCGCGCCCAGCGCGGCGACGGAGGCGGAGAAGGCCGCGCGGACCGAGCCGGGGTCGCACACGTCCAGCGGGACAAACACCGCCGCGGCGTCGCCGAACCGGGCGCGGAGCTCGGCGACCACCGCCGCGCCCTTCTTTTCGTTGCGGTTGGCGATGGCCACGCGGGCGCCCTGCGCGAGGAGGCGGTCGGCGATCTCGCGGCCGATGCCTGCGGGCGTCGCGGGGTCAGGCCCGCCAGCCGCACACGCGAAGCGGGCAGGACGCGCCTTCGGTGCCTCCGGTAACCAGCACCCGCGCTCCTTTAATCTCCATGGCGGGGACGGACGGCGGGATCGGGTTGTGGGGGACAGCGTTCCGCGGAACGTTCGCGCTTCCAAACACGAACCTTCGCCGGACGGTCAGCGGTCCGATCCCCCGAGAATCCCCCCCGAAAACCATTCCGAAGGAGATGCTTCCAATACATAGATGTCATTAATCAGCCAGGTCCCAAGCGCAACCCCCCACCACCTCCCCCGATCCAATCACGTGTAGCACAGGTTGTCCACCGTCAGCCACAGCCCCGCGCTCCTCAGCACGGACCACAGCCCGGCCCCGACGGTCACCGCCGTGACCACCGTCGCCCGCATGGTCCCCTGGCTGATCTTGCTCCCGGCGAACTGCGCCCTGTTGCGTTCGGCCGTCGCCGCGAACAGCGCGAGCTGCGCGTCGTGCGCCTCGAGCTCGGCCACCGCGGAGGGCGGGGCCAGGCGGGCGCGGGAAGCCAGCATCCGGCGGAGGCGGATCCGCGCGCCGACGTAGAGGTCCGCGAACCCGTCGATCTGCGAGTTGGCCACGGTCAGGTTGACGAGCACCATGCTCAGCTGCGCGAGCAGGTAGCACATGGCCAGCGGCACGAACAGCGGCACGCAGGAGCCGCCCGCGGCGGCAAAGATGGCGACGAACACCACCCCCACGAACAGGGCACCGAGGCGGGTCATCGAGTAGCCGACGCCCGAGGCGCGCCGCTTCCAGCCCTCGGCGAGGCGGTCGTGCATCTCGGCGTAGGCCTCGGGGGGGCGCGGGGCGTCGACCTCCACGGCGGTGTGGGGCTTGGGGTCCCCCTCGGCGGCGTGGAGGAGGGCGGGAGGATCGTGGCGGGTGCCGTCCGCCGGCGCCTCGGCGGGATGCTGCGGGATCCGCCGGCGGTCCATCTCCGCCTCCATCCGCACCAGAAGGTCGTCCAGCGCGAGCTTCATCGCGCGCCTCTGCACCCGCTTCGTGATCCGCAGCAGCGGCACGCTCTGGCCCATCAGGCCGAGGAGGAACGGGCCGTAGCCGAGCACCATCGCGGGGACGGTGATGGCGCCCAGGAGCGCGGTCCACCAGGTGGTCCAGAAGAGGGGGGCAAAGGTGACGAATACGGTGTAGTCCTGGAGGAAGCAGCAGGCGGAGAAGAGGACGAACTTGAACACGTTCTCGCCCCTGCATCCCGAAGGCGGGATATGGGAGGTCAGCGGCGGCCCATCCTGCGGAACCGGGGACGATCGGCCCACCAGTACGCCCAGGCGATGCTCCGCCCCGAGTTGCCCAGGCACCCAGCGGCGGGGCACGGGCACTCGGGGTCCCCCGGCGCGTGCGCGATGATCGGGCTGCCGGGCTCCGACGCGACGAGCTGCAGCCACCGTGCGTACACGGCCACCGGCTGCGCGGCGTAGCTTTTTGTCCAGAAGGGGTTGCCGGCCTCGATCGACGGCGCCAGGGCGTCGAAGGCCTGCAGGCCCCACGTGCACGCCAGCATCGACACCGTCCCCGCGAGGTTGAAGCCGGCCATGGACCGGTGGAAGGTCTTGCCGCCGACGACGACCTCGGGCCCGGGGATGAAGTAGAACAGGCACGCGTTGACGGCCGACTGCATGGTGTAGGGCAGCGTGGTGTACGAGGCCAGGATGCGGTGGTACTTGTGCGGCAGCATCACGACGGGGTAGAAGCGCACGCAGGCGCGCAGGGCGGCGGCGTCGTTGCCCAGCAGGCGCAGCAGGTCGTCGAGCGGCAGCGGCAGCGGCGGCAGCGTGGCGCCCTCGCGGACCCGCACCATCGGGAGGGACGGCGGCAGCGTGGGGAACAGGGCCGCCCACTCCTTCAGCGACACGGTGAAGGCCGCCGTCATCGTGCGGGGGCCGCGGCGCAAGGGGGGGCGGCCGGGCGATAAGAATGAGCGTCGAACGTTCTTTGGGGGACAGCCAGGCTAGCCGCAGCCGCGGTGGGACCGGGAAAAAGGAAGCTTCCCCTCCCGTGACCCGAGCCAAACAGACTCCAGCCGATCAGAGCCGCGGCCCGAGAATGCCATCCGACATGGAATCCCTTGCCGAGCCGCCCGAGCCGGCCCCGGCGGCCCTCAAGGAGCTGTTTGCCACCTCGACGCCGCGGGCCACCACGGTCGACGGGGTCGCGTCGCACTGGCGCACGTGGGAGCCGCTTGCCGCGGGAAAAGACCTCGCACCGGTCCTCCTGGTGCACGGCGGGCCGGGCTCGCTGGCGCAGTGGATGTCGACGGTGCCCGCCCTCCGCGCCTCGGGCCGGCGCATTTATGCCGTGGACATGTTAGGAAGCGGGGCGTCGGATACTCCTCCGCCCAATCCTGACGGGCATCTCCCCGCACGGCACATTGCCGAAGGCCTGCGGCAGCTCGGCGTCGCCGGCCGCGTGGACGTGGTCGCCTTCTCGGGCGGCGGCCTCGTCGCCCCCCTCATGCTCGAAACCCACGCCTCGGACCCCGTCATCCGCCGCCTGGTGGTCGTCGGCACCCCGATCTCCTCGTCGCGGTCCACCCGCGGCCCGCGCCCCAAGTTCGTCAACTGGCGCGCAAAGGGCATCACGCCCGCCGCGCGCAAGGCCGCGCACGCGCACAACGTCGCGAGCCTGATGATCGCCGACCCCGCGCGGGCCGACGAGACCGCGGCGTACATCTACGGCTGGGACCTCGAGCGGGATCGGTTCCGCCGGGACGAGCGGTTCCTCGCCGACCTGGCCCGCCGCTCGCGCAAGGCTATGGCGGCCCACCCGATCCGCAAGGACGCAATCTACGGCACCGAGGACCGCATAGCGGGGGACGTCGAGGGCGTGTGGAAGGCGCTGGATACGTTCGAGGGGGTGGTGCGGAGGGTGAGGATGGAGGGCGCGGGGCACTGGGTGATGCAGGAGAGGCCGGACGAGTTCAACGCCTTGCTGCTCGCGATCCTGGACGAGCCGGCAGAGGTACCCGTCTCTGCCGACAAGGCCAAGCTCTGAGGGAGCTCGCCCGATGGAATAGACGCCGGATCGTATCGGAAGAGGTTCGATTCCATGGCAGAGATAGTCGTACATGTCCAGCACCGTAGCCCAAGAAGCTTATTTGCCGGCGGCTGCTCACACGTACGCATCTGCGAAAGGAACGTGGGCGTCAGCAGGCACCCGGAAACGCAGCCCGCAAGGCAACCCACAGTGCGGATCGTACATGTGGCCCCGGATGTACTTCAGCAGCCCGGCCTTGTCCCCCGCCCTGACCATCCCCACCACCTCCTCGTTCTCCGCGTGCCCCTCGTTCACCGCCGCCTCGGCGATGTCCGCCGCCAGCTTCAGCGAGATCTCGCGGATGCGCGCCAGGCGGGGGTAGATGAGGCCCTCGGCGATCTCGCCCGGCGTGAGCGAGTCGGCGAGCGACGCGGCGGACTGGTAGATCATGGTGTCGGATATGATCCGGGAGCGGGAGATGGATGCGCCCAGGCCGAGGCCGGGGAAGATGTACTGGGGGCGCCGCCGTCCGTCAGCGCGGCGATCGGATCCGGGGCCCGGCCCCGCGGCGGCTTACCATGTTGTTGCCCTGCCCCGGGCGGGACTTTTTCCCCGTCTGCGGGTCCGTGTACGGCGGGAACGCCGTCCCGCTGGCAAAGAGCACCCTCCCCTCCGTCTCCCTCATGGCCGTCTCGAACGTGCACTCGGCGTTCTTGAGCGGGTTCGACAGTGGCATGATGATCGGGCGCTCGTTGATGCCCGCCATCTTGCGGATGATGTCGGGGGTGAAGACGCCGCCCTGCGTCGACAGGCCGATCAGCGCCGTGGGGCGCACGTAGTCGATCACGGATTGGATGGTGGGGAGCTGCAGGCCGTCGTTGTCGCGGCGGGCAAAGACGAGCTTGTGCTCCGCGAGGGTGTCGCCGCGGTCCATCGTCACCAGGCCTGAACGTTGCGGAGTGAGCGATGGGCGATCCGCAGCCCCGGGAGGCCGACGCACCCTTGGAGTCCATGAGCCAGAACCGCGCGTTGGCCTCCTCCTCGCTAAGCCCGCCCGCGCGCATCAGGTGGTCCCGCAGCTGGATCGCCACGCCCACGCCGGCCGACCCGGCCCCGTAAAAGAGCAGGCGCTGCTGGCCCACGGGTACGCCCGAGAGCTTGACGGCGTTGATGAAGCCAGAGAGGATGACGGCGCCGGTGCCCTGATGCCGTCCGTTGAGCCGAGAACAGGAGGGGGAGGATGTAGTGGGGACTCACCTGAATGTCGTCGTTGAAGGTCCGGTACTCGTTCCGGTACCGCTCCAGCGTCCCGAACGCGTGCGCCGCCGAAAAGTCCTCAAACTGGATCATGATGTTTGGCCACCGTTCCCTCAGCGCCGACATGACCTCGTCCACGAAATCGTAGAACACCTCGTCCGTCGGCCGCGGTCGCCGCGTGCCCAGGTACACCGGGTCGTTCACGATGGCGGGGGTGTTGCACCCGAGGTCGAGGGTGAGGGGGAGAGCGCGGTGCGGGTGGAAGCCGGCGGCGGCGATGTAGAGCGACAGCTTGCCGATGGGGATTCCTGGTCCGGAGGCGGAATCAGCGTGGACAGGGCGGCACCGGCGGCCGGGGAAGCCCACCCATGCCGTTGACGCCCAGGTCGCCCAGCCCGAGGATCCGCGAGCCGTCCGTGACGACGCTGATGTCCACCTCCTCGTACGGCCAGTTTTTGAGCACCTCGCGGACCTTGCCCCTGTCGTCCAGGCTGAGGTACAGCCCGTCGACGATGCCCGAGTTGTAGATGTGCGAGAACTTGATGCAGGCCTCGCCGACGGTGGGGGTGTAGATGATGGGGCAGATCTCGTCCATGTGGTCGATCACGGCGCGGTAAAAGAGCTGGATGTTGGAGTTTTTGAGGGTGCGGAGGTAGAGGTAGCGCTCGAGGTCGGTCGAGCGGGAGCGGAACTGGTGCATGATGCGGATCATCTGGGTGGAGAGGGTCTCGACGCCGGGGGGGATAAGGCCTGGAAAGACGTGAGCAAAAGAGGCCGGGCAAAGAGGTGTTGTCGTCTCACCCTTGATTCCGAGCACTTCGCGAATCTTCATGGGGAACCCGACGCCTGGAGGGATGGCAGGGGTCAGCCTGCCGTCTTCCGTTGCGAATCCCGAGCGGCACGCGAGTCCACAGCCGGCAGCATCCCGGGAGAGCTCTCCGCCTCGCGATTATAGCCCGATGATCATGGAATATCCCGGAGCCTGGGTAGCGTGGCGTTGTGGAGCAGCTGCCCTCTGGGGTGCTCTCCCACGTCCCTTCCGGGCTTCAACGTCCTTCGTTTTGGACCTCCCATGCCACATGCCAACCCGAGAAAGGCCCAGCACGAACCTTGGTTGACCATTGCCTCCTTCATGACTGACAGGCCTTTCCGGACAGCCACGCCGTCCTTGAACACCTCATCCTCCGGCCGCGGCCCCTCCGCGGGATCGTGCGGCACCATGTGGCCGTTCTGGGTCGCGGTGGTGGTCGTCTGCAGCCGGCACTGGAGCACCGTTCTCGTCGCCGGGATGGGGGACGCCACCGAGGGGCGCAGGCGGGCGGCGAGGGCAGGGCAACGCGACAAGGGCGCCGCCATGGGCAGCTCGCGGAATGTCTCGGCGGGATGCGGGCGGCTATCTCCGCATTTCGGTCGAAAAGGGGGGGGAGTTGCGGTGGGGAAGCTTTGTTTCTGCGCCCGCGAGCCCGATGCCCGGCCCTGAACCCACGTGATCCCGGGACCCTCCGAGCATTCGTCGCTTCCCGCCGAAAAGAGAGCCGGCAAGCTCGTGCTGGAGGTCGTCCGCGGAAGATGGAATTGGGTTCTAGCTCATCCACGTACCAGGGATTGGAAGGCATCGAGCCCCGGCCACGAGATCCAATCGGGACCGGACGGAAGATGCGTCATCGCCTGATCCGTTCCCAAGTCAGAGTTCTGGAGACAACTGATTGTCCTACCGCCGGTCAACTTTCGATCTCACATGCCACGAGCTCACTCCTGAAGCGCAAGGCAAGAGTCGACAAGCCGCACTAGGAGCCGGCCCATCGGCCTCAATGTCGATCCGAAAAGTGCCATTGATGGATTCAGCCCGGCCCGCCAACGGCCCTCTGCTTCCGGGGGTCAATTGGAAGCAGACAGTTGACATGATAGGTCAAACTCATTATGCCGTGAAAGGTCTCGGTGCCGTCCTGGGTCTGCTCAAGCCCGAAGTGCGTCGTCCGTCGCCGGTTTCTCGGGGAACCGATCCCTCTCCCCACCCCGTGAGGGAACCGCCGCGGACAAAGGAGCAGTTTGCCCGCATGTTCCCCGCCTTCTACGAGCTCGTCGGCGGGTACACCCCCATCGGCGCCGTCGCCGACGCTGTAATCCGGTGCATCACGGACGAAAGCATTAGGGGCCAGGCGTTCGTGGTGGCGGGCGAGGACGGCGAGTCGGTGCAGTACCCGAGGCCGGGGCACTCGGCAAAGGAGTACGTGAGGGGGAAGGCGAGCAAGCTGTGATGCGCCGGACGGGCGCGGGACGGGGCGGCGGCCGGCTTTCGGTGGCTGTGGGTAGTGTTGTCCAGTGGAAGTTGTTGAATTGGCCGACTTTGCGCGATGGGAGCGGAATGTGGAGGATGAGTCAGTCACATGATAGCGCCAAGGCGCGCGTCCCGTGGCGCAGTCCGACCGCGCCCCATCCTTGGCCTACATAAGCAGGACACGAACACCGCAACGGGCTTCAACAACGAATCAACTGCTATAGTACCAGCGTCTGTGCCGACCCGCGGATGATGGACGCCCACGAAGTCCTCACAATCCTGGCCTTGCTCAGCATGGTCAGCCTGATCATCCACACGCTCCACACCTACACCGGCAACGAGTTCCTGGTTAACACGTTCGCCAGCTGCGCCTGCGGCGGGCTCCTGGGGCGGCTCCTCTTCGGATGGACGCTGGTCGGCACGGTCGTCGGGTTCTTGGTCTCCCCGATGGGCGTGATGCTCGCGTCGCGGGGCGCCGAAATCAACTACGAAGCCGGCAAGGGGTTCAGCGCGACGCTCGGGAATTTGATCCAGGTCGGGACGCCGTCCACGGCTCCCAAGATTGGGAAATGCATCGCCAAGGAAGAGTCGGACGGGGAGAGGCGGCGCAGGATCCGCCTCGGATCATGATCTCAACCCGGGTCGTTCCCGGCATCAGTCTGAGAGCGTCTTGGATGGCCGGGGATTAGGGCCCACGTTGGCGGATGGGAGTGACCTCCGCGCACGCGGTTGGGTCGACGTGGGAAGCTGACGAGGACAAGAGAACAACAAAAGCTGTAACGCGGGTGGCAATCAGAGTTGATCACTTTCTGCTATCAAGCCCGCCAATGATCATCAGTCTCATGCGACAAATGTTGCACTCCGTGTTGTTGGAGTTTTCGTCTTGCGGCGGCCGCGCACTTCAAGACTGCACCCTCTCTGCCCCACCCGAGCACTTCTCGCCGGCTGTCGGCGGCTTACGTCGTTTTCGTCCGCCTGCTGCTGCCGAGGAGCGGGTCGGAAGCGGGTCGGAACCCCCGCCGTCGGCGTTCCCCGCCCTCCCATCCCGGGACCAGCGACCCGCGAACCGCACCCCCCGCATTCCCCTTCCGAACACGCCCCGCCATGCTCGCATCTGCGCACGCCGCGTCGTGGAGCACCTGCGCCGTGTGCCTCTCCGAGATCCTGCCCTCCGCGGACCCGGTCTTCCTCGCCGGGAAGAAGGGCCAATCCATCTGCCGCCATATCTTCTGCCGTGCCTGTGTGGCCCCCATCCAGCAGCGCAAAAGGCGGGCGGACAGGACGTGTCCGACGTGCCGCGCCGAGTGGGAGGAGGCGAAATCGCTGCAGACGGACCCGGTGAAATAGGTCCTGTACCGGAGCTACCCGGCCGCGTGCCCGTTCGGTTGCGGGGGGAGGGTTGCTATCGAGGACCATGAGGTGCACAAGGCCGAGTGCCCCAGGCTGCGGTGCGACCTGTGCGGGGTCGCCGTACCCCCTCCGACGACGATTCAGGTGGGCCGACAGCTGACCTTCGTTGCCGCTCGCTCGAGTCCCTCACGATCCAACAGGACCACCAAATCTCGTCGTGCCCCGAATCCCTCGTATCCTGCCCCAACGCCGACTGCGGCCTTGAACTGCCCCGCAAGGACTCTCCCGCGCACGCCGCGGAATGCCCCAAGCGGACGGTCGGCTGCAGCTACCCCCTCTGCGACTTTAAGGTGGGCTTTTTTTGCCTGCAAATGCCCCAGTACGCTGCTGACGACGCGCATAGGGCCCCGCAGACACGCTGCCGGTGCACGTGGAGGGCGCGGTGCAGCAGCATTTGCTGCTCGCGCTGAGGACGGTCTCGGAGCTCAAGGGCACGGTCGCGCGGCTCGAGGCGCAATGGAAGGAATGGGAGGAGCCCGCGGCGCAGGATGAGCCCGCGGTGCACGAGGAGCCCGCGGAGGAGGAAGATCCCGCCGAGGAGGACCGGAGAGAGGGGAGCGGACGAGCCGGAAGGAGCTGGCGAGACCGGGGGCGGCGACGCAACCGCCTCGGGACGCGCGGCCGCTACCGGCTCCGCTGCGCAAGGCTCAGCGGGCACGACCGGGGCCGGCGAATGCGTGGCGCTCCGGAAGGAGGTCCAGCTCCTCAGGGCCCGGCTCGCCGCGAGCTCCAGCATCGTCGTTCGAGTGCCGATCGGTTACAAGGGCAGTCTGCCGCCGACTCTCTTCCCTGACAACGGCAAGTACGGCGGTGCCGGCCGATATTCGGTTATGGATGGCGACTGCGCCAGGTACTTCTCGCCTCGGTTTAGCTTTGGCGGGTGCGAGTGGGAGCTCTGCGCCTCCTTTGGCACCGTTTTGGGCGCAACCCTCATCCCCGCCGTCGGGGACGCGGTCGCGGTCAAGTTCGGTGCCGTGCTCATTTCGCGCTTGGGGAGGACGGGCGACCTGCATACCGTCAGATTCCGCGGGTGCGGGATGGGATATGGTGCCCGCGTCGCTTCAATCGACACCGCCCTGGACCCCGCCAAGGGGTTCATCCAAAACGAGGCGGATTACTCGTACCTGGCTTTCCGCGTCTTCATTTACGTGCACGACCGGTTGCCGCCTCGGAGCCTTGGGCCAAATCGAGGCGAGCTCGTACCCGACACGGACCCTGACTGGCCGGATGCACCCTTCTGACCGGACAACTCCCTCCTGGAGCCTCGGCGGCGCATTTTGCTTTCCCACATGTGTATTCCGACTCTCCCCCTCCAATGTCATGCTACTTGTACAGACGTTGTATGCAGATGCGACGATGCCCCGATGCAGAGCCACAGCCCCTGACGTAGATCCCCCACCACTTTCCCTCTATCCCCGTTCCGGGGCCTCTCTCGTGTTCTTCACGCGCGGAACCCGTCGTCCCCCTCCCAGACGAACGCCTCGGGCTCGTCCACCTCCTCCTCCTCCTCGGCCTTTTCCGCCTGCCTTGCCTCGCCGCGCACGAACGAAGCCAGCTCGGCGCCCCAGTACACCGACTCGCGGGCGGCCGCGGGCTCGGGCACCGCGAGGTCCGCGGCGCCGAGGTGCGCGGCGATCTCGTGCGAGGTCGGGAGGATGGTGGGCGGGAGGTCGTCGACGACGGCGGTCATGGGCGTCGCCGTCTTGGGCGTGGCGGCCTCGGCGTCCGAGGAGAAGGACAGGTCCGTGTCGACCTTGGGCAGCTTGCCGCCGGCCTTGGCGGTGATGACCGCGAACTGCCCCGGAGCCTGCTCGACGACGATGCCGGCCAGGCGGGCGTTGCGCACCGACTTGGTGGAGCCGACGCGCTGCAGCGTGCGCGACTTGTCGTCCAGGGCGACGATCTCGATGTCCTTGAAGGCGGCGTCGTCGAGCGCCTTGGAGGGCTTGGTGGGCTCGGCGGGGCCGGCGAGGGTGGACGCAGAGTCCGAGGTCGAGGCCTTGTCGGCGTCGCCGTCCTTGCCGTCCTTGTCCGACGGCCCGGCGGCGGCGTCGAGGAAGGTCAGGTAGGCGGTGTGCACGGCCTGCTGGCGCTTGGCCTCGCGGCGGCGGCGGACGAGGAAGAAGGTGGCGAGGAGGGCGGCGAGGAGGACGGCGGCGCCGGCGGCGATGCCGGCGATCAGCCCGACGGGGACGCTCGCGGCGGGCGCGGGGGCGGCGGCGGAGGCCGAGAGATCGGTGCCGTAGTCCACGGGGGTATCGGGGGTAAACAGGCCGGGGATGCCGCGCCTGAAGGTCAGGGGGAAGGTGGAGCTGGATGGACGGGCGCAGCGATCAGCGGTGCATTGGGGGGGTGCATTCCGATGCGACCCACAGGTAGGTGGTGGTGGTGGTGTTGCCGGGCGAGGTCAGGATGATGTCGGACCACGTCAGGTAGCCGCGGGTCTGGTATAGGACGTATCCTGCGGATGGAGGCACGTGATGGTCAGACACGCCTCGGTGAAATGGCGGGATGCGATCGGCGCGCCATCCGCCCCGCAGCAACACCCACCGGGCAGCCGGGTGCCGTTGTCGATGGTGAATCCGCCGCATTTCTCGACGGCCGCGAAGGGAACGGCCATAGTGTGCATGGACACGCAGTTGTCCGACTCGACCTTGACTGCGGCCAGCGTGCACGGGTCCTCGGCGGCGGGCGCCCTGCGTGCCCTGCGCGAAGCGGCGGGCGAGGCCGAGTTGCCCGACACGGTCGCGGGCCGCGATCCGGCGGCAGCGGGCGTGCTGAGCGCCGAGTTGGGGCGGGCGGCGGCGGGGCCGCCCTGCTGCGGCACCGGCTCGTCCTGCGCGCCGAGCTTGACGAACACCGCGCGCACGGCGTTGGGCGCCGGCCGCGTCGACTTGACGGTGAAGACGAGCCACGGCGCCGTGCCGTCTGTCTCGGCCACCGAGGTCGCCGTCAGGTTCTTCGTGCCGCGGTAGTTGTCGACGATCTCGCTCTTGAACACCTGCGGCTGGCCCATGTCGTAGAACGACGGGCAGCCGGGCAGCGGCTCGCGCTGCAAATAGTAGTCCGAGTTCCTCTGCCGACGGTGGAGTCGGGAGGAGTAGGAGGGGATGAGCGGAACCGGCGGCACCGCCAGGGGCATCGCCGCGGGGCGCTCCGAGGCGGACATGTCGGAGGAGCGGGGGGCGGAGGGGGGGGTCACGATGGCCGCCGATGCGTGTGGAATGGGATCCGTTGACGGGAGTGGGGGGAGGATGAGCAACGGCTTCGGGGATTTGTGCACCAGCCCCAGTTGATCGAGGGACGATTCCCCCGAGGCAACAAGGACACCACTCCCACAGACTCCTATTCCCGTTCTACGTCCTCCAAATCACCCAATCGCGTCCGCAAGTACCGTCGGCTCAGGCAGCGCCCGGTCTCCTGCCCGACTCGGCCCCGGGGTGGCGTGGGGAGGGCGTGTCCATATGCGGAAGAATTGCCGCCGTAGAGTCCCTCAACAAGGACAGGCGCCAATCATGCTCTCCCCCGCCTGGGTCGATTCAAATGGGTCGGATGGAGCATCCAAGCATAGCTTAGAAGTAGCTTTCAACACGAGCCGGCCTCTGGCGCTGCCCCGATCCACCTTGTCCGCCCACCCGCGATCCCCTACTACCCCCACCACGCCAAAACCCTCCGACCCGCCCATCACGCCCCCCGGATCCTCCTCCGCGCTCCTCCCTGTTCCAATTCTTCGGTGCGCGCCCGCGGGAAAAGCGCCCCTGCCGAACTGCAAGACCCAGCGGACTGTGTAATCCAACCGTTCCGAACAAGGCGGGCCGGACGGATCACTGCTCGAGCAGGAGAACGGGCACCTGCAGCTCTTGCATCACAAAGATTGGGAAATGCGTCTCGGTGCGCCGTCGATCGCCCTCTGGCGGTGCGCCCAACGCCCGCGCAGGGGCACCGCGACCGATCCTCGTCCCCGATCCGGCAAGGGCTGCCGGTGCCCGGGAGGACACTCCGGCGGATGCTGTTGGCCCGATCGCGGTACCCTCTTTCCGCGGTGCGCCCCGAGGATGCCGGTCGACACGGTTTTGGCGGCGTCGCGGAAATCGCGGGTCCCCACCAGTCCGTCCCACCAGCCTCAAGCAGATTTGGAGCCGGCCGGAACCGGACTCATTGGCGGGTTCCCGGGGCCGTCCCGATCGACCGCATCAAAAGACGTGTCCGCAAGGCCCGCTGCGAGACGTTGTTAGACATAGCTACATTACACTCTGCCTTGCGCGATCCCCCGAACCATCCATCCAACGCCCGATCCCCTTCCACCCCGCCGACGCCGCCGCCCATCAGATCTCTATCACAGGCGCCCATCACACGACGTGCACCTTCCTCCACGTCCTCGCGGTCCGCAGCGTCTCCAGCGGCAGCGAAAACGCCACCAGCGCCGCGACGAAGAGGAGGCCGGAGCCGACCCAGGGAAGGAGGGCATTGTTCCACGGCACGCGGACCGAGAGGATGGCGCCGGCGAGGAGCGGAGCGCAGACCTGTTAAGTAGGGATAAGCGGTGAGCAGAGATCGCGTGGGGAGGCGGAGGAGGGGGCGCACCTGCCCGATCCGGCCAAAGGCCATGCAGCACCCGTACAGGATGGTCCTGTAGCTGCTCTTGAACAGCTCCGGGGTGTACTGTTTCCCGCGACGGCGATCAGCCTCCTTTGCGGCCGTTCCCGGGCCCGGATCGACCCACCAGCCACAGCGCCGTGAGGCAGATCTGCAACAGCATGTTGTACGCCACGCTCGTCCCCAGCGTCCCGCCCACCAGCGCCGTGTGGTTCGCCTCGGCGTACGCCGGGTCCGAGGCGAAGTAGGCGGTGACGCCGAAGCCGACGAGGGCGAGGGAGGTGCCGAGGGTCGCGAGGGACATGGAGCCGACGCGGCCGAGGGCGGGGAGGTCGAGGAGGTAGCGCGCGAAAAAGGCGGTGGGGATTGCGGCGACTGTGCGGAAGGGTCAGCGGGATCCGGGGGTCCGGGAGGGAGGAATCAGTCACCGGTGTATATGATGAGGTCCCTGCGAGAGATCGGTAAGCAAACGGAGGGATGCGCGGGCCGCGGATGCCCACCTGTAGACGTCCGACTCTTCCTGGAGCCCGAGGTTGGTCATGAGCACCGCCACGAACGAGCCGAACGAGGTCCAGCCAAAGCTATTGGGGACGCTCGGCGTCTGAGCCCAAGATCACAACCGCGCGCCTAGCCACCCACTTGGCAAAGAACCAAAACACGATCACCGTGATTGTCGTCCTCCTCAGCAGCGGATCCACCGCGATGTTTTCGTTCCACATGTCCCTCAGCAGCCTGAACCCCGTCGCCAGCTCGTCGTAGAAGCCCCTCAGGAACGACACCTCCTCCCCCTTTTCCGCCTCGACCTCGACCTCCTTGCCGGCCGCCGCCGCCGCCTCGGCCGCCACCTGTGCCTCGAGGCCCATCCAGTCGCCCTCGACGACGGTGCCGCCGTTGTACTCGGCCACCCTGCGCATGTTCTCGACCGCCTCGCGGTAGCGCCCCTTGCTCACGAGGAAGTAGGGCGTCTCGTACAGCGGCAGCACGATCCTCCGGAGGGCGAGCATGACGAGGTTGAGCGACCCAAGGATCATGAGGTAGAGCCGCCAGCCGGCCTGGTCGTACGGGGGCGGGCCCCAGCTCATGTTGAGGGGGATCAGAACCCACGCGAGGACCGAGGGGATCACGGAGCCGACGCTGAACATCATGTTCTGCGGGGGTGGGGTGAGATGATTGCGGCGGCGGTGCAGAGGAAGGGGGCCGACCATGTAGCTCAGCTTGGAGCCGTGGCTCTTGGGCACCCATTCCAGGAAGAGGCAAGTGTCGATAGCCACGTTGCCCCCGTACCCGGTCCCCAGGAACACCACGAACACGCACACGAGCCTGTCGGACGAAAAGATCCAGCTCCCGCCCGTGCCACGGTCCCAAAGCGATGCCCCTCACCAGTAGTACGGCATCGCGCCCACGCAGATCCCCCAGAATCCGCAGAACCCCAGCGTCAGCTTGAAAGTGATCGTGCGCCCCAGGCGCGCGGAGAAGAAGCCCCAGAAGAGCTCGCCGACGATGGCGCCGGCGGTGAAGAGGGAGAGGAGGAGGCCGGTCTCGGCGGAGGAGACGCCGAAGGTGGATTGCAGGGCCGGCTGGATGTAGCTGACGGCGGTCCACCAGAACGAGTCGTTGAGCCACTGGAGGGAGGAGAGGGGGGTCGAGGTCAGCTTCACGGAATCGGATCACGCGGTTCATGACGCACCCCAAGTCCACAGAGCCAGAACAGACGCCACTGGTATTTCCCGAAACCGCCTGGAGCGTAGAGGGGGAAATCAAGGCCGCGTGAGCCCCTGACCGCGGTCCGGCCACGGGGGACACCCACCGAGCTCCAGCGCGGCCTGCACCAGCGCATCGTCCGACGCCACCTCTGCCGCCGCGGCCGTCGTCGCCGCCTTTTCCAGGTCCGTCTTGGCGCCGGCCCCCGTGGTCGTGCGCAAGACCGACACGGAGGTGAGCGCGACCGACGCCAGCGGCGAGGAGTAGTATGCTCCCGGGATCGCGGGGTCGTTCGGGTGTCTGCGCATCGCGGGGCAGAGGCACGCGGCCGGGGCGGGAAGAGGCCTCCGATCAGTTTCCGATCGCCTGCGGTCCACCGGAGGCCCGTGTGTGCCCACATCTCGAGGTACTTCTCGGACAGCGTCTCGGCCCGCGTCGGGGCACGCGTCGGGTACACCGAGCCGGCGGTGCCTGCGGGAGCGACGGTCGGGCGCGCCGCGGGGTCGTCGTCGCCGCCCGCGAGCGGCATCACGGGGGCGTCCATGGTTGGGGCGGTTGGGGCGGGGGGGACGTCTGGGTGCTGTCGGTCAGGGTCCCTCCGAGACCCCGGTCCTCGCGCGGCGCAGTGCAGGAGGCCGCGCTAAGCATGAAAATCAAGGAACTAAAAGCTGAGCTAATATTCTCTCCGGATCGGCTGACCAGAGCAAGATCGGGATGGGATGGACGCGGGATCGGAGGTCGCTACCGAAGACGTCTATACCACGATCGGGAAGAAGAACCACGCAGACCGACGACTCCATATGATGCCGAATGCACCGATTTACTAATGTTCTAAGATGTCGATGCCCAACGTCTACCTGACTCCGGTCCAAAACGAAGGATTTCGGGTTTCAAAAACGTTGACTGGATGTCGGCTAATCGGCACGGGACATTCGCGCCGAGGCCAAAGCAGTCCCCGCCATCCGCGGGTCATCGCACGGTCGCCGTTGTACAGCGCAGCTCAGGCAAGCTGTACAATTGAGCCTTTGATACTCCAGAGTCCGGCTGTCGGGTGTGTTTGCCGTTGATTTGCCAGCCCCAAGCAGCGCCGACTGCGGCCGCCTGACGTCGATCGGTCATGTAGCACAGCCTGAGAATGCACGCGGCGGAGCATGCTGTGGGCTCATTGTTCATCGATGAGGGCACTAAAGCCTGGAAAGGCTCATGGGTATTTGACAGTCTGTACAAGCCAAAGGGTTGGTAGGGAAGCTCGTTCTGCAAGCCTACTCATCATCCCTCCGGCCAAGAGGACCTTCACGACGAGATGGGCGGCGCCGCGTACATTTGCTGCGGCTGCTGGGCCACCGGGAACGCTTCCGGCTTGGCCTCCTGCTCCTCCGCACGCTCAAGTGCCACGGCGTCTCCCGAGATTGCGCTGCTAGCCTTGCGGGCCGCGACGAGCTTGATCCCCGTCGAGATGAGGCACAGACCGAGGGCGGCGGCGCCGCAACCGAGCCCGGGGCCGGCGGTGAAGGACTCGTAGGGGCCGACCTTGTTGCCCAGGTCGTTGTTCAGCCACGCCATCATCGAGAAGGTCTGGGGGGATCGGGGGTTCAGGCTTGACGAAAGTGCTTGCCAGTCAAGGCAGCTTACGGGGATGTAGATGACGGTCGCGAAGACGCTAGTGGCCAGCATCGGGAAGGGGTTCAGGAATGCCAGCGTGAGCACACCGAAGAAGAGGGTTGCCCCGGCGATGACTTGGAGGCAGACGATGGCGTAGAAGAGCGAAGTGCCGTAGTTGGCGACGAAGAAGGGCGAGTACCACCTGTTGGATCAATGATCAGTCTCGGCTCTCGACGACACAGGCGCGGAAGCCTGACCAGTTGTTCTGGACTGGATAAGGAGGTCCCGGTTAAGATGTCGTGGTCGAAACAAGCGGGGAAGGCCACACACCAATGACGCTCGGCCCCACGGTCTGGTAGGACCACATGCCCGTCTTCAGGTCGACCGGGAGCGGCTGCGGCGGCACGCGGGCACCCGAGTACAGGCCCCAGTACAGCGAGGAGTTGGGCACCGGACCGGCGCCGGCGACAGCCATGAGAATGAGGAACGCTGCGCGGGGGGAGGTGAGTCGCCTCGGAGCCGGCGCCCGGGCCGTCGACGCCCACAAATATCGAGGAGCAGGCAGAGGGCGACAAGCCGGAAGCGCGTCGACTTGGTGTCCATGTCAATGCAAGCGGGCGCCATCGTTCTCTGCTTCGGAGCGGTGCTAGATGTGTTCGAGTGTTCGGTGTGTTTTGTGACTCGATGGTGTTTGTGACTCGACGTTCAGCCAGGGACGAGGGACCCCAGGCTCTCACGTGATTTGCCGCATGTTACGTATGTGTTCCAAGCCTTCGGGGAAGGGAAGCCGGGTAAGGGACACTGCCGATGCCGACATCGATTTGTATATGCACGTGAGCCCACCACGACGTCTCCCGGCGCGCCGACAATGCATTCGACAACCGACGACATCAGATGTCCAGCGGCGGCTCGCTCGCCTGCCTCAGCCTCCTCCTCCGCATCCAAAACGGCTCGTCGTCAGATCACCTCGGTCGCCCCCGCCGCGGGGGCCGGGGCCGGTCCCGCCGGGATGGCCGGCCCGTCCCCTTGGTCGTCGTCCGAAATTTCGATTGGTCCCTCCGCCCCGCCCTGTCCCGTTCCGGCGTCCGGAAGTCCATGCGCGGGCGGCGTCGCGGGCTCGTCCTCGCTGTCGCTGGAAAGCACGATCGGCTCCTCGGCTTGCCGATGCTCCGGCGGCATTTCGTGACCGTCCCCGAACCCCAGCACCTCCCCGTCGTCCGCCCCGTCGCTCGGCAAATCGCACGGATCCGCCGGAGGCCCGTCCGCGTCCCGGACCATCGGCGCCTCGCTCCCGGGCGACGCCGACCGCCCCCCGCCGTCGGAAGCCACCATCGGCGCCTCGCTGCCCGACGGCCCGCCATCGGAATCCCGCCCATCCATCTCGTCGTCCGCCTCCCCCTCCGACCCATCCGAGGGCACCCACCCCGCCGAATCCTCAAGCCTTGGGGGCGCCGCGCGCGGCTCCCGCGGCGGCCTCGGCCTCGGGTGGGTTGCCGTCGCAGGTTCGCCGTCCGCGGCCGGGTCCAGGCCCTCCCCGAACCCCCTGCCGTACAACGCCACCGCGCCGCCCGCATGCCCCACGGCGAGCCACATCCCGTCTTCGGCACGCGCATCAGCCCCGCTCCACTTCGCGGTGCACGGGGAACACACCTTCCGACAGCGCCATCCTGCTCACGGGCTGGAACCTGCTCACCGCGCAGCCGACCACCCTGAACGGCCGCAAGGCCGCGAGTTCGCCCGCGGGGGTGCGGGTCTGCGCGGAGGCGGGGTCGTACATGTGCACGCGGCCGTCGGCGCCGCCGACCGCCAGCCGCGAGTCGGGGAACCACAGCGCGGACCTGAGGCCGCCCGAGACGTCGACGTTGCCTAGAGCGGGGATCGGCGGTCAGTGGTGCGCGGAGGACGGTCGCGGGGGGCGCGGTGAGGGTACCCTCGGTCAGATCGCGGTGGTCCAGCTCGGCGACCAAGGTCCCCGCCGACGCCTTCCTCCACGCCTTTTCGGCCTTCTTGCCCCGTGCCCCCAAAAGCAGCCCGCCGCTCCCCAGCACCTTTGCGGAATCGAACATCCGCGCCGTCCCGTCCGCGCCGAGAGTGAGCAGCCACCCCCCGCACGGCGAGAACGAGGCCTCGTTCAGGTCCTGCTGCCGGACGTGCAGCCGCCTGTGCACTTCCAGCTCCCCCGCGGGAGAGACGGAGAAGATGTGCATGACGCCATCGGATTCGGCGGGGCCGAAGTGGTCGGCGGTGGTGCACCCGACGGCGAGGTGCCGGCCGGAGGGGGAGAGCGCGAGGCACGAGGCGGGGTAGGCGAGCTCGATCGGTTCGGGGCGGGGGGCGGAGGGGGATGGGAGGAAGGAGGTGAGCTGCGGTGGGGGGCGAAGGTGAGGTGCGTTTTGCGGGAAGGTTCAAGAAGGCGCACCAGGCCGTAGTGTTTCCTCTGGGAGACCAGCTTGGCCGATGCGGCGACGACCAGGCGGTTCCCGAACCAGAGCAGGTCGACGACGGACTTGCTGCCCCCCTTCTTGTCCCCGAACGGGCGGTACATCCCCCGCGCGGACCAGCGGCACGACTCGGCGTCCAGGAGCGGGCCAAACACCGCGACGCCGCCGTTGTCCAGCCCCACGGCGAACGCGTCCCCGTCGCCGCCGGCGCCGGGGCGCACGGCGATCCTCTCGGCTTTGGTTCCAGGGTCGTGGAACACCCTTTCGGGGCTGCCCGGCCCGGAGGCGGGGAAGGTGAACACCGAGCCGTCGTACCCGCAGGTGACGATGTACGCCGGCTTCCCCTCCGCCCCCCCGGGTCCGCGGATGAGCCTCAGGTCCGACACCGTCTTCGTTTTGTCCCCCTCGCGGTGCAGGAAGAGCCATTCCGGCGCCGGGTCGGGGTGCCCCGCGCGCGCCCGGAGCAGGTTCTGGGGCGCGCTGGCGTCCTCCGCGAGGAACCCGGCGAACAGCACGTGCGAGCCGTCGGGGAGGCGGGCGAATGCCATCTCCTGCGCGTCCGAGGAGCCGGGGGGGAGCGCGACGGCGGGGCGGAAGGCGTGCTTCAGCGCCGCGGGCACGGCAGAGCGGGAAGAGAGGGGGCCGGGCGGGGCCAGTTCGCGGCCGAGGATGTACCGCATGGCCAGCGGGTACTTTCGGGGGCCAGGTTTGCCCGGGGTGCCCCATGTCGGCCGTCCTGCGCCCGGAGTCCCGAGTCCCGGCTGCGGCGGCTCGATGGGCAAAAGCGGCCTCGGCCTCCATGCGACCGGCTGCTCGGCCTCGATCCTCCGTCGCTTGGCGGCGCGCTCCTCCTCCTCCCTCCGCGCGATTTCGCGCAGCGCGAGCTCGAACCTGTCCGGCGCCTCCCATCCATCGAGCGCGTCGACGTCGATGACGGCGGCATCGAGCACGGCGGACACGCTGCGGCGGAGGCCGGCCACGGTGGCGGGGCGCGGAGAGGGCGGGCCGGCGGGGGCGGCCGCGGATGCAGCTGGGCGGGGCGCGGCCGGGACGAGCGACGCGCCCCGGCGGGGCACAACATCGGAACCCCCGGCGGAATTGCCGCTTGCTGCGGGAGAACCCAGCATTTGCCGGTTGCAGCCGGGCACGGGGCCGTCGGCGGGCCCGATCGCCGGGGCGGGATCGGGCGACCGGGGGTTCGTGCCACCCGCGGCGGTCGCGGCCGCCCGCTGCGGCTCGTCGTGCTCCCCGTCGACCGGCGAGTGCGGCGGCTCGGAGGCCATGGCCAGTCACATGTCGCGGGAGGCCGCCGGGGGCGTGGCAGGTTGGGCGTGCGGGGCGAGTTCCGCGTCAACGGTCCGCGTAGCTTTCTTAAAGATCACCCCAGAAACCACATCCCATTTTGAACAACACCTCGGATCTAGCGGTGAACAGTTTCGTGCAGGTTGGGCAGGTGGAACATTTGCCTTTGAGCTCACGGTCCCGCAGTCACCGCATCGCCTTGCCCTCCCTCAGCGCGTCGAGCTCCTCCTCCGTCGGCACGCCCCCCTCCAGCACGATGCGCTCAAACACCCTGTGCGCCTGGCGCGTGTATGCCCACGCCTGCCCGCCCAGCCGCAGCGCCCCCAGGCACGCCGCCGTGTCCTCCACCAGCCGCCTGACGACCTCGCCGTCCAGCCCCGCGGGTTCCGGGCCCGAAGCCAGGCGGCGCAGCACGGCGGCGTGCACCGCCCCCGCGCGCAGGACGGCGACGGGGATCAGCTGCGGGATCAGCGGCGCCGCGACGGGGTCCGCGAGCACCGCGGCCGCCAGCCGCGAGACGGCCACCGCGTGCGCCGCGCACTCGACGAACCCCGGCCCGCGCAACCACCCCGCCGCCTCGCCACCGGGATCGTCCGCCAGCACCGCGGCAAAGTCCCCGGGCGAGCGGACGAGCACGTGCAGCGCGTGCAGCCAGACGAGGTACGCCGCCAGCCGCGGCCAACCGTACGGTCCGTAGTGCGCCGAGCCCAGCGCGCGCACGGCGGCGCCGTCGCCGGCGTCCAGGGCCGCGGCGAGCTGGGGGGGGAGGTGCCGCTCGGCGTCGGCGAGGGCCGAGAGGAAGGCGGCGCGGCGGGCGAGCGCCTCGGCGAGCACCTCTGGCGCGGCGACCGCCAGCTCCGCCGCGCGCCCGCACGGCGGGTCCAGCTCGTGCGCCTCCAGCCCGCGCGCGTGCAGCCATGCGCGCAGGGCGGCGTGGCGGGCCATCAGCGCGCCGACCAGCGACAGGAAAGCCCACCGGCCGAGCTCCCACACGCGGCCAAACGACCCGCGCAGCACGGCCTCGCGCTGCGGGCTCCCCGGGGGCAGGTCGATCCAGCCGTGCACGGCGCCGTGGGTGATGCGGCGCCGCGGGTATCCGGCGAAGGAGCGGAGGATCCGGGGGTAGGCGTGCACGGCGCCGGGGGCGAGGGCAGAGGGGAGCGCCTCGAACAGGGCGTCGTGGCACGGGATCTCCACCGCCGCGATGGTGCGCGGGTCGAACGCCGTTGCCGTCGGGCGCTCGGGCGGGGTTGCGACGGCCACGCCGGGGGTGCCGGGCGACGGCAGCGGCGCGGGGCTGGGTCCCGAAGGCGAGCTGCGCAGCTCGGCGACCACGATGGCGGCGGCCGTCAGCCCCGCCACGAGCCGCAGCTTCTCCTCGGCGCGGATCCACGCGGCGGGGAGGTCCCGCTCGTCGTCGGGCCCGCGGGCGCACCACTCTGCCATCCGGGCCATCGCCGCCACCCTCGCCGACAGCGCCCCCGCCAGCGCCGCGTGGTCCGCGGACCGCCCCAGCGCGCTCAAACCCCACAGGAACGTGAACAGCGCCGTCAGCGCGTCGAACATGTCCCTGTGGTACCCCGTCATGAGCAGCGCCTGCGGCTCCCCGCCGTACTCGTCCCCCTCGAGCATCTCCCTCCACAGCATCCCCAGCGCGCCCCCGCCCGAGCTCCCCGCCGCCGGATCCGCGGCCACGAACCACGCCGCGAGCTCCGCCAGCTCGTCCGCGACCCACGCCTCGAGCGCGTCCGTCTCCTCCTTGCCCATGCCCGTGTGCGCCTCGGGCCTCCCTTCGTCAGCCATCCGCGTGCCCAGCGACGCCCCGGCCCACGCAAGGGAGGCGAGCAGCAGGGCGTCCATGTGGTGCTCCGCCGCCGCCGCCGGCCTCAGCTCGGGCCGCATCCTCCCCGCGGCCCGCGTGGGCCCGCGGAGCAGGGCGAGCTGCCGCGCCTGGAAGCGCGCGCGGTACGACGCCCGCGAGGGGTCCTCGCCCGCCGCGACGCGCGAGTCGAGGGTGGCGCGGTGCAGGATGCCGAGCACGCCGACGGAGAGCGCTGCGTCGAGGGATCGCTGGAGCACCGGCGGCGGGGGGAGCAGGCCGGGGGGCACGGAGGGGTACAGCGCGGCGGCGTAGTCGGGCGGCAGGGAGTGGAGCGGCGGGAGGGAGGCGGGGTGGTCGGGGAGGCCGGGCACCGCCGCACCGGAGAATTGCGGGTCAAGGGGACCCGAGGGCAGCCGGGCGGGCGGGGTGCCGCCGAAGGCCGGCTGCGGCGAGCCGCCCGAGGGCGCCCGTGCCACGTTGGGGGGCTGTTCCTGGCCGTACAGTCCGAAAGTGCCGTTCGACGGGCCCGGAAATCCGTCGCCCGGCAGTTGCCACGGCACTTGTCCCGGCAGCGGTCCCGGCAGCTGCGGCGGCAATTGGCCGGACGAAAGCGGCACGCCCGACGGCGGCCTCGCCACGCCCGGAGGCGCTCCCGGCGGGCTCCCGTCGCTCCCATAATATCCAAAATCGCCGTTCGACGCCCCCGCCCCGGGAAATAGCCCCGGCTGACCGTCGGCCGCGCGCGGCTCGGGGATGTTGCGGCACGGCTGCCCGCGCTGGGCGCACCGCGCGCACGGGTCGCCGCCGTCGCACTTCCTGCGCGATGCCGAGCACGGCTGGCACGCTGTGCCCCGCGGGACGCGTTTGCGCGGAGGCGGCGGGAGGGAGGCCATTGCCGTTGGACCCTGCGGGCTTGGAGGCAAGGGGTTGCTGCCAAAACAACGAAATAGATGAAGCCTCCCGCCGTACATGAGGCGCTATAGTTCCAATCTCCGTTGCATCCAATCACCTCCTCATGGCATACTTGTTCAGGCCCTGCAGGTGCTGCACCGCGTAGCGCTCCCAGTCGATCGCGCGCGCGTCCACGTCCAGCGCGTGCCCCGTGCGGGCGGCCAGCTCGGCCAGGTTATCCGTGGCAAACACCGCGGCGCACGTCGTGTAGAACCCAAAGAGCCCCGCGAGCTTGGCCGCCCGCGCATGGCGGTCCCGCGCCTTGCGCGCACCGGGGGTGCGCACCACCGCCCCCGCGACCGCGTGCGCGGCGCCGGCGACCGAGGCCAGCGCGGCGAACTGTCCGCGCGGGAGCCACTTGAGGGATCCCCGCGGAGTGCCCGACTTGAGCAGCTTGTCGAGCTCCCCGCCGTCGGCGCGCATCCGCGCCTCCCACAGAGACCACAGCCGCCCAACCGTGATCGGGTTCTCCGCCGACGTGCCCACGTGCACCGTGAACGCCGAGGTGTCCCCCGCAACCGACCGCCGCACGGCGTCGCAGCACGCGAGCACCATGGCGTTGGCCACCACGTCGCCGGGCACCACGTCGAGCACGGCCCCCTTGCGGCCGGGCAGCGCGGTCACCCCGCGGGCGTACCCGAGCACAACGGCATCCGCGGCCTTGACCCCCTCGATCCACCCTGGCACCGGCCCGGCGTGGCAGCTCTCGACGATGGCCGGGCGCACGACCGTGAGCGCGCATTGGCCGGCGAGCTGCCCCCTGATGAGCGCTTTCCCGATCCATTTGGTGAACGTGTATCTGGGAGGCGGTGTGCATGTCAGCTCCGGACCGGATGTGCGCGGTCGTGTCACCCACACGTCGTTGAACCCGTTCTCCCTCGCCGCCTTGGTCCCCTCCGCCGCCTTCTCCATCTTCCCCGCCCCGGCCGCCCTCTCCAGCAGGCCCCTCGCGAGCCCCTCCGCATCGTATCCCCCGTCAGCTTGCGCCCTGATGGGCCCCTTGGTCGGCGGCAGCAGCTCCTCCTTGATCTTGCCTTCAGCCCCGCGGATGCCGCACACATACGCCGTGCTCACGTGCACCACGGGGATCCCGCGGACGAGGGCGATGCCGGCGAGGGAGCGCAGGGGGAGCACGTTGGCCTGCACGGCTGCGTCCAGGGGGGCGCGGAAGTCGACGTTGGCGGCGCAGTTGACGATCTGCATGCGGCACGTGACGGCGCGGGTGAGCGGCCGGCCGGGGTGCTGCGGCCCCCGGAACGGAGGACGTACGAGGTCGACGCAGCCCGCGAGCCTGTCCATCTCGCCGGCATCCATCCCCAGCCCCTCCCTCTCCAGATCCGCCCTAACAGCCTCCACCTTCCCCTCCACCCCATCCAACCCCTCAAACACGGCGGCGGAGAGCACCTCCCTCTCCACCCTCTCCCGCGGATCGTTCCCGCGCACCAGCAGCGTCACGCGGGCGACGCCGGGGCAGGAACGGAGGAGGACGGAGAGGAAGAGCTTGCCGACGAAGCCGGTGGCGCCGGTCAGGAGCACGTGGCGGCCGTCGAGGGCCGAGAGCGCGGGGGGGTGCATGGCGGCGGCGGCGGCGGGGTGCTGTTGGCGGGTCGGTTGGCGGCGAGCTGGGCGGCGCGGCTCCTTTTACCTGCGGCCGCGGCGGGTTGACGTCGTGGTTCGGGGCCGTCTGTCCGCCGTTCCCGCAGCTCAATGACGTAAGCCAGGCTTTGGGCGGCGGTTTGCGTCGGGCGGCCGCCTGCAGCAGCGGTGTCTGCTGACGGGGTCGATGATCGGGTGACGTCGACGGGCCGGACGAATTCCGAAAGGCAGGAACAGATCGGCAGGGGCGTGCATGCCTCGGCAGTGTGCTGCAGCGCCGTTTGTGCGTTCCCGCTGGCCGGCGGGCCGGGCGGCTCACAGATGAAGGCTGAACCCGCGCGGCCCTCAAAAACCCGCTGACTCGCTAGAACCCTGCCGCAGCTGCAACGACAATCAGACCACGACATGAACTCCATTCAGCCCGCCATGCAGCCCTCTGCCAAGAGCGTCGCTTCCGCCGGCCCCGCGCCCGACCCCGTCGAGCTGCGTTTCAGAAACCTCTCGTATTCCGTCGCCGCCACGGGCCGGCGCTCCTGCCACCCCTTCCGCCCGCCGGCCCCCGCCAAGGAGATCCTGGCCGGCGTCACCGGCGCCTTCCGCCCCGGGCGGCTCACCGCCGTCATGGGCGCGTCGGGCGCCGGCAAGACGTCGCTCCTGCAGGTGCTCGCCGGGCGCGCCCGCGGCGGCACCGTGCGCGGCGAGGTCGAGGTCAACGGGGCCCCCGCGAGCGCGAGGGCGCTCCGTGGCATGTCGGCGTTTGTTTTCCAGGACGACGTGATCATGCCGGTGGGTTTGGCGTGCAGAGGCGCCCTCCGTTTGGGCCACGGGTCCGGGCTGAGCTGACCCCGCCCGCGCTGGCAGACCATGACCGTCAGGGAGGCGCTCACCATGGCCGCCACCCTGCGCCTCCCCGCGCACACGAACCCCGAGGAGCGCCGGGCCAAGCTCGACGAGACGCTGGCGGTGCTTCGCCTCGAGGGCGCCGCCGACACGCCCGTCGGCGATTCTGAAGCGAGGGGCATCTCGGGCGGCGAGCGCAAGAGGCTGGCCATCGGGATGGAGCTGCTGGCCAACCCGCCGCTGCTGCTGCTCGACGAGTGCACCTCGGGGCTCGACGCCTTCACCGGTGGGTTGCATGTGCGTCGGTCGCACCGATGATTCATGCTGAGCCCCCTTTGCCGACAGCCAACAAGGTCATCGAGGTCCTCCGCGACCTCGCCCGCCGCGGCCACACCGTCGTCTGCACCATCCACCAGCCGGCCTGGGAGACCTTCTCGCTCTTCGACGACCTGCTCCTGCTCGCCCGCGGCGGCATGGTCTACCACGGGCCCGCGCAGGGCGCCGTCGCCCACTTTGAGCAGGCCGGCTACCCGATCCCGCTGCACACCAACCCCATCGACTACATCTTCCTCAGCGTGCTCTCCGACTACGCATCCACGCCCTACCCGGCCGGCATCCCGCCGCCCCCGGGCACCCCCGCCGGCGCCCTCGAGGCCCCCTCTTCCCGCATTCCCCGCCTGCTCGCCATGTGGCCTTCTTCTCCCGCGCACAAGGCGCTCATCGCATCGCTCGCCTACCCCCCCGCTTCGACCGCCAAGCCCGCCGCCGTCTCCGCCTCCCGCGGCTTCTTCGTGCAGCTGGGCTACCTGGCCGGCCGCTCTTGGCGCAACGCGCTCCGGGACGTGCATATGGTGCGCGCCAAGTTGGCAGAAGGCCTCGTCCTCGCCCTCTTCATCGGCCTCGGCTTCCTCAACGTGCCGGGGATGGACCCGGCCTCGCAGGCGCAGTCGTACGCGGGCTCGCTCTTCTATATCACCATGATCCAGGTGCTCACCAACACCGTCTCGGTGCTCAACGTCTTCTCGGGCGAGCGCGCGGTCGTCCGCCGCGAGATCGGCGCGGGGTACTACGGCCTGCCGGCCATGTACTGCTCCAAGCTCGCCGTCGAGCTCCCCGTCTGCGCCCTCGTCGCGGCGCTCAAGACCACCGTCGAGTTCTTCCTCATCGGCTTCCCCTACACCCCCGCCAACGTCGCCGTTTCGATCGGCCTGAACGCCCTCGGTTCGGCTTGCGGCCTGCTCATCGGCATCCTAATCTCCTCCAACGTGCACACCGTCAACCTCGCCCTCGGCCTGGCACCGGTGCTGCTCACCCCCCTGTGGCTGTTTTCCGGCCTCTACATCCCCGTGGCGGACATCCGGCCCTACTTCAGCTGGATCCAGTACGTCTCGCCGATCCGGTGGGCCTACGAGGGCATGGCCAAGCAGCTCGTGCCGCAGCTGGCGGCGGGGATGGGCTTCGCGGACGGCTTCACGCCGGGGTTCTGCGCGGCGATGCTGGCGGCCATCGCGGGGGGGCTGGCGGTGCTGGCATATGCGTGCCTTTGGAGGGTGACGGCGATGGGCGAGAAGATGGCGCGGTGGGAGGCAGCGGAGGGGGCGGAGGGGGCGGAGTGGGAGGGGTTCGAGGTGGCGGTGCCGGAGAAGGACGCGGCACAGAAGGTGTGAGGACGCGGCGGTCTGCGAGCACATTGGAATCATCCTCCGTGTAATGTGAAGCAAGATGAATGCGTATATTCGATACGTTCCAGCAGCTTCGACAGATTCCGGCCGCTCCAGGAGGAGAGGCGTACGTCCGCCAGCTCATCAGAGTAACGCGCGCCAGACAGCTTGTCAGAGTAATTTCTTATTGATGATCTCGTCTATGAGCAGCTCCAAGTGGGATGCTGTGAAGCAGTGCGGATGACGCAGGCCAGACTTGCCGCCGCCAACGCCAGGACCCACCGAAGAGTCATCCAAGGACGCACGGCGACATTCTCCAAAATGAACTTCCTCGACCCGCGATGACATCTCCCCATCCCCGCAAACCACGCGCATATGGTTTCCGACCGGCGGGCGCGGCGCTGGCGCTGCTCGGACTGCTCGTCCTCGCCGTCATTGCCCCGGCCTTCGGAGCTCCGTTGGCCTACTACCCATTCCCGACCGTCCGTCTTCCGCACGCCGGCGACGCCTCGCAGTGGCCACACCCGCGGCTCGTCATTCCTGCGCTCCTGCCGCGGCTGCAGGAGGCGTGGGACTCCCCTTCGCCGACGCCGGCCGCGGCACTCTTCAAGCAATGGCTGGCTGGCCTGCTCGCCGAGACCTCGTGCGCCGGCAAAGAGTGGCTGTGCGGCGACGGTATGGCCGCAGCAGGACTGGCGCTGGCGTGGCGGCTGTCGGGCAACGCCGCCTATGCGCAGAAGGCCTGCGACCTGTACTTGCCGTCCTTCACGGGGGCCTACACCAACGTCGGTGGCAACTGGCTCAGCACCGCGCACTTTGCCTTTGCCTTCGACTGGATGTACGACGCGCCGTGCTTCAACCAGGCCGCCCGGGACTCGCTGCGAGGGAAGCTGGTCCGCTTCTCGGGCGAAGGCGACGACCTCGCCCGCAACGGCGCTTCCATCTCGCACGACTCGGACATGAACTGCAACCTGCTCTCCTCGCACCTCGTTGCGGGATTGGCCCTGCGGGGCGAGAACTCGTCGGATACCGCCGAGGCAGTGTCGGACCTGCTACTCTCGCGGGGGTGGACACTGCTGGTGCAGGGCATATCGACGGATCCAAACATTCCGGAGCCGCAGCCGCTCTTGGACTTCTACCGCCAGTCGGTCGGCAGCGGTGCTCCCATCGTCGGCTGGGAATACGGCGTGGGTGACGACCTGCTTGGTTTCCACGCAATCATGGCCGTGCTCGACGACATGGGCATCTCCGACGACTACTTCCCCGAGATCCGCCCCTTCTGGGCAAACAGCATCCGGAGCTACATCCACTACTTCGACCCAGCCATGACCTTCTGGCACTGGCTGGGCGACTCCCAGGACCCCACCGACATTTCCAGCTGCGTCGGCTGCGCAGTGCAATCCTTCCTCTCCATGTCGGCCCACTGGGCCGAGCGTTTTGGTGACCTGACGGCGGCTGCCCATGCGCGCTTCCACATGGACGAATTCCTCTCCCGCCGCTCGTACGTCGCCGACTCGGAGCCCCTGCTCTGGTTCCTCCGCTCTTGGAACTCCACTGCCTCCCGGCTCGACTACCGCCGCGGCCCATCCACCCTCCCCCGCACCTACATCGCCGGCGTCGGCCCGGGGCAGCACACCGGCACCGCCGCCTTCCGTACGCACTGGAACTCCACCTCCTCCCCGTCCGACCCCGTGCAGGCGACCTGGGGCATTGTCACCGGATCGGGCGCCTACCCGTGGGACCACATCCTCAACGACGCCGGGAACTTCTTCGTCTGGCGCAACGGCGAGTTCCTGCTCACCGAGCCCAGGTCGTACCAGGGCCCGGAGGTGGCCGAGGTGTTCAACTCGCTGTCGATCGTCAACCCGGGGGCGGGGAACACGTACAACAACCTCAGCGGGGGGCCGATCGTGTACGGGCCCGAGGGGGCGGCGTACGTCGAGCGCGGCCGGAGCTACGGGGTCACCAAGGCAGACGATGACATGCTCTACGTGGCGATCAACATGGACCGTGAGCGATTCGAGGGCGTCTGCAAGCCCGGATTGATTGGTCTCGTCCCTTGCGTGCAGACAACTACAACTTTCCTCCGAACCCTTGGAGTGAGTGCACCGGCCTCTGTCTCGCCCCCGTCAAGACCTACTCGCGGCACATCGCGTGGGACGGCGGCGACTACCTCTTCATTTTTGACAGGGTCAAGCTCCAGTACCCCGCCGCCGCCGCCCTGCGCTTCCGAACCAACAGCCCTCCCTCCCCTCCCACCGTCGTCGACGCGGCCAAGAACATCGTGCAGCTCCCTTCGTCGGGCGGCAGCTACCACACCCTGATGCGCGTGTTCAACAGCCCTCAGCTGGACTGGCGCTTCGTCAACGAATCGGAGACGTGGCCGCAGTTCGATTGGCACCTCGACCCTCAGGCCGTTGGGTGGATGGTCCGCGCCCGCTTGCTCCCGCAGGACGGGCTGGAGCACGACGTCGTGACGGTGATGAACTTTGACAGGGCGGGCGCGGGGACGGGGCAGCTCGACTCGGCTGGGTTGGTCACCCCGCTGGACGGTCCGCCGGGGACGGGGTCTTTCGGCGTCTGCGCGGGCAAGATGTGCGTGGTGCTCGCGGGGTACGGGGTCGCATCCTCGGGAGGGCTGCGGACGAACGCGAGCTACGAGTCGCCGGCGATCTTGCCAGGCGGCAGGCACGCCGTGGGCGATCTGGATGCATCCAAGTGCTACGACGTGCTCGTCAACGGCACGACGGTCGCTTCGAGTCTCGGGGTCGCAGACGAGGACAACACGGTCGTGTTTGCCGTCGGCGGGGGCAGCCTGCGCGTGGACGTGCAGGCCGTCGCATGTCCGGATGCGCAAATCAAGACCAGCACGACTTCATCCGTCACCAAGAGCTTCACGACGAGCGCATTGGGCACGAGCACCATGTCTGCCACCCGTAGCTTGACGACGAGCGGCACCGTAAGCAGCACTTCGAGGACGGAACCCAGCTCTTCCATTTCTTCTACCTCTTCTGCGACGGCGACGGCTTCGCTTTTCAGCACCTGGTGGGAAACCACCACGACGGTCCTGCAGCCGCCTGCGACCACCGCGATGCAGCAGCCGCCAACCACAGCGGTGCATCCGCCCACGACCACGGTGCCGACTGTCGCCGTGCCGACGACTAGCAGGGTCTTGGCGGGCACAACGAGCAGGCCGATCAGCCTGCGGCGGAGCACGAGCCGGAGGCGGACGTCCAGCCGGAAGCGGACGACGTCGCGAAAGAGGACGACGACAAGGAGAAGGAGGACGACCACGCGGAGAAGGACGACGACGAGGCGAAAGACGACTTCGAGACGGCGGACGAGCACGAGGAGGCGCTCGAGCACCCGCCGGCGCTCCACGACGAGAAGGAGCAGCCCGTGACGATGTGAAGGTAATCGATTCATGCCTCCTACTCGTCCAATTCGATCACCGTTCCCCTCCTCGAAAGCCCTCCCGGCATCCACCCCCTTAACCACCCCGGGACATCCCCCTTTCCCCCCTCGGGCGGCAGCGGCTCCTCCGCCCAGCTGACCGCCCTCCCCAGCCCCGGCGACTGCGGCGCCGACCCCGTCCGCGACGTCGCAGTCGGCGACGCCAGCACAACCACCGAATCGGCGGAGCGCGACGAGACGGAGGGGTTGCGCTGGCGGAAGGCGCCGAGCGGGATCCAGGAGGAAGAGCCGCGGGCGGGGTATTCGACGACCACCGTGGGGCGCTCCATCCGTGGGGGTTCGGCGGGGGGGATGGAGGGGTTGTCCGGGTTGGAGGCGCGCGCGGGGCGGAACCACGCGGTGATCTTGTCCCACGTCGTCGTCCGGGTCGCGAGGGAGGCGACCGAGGCGGCGTCCGTTTCGCCTTCCGCGGGATAGACGTCCGCCATAGAGGTGTAGAGGAAGGTGGAGCTCCGCGAGGGCGGATCGGGGGCGGAGGCAGACGAGGGGGTGCGGAAGGCGCGGCGGCCGCGGGTGCCAGTGGTGGGCTCGCCGAGGAAGTATCGGAAGAGGAGGAAGCGGCCGAGCCAGATGAGGAGGGCGCAGGCGACGATGCCGGCGAGGATGAAGCCGATGATGATGCCGACCTGGAATGCGGCAAGCCGAGCGGTCAGAGAAATGAGATATACTGGCAACCCCCATAAGAGACCCACTCTTCTCGCGGTGACCTCGTTCAGGTCGCTCGAGCTCCCCGACCCGCCGAACTCCGGGTTCTTCGCGAGGTAGTAGCTCGCGCTCTGGTTGTAGTACCTGCCGTAGATGGTATCCGGCGGCTCAGGCGGGCCGACCAGGAACTGCACCGCGTCCGCAAAGAATGCCGCCGCCGCTTCAGGAAGCACGCCCCCGGGGTTCTGCGCGCACAAAGTCCGAAGAGCCGCCGTGGCGGTCGCGTTGCGGCAGTCAAAACACGCGGCCATGGGGGCGTTGGCGAGGAAGAGCTGCCGGCACGCGCAGACGAGCGAGGCGGGACGGATGGGGAGCTGGTGCGCAAACACGGAGAAACCCCCGGACGGGGCGGTGACATTGAAGGGCAGCGACGGGAACGGGTATGGCAGGGCACCTGGAGACCGAATATCAGATCCAATGACGTCGGAAGCGGCTACCAGGCGCGGACGCGGTGTCGGAACGTACAGAGCGGACGCAGCGGCGCCGGGTACGAGGAAAAGCCGCTGCATTCGGCCTCGCACTCGGGATATGTCGGGAGCGCGGCATACTCGAACTGCGACATCGGAAAGGCCCGCTAGGCGCTCATGATCGGGAACGGCATTGGGAGGAGAGGAGCGGGAAGGGGTTTCACACAGCTCGAGACTCTCGAGGGACGGAAGACACCCACCACGCGAGCTTGGACGACCTTCAGCCCGGTGTTCTACGACAAAATTCGCTTCAAGCGTCTCGACTGCGGCATCAAGGCTTTGCCTTGGCACTCGGGCCCGCGCGCCTTCACCTGGGTCCACCTCTTCGACAAGCGAACTGGGAGGTCGTTGCTCGCCGTCTCGCTCGTACGTTAATCCCCGGCCGCGGAAATTACAGCCGCCTGATCTCGCGCCTGCAGCACTTTGAATTCTCGTTCAAGGACAGTCAAGCATCCAATCCCCCGCCGCCGAACGCGGCCATGCGCCGGGAAGCCAGCGGCAAGATCGCCCGCGACAAGTCCCTCGATACTCTCCTCCAGTTCCTCGTCGACTGTCACCCCGACGTGCCCGCCGTCGTAGCCGGCGACTTCAACTGCTACCACCGCACGCAGGCCGAAGCCCTTCGCACGGGCATGCAACGTGCGGGGTTCGAGGACGCCCACGCCGGGACCTCGGACACGTTCAAATCAAGGCACGGGAAGGACAACTACCTCTACCCGGAGAGGGCGAGGGAGGAAACGCAGAACCCGAACCGTCACTGCGGGAGGATGTAAGTGCTTTCCTGCCGCGCTACTTTCGTCCGCGCGGAGCTCACCATTCACACCCACGCAGCGACCACATCTTCGCCCGGGGCTTCCGCATTTGTGAGAGTTCGGTGCACACGAAGCCGGTCGTGACGCGCCACGGGTATGAGCAGTGGCCTTCGGACCACTACCCTATCCTGGCAACGCTCGAGTTCCAGTGACACCGAGATCGCGACTGCAAGCAGCAACCAGCTTTGGCACGGGAAAGTCTTCGTCAAGCTAAGGGCAATGATTGGTCGGGTGTGGAATCTTCAGATTCGCAGGCGTGCGGGATGGTAGCTTCGGGACAAGGTTCATAGGCTTCGTCGACAGTTGTAGCTTTTGATTGAACATTCTGATTGATTCATCTTTCGTACTCGATGGATGAATGCTAAGTTCCAACTTTGACGCACTGAATACAAATCTTGCTGAATAACTTACGTTTCTGGCCTCCCCGTCGCGAGCCGACCTTGACGATAAGATATCGGAAATATTACCGCAGGGAAGCAACCTCGCCTCATCATAGCCCAGATCGGACTAACCGGCAATGCCCACGCATGTGGGACGTCGGGCCCAAAGTCAGTCCCCAAACCAGAAAGTCAGTCAGTCAGTCAGTCAATCAACCTTCGAAGCCTGAACTCTACGGTCGCAGGCCATTCGTCTGCAGCCCCGCAAGTGCGTGCGCCATTGGGCGCTCGCTCTCTTCGGGGCCCCACGGCTCGCACGGCGGCCGGCCGCGTTCACGGGGAATTCCGGCGTCGCTCGCCCTGCTTCCGACCGACCGCGCTTCCCAAAACCCGGCACCGTGTTGCCCGTCGCTACAGGTACCGCTTCCTCCGCACGCGCATCGCTCGGCAAGCTTACTCCGGATGACAGCTGCCGCTCCCTGATGAGGCATCTTACGGACAAAGAAGCCATAGTCGTGGTGGTCTTCTTCCTCGCCGTTGGCGGCGCCGGCATCGGATGTTATGTCGTGGCCGTGCGCACTCCCGGGTATTCTTTTGGCTCACTGTGGTGGGCGGGGTGGATCATGATGTTCATCGGGTTCGGGCTCCTGTGGGCCCTGCCCGCGTGCCTGGCCGATGAACGCGGTAAGGAGGGCGGCAAGGACGGGGACGGAACGGATGCGCCGGAAGAGATCGTCGTCGGCGATGTCGATGTCCATGGCGGTGATTTGGCGCCGAAGGACGACGCGGCGGAAGAGGCAGGGGATGGCGGCGAGGTGGTCGATACTGTGAACCTGGTGGGGAAGAGCGGCGAAAAGGACGAATGAATGCCGCGCAGGCTGACCCTGGGCTGGGGAGAGTGGGGACAGACAACTCTTCGAGTATCGGCCCGATACTGTACAAAAGGATATCGATCTACCTTGTGTATTGCGACGCGGACGGAAATGCCATACCAGACCAGACCAGACAGCCCGCTACGGATCTCTCCCATCCGTCCCGTCGGCCCGTTTTCCTCGCGCGACGCCAAGCTGACCTGCACTCACAGCCTCGCCGCCTCCCCTTCTTGGTCGTGGTACCCCGCCGACTTCTTGGCCAGGCCGCCGAAGAGGTCCAGCATCCGCGCGCGCCACTGGAACAGCGGGTCCGAGGGCTCGAGGAGCTGCGTGGAGGTGGCGGCTAGAGGAAGTCGGTTAGCTTCGGCCAGCGCGGTGATCGAGTGAGGAGCTCACAGACGGCGCGGATCCTGAAAGTGGCAGCAAACAGATGAGCCTTCTTCCACATGCCGAACAAAAGGCAGGCAACCCACCAAAGGAACGCGCTGAACAGCACGTAGTCGCAGTACAGCGGCGTCTCCCCCCCGAGGAACTTGCTCCCCCTCAGGATCCCCCTCGCCGGCTCGAGCGCGCGGCGGAACTCCTGGATCACCTGCGGGATCTGCTCGCGCGGGACCTGCGGCTTGGGCATGGAGCCGGACTTGATGCCGAACATCTTGGCGCGCTCGGCCGAGTAGTACCTTTCGAACGCGGGGAGGTGAGACACCACAGCACAGGAAAAGGGGGAGGAGGAGTACCAATCCCGCCCGTCGTCGTCCTGCAGCATCCTCGCGTCGTCGAAGCACAGCTTCTGGATGAAGGGGTTGACGACCGAGTTGACCCAGTTGCAGACGAACTGGGTCAGCTGCGGCGAGGGGCCAAAGAGCGACGGCAGGTCGGGGTAGGCCTCGTCGAGGTAGTGCGCGATCTTCTGCGAGTCGTTGACGAAGGGGACCTTCGGGTTGTTGGGGTCAACCTGTTCCGCAGGTGCCCGAAAGGAGGTGGTCGGAGGAGGAAGCCGGGCGGTGAGCCGGAGCGGAACGAGCGTGCCGACGGAGGGTACCAACAATGACCGGCACCAACTTCTGCTTCGAGAACGCGATCTGGTCCTTCTCGGTGAACGTAATCGACACCCGCTTCATCGGGAAACCTTTGTGCGCAACGGCGAGCACCGCCCGCCACGCGAACGGCGAAAGCACGCGGGCGCGGTCGCCCTTCGAGGTGCAGAGCTCGTAGACGGTGATGGGCTGCTTGTCCGCCATCGCGCCGGCCGTGGAGGGGGAGAGTGTGTCGGCAAAAGGCGCACGTCTCCCACGCGGATCGGCGACGCTCTTGTCGCCCGCCAACCCCTGCCTTCGGACGATTCCGCTCCGTTTGCCCTCTCTCGTGCCATCATTTTCATCTATTCCACGATGTCGATCCCGCTCGTCGAGATTTCGGTCGCCGATCTCGCCGCGGCGCTCGCGGACGGCCGCACGACGGCGCGGTCCCTCGTCGAGGGCTATCTCGCCCGCATCGCGCGGTACGACGGCGCGATCAACGCGGTCGTCGTGGCGAACCCCGACGCGCTGGCCGATGCATTCGCCAGCGACGAACGGCGGGCAAAGGGCGCCTCGCTGGGGCCGCTGGACGGCATCCCGTATCTGGCAAAGGACAGCTACATGGTCCGCGGCCTGACCTGCGCCGCGGGATCGCCGGCCTTTGCGGACCTGATTGCGCAGAAGGACGCGTTCACGATCGAGCGCCTGCGCGCCGCGGGGGCCATCTGCCTCGGCCTGACCAACATGCCTCCGATGGCGAACGGCGGCATGCAGCGCGGCCTTTATGGACGCGCAGAGAGCCCGTACAACGATAAATTCCTCACAGCGCCATTCGGTTCCGGCTCCTCCAACGGGTCGGGCTCGGGGCTGGCAGCTTCGTTCGCGGCCTTCGCCCTCGCCGAGGAAACGTGGTCCAGTGGCCGCGGGCCTGCTTCCAACAACGGTCTGTGCTGCTACACGCCCAGCCGCGGTATCATTTCCGTACGGGGCAACTGGCCGCTCGTGCCGACTATGGACGTCTGCGTGCCGTACGCGCGGTCGATGGGGGACCTATTGATGCTGCTGGACGTTATCGTGGCCGACGACAAGGAATCGCGCGGCGACTTCTGGCGCGCGCAGCCCTGGGTCAAGATCCCCCGTGCGTCCGAAGTGCGCCCGGCTTCATACGCCGCACTCTCGGACCAGGCTACGCTGGCGGGCGTGCGCCTTGGCGTCCCTCGGATGTACATCGGCGAGGACAAGGACTCCAAGGACCCCATCGAGACCCGGCCAACCGTCATCGAGCAGTGGAACAAGGCACGCCGCGATCTGGAAGCTGCCGGAGCCACCGTCGTCGAGGTCGACTTTCCCGCCGTGACCAACTACGAAGCGCGCGGCCTCTCCGACGACCGCTCCCTCGCCGCCCGAGGCCTGGTCCCCAAGGGCTTCGCCGACTCGGAGCTCTGGGACCTGTGCATCTGGTCGTGGGACGACTTCCTCGCCGCCAACGGCGACCCCAAGCTGCACCGCCTCGCGGACGTCGACCCGGACCTCATCTTTCCCCCGCCGCCCGGCGCCCTGCCGGACCGGTACGACGACCACCTCCGCCGGTTCGCCCCAGAGGACGTGCCGCTTGCGGAGTACGTCCACCGCGCCCGGCGCGGGATCAAACCCCTCGCGGAGATCCCGCACATGGCCAAAGGGCTGCAGGGCCTCGAAGACGCGCGCCGGCTGGACTTTGAATCCTGGATGGACAACCTCGGCCTCGACGCGGTCGTGTTCCCCGCCGTCGCCGACGTCGGGCCAGCCGACGCCGACGTGAACCCTGCCTCCGCCGCGCTGGCCTGGCGCAACGGGACCTGGGTAGCGAACGGGAACCTCGTCCCGCGGCACCTGGGCATCCCGTGCGTGCAGGTACCGATGGGCCTGATGGCCGACATTGGGATGCCGATCGGGTTGGCGTTCGCGGGGAGGGCGTACGACGACTCGAAGCTGCTTGGGATCGGTGCGGCGTTCGAGAGGGCGGCGAACAGGGAAGGGTCGGCGGTGGGGAGGACGAGGGTGCCGCCGGAGAGCACGCCGGAGATCGTTTGATTCCGGTGGCGTCGACCATGGTGTCGTATCAGTTTCTCGATCGGTTGGTGATCTATGGTCTCTACCCATGTACTGTTGTTGCTTGAAAGGTCGTTATGAGAGGGTGAGAAAGAAAGGATCGAGGTTACACAGCGAGACATGAATTGAGTGCTGTAGAGTCGGAAATCGGAATCCAACGATGAAGCATCGTTGTTCGCCCGCGAGGATGAATCTTTCCCGGATGTTCGCGGGGTCTCGGGAAGGCGAGTCAGGGCAGGCAGGGTCCACCTCTGGGAGACCCCAAACGCCACGCCGTTGGACGCTCATCGGAGCGCTATTCGGCCTAAATCGGCTTCCATATCCCGCATTCCGTCGAACCCTTCGCGATGGCCGCGGCCGCCCCCGTGACTCTCACCCCGGCGAAGCCGGGCACGGACCCCCTCCCCGCGGCGTGCCGCGACACCGAGTTCACGGCGCAGATCGAGGCCATGGGCCTCAGCTTCGTGCAGAAGCACACCATCATGACGCTGACGCCCAACCCGGCGCTGGACAAGTCGACGGCGTGCCCGATGATCCAGCACACGGAGAAGCTGCGGTGCCAGGACGTCAAGGCCGAGCCGGGTGGGGATTTCGCGAGGAAAACACGGCCTGGGACGCGTGGCTGACGTGTTGCTGCCAGGCGGCGGCGGGATCAACGTGAGCAGGGCGATAAGGAAGCTCGGGGGCGACTCGGAGGCCATCTTCCTCGCGGGGGGCACCAACGGCGAAATCTACGAGGGCCTCCTGGACACGGAGCTCAGGGGATGGCACAAGAAGATTGAGATCGCCGGGGAGACCCGCGAGAGCTTCACCTGTTTCGACGAGACGAGCGGCAAGGAGTTCCGGTTCAACATGGTTGGGTGTCATTGGGCCTTCCTCCCTGGTCGCGCTCATCGTGACCCTCCTTCCCTCAGCCTGGTCCCAAAGTGACGCCGGAAGAGGTGCAGAGGACGATTGATGAGCTGGACAAGTTCATGGACCCCCCGCCGGGGTTCCTCGGTACGCCATGGTGACATCTCCTGTCAGGGATACCGAGCTGACGATCGCCTCCGAAGTGCTGTCTGGATCCCTCCCCGTCGGCGTCCCGGACACCTACTTCATCGAAATTGCGAAGAAGGCAAAGGCCAAAGGCGTCAAGGTCATTCTCGACACGTCGGGCCCCCAGCTCCTGGCGGCCGCGCAGAAGTCCGAACGCGACATGTGAGCTCGCCCGCTGGCAGTCCTTTCGCCCTAGAAACCTGATCCGCGCGGCCACAGCTACCTCTGCAAGCCCAACCAGGAGGAGCTTGAGAGCATGCTGAACCTGAAGGACACCAAGCTGTCCTACCTCAAGGACCAGCTGGACGAGATCATGGGGATCCAGGACGACGAGCACCTCATCGCCGCGGCCAAGCTCGCCATCGATCGCGGGCGCACCGACATCATGGTGGTGTCGCTCGGCAAGGCGGGCGCGCTGCTGGTCACCAGGGAGGGCGAGGTGGAGATGATGAGGGGTCTGACGGTTCCGGTCAAGTCGGCCGTCGGCGCCGGCGACACCATGGTGAGCTGCCCATTGGTCAGCTTGTTGTCTAGGAGCTAACAGGTGGAGCAGCTCGGCGCGATCACGTTGGCCCTCGCGCGCGAGTGGCCCATCGCGATGGCGGTCAAATTCGGCCTGGCCGCGGGCGCCGCGTGCGTCATGACGCCCGGCTCGGAGCTCTGCCGCCGGACGGACACAGAGCGGCTCTTCTCCAAGATGATGAAGCAGACCGGCGTCAAGTACTCTTGAGCGGCTTTGGGACGGCGGCGGAAAAAGACTGGGCTTCTCACTGATCGGGAGGCGAATTGGTGTTCAGCGCGAGATGTATCTGGGATCGGGTATCTACGACGTGGCATCGATCTTGCGCGCGACGAGGACCAAGTTCCTCGGCGACACCCCCGGGTCGAACAGCGGCACCACCTGCACATCCACCCGCTCCCCATGCCTCTCCGCCTCTTCGACCAGGAACAGGGCGCGGTCCAGGATGATCAGCGATTCCGCAACGGCACCGAGGGCGTGCCGCATGGCACCAAACACCCCCATCGCGGGTGCTTCCTCCTTCCGCACGGAGTCAAACCTCTTGTCCAGGCCGTCCAGCTCCAGACCGGGCCCGAGTGCCTCGCGGGCGTACTCGGCGAACGGCCGGCCCGGCTTGTAGCGGCTGTGCGTCCCCCTGGGAAGCCCGCCGCCTTCGCCGCCGCAGGCGGCACAGGGGCGTCCGGCCTCGTGGAGTTCCGCGTGGACGAGCTCCAACAATGCCCTGGCCGCGAGCCGGGTCCTCAGCCCTGTCCTGTCCGGCTGAAGGGCCAGGAAGGCGGGCGTGGCGCTCTGCGCTGCCGTTTCCCTTGCGCGGCGGGGTTGGAGGGCGGCAGTGTCCAGAAAACGAACCGCCGTGGAAAGCGGGAAGGTGGTGATATGCTGGTGGCAGCACGCTGCAACAACAAGGGCGCGATAGGGCGACTCTGGTGTCGCAAATGCGCGGCATAGGTCGGCAGTGAGTTCGCCACAAGAATGGAGACCGGCAAGGAGGGCAGCTGACGTGAGATTCAGGGCCTGCAAAGAATCAGGCCCCAGAGTGCCGACGACGAGGGTGCTCTGCGGCGTCGGGGAACCTTCCCTCCCTGCTGCTTCAGGTGTCCGTACACCTCGCCGCCGGCGGGCTTCCGCTTCGGCTCTTGCGCGCTTCTTTTCGGCGCTCGCGACCGTGTCCGAGTTCCGCTCGATGCCGACGACATCCAGACCGAAACGGGCCGTGAGCACCGTTCCGAGCCGTCCAGCTCCAGCTCCCGCGTCCACCACCTTCCCAAGCTGTGACTTCGCGGCGACGGAGCCGATGCGATCGACCAAGAGGTCCAGTTCGTGGGACTTCTTCCGCGAAGTGTACAGCGGATCCGGGCGATTGCTCGGGTCATCCCACGTCGATACAGTGGTCGTTTCCGCAGGTATCCGCGGCATGGCAAGTTCCCTGGCCCTCGAAAACCAAGAGGACAGAGTCTCCAGCTCTGCAGACATGGCCGGCATGTCGTCCGTCCCGGCCAGCAAATCCGAAGCGTCGTCTCTTTCCCTTCCAGCGGCCTTCATGACGCCCAGAGCCCCCTTCCACGCCTCATCGCGACCGTACATGAGAAAATCGGCCGGGTGCGCCGCCAACAGGGCGGCATTGTCAAGCGGGACGACCTCGGCCGTGAACGCGGCGAGCGAGGAGGCATAGCGACGCGCTGCTGCCAAATGGTCGCCAAACGACGGGACAGCGCCATCGGAACCAGGTTCTGGAAAGAATGCAGGAGGCAGATTGAACGGATTCCCGTTCTCCATCCTCCAAGACGGACGAGAGCCTCTCGTTGCTTCGTTTCCCAAAGGCTTGGTCGCAAAACATCATCGTAGTAGCGTCGCTCCGATCTGCGTTCACACCCGCCGATGAAGCTCGCAACTGCCCGAGTGATGTTGCTTTCGGCACGGTCAGCACTGCTGCGTCAGGGCGCCTCTGTGGCGATTCGGGCCGCGTCGACCTCTCCGCCGCCCCCGTCGGCCGCGGCGCCGCTCCCGCAGCCGACCGAGCAGCTGGCCCCGCTGCCCCTTCTGCGGTCTATCCTCCGGCTCCACCGCCGCCTCCCGCCCGCCCTGCGCTACATGGGCGACCGCTACGTGCTCGATGAGTTCCGCCGCCATCGGGAAGCGGAGGAACGCTTCGTCGCCGGTTTCCTGGCCCAGTGGAACGGGTACCTGCTCGCCATGCGGGACCAAGTGTCCCGGGAGGAGACGAGGGGGAAGCTCGGGGTGTTTGGCGAGCCCGAAGTCGGCGTGACGGGCGAGTGGGTGGGGAAGGACCTGGGAAAGGACGTGCTAGACAAGATGACCGACGCGCAGGTCGGGCAGCTTTGGGCTTTGAGGTGGGGTTCGGACGACTTTCATTCCTTTGGACTTCATTGACATGCTCTGTCAACTTACTTTCAGGGAGGAAGCTAAGTCGCTGGGTCGGAAGGAGGTCGACGCCATGGAGGCCATCGCCAACGGCACGCCCCTCCCTGACGGCGAGGGCAAGAAGTGATCGAATCTTGATCCACGCTTCTCGGACAGACTATCCGCATGGCACGGATGACGTGAACGACAACTGGGCAGCGATGTTGACGATGTTGAGTTGTGTTCGATAGATCAGACGCTACAAGCCAGAGGGCGGAAACACTTCCGCGGTTGGACTTCGGTCCTTTTTCTGCCTCCTCTTTATCTTCACGTTCGGCAGTCTGTACGGACCGTCGTCGTCAGAGTCGGTGACGACCGCGGGAGGGGAGCGTTCGCGGGGAGGCGCCGCCGGAGGAGGTTCCGCGCCTTCAGCAGGACCAGTTGCCGGCCGATCAGTCGCTTCCGTTCCTGCCGGCGGTTCCTTGGGCTGCTCCTGCGCAGGCTCCGGCGGTTCGTCCGAGTCGCTACACAGGTCGATCACCTCCGGAGGTTCCCGTCCGATCAACTTAGGAGGCTGCCCCGGGAGTGTCCACTGCTCCACGATAGGAGCCCCCACCGCCTGTGCCACGAAAGCGCGGACCGGTCCGGCAATTCGACCGGGGGCAGCAGCTCGTGGCGGCAGCGAACGCTTTGGCGCGGAGCCCGCCGACGCCTTCGGAGGCGGTCCTGCGAGCGACGAGGATCCCGCCCGTTCTTTGCCCTTCCCCGAAGACTTCGAGGACGGAAATACCGGGATCTCAATGACCTCGTCGTCAGCATCCACATCTCCAGAAGTAGGCGGTGTCGCAAGCGTCGGAGACACTGCCAAAGCGGACGAAGGCACCTCGATCGCGGCGGCGGCCTCGAGGGCCGCCCGAAGAGCCGCCGAATCCGAAAAAGAAGCCGCCGTTTCAGGAAAGTCCCCGTTCGCGACGTCCGGCCCAAAACTGATGAGTACAAGCCGCTTCGCCCGAGTCTGAGCGTCCGTCGGCGATGCTCCATCGCGAGCTTCAACATCCTTGAACGTGGAGTCGTGGACGCTGCCACCCGCCTCGTTCTGCCGTTCAATTGCGATGTCCCCGGAAACGGTGGACTGAAGGTCGTCGAAATCGTCCGAGACCGAAGGCAGGTCATCCGCGGGAGCATCCTCGGTCGGCAAGGTGGCCAGCTCAAGGTCTGCCGCCGCTTCATGACCAATCCCGTCCTGGGCCGGCGGGTCGGCCTGCTCGGGCTCTGCCGGCACCGCCGGACCGAACACGACCTCCACAGGAGCGTGTCCACCCTGCGCAGCGGCGGCTCCGTCCTCCAGATCGTCCTCGATCGTGCCATCCTCGCTCTCCGGCACCGAAAACACGGAGGCGCGGTCGTCCGTGTCCATGGGATCGCCGATACGGTACCACCCCGACGCTGCCGCGGCCGGCTCCCCTGCAAGGCCCGCAACAGCCTCCTTCGACCCGGCGAGAGCTTCGTCCTTGAGCGGAATGCCAAACTCGTCCGAAAATCCTTTAGTGTAAAGGTTGACGTCGCCCGTAGCATGACCGACGGCCAGAAACGTCTCGTCTGCGAGGAATTGAGCTGGGATGGGTGGAAGCCCCGGAAACCCTCACCGTCCGACACCGCCATCCTCGTGATTGAGCTGAACTGCTCTCCAGGTTCCAAGACGTGGAAAGGAAGTAGCTCCCGTGTGCCCTCCTCGTCGTTGATCCTGAACGAACCCAGGCTGTAGGGATCGTAGAAAGCAATCCGGCCGTCCTCGCCGCCAATGACGAGAACGCCGTCACGGAGCCATGCCGCCGCCTTCAGTCCATCACCCGCTGCTCGAAGAACGTTACGAAAAATGCTTGGTAAGGTCCATCGTGTAACTCACATTTGATACGCGGCTTGCGGTCCTTGTGATCCAGGACTGCCACCAGCGCCTCGGCCGAACTCTTCTCCCAGTTTCGCGTCTGCGCGGGCACAGCTTGTTGCTGAGCCCGCGTGGTCCGCCGTGATCGCTCGGACGTTGCCGGGTCGTCGCCGCTCTCCACAGGTTCGGCTCGCAAAAGGCCGGCAAAATCCCAAATCTTGGCCACTCCGTCGGCACACAGTGTCACCATAAAGCGATCGTCGCGGCTGAAAACGATCTCATTCATGTCCTGCTGACCCGTATCGACGCGCCGCAGGGGCCGGATGGTACCCTTGGCGTTGACGTATTCGAAGATGTGCAGGACCTCGTCCGACGGCTTCTTGATCTCCCGTTCCCCAATTTCCGTTATGCTCGGCGTGACGCCCACGGCCAAAAACTTGCCCGAATGCGAAACCCTGAGGCAGGAAACGGGGAAAGCCATGGTGTATCGGGAGGTCGACTGTGCTTCCGGCTCCCCCCGTTCGTTGACCCGCACCAGGCAAACCTGAGGCAAGCGAACGATCAGATCCAAGGAGAGAAAGCTGCAGCGTGGTCGCCCTACCGCCCCGTAGTTCTTCCGTTTCCCAACCCTGATGCTGATATCCATGCCAACCACCAGGAGTTTCCTCATCCAGGCCATGTCCGTCACGCCAGGTTCCTCCGGCACCTTCCAGGTCATGGTCAGAGATCTGTCCCTCAAGCCCAACCGATACTCCACGCCCCGGTCGCCGGGCAAAAACAGCTGCACCTTGCCCTTGCTGAATCCAACGGCAAACATGTCACCGACTCCGCCGGGACGCACCGCGATCCGCACAGCCTGGCTATCAGGGCTTCGACAGACCAACCGAGCACCTTTCCTGGCCCCTTCTTCCAACGGCCAGACAAACACGCCTCCATCGCCCCCGCAGCTGACCACGTGGGGCCTCCCTGTCCAATCGCGCACGGTACGAATGTCGTAGACGGTACAAGGCTTCTTGTCGGAGTCGGGTTTGCCCTCGGCGGCAGAGTGATCGTGCACTGCATGAATAACCGCGAATTCGAGGTCGATTTGGGGACGAATCCAGGCGTGAAGGAGGTTCGTAGGCGCGCAGTCCTCGTTGGCGCTGAAACCGACGGTGAGGCAGGTGACGCCGCAGGGAAGCTGATTGAAGAGCAGCTCCTCGGCGTCCATCGAACCTCTCGCAATGTGCCGACAAGGTCGATAGGAATGCTTGAGCTTCATGGGCATCGGCCGAAGCTTGCCGGCGTGCGAAGTCCCCATGGAGCGCGAGGAAAGATGGCTCAGAAGCGGGGCCAAGGAGGACTGTCGGGGTGCCGACGCAGCGGTGCGGATGATGCCGCGAGGGCGCAGCAGGTCCGGAAAGCTGCGCCAACTGTCGTCGTTGGCCTCGTCGAGATAAACCCGCATTAGCTTCACCACCGCCAGGCCACGCGCATGCCGTTCGTGCTCCTCCACCATACGCTTCAGTTCGGCGCTGAGCTCCAACTTGACGGCACCCTCAGCAGCACTTTTGGTCATGCGGTCGAAAAGGGCGGTCGCTTCACGAAGCCAAAGCACGTGGCGCTCCTCGACTGCGGCCCGCATCGCAATAAACCTCACGTGCCCGGATACCAAAGCCGCCAGCTCCGAATCCATGAGGTCCGCGTGCAAAGCGCACGCCGAGTGGTGAAGCAAGTGCTTATGCCGCCGGCCTTTGGCGGGACCGAGTGGCTCCGCGTCCGAAATGGCACGCGCTTCGTCCGCAAGATTGGCTGGGAGAGTTGGGATCCCGGTCGTCACTTGGTCCGGCAAAAGAGGCAAGCATCGTGTGTCCAATTCCCTCCCAGGGTCGAGCCTCAGAAGATCCGCCACGGCTAACCGAATGCACTCATCCAGCTCGTTCGAGTCCATGCCTTCGATCCAGCCGTCCAAGTTGAGGGGGAGAGGAAGAAGTGGTCGCGGCTTCCAGACAGACTGCGGCTCGAAACCCGTTCGCTGCCGTTTCGACGCCCGTAGCTGCACTGAATCGAAGCGCGGAAGTGGCACGTCGACGTCGATGGCGTCGTCGGTCAAGTCCGTGACGTCCGCTTGCTTCCGTCGCAACGGTTTCCGGGCGGAAACGGCGGAGCTGAACATGCAACCAGCAGACGAGCCAGCTTGGATCGGGGGGGGAGCAGGGTCCGAAAGCACGATGTCCTCGTCTTCGTCATCATCGCTGGACAACAAATCCACATCCACAACCACGCGAAAGGGAGCCGAACTGCTCGAGGGCTCACAAGAAGAAACGTGTGCGGACGACGTTGGAGCCGTTCCCGATCCGCTGGCAGGTTCAGTTGACGGACCGGCTGCCGGATCGACTTCTTGCGCTTGCGGTGGGGGCACCGCGGCTTCCGACTCCACCCTTTGCTGGTTCAAAGCTGGCAGTTCTCGCGGCGCTGGCGAAGCCTGACGTGACGTCCTGTCTTTCTGTTTCCGGCCCCTCGTCCCTGGTGGAACTGCCCTTTCCAGGCGCGGAGACGCATTTGCCCGGGCCTGCTCCGCAGCAAGCGCCTTGGCCCGGGCCTCCGCCGCAAGCACCAGCTTGCGAATTTCGTCGTGCCCGTTGTTTTTCGCCACGAACGACGCCGTGAGGCCCTCTTCGTTGAGCAAAGACAGGTCCGACCCGGGATCCTCGGCCAGCATCTTCGCAATCTCGGTGAAGCCTTTCTGACAAGCCCAGTGTAAGGCAGTGTTGCCACGGTTGTCCAGGTAGTTGCGCTCCACGCGGTCATCTACGCGGTCGTCCTCGAGCAGGGCACGGACGGCTTCAAGCCGGTTGTTGCGGACCGCCGCCGCGAGCGCAGTGAACCCTTCCCGAGGATCGCTCGCGTTCGCGACGGTTCGCTTGTCTTTTAGAAGCAGCTTTATCACCTCGGTTTGCCCCGCACGGGCCGCACGAATCAGCGCCGTCCGTCCCAGCGTATCGGTGGCCTCAGGAGAGACCCCCGCCGACAGAAAGTCGGCCACCTCCCGTACGTTCCCGGCGCCGCAAGAATTTAGGAAACGAGTATCTAGGTCGGCATCCCGCGGAGCCGCCGCGGGCGGCGCCATATTGGGCCCGAGGCCCCGAATGGGGGCCGGAAAGATGCCCAGCGGGGACGAGCCGAACCGTCAAACACCTGCCTTGCGGAACTCCACGTCCACGTCTCATTTGAATCACAGCATAAGATCAACGCAATACATCAAATGGCCTCTGGTCAATACTTTTGCGCGTTCTGAGCGGGAGGATGTCAGCTGGCATCTCGAATCAGAACACCGTATGTCTCACCTTGTCCATCCTGTCCTCCTGGACGCCGTACTTCCCGCCGTACCCTTGTGCAAAGGTGCCCTTGCTGCCGTCCGAGGAAATGTCAGGGCCCAGCTACGCGTAGAGGCGTCCCTGGTACTCGCCTCTCGTACTCCTTCTTGACGTGGTCCTCGTGCTTCTCGATCGCCCCCGGAATCACGGTCTTCATGTCCGTCACGGGCTCCTTCTTTGCCTCGAGAGTGACTGGCGGTGTAGCTCCAATGAGACGGGCTCACAGCGGGTCACGCCGACCGTGCCAACCCGGGTTCGACACAGAACCGAAGCGTTGTTGCTTCTCCGACACGTTGTTCACAAAATCGGGGTCCGTTTCCCAATCTGCTCTTCGCCAAAGAAAGCGGAGATGTGCGTGTCGGCACGGCCGACCGGGGGTTCGAGCACGAAGACGGCGCGAGAGCGGGAGACGCGTCAGGACGCGTCGCGTCGGGCAACGCGCCGGGGATCCGACCATCGTCGTCGGCCTGCTTCTTCGGCTTCTCCTTTTCCGTGTCGTCGAGTCCGACCTGGGCCTTCCACATCGTGGAGGTGGGAAGCGAGTTCGAGTTCGCGATCCTGGGTGCGCCCACGCCGCCTTCCATCCATCGAACCGCCTCCATCTACTTCCTCTCGCCCGTGTGCCTGGGCATTTCAATCATAACAGCGATCGGATATTTTCCATTTGCTCTGCATCCAGAAAGCTCCGCCTGTATAATCAGATCCTCCTCCCCCCGCCGAGCCCGACCATGCCACCCGTCCCGTTTGCCTGCGGCTTCCCCTTTGCCCTCTTGCCCACCTCGGCCACCTGTCCCTGCAGGTCCGTCACCGCGGTCTCGATCCACAGCAGCGAGGACAGGTGCTGGTTCAGCACGAGCGAGATCTGCGAGAGCTGCACATGGAGACTCCGTCAGCGTGCTGTCGTAGGTAGGAGCAGCGTGAATACCAACCGCATCCTGGTCCCCGACGGGCTCGTCCTCGGCCCCCGTGCCGGCGCCCTTGGCCGCGTTGATCTCCTTGATGATGCCCCCGAGGTTGCCCGCGATCTCGTCGAGCTGCCTGCCGAGCGCGACGGCGCCCGAGTAGGTCTTTTCCCTCTCGGCGTCGCCCGGGTTTCTGGTAAGTGAGAGACCATTCAGCTTCTAGGCACCCGACGATGGGCCGGCGTGATACCCACGGTCCAATCCACCCCATCCCGCCCTGCCCCTGCGCCTGCCCGGGCAGCATCCCCTGCTGCTCCAGCGCCTCGCGCACCTGGCGCTCGTACTCCCCCAGCACGTCGTCGAGCTCGCGCTGCTGCGCCTCGACGTACTCGAGGTTGCGGTCGATGTCGGCCTGCAGCGACTCGGCGCGGACGATGCGGTTGTGCAGCTGCGTAATCTGCTCGACGAGTGCGGGTCAGCAAAAGGGCGAACCAACAAGGCGGAATGAACGAACCTCGTGCGAGTTCCGGATCAGCACGTTGTCCCACTGCGCGACGTCCGCCGCGGTGCGATGGAACTTTGCCGTCGCCTCGTCGAGCTCCGCGCTCCACCTGTTGACGATCTCCTCCACCGTCTTGGTGCGCAGCGTCGCCGGCGGGGCAACCGGCTTGGCGGCAGGGGCAGGCGCGAGAGCAGAGGTCGCCGCCGAGGGGCCGGCGGCGGGAGCGGCGGTCGAGGCGGGCGCAGCACCGAACGTGAGCCCGCCGGCCTGCGTGGTCTTTGCAGCCGGCGTTGCAGAAAGGTCCGAGACCTTGAGCGGACCGGGCGTCTGCGGGACAGAGGTGACGACTGGGGCAGGGATGGTGACGGCAGGTGTCGACGAGGTGGTGGAAGCGCCGAACGAAAAGCCGGGGAGGGCGGAGGTCGTGGCGGATGTGGAGGCGGCAGACGTCGTCGCGGCCGGCGCGCCGGTGCTCGGGGCGCCGAACGTGAGACCCGCGGGCTTGGTCGCGTCAGCGGGCTTGGGGAGGGACAACGAAGGAAGAGCGGGTGCGGTGCTCGCGGTCGAAGCTGGAGCAGCCCCGAAGAGCGGCGCAGGTGCCGCAGCGCTCGTCGTAGCCGGGGCAGGAGCCGTCGTCGAAGAAGCCGGCGCCGCAGGAGTGGCTCCAAAGCTGAACGAGGGAGCAGCAGCGCTGGAAGTTGCGGCTGGCGCGGTGGTCGCAGCGGGTGTGGCTGGCAAACAAGATTAGCCCAAAGATTGCGACAGCTGAAAGAGAAGCACACTCACTTGTGCCAAACGAGAAAGGCTTCGCGCCACCGGCCGCCGGGGCCCCAAAGAGGCCACCAGCAGGAGTCGGTGCGGCAGCCTGCGTTGTCCTCGATGCCGTGGTGGCCGCTGGGGCGCCAAACAAGCCGCCAGCACCCGGTGCGGGAGCAGGTGCTCCTGCGCCGAAGCCGAATCCCGGGGTGCTCGTGCTGGCAGGCGCGGTCGTGGCGGCCGGCGCGGACGTGCTCGGCGCCGTCCCTCCGAAGCTGAACGAGGGGGCCGACGACGCAGGTGCGGCGCTCGTGGAAGCGCCGGTCCCGAAAGCCGGTGCGCCGGTCGTTGCGAACAAACCACCGGACGGGGCTGCGGATGGGGTACCCGCAGCGGGCTGCGCCGGCGTCGCGGATCCGAACGAGAACCCGCCCGCGGCGGGGGCGGCGGGAGCGGCGCTCGCTGCAGATTGGGCGGCACCACCGAAGCTGAATGCGCCTGTGGGTGCGGCGGCAGCGCTCGTCGTCGCGGGCTGGGCAGCCGCGCCGCCGAACGAGAAGGGGGAAGATGCAGTTGCGGCCGGCGCGGCAGCGGGGGCCGCGGTGGATGCAAAGAGCGAGCTTCCGCCGAACGCAGGTGCCGCAGGGGTTGCAGCCGGCTGAGAAGTGGCTCCGCCGGCCGCCCCGCCGAAGCTGAAGCCCGAGGTCGGGGCGGCCGGCGCGGTCGACGTCGCCCCGAACGTCGGGGCCGCGCCGCCGGCTCCGAAAGTCGTGTTTCCGAACGCAGGTGCGGCAGTAGTCGTGCTCCCGCCGGCAGCCCCGAAAGAGAAGCCAGCGGGCTTCGCCGCCGCAGCGGTCGCGCCGAACGCGGGCGCCTGGGTGCTCGTCGTCGACGCCGGCTGTCCAAAGCCGCCTGCCGCAGGGAAAACCGAAGAAAGAGAAAAATCAATGGCAAGAAGCCGCCGCGAATCCAACGGAGTCCGACAGGTAAGGCAGGAAAAGGGGTGGTCAGAAAAGACGCGTCTCGAGCAAGAAGGAGACGCACCGAAGCCGCCGGCGGTCCCGCCCGTCCCGCTGCCGAAGGTAACTGGAAATGCCGCGTAAATGCCGCGAAAGGGGCCGCGGAGGGAGTCGGAGTGGATCCAAGGGCGTGGGCGAAAGAACGCGTGAGCACGAGAGACACGCGTCGCGCGGGCGACCCACAGCCGGACGACATGGCGGGAGACGGGGGTGCCAAAGAAATGGCTAAGAGAGCCGCCTTTTATAGCGAGCGGCGAGCGCGGGGGGCGGGCACGGCGCGCTCGTCGGCTGGGTCTGTTGGAAGAGCAGTGGTCTGGCTGCTCGAGCGGATGACGAGCAGAGTCTCACGCTCAACCGGACTTCCCTGGACGCACCTTGAATACTAAAGGACCTTGAATACTGAAGGACGACGGTGAAGATGTAGTTCACAGGTTCTTTCAGTCGGGTTTTTGAAACATCACGCTCCCTATCGGACGAGTCGGAAGCACTTGAACACTTTTCAACCGACCACCAATCCATCCACTGCCTGATGATTGATTGATTGATAATCCATCCACTGCCACCACCGATCAGGTAATGCACACCGTGCTCGCCTTCCTGACGTGCTGGCAGTGTATGTCCGGCCTCAACTGGGCCAGCACGACATGCAGGCCGCGGCAGAGCGAAGTGTTGTCCGACAGGGGGCTGAAACCCTGGTATGCGGCATCAGCGGCAATCAGAAATGCGGCGCAGTCGGCGACGGACTGCGGGCTGGGGGCGGGGGAGTCGGAGTAGCCGGTTTGAAAGCCCTGGGTGTCGCAGAGGCTGTTGCCATGAGCGAGGTCAATCCCAAAGCAAATGCAAATGACAGCGGTGAGATACCCACCCCTGAATGATGCCGCAGAGCTGCGCCTTGTCGGCCAGGAACGCCACCGCGGAGCTCAGCGCCTGCGCAAGGCCGGGATCGACGGCCACGACGACCGACGTCGCCAGCTCGCCGCCGGGCTGGAACGTGTACGTGGCGCCTTGCACCGAGGTGAAAGATGCCTGGGAGGTGGCGACGGTGATCTCGTGCTGGATCTGGAGCACGTCGGCCGAGGTGAAGTTGTACGAGAGGATGCGGGAGCGGGCGTAGCGGAAGCTGCCGAAGTTGCCGGCCGGGATGATGGCCACGAGGTATTCAGCCGTGGCTCTGCAATCAAGAGAGGTCAGGTCCTTGGTATCTGCGTGGTCACCGCATTTGCATGTCACCCACAGGCTGCCGGTGAAGGTCCCGATGCCGGGAAGGCTGTAAGGAGACCCTTCAACGAAGAGACCCTTGACGACGACGAGAAGAGCTTCCTCGGCTTGCAGCGCCGTGGTAATCGTGGGGTCGTTGCCCAGCTGGGCGTTCGAATGGATGAAGTTGTCGAGCCTGGCCAGCCTGCACGGCTTGAGCCCCTTGGGCCCGCCGACCAGCGCGCAGGTGCGGCAGGCGGTGTCGGCATCGCAGCCTTTGGAGCCGAAAAGGGCGTCGGCGGGGGAGAGGCACGAGACGTCGCACACGCGGGAGGTGCGCGGGCTCCGCGATCCGCGCTCGCAGGCGGCGGGGTCGCACCGCGCGGCGGCGCCCGCGACGAGGACGGAGAGGGCGAGCGCGAGCAGGAGAAGGCCGAGGGACGCACGGGAGGCCATTCTGCGTGGAGGACGCCGGGGCGACGGTGCAGTGCTAGGCGGTGCGAGACCCCGCAACAATCCAAAGGTGGTGTGGCAACCCGCCCGGCCAACCAGCCGCCGCTGGCTGTGTCGTTCTCCGCTCCCGATTCAGAGGTCCGAAATGCCACATTTCGGCATGGCATCAGTTGGAGTATGCAGAGATGGATAAGATGAGGGTTGCCGGCGGCACCGGAAGGCCAAATCTGCTGAGGGCGCTTCGATGCGGATGAACTGTCGTTGAGCACTCGCCACTATCGTGGGCGACCATCGGCTCTCGCTGGCACTGAAGACGCGGGACCCAAGCTCATCTCGATACAGGTGGTGTGGTGTCCGACGCGATGGTCCCAAAAGGCGACGACGTCGTTTTCCGGTGCCGCCTGAGGCGCCTTCCAGCCACCCGGAGCTTGCACAGCTTGTTGCCGCCCAGCAAAACTTCACCCGCTCTCACAGCCGGATCGCGGGATTGAAAAAGACTCATCGTGACCACCATGGGGCCCCATTCCTGTGTCGCCAACTCCGCGACTCTTCTCTGGAAATGCGCTCAATTGCAGCCTTTCTCCTGTGCCTCCTCGGCTTCACTGCTCCCACCTGGGCTTCGGCTTCAGCGCCCGACAAACGTGCCCGATCTGTCTCCGAGCGCGCCGTGGCGGACGGCTGCCTGGCAGTTTCCGCGTGCTCCGCCGCCCTCAAGATCTTGGAGTCCTGCGCCGATTCGTTTGGAGGCTCCGCTGCCTGGGTGGACCGCTTCACTGCCACGTCCGTCAATGGCGGCTTGTTTGTTCCGCAAGACATATTGAGCTGCGTCTGCAAAGCCGTGGCGCTCTGGAAGCAATGCTGGGATGCTTGCCGTGAGTCCGGCACCATCGATCACTCAGACGCCTTCATCTTGGTGATGATCCATTTACGTCTCCCACACAGCCGATGCCGGAAGCACGTACTCCAGGACCCTCTTCGATGTCTGCCTTACCTCCGATGACCCCGATTCCGACGTTCCCCACCCGATCCCCACCGTCTCCCGGGGACCTTCGACGACCGGGCGGCCGACAACGAGACCCACATCCACCGAGCACACCCAGCTACCCCGGCCGACGCAGACTTCCGTGCCGATCGATGGCCAAGTTTCCGAGTGCTCCGCGATCCCGCCGATCGGCATCGCTGGCATCGCAATCTCCTCGGCTCTCTTCGGCGCCGTGTTCGGGGCCCTGGCGACCTTCTTTATTACGAAACCTGTCAATCCCGGGCCCAAGCCGAGCGTCGAAGATGCTCATGAACCGGTCCAGGTGCGCGCAGGCGAAACCAACGTCGCGTACGTGGGAGACCTTGAGGTGGGCTACACGGGCGAAGACGAGATAAAGCAGGCCGAGATCATCAAAGTGGATTCAGATGCATCTATGTAAATCTTAATCGGTTCGAAGATCATAAGTGGACCGGTTGCAAAAGGCGGAGGTAGCAGGGCCGCGACGGCGCCGGCCGCCGCCGCGTGTGTAATGAGGAGCTAGCAATCCCACCGTACACTTAGCAATCCCCCTACGCCCCAAGAATCAGCTCCTCATCTACATTCAAACCAAATGCGACCGGCGCGGGGGCCGGAGCGTTGACAGCGGCGGCTTCGGTGCACAGCTGAAGCCAGTGTTGGAGTTGGGCCGCGACGCCAAGAGCCCAGGCCACCGCGATCCGTTCGCGGAAGCGCCGCACAAAACGAGAGTAAAGGCCATCGAGGTCCACGGGCTGCCCATCGCGGCCGACGATCCCGGGATACTGGATGCGCCCCATCTCCGAGGAGAAGCGCGAGAAAGTGGCAGAGACAGCGCTGTACGAATCAAAAGCAAGCACGATCAGAGGGTAGAAGTTGGCGTTGAAGACGAAACGGGAGTAGTCCTTCCTGGCGGCCTCGACCCGCCGTTCGACTGCGTGGCCCGGGACCGAGAAGACCAGGCCCGTGTGCAAATGGGCCATAGAGGTGAGGGTCTTGATCTCGAGCAACCACCGTTTCCGGGTTTCGCGGTGCGTGATGAGAACGTCGCCAAGGCGGCCAGCATCCGCAGGCGTGGGCGGGGTGACAGTCTCGTAGCCATGCGCAAGGAGGTTTGGCGGCATGGGGTGCACGCGGAGGAGCGGGATGGAGCGAAGCGCCGCGCGGATGGCCGCGCAAATGTCGTCGTGACCAGGACTGAAGAGATCCCGGCCATAGCAGCCCGAGAACGCGTGCTCCCCCGTCAGCGACATGGCCGATCGCTTGCAGCCCCGCCGGCAGGGCAAGGAAAGACCAGGGTAGTCGGCCTCGTGCAGGAGCGGGAGGCAAAGCCGGAAGCGTACAAGTAAGCGGAAAAAGTTGTTGCGAATGTGGTTGGCAAGCAGCGCGGGAGAGGCAGTCAGGAAAGCCGACAGGCCGTCCTGCGCCTGGACGAGCCGCTTGCGGCGCTCCAGACCAGCGGAAGTGGTGGGTTGCAAGGCAATCAGAGCCGCGAGGCGGCGCTGGTCCTCGAGACGCGTAAGGTCGCTCTGCAGGCCGTGCCAAACCGGCTGGGCGAAGAAACTGGCGTCCGCAGGGAGCGTACGGCGGGCGGGCGCGGCGCCCACCGGTTGCCCAGCACGCGCAGCCTCGGCGTACGCTGCGGCCGTGTCATCCTCGACACGCTCAAAGGCGGGGCGGAGGGCCTCGATGACGGGAACCAGTTCCCGCACGTGCTCCACGCCCACACCCCGGGCCGAGGTTCGAAGACCAAGCATGGCGTCCAAGGGGCCCGCCGTGAGGTTGAGTGAAGACAGGTAAGCCGCCGAGGCCACCTTCTCCGATGACAGAAGCCCCATCCCCGAGTAGTGCAGACCCAAGAATACCTGCTCCCGCACAGTCCGACCCTCCACCGACAGCGGATCCAGATCCTCGGCCCGATCTCCCAGCAAGCGCAAGAAGGTGGTGAAAAGCGCGTTGTCAAGACGTCGAGCAAAGGGTTGGGTAACCGAGGGGGGGAGAATGCGGAGCCAAAACGAGAAGAGCTGGGTCACACAGAGACGGAGGAGGGAGTACAGGCCCTGGAGGGAGGGGATGTCGGCCGGCATGGCGTAGCCGAGCGCAGCGCGCTCGATTTCATCGAGAAGAGCGGCAATGGAGTCGATCTTGGCCGCGAGGAACGACTCCACATAGGCAGGGGTGCCGACCGGGGCACCTACCACCTTGAGGCCGCACGAGCGAGCGAAGTCAGGCGAGCCCGGGGCCGACGCCGTGGCATGCACCTCGGGGTCGGCCTCGTGAGGCGGGAAGCCAGCGACGCGGATGTTGTGGGCCGCACCGGCCGCGCGCACCCGCTCCAGCACGGCCGGGTTCGTCGAGAGCGAAAGCAGGTAGCTCTTGTCCGGGCGGTGGGTCATGCCGAGGGAAGCAAGGCCGTCACGCACCTCTCCCAGGACGGCCATGACCGAGTCCAGCGGCCCGACCACGGTGAGGTCGTCGAGGTACCCAAGGATGAGGCAGTCGGGGTGCCCAGAGCGGATGGGCCGCAGCATGCGGCTCATGGCGCAGGAGAAGATGGCAGACGACAGCGGGTCGCCCTGGATGTTGCCCTCGTACATGGTGATCCGGAAAAGGAGCTCCGCCGAGCGCCGGTCGCGGAAGTAGGCGTGGGAAGGGCGCGAGTAAACGAGGTTGTAGTACGGGATAAGCTGAGGCACCTGGCGGACCACCTCGCGCGCGAAGAGGCGGCGCAGCGTATTGAAGGCGTTCCTAGAGTCGACCTTCATGACGACGTGGTCGGGGAAGGCCGCCAGCCACGCGTTCACCGCGTGGGCAGTCGCCTCCGCGCCCCCGTCCACCCCGTGACCCAGGTCCTCCTGCTGTTGGAGCTTCCTCAGAAGAGCCTTGTGCCGCACGGCCAGGTACGAGCCCGCGAGCCGCGTGATGCCCTCCATAATGCCAATCGGCCGGAGCCCCCCCTCCGGCTTGAGCAGAGGGACGAGGATTTGATCCGTGAGGAGCGGCCGGAGCATGGGGGTGTCGAGTCGGCCAGTGCACACGCCGTGCACCATGGCCGCCAGCGGGCGGAGCTTCCGTCGCGTCGCGTCGTTCTCGCAGTTGTGCACGATGAAAAGTTTGGCCATGCTGAAACCCGACATGCCGGCCCCCACGCCGTCCTTCTTCCGGCGCAACCGGGCCCAGATGTCCTCCAGGAAAGCCGCGTCCGTGTAGGCAGGGCAGGGCGCGGGCGCGTTGGGGGGCAGAGACAGCCGACACAGCGGCTCTCCCTCCCGCGGCCCCGGGTACAGCTCCTCCAGTTCCGCCTGCAGCGTGGGCGTGAAGCCAGCCGGAACGGCCTCCCCCGAGAGCGCCGCGGACGCAGCACCAGGAGCGCCCTTCAAGGCGGCAAGCACGATGGCCTTGAAGAGCTGGTAGTTGAGCGGCCGCAGCCCGTCCCGCCGCGCGCCCCGGTTGACCTGACGGGCGGCGAAGTAGTTCTGCTCGTACATGTAGTCCCCCGACATGACGTAGCCGCCAAACGCAAGGTAGGCGGTGAGAGTGCGGTGCAGGTCGGTTTCCGGTGCCGCCGGGTCCTCGTAGGCCCGTTGGAAAGACTCGCTGGCCCGGAAGGCGAGCGTGCTCCAGGTGGTGGTCCGGTAGCGGTGCTTCAGCGGCTCCGGCGGCGGCGCCCCCGCGCCCCCGCCCGGCGGCGGATCAGGCCCGGGACCCCCGGGTGGACCACCGTCGCCTGGGTCGCCCGGATCACCGCCGTTGCCGTGCCCGCCAGCCGCGGCGTTGCCGCCCGGCGCGCCGTCGCCGCCTGGGGGATCACCGCCGTCCGGGGCGGCACGCGCCGCCGCCGCCGCCGCCGCCAGCGCCGCCCGTTGCGCCTGGACGTCCTGCGGGGCGTCGGCCGCAACCCGGGCGGCCGCAAGGGCCGCCATCGGCGCGGGCGCGGGTGGCGAAGCACGGGGAGATGCCGACGATGCCGCCGGTGACGCCGGTCCCTCCGCGCGTCCCGTGGCAGCCGCCCGCTCGGCACGCACGCGGTCGAGGAACTCGACGAGATCGGGTGGAAGCGAAGCTAAAGAGACGCCGAGTGGCGGGTTAGCTGCGTCCGGGTTGCACGAGGTGTGCTGTCCAGAAACACCGGCACCAGAGGCGTTTGCGGCGTAGGGACGCCGGCAACCCCCGCACCGCGCGAGCCCCATGGCGCGCAACGCATCGGCAGACAGGCGCTGCATCGCCAACCAGTGCTCCGGGCTCCGTGTGACCCGAAGATGACCGTCCCGTTTGTTTTTGTTTGGAGTTGGCTGGAAGCGGCAACCATCAACCGGGCACGCATGGAGGCCGGGTTCAGCAGGCGCCTCCGCCATCGGCACATCGCCGTCGATGCAAGATTGGTGATGAAGAGATAGAGCTCCGATGTTGGCGAAAGCTGCCGCGCAGCGGTGGCAGCTGTAAGGCAGGAGCGGCGTGCGGCTCATGGCGAATACGGTGGCGGCGGTGATGCCGGTGTCCCGCCGCCAGGATCAGCTACCGCGGACGGTGCTTTGTCCGACGAGATATCCCAATCGTCGAGCGCATGTGTCCGCATCCAAACCTCCTGTGACTCGGTCAGGTCGCCCCCCGCCCTGTGCCAGGCCGCAAGCGCCGACCACGCGTCACCGATAGCATCACGGCCGCCGTCATCGAGGAGCTCGGAACCTGGCCATTCGAGGTGCGCCGGCGAACCGGGCTCCGTGTGAGCATACCAAGGAGGCAAGGTGCGCGTCGGAGTGGATACTTCCGAGGAGCTCTGCCCCCCCCCGGCCGTTGGTGCCGGCGGCGTGCCGGGGGTTGTGCGGGGCGGCGCAGGCGGCAGCTGCAAGCTCGGCACGGCGGTTGCAGCTGGGGTTTCCCACGGAGGATGGCCTGGGTGCGCCGGGAGCATGGAAGCGGCCGAAGCCGGGGCATCAGCGATCAAGATCGGCGATGACGAGGAGGGAGATACTTCCGAGCGTGCCGCCCCTTTCCCCCCCGCTGGTGCCGGCAAGCGGGAGGAGCCGCGGGGCGGCGTGGGCAGAGTGTGACCCTCGGCCAAGCTAGGCACGGCATTTGGCCGAGGGGCCCCGGGGGACGCGGGGTCAATGTCGGAAGTCTCCCCTGCTGCCGCGAACGGCCTCGGAACTCGGTGAGACGTTGTAGATAGTGGTAGTTGGCGTACCGGTGAAGACTGCAAAACAGCAAAAGATGGAGGGGCTGACCGCGCCCGGGAGGTATCCGGACGAGCTCGGCGCCGAGAAGAGCAGCCCACTACTCGGCGTTGCCACTTGCTTGGTGGTGTTTTAGGCATTCAAGGACGGTGAGCCAGGAGCCGGCAGCAGGGATCCGGTTGACATGGAGGTGGCCTTGGCCTGGGGGGAGCCGGGCTTGCGAGCGGCCGCCTTGGCCTTCCGTTCCGCTTTGGCGGATTTGACGTCGATTTGCTGATACGGCTTGGCAACCTTGTCCGGGTTTGTCCCTGCCACATCCTCCACGGGACGGCCCTTGCCTGCGTGCTTGGGGCCTGGGGCCATCGTAGGATCACCAACCGCGGATGCCCCAGCGGCCTCATCGGCCGTGTGCATGTCTTCGCTTGGTGCCTCCGAGTTCGAACCATCGCCCTCAGCAGAGGCTTCGGAGGCAGCGTCGTTTCCACCCGAGGCCTCAGAGCCGGTGGCATCCTCCTCCATCGCAGATTCCGTGCCCTCCATTGCGGGAGCAGCAAGCTCCAGATCCTCCAGCGCGGTATTGGCTGCAACCTGCTGTGCAGCACTGCTGATGGCGTTCTCAGCGGCCAGCTGGTCGGCACCACCCATGTCCTCGTCCCCATCCTTGTCAGCCGGCTCCAAAATGGGAAGACCATGGAAATCCATCTTTTCGGCGGCGTCAGACTCCCCCCAATCGACCGAAGCACCGGCACTACCACCACCAAGTGCCGAAAACCGGTTGTGGGACGCCTTGGCCACTGGCTGGGCAAGAGCTGGGGGCGCAGAGCCTGCGCGCTTGCCGGACGGCCCAGCTGTAAGCCACTCGTCGGCCGCAGGGGCGGTGGGGGAAGCCAGATGCGGAGGAACGACCTCTTCCCTCAGGGGGGGCAGCCGTGGGGTCGTGGCGGGCTCCACCGTTGGGGGAGAGAGCCGTACGTTGGCCGGGTTGTGAATGCAGTCCGCCTCGTGTGCACGGCGTGCTTGCGGGCTGGCAAAGGCGCCGGGATTCATGCGGTTGAGACCGTCTGGGCAGTAAGCACAGTTGGTGCACGTGGCATCGTCACCGACGTGGCCGCCCGTGCGCTTGCAGTGGCCGCACTGTCCGTTGCTACTGTCATAGCGGACAGCTGGGCGAAGGAGCTTGTGCTGGAGGAGCGTCCCCCACGAGTCAAGGAAGCAGTACGAGGGTGGGCCAATGCGTGCTGCGCGGTCAAAGAAGGCATCAACCCCGCACTGCGAGACATCGAAAGTGACCCGCCAGAAGGCGTTGCTGTCGGTGCCCGAGATGGGAGCCGCTTCAATGACTTGGCAAGGGGCCCCATAGTGGTTCTGGAAAGTCGCGTAGAGGCGGGCCCACCAGTCCGGGCACTCGTGCACCGAACCAGGGACGATCATGGGCCCGATCTTGAGCTCGGCGTGCGTGTCCTTGAAGACAGGGTGGATGCGCAGCCGACGCGTCGGTCCGTTTGGGAACTTGACCTCCAGCACCCCCTGCTCCACCAAGGCGTTGATAGCGTCTGCCCCGTCGACAGCACCAACAACACAGAAGAGGTCCAGTCGCGAGTAACGCGGGTTGTAGCCTCGCGTCTCGGTCGTGAAGACGGTGGTGGGGAAGGTCGCCTTCGCCACGGCTTCGGCGACGACGCGCCGTCGGTCCTTTGGCACACCGTTGAGGTCGATGAGGCAGTGGGGGACAGGCCCAATGAAGGCCGGCGTGTAGCCCCGACCGTTGGCGTGCGGTTGCACCCGATCGATGAGCTTGGCGTAGTTGGTGGGCGCCGAGAAAGGCATGGCAGAAGCCAGATGCTCCGCCATCGCGCCGTCCGTGACACGAACAATCGGGCGGTCGGGCGAGGTGCGCGACGTTGCTGCGGCGAAAGAGCGAGACCCCAGGCGCGTGGCGGGGGCGGTTGCTTTCGGGAGACGATTGTGCTGAGCCGGCTCCTCCCGGGCGCCGCCGTTGGCGGACGCGGGGCGGATTTCAGTGGTCGATTCAGCAGCGTCCTCCTTAGAACCTGTCAGCTGAGCCGTAGCACCAGCGGGGGCCGGCGCGGGCTCCTCTGCCGCGCCAGGGAGGCGAGGAGAGGCAGCGACGCCGGGAGCGTGGGAAGAGTGGACGGGATTCGCAAGCGCCTCCGAGGAGGCCGCGGCGAGCGCAGGGGAGACCTTGCCATCAGGCAGGACCACGGGAGCGGCCGCATCATTGGGCCCCTGCCCTGTGTCAGGGGGGTCCATACTCTCGGAGCGGCCGCCGCCGCCGGCCGCTTCTCAGAAACGCGGGAGACTTTTCCCGAAACACACGAGGCGACACCGTTGGGGATGGCTGGCCCTCCCTCTTCCTCGGATCATGTCTTCGGCATCGAGGGCGCCGGGCACCGTGGGTCTTGCCGGGATCCGGGCGCGATTCGGCGCGTCAACGATCTCTCCGAGCAGCCTACGCCGTTCGTGATTCCCTCCCCTTCTCCGCCGAACGCGAGCTCGTATTCTTCTTCCTCGACGTGAACTCCACCCACGACCTCTTTGCCGGCCTGGTCAACCGCGCCTTCGAGCTGCAGAACCCTGTGTTTACGCTTGCGGACGGGAGGCAATCCACTGCCGCGCCCGCGCTGAACAGGGATGGCCGGAGCGGGGCCCCCATGTTCGTCGGGAGGGACGTGAAGGTACAGCTGCACCCCGACGTCGTCGCCGCCGGAGGCGACCGAATGGTCCCCGGGAACGGGGACCGGGTCTGGGGGCGTGCGTACATGGTGGAAGCCAGCGCCGAGCGACCCTATTTCCGCACCGAGTTTGAGCTGAGGATCATCGCCCGTTGGGATCCCGAGACGCGCCGGGAGATCGACCTCACCGATGGCAGGTCGACTTGGGGCTCTGGACGGGAACGGAGACCAGGGCTTCCGTTCGCTGCTGGCTGGGTCGGCAACGTGGGTTCTACGGTCTAGCTCGAGGGCCGGATATCTGACAAATTTGCTCAGATGATCGTCACCCGCGACCGTTCCACCGGACGCTTTCGAGTTGCCCCTCGGGACATGCTCCCCGCCGCCAACTGGGCCTCCCGCGGAGCGATCCACAAATCCATCATTGCCGACGACCCCGCCTACTCGTGGGTCTCCCGTTCCGATGGGTTCGTCGAGGCGGACGTCGCCGCGGCCGAACCGTGGACGGCCTTGCCGAGCTTCAAATGGGAGACGCGCCGCGTGGACAACGACAGCTTGGGCCACACGACGGCGTCGCGGTACGCTCTTTCCCTCCTTGTCGCAAAAGACCCTCGCTGATTCTTGATGTCGATCAGGCGCGTGCTTCCATTCTTCGAGGCTTCCTACAGGAATCTACCCGACCACCGCATTGCCGGCATTTTCGTCGAGTATCGGACCGAGCTCCTGCCCCACAAGGCATGCACCGTGATCGGCGTCCGGTCGGGAGATACGGTCAGGTACCTCTTGGATGATGGGGCCGGCCCCGGGCGCCTGAACCGGGCTGCGGTCTGGATCGTGGACAAGGCGCAGATGAGGCTCAAGGTTGCAGGCGGGGGACCTGCATAGATCTCTGTAGACTATCTCTCTAGTGTCTAGACATGAACTAGATGAAGAGACAGGTAGACAGGTACGGCCGATCGCGAGATTTGGCGACGCACCGTCCCCCGCACAGCAAACACGAGCCTCGCTCGCAGATATCAGACCAGTAGCACCGCCAACGCCGGCAATATGTCGTCATCTGAGCCGGAGCCGACCGTTCCTGAGTGCTGCCGGACCGGCTACGCGTGGCAGGGCGCGCCGACGGGCTCTGTCGGGAAGGTCGCCGGACTGGACTGCTGTGCGTTTTCGCGTCTCGGAGGCCGCGGCGGGCGTTGACGGGCCCTTTCTCCCTCTCTTGGAACGCATCGTGTTTCTTTACTTGCCTGGGATTTGTGCCGACGTATTCCGTCGTCGGTCCTATCTCCTGCTCGCGTTCGTGACCTGGAATCCGTGCCGACGTATGCCGTCGCCGCACAGACATGGCCAAAGCCGGGGAGAGCAAGGCGGACAAGGCCATCGTCATAGTGCACGACATCTTTGGGTGGACGTTTCCGAACGCGCGGCTCATCGCCGACGCGATTGCAAAGGAAGGCTACGACGTCTACCTCCCCGATTTCTTCAACGGGACGGTCGTGGACCCCGTGGGTTGCTCCGTCGTGAGCCAAAATGCCGCACTGAACGCTCGTTGGCTTCCAGGACGCGCTCTCGGCGATCGACGGCAAATTCGAGGTGAAAGCCAAATGCCGCCGACGTGCGTCATTCTCTCACCGCGCTCGCTTCCAGGGCATTTGGACCTCCGTGACCCGCGGCGTCAAACTGATGCTCAACGCCCCCAAGGCTATCTACGCCATCGCGGGCCACGGCAAGTCTGCCGCCGTCGGACTGGACCAGGTCCTCGACGAGCTGCGCGGCAAGTACAGCAAGATCGGGGCGGCTGGCTACTGCTTCGGCGGGCGGCAGCTCATCATGCTGGCCCAGCGGGACACGGCGGGGTCCAAGTGCGACGCTTACATGGTCGCACACCCCGGGGAGGTCATCAAGGTGCCCCAGGACCTGCAATTTCCGAAGCCGGTGCTCTATGGTTCGTTGAAGGTCGTTCCGTTCGCCTGCACAACCCCTGACCTCCGACTTGATCGCAGTGCTCGCCGAGAAGGAGTTCTTCTCGCCCTACGACCCAAAGCAGATAGCTTCTGTCCTCGAAGGCTACAACAAGGACGGCAAGGTCGCCCTTTCCCGGTACTGGCCCGGGACCAACCACGGGTTCGCGACGCGGGTGAACGAGGCTATTCCGGAGCTGAAGCAGGCCAGGGACGAGGCGCTGGAGGCCACGATCGGGTTCTTCAAATCGAACCTGTAGGCCCATTGTTAGACTTGCTGTATTTTTGTGTCTTTTCGAACATGTCTAATGCCCACCCTTGCGTTGCTATGTACAGATCGGCGCATCCGATTGCCGTCACGGCCTCTCGAAGCTCGCCTCGATGTGCTTCATGGCGACCTGCTGCAGCTGCCTCATCCCGTCCTCGTGCCGTATACTCGTCAGCATCCGGTCCAGCTCCACCAGCGATCTGTCCTTTTCTGCGGGCACCCTCCTTCAGCTCTTCTCCCAAAGAGGAGTAGCAGGAAGTGCTCGAACCCACCGCTCGCCGTCAGCAGCGCCCTCTTCACCTCCTCGCCGACCACCGCGACCTCGACCTCGGCCCCGGGCGCGTGCTCCACCTCCCTCTCCGGCAACCCCAGCACTGAACGCATGAGCTCCCCCCTCGCCCGGGAATACCGCTCGAACGCGGCGTCCATCTCCGCCGCGCGGCGCTTGTACACCTTGGACACCTTGCGGGACGTCAGCCCCTCGCCCGAATCTCCCGCCCACGAGGTACCAACCGCCGCGTAAAACACCGCCGCCGGCACGCTCCCCTTTGTCGCCTTTTGCACTGGCGCCGGCGCCGCCGCCGGTGCCTGCTTTGGCGTCGTCCCCGGCTCCTGCTTCACCTTGACCGCTGAGTCATCCTCGAAGGGGTCGGCGTCGGCGTCGGCGGCGCGTTTCCGGCGCGGGGGGCGGGACATTGTTGGGAGGCAGGGGAGGACGGGTTGGTGGACGGGTGGGAGGGCGCGGGGATTGGGGAAGAAGCGGGGAAGGGGGTTGACGGTTGGGCACGGGACGGCGGCATCGTCGGTCCGGATCTCTCGACCTTGGAGGCCCGTGGGTGATCCAGGCGTCAACACTCCGGAAACGGACTTCATGAGGTGCTGGAATCTGCTTTCAGGGCAATCCGGGGCGCCGTGTGCCACGGTTCCCGGGTCGTGCGACGAACGAGACGCCCGGCGCAAGACATCCGGCTTCTCGGAGAGTGCAACCAGGCCCGCAAATCGACCGGATCTTCTCAGAGCGCGAACAAACAGATATCCTTGGCGAGTGATTTACATAGGGTATGGAAGGGTACGGGTATCAGCAAAGCAGCTCAAGGGTAGTAACGCGGCTTGGCCTTCGCTGCCACTCAGAACGTCGCCCCCTTGAGCACCTTCCCCTCCTTCCCCGCCCACATCTTTGGCGGCGCCCCCTGCCCCTCTAGGTTCTTTGGCAGCTCCCCCACGACGTCGCCGCGGAACTGCGCGAGCAGCCCGAGCTCGGCGAGCATCTCGGCGCCGAACACGCAGATGGAGCGCTGCCACGGGTGCACAAAGACGCCGTTCTTGTAGTCCGAGGTGGTGAAGAGGGTGTAGTCGCCTGGAAGTGAGGCGGCGTGAGCCGAGAGGACGGCAGGATGACGGAAGGCGAGGCGACCAACCGTCAGGGACCGCCGACCTCTCCCAGCTCTCGTACGACATCTTCTTGGCGTCGATGATGTACCCCTCGTGGTACGGATCCGTGCAGTACACCGCCAGCGGCTTCTTGGCCGCCCCGCAGACGGCCTTGAGCGCCTGCGCCAGCCTGCGGTGCCAGTCCACGCACAGATCCACCCTGGCCTGCTCCGAGAACCCGTCGAGGGGCAGCAACATCGCCGCCGCCGAGAGCACCAGGAACGGGCCCGGCGGCCTGACGGCGGGCGCGTCCTTCCCCCCCGCGTTGGCGAACGCGAAGCGGTGCTTGAACTCGCGGAAGGCCTCGGTCTCCTGCGCCTCGGTCATTTTGCGCCAGCCGGGGGAGGAGGTGACGAGGTGCGGCGCGGTTTCGTCGTCGGAGAAGAGCTCGTCCTCGCCCTCGTCGGCGCCGTCGCGGCCGGCGGTCATGACCCACGGCGACTTGAGGTCCGTCGAGTGCCAGAAGCGCACGGGGCGGGCCATGTCCCCGCAGGTGCAAAGAAGAATCCGAATACGTCAGATAGATATCAGAGCGGTCCGCAGCGGTCCAGAGAGTCCGGCAAGTTGTTGGGCGCCGGTCGCTGCACGGTTCCAATGCAGCTAGTCCCTTTCTCGTCACCACGTCCGCCAGCTCTGTTCTTGAAAAGCGCTATCTAGCACCGCTGCTCAGGAAACTATTCCAGCTTGGCATTCTTCGGCCTTTTCTCCCATTGAGGGGGAGGATCCGAGTTAGACGGACGCGTTTCCCGGACTCGATCCCCCTCGCGTTCCCTCACCGCCGCAATGAGCGCGCCGGCCGCCGCCGCCGCGCCTTTGTGGTTCGCGTGCGCCGCGTGCCGCCGCCCCGTTCTGCCCGCCGCCGACCCCGTCGTCTTCCTCGCCGCCAACCGCCCCGCGTGCCCGCACGTCGCGTGCCGCGGCTGCGCGTCCCCGGCGGGCAATAAGCGCCGGCTGGACCAGGCGTGCCCCGCCCCGGGCTGCGGCGCAGAGTGGGACGCGCTGGGGCAGCTGAGGGACCAGGCGTTCGCGTGGTCGGTGTACCTGGACTCGGTGGTGGACTGCCCTTCCGGCTGCGGGACGAAAGAGAGGGTGGCACAGCTGGAGGCGCACAGAAGGCGGTGCGCGGGGAAAATGTGTCCGGGGTGCGGGTACAGGAGTGGGTGGGGGGCCGATCCCGCGGACGCGGACGTGGGTTGCAAGCGGCCCCTCGTCCGCGTAGCCGACTTGCTCACCCCGTCCGCCTTCCAGCGCCACGTGGAAGCGTGCCCGGACGTCCCCATCGAGTGCGCGAACCCGGGTTGCGGCGCAAAAGTGCCCCGGCGCCTCGCACCGGAGCACCAATCCTCGTGCCCCAAGCGGATCGTCACATGCCCCTTTTCGCTGTGCACGCACCAGGTACTTCTGCTCCCTGGATTGTGCTTCGTGCGCCTTCTGATTGCATCTTTCGCACCTTCCCGAACAGTGCACCGCGGATACCCTCAAGTGCCACACCGACGCCTCGCAGGAGGAGCACCACAACCTCGCCGCCGCCGCCCTCTCGGACCTCCGGCAGGAGCTCACCGCGCAGCTCCAGGAGGCCGAAGCGCTGCAGCGCGAGCGCATGGCCGCCGCGTGCTCGCAGGTGGTCCGCATCCTCGTCGGCACCGAGGAGACGGGGCTGCCCCCCGCGCCGCTGCCGACCGAGTGCAAGCCCGCGAGCAAGACCACCGAGAGCGGGACAAAGTACATGTCGGCGCCGTTCGTCTTTTCCGGGGTGCGGTTCACGCTCATGGCCAAGTTCGACGACGTGCGGGACACGTACGCGGTCTTCATCCGGCTCGGCCCCGGAGGCAGGCACGCCTGGGCAGAGGTCAAGTGGTCCTTCTGCTTCGTCAACCCCCTCGCGGGCGGCGGCACGCGGCGGGAGCAGCGCGCGCTGCTGGCCAACGACGAGAAGGGGGTGGGGTTCCTGACCATCGCCAACAAGGCGCAGGTGCTGGATCCCGCCGAGGGGTTCCTGGAGGAGATAAAGGGGCTCAAGTACCTGGTGTTCAGGGTGTCGATGTACGTCAAGGACGCGGTGCTGGAGGTGGATGCGCGCGGGGATACGAGGAGGACGAAGACGCTCAAGGACGAGGCGGAGTGGCCCGAGGCGCCGTTTTGATCGGACGATGAGAGCGGTGGGCCGTTTTGGAGAGACGGAAGTGGTGGCGGAGCCTTTCTAATGGTGACAATACCACGTTTTACCTACCCTGCCGCGCTCTTTCAGTTCCCGAGCCACTTCCAGATGTATTTCGCCGCCTGCACGAGGGTGCTTTTGCCATGCAGCGCGACAGTCACCTGGCCTCCGGCCCCCGCGCTGAGGAACGGCTGCGTCTTTGCCGGGATCAAGATCCGGGCGGACACGTATGCCGTTCCGGGGAGGGTCCTTGTCCCGGCATCGGAGATTTCGGCGACCGTTGTGGAAACCCTGCGGATAACGGCATCAGATCGAGGCGATGGCCGTGCGGCCCGACCCGCTCAAGCTCACGTAAGGTCGGCCGAGAGTCCGGTCCATTTCTCCACGGCCTTGGGCACCCCGACGCTGAATACGGGCACCGTCCGTACCTGCGCCGAAGCCCCCTTGGCCGAGTCCACGCCCGCGCAGCTGTTGGCCGCGCACGCCTCCGCGAAGCCGGACCAGCGCGCGTCGGGGTCCCATGCGGCCCCGACGTTGACCGAGGCGAGGTTGACGTCGAGGAGGGCGGCCTCGCCGGTTCCCACCGAGATGCCGGCGCTCGCGTGGGCGCCGACGTAGACGCCTTGCACGAGGGAAGGCTTCCCGGACCGGTCCGACGCATCGGGCAGGGGGCCGCACTCCCCTGAAGTCGGAGCTCCAGCGGCTACGGCAGCTCCCGGAGTCGGCAGCTTGTCGGATCCGTCCGATCCAACCGGTGCTTCCGGTCCTGCATGCGTGGCCTGCGCTTGTGGCTTGCCGTACCCTCTCGGCTGGGCCTCCGTGCGAGTACTCTTCGCGGGAGCCGGATCCTCGGTCATCCTCCTTGGCTGGGCGTCGTCCGCAGATGGAGCTTCAGATCGGGAGGCAGGCTCTCGGCCCTCGTCCCCAGCACCATCCCCGCCTGTCTCCGAACTAGATCCTCGAGCCGATCCAGGGGGTGATCCCGTCCCGCCCCCGTCCCCGTCCCCGGAGGCTGCCATCTTCCACTGGCGGCCCATGTTCGTGCCCGCCGCATAGATGGCCCCCAGCCCGCCGTACAGTGCGCCGTTGATCGCGGCCTGGCCGATGTCGTCACCCAGCAGCGCGGCGCCTGCCGCCCCCCCCAGGGTGCTCTGGACCGTCTTGTACGCCGTGTCCAGAGCGACACCTCCCACGTCGATGGGAGCCGAGGGCGGCGGAGTGGGCGACGGCACCACCGCCGACGAGATCTGTGAGACTGCGCCGCCCGCGGCGCCGACCACGAGGCCACCGACCATGGCCTTGCCGACGCCATCCATCAACGGCCGTCCCTCGACGGCGTTGATCGCCATCGTCGATGCTCCCGCGGAGAGCGAAGCGCTGGCGGCCGCGGAGCCGACGTCCACGGCGATCTTGGCCACCCCCTGCACGGATCCCGCCAGCGCCGACACGCCGGCACCCACGGCGGCGCCGATCCCGGCCCCGACGAGCCCCGCGGCAACCCCGATCGCGCCGACCTTGAGGAACTCGCCCCATTCCATCCCGCCGTCGCTCAGCGCGGTCCTGACGGTCATCCCGATCCCCGCGGACACCACCGCGCCCCCCACGACCGCCGCCAACCCCGCGGTGCACACGCACAGCGCGACGCCGGCGAGGCTGACAGCGACCCCGACGGCGATCTGCACCAGCTTGCGCCACCACGGCCTGCGGGCTTCCTGCAGCCCCTTGTCGGCGGCGGCGAGGGCGGCGTCCGCGGCCCGGATCCGGCCGGCGATCGCCTCGAGCTCCGCCCCGCCGGCAACGAGCTGCTCCCGGGCGTGCGCGTAGAGCCCGTCGATCTCCCCGGCCGCCGCGGCCGCGACCTCCCCGTACCTGCGGTCCGACTCGGCCAGCGCCACGGCGAGGTCCCGCCCCATGCCCTCCCGTGCATCCCGCGCGGCCCCGGCGATCCCCCGAGCGCCGGCATCGAACGCCGCCGAGAGCTCCCCGGTCAGCTCGGCGCCTACCTCGCGGATGCGCGCCGCGCAGGCCGCCATCTGGTCGACGCGGGCCGAGGCCATGGCTTCCGCCATGCTCTCGTAGTCGGCCTTGCGGGTCCCGGCGATCTCGATCCCATGCACGGCCTGCGAGACCCATTCGGCCTGCTGCCGGACGAAGGCCACCAGGGTCTCGGCGGCGTCGTCGCCCGCGGCTTCGAGGCGGAACGTTTTCTCCCAGATGGCGATCCTCTCGGCCACGAACTCGACCGTCGCATCCCGCGTCCGCAGCACCGCGTCGACGACGATCGATTGCCAGAGCCGCTGCGCCAGCGACTCGTCGGCCGCGGTCGCCGCCGCCGCGCACCGCCTGCGCACGGCGGAGAAGGCCCGGTTGGCCGCACGGTCGAGCCTGCGGAAGCACGCCGCGGTATTCTCCGCGTCCAGCAGGACGAACGGCGGCGCGGAAAGCTCCCCGCGCAGGCCTCGGTGCGCCGCGGCGACGGCGAGGGTGTGCGCGGCGAACAGTTCCGCCGGGGTCGGGATGCGCCCCCCCGCCGCAGCCCCGGCGAGGGCGGCGGGCAGGTCCCACGATCCGAGGCGCTCCTTCAGCTCGGCGGCGTAGACTTGGCCCGCGGCACGGGCGGCGCCGTGGGCGGCATCGACCGCGGCCGCACGCTGCAGGTCGTACGCGCTCGGGAAGCGGTCGCCTTCGGCATCGGCGAGCCGAGCCAGGCGGCGGACGTATGGCGCGGGCTCGAAGGGCGCAAAGGCGGGGTCGCAGATGGGGGAGCAGAGTGCGGCGGCCAGCTCGTTGGCGAGCTCAGGGGCCGATCCCGCATGCGGCCAGACGGCGAAAGAGGCATGGGAGAACAAGGTCTGCCGGTACGGAGTGCGAAACGGCGCGAGTCAGCTGCTCGTGCTTGCTGGGAGCGCAGCTTTGTAAACGGTGCCGCACCTTCACGCTCTCCTGGTTCCTCCGCAGCACCGTGTCGCCCGCCTGCGCAGCGAGGGCGTCCGCCTGTGCCCGATCGGCCACGCCGGCAAAGTGGACGACGTGCGCCGCGGGCTTGAAGGCCGAGCCGAAGGCGGCAACAAGGGATCCGCTCGCGGCGGCGGGGGCGAGCACCTCCGAGAGCCACGCCGGGACGGCCGACGGCGCGTTCTCCGCGGCGACGACCACGTGGGCGCCGGCGAGGCAGCCGCGCGGCAGGGCGCCGGGGAACACCGAGAACACCAGCCAGCGCGGCCGCGGGGCCGGCAGGAGGATGCAGAACGCGTGGGGCTGCGAGGCCGCGCGCAGGTCGGCCGGGGCCGCGAGGCGTGAACCGTCGCCCAGCAGCGCCGTGGCGAGGCGGCCGGCGACGTCCCACACCTGATGGCACGCGGTGCCTGTGATGGCAATGGGGACCACGGGAACGTTCAGCAGCGCGATGGCCGGCAGCCCCTCGGCCGTGCGGTCACTCAAAAGTACCGGCACCACGCGGGCACGCCGCTGCCCCGCGACGGCGAACTGCGGCAGCGGCTCCAGCCCGGCGGGGACCGGCGCCGCGGCGTGGGAGGCATCGGCGGCGATCGGCTCGACGGCGGCCATTCTGTCGTGGATGCCTCGCCTGCGCAGCTGATCGCAGCCGAATGCCCGCTGATCGCAGCCGAATGCGATCAGCTGCTTACGAAACTCATGGTGGCGCGGCGCGTTGAGATTGAGCTGATCGGATTGAGATCCTGGGAGGTCACAGGGCGTCAGCCAGGTTACTTGAGACCCGCGCCGCCCCGCAATCCCGCAACGTCAAACTCCAATTGTCGGCAGCAGAACCGCAAGCAGGCACCTCCGGCGTAACGATGCGTGAGTGTCCGCCGCCGCACCGCGGCCGCCCCGCGCTGACGCCCTCCGCAGCCTTCGCTCTGTTCCCGCGGCCCGACATTCTCGTTGTCGCCGTCGTCCAGCGGGGCGGCGACACGTACACAATCGCAGAGTGGCGCCGGCCCGGCGCTCCGGCGTTCGCCGACATCGACGCCGCCGTCGCGACCTCGTGGCGCCCCGCTGCGAGCGGCATCTCGCGCATGGTCTTTGGCGGCCACAGCTTCGACTCGCTCCACGCCGCGCTGCCGCCCGCCGAAGATGGCCAGCCCCAAGTGCACGTCATGGGCATCCGTCGTGAAGGCATCGAGGTCACCATGGCGTACACGGCGACGTTCTGGCGGCTCCACACCGTGCCGCTGCCCGCCGTGCCCGCGGCCATCCTGCTGATGGCCGAGGAGACCGCCTCGGCTTCGCCCTCGTCTCTGGGGGCCAACTTCTACCAAGTCATGATCGGCAACTTCGTTGGGGCCTTCAGGGTCGGCAGCGAGGTCCTGGATCTCGCCCGCGCCCTGAACCCGCCGCGGCGGGACGCCCTGCGCGTGCACGCCCGCGCCATCGGCATCGTCGACGAGGGCCACCCCAGGCCCGACGACCTGCGGCCGATCCTGGTGCCGAACCAAGCCGGCCTCGAGGCCCTGCGCGGCATGGCCGAGGAGAACGCCTCGGCCGACCGGCCCGTGCACCCGCAGGCCATCATCGGCAGCGTGCGCAGGGGCAAGACCACGCTCAACAACATCATGCTCCGCATTGCTAACGAGGTCAGCACCGACAGGCTCGGCACCACCGAGTACGGCTACTACGACTCGGCGTCGGTGCCCTTTTTCTTCCTCGCCTCCAACGCCGGGAGGTCCGTCACCAGGGGCGTCCAGGCCTACGCGATCGAGACCTTGAACAGGACCGTGCTCCTCCTGGACTTCGAGGGGTTCGACAGCGAGGCTCCTCACGCCGAGATCGGGGAGCCCGGCCCGTCGTCCGCCGCGGGCCCCTCCAACGCGCCCGCGCCGACCTGGAACCACGCCAACCGCCGCGAGTTCGACACCCGCCTCTACGCCCTCGCCATCGCCATCGCACCCACCGTCGTCTTCAACGCCTCGGGGATCGTGTCGGCCTCGCTCACGCTGGACAGCATCGCGGCTCTGCACGGGTCGGCCCTAAACCGGCGCATCGTGCCGCCCGGGGGCCGCGGCTCGTCGTTCCTGATGATGGTGATGCAGAACCACCCCGACGTCGGGCACGACTCGAGGCAGGACTTTGGCGCCTGGCTGGACCGCAACGGCCGCAGGGCCGTCTTCGCCACCACCTTTGGCGACTACGCCGTGGTCAACGTGCCCGGGCCCGAGATCGACCCCGCCCTCGAGGTGTCCCGCATGCCGGCGGAGCGGCTGCGCAGGAACGGTTACCTGGGCCAGATCATGCGGGCCTGGGAAACCGCAAGGGAGAACGGGCAGCCCGTGCCGGGCGACCTGGTCAGGCTGATCGAGGTGGGGTCCCGCGTACGTGTTTGTGGGGTACCGCGGCTCATCCAATGTCGCACGCAGGACTCGACGGCGGCCATCAACGCCACCGCAAACCTCAACTCGTACGGGCAGGACGACTACCAGACCACGCAGCAGATCCGGAGCCACGCCGCGGCGACGGTCGCGGCGCACCGCGCCGCCCTGGAGGCCAGGCGCCAGGCCGTCGATGCCACGGCCGACGTCTCGCAGCTCGAGACGGCGCAGGAGCTCAGCGCCTTCCTGCACACGGAGCGGCACCGCGCGATCGGGAACTTCCGCGCCGTCCCCAACCTCTCGGATCAGCACAGGGCCATGCACGGCAACGCCATCGAGCAGGAAGAGCGCCTCATGTGCGAGCAGGTCGACGCCGCGGCGGACCTCCTCCTGGCCACCTACGCAGCCGCCTCGCGCCGCCACCTGGCCGCCCTCGTCGACGGGATCCGCAACGCCGTGCCGCCCGCAGCCGACTACGTGCCCAGCGCCGCGAACCCGACCGCGGATCCCGCCCGGTTCCGCCAGTGGATCGACGAGCGGCTGCGGAGCTTCGACGGCACGGCAAGGGGGCCCAACGACGCCGTCACCGCGGCCAGGGAGCGGCTCGCCAGCGACCTCGGGTCGTTCCTGCGGCTGTACCAGCAGCAGGCGGAGGATTTCCGCCGGGCCGAGCGGCGCGCGCGGGAGCAGGAGGAGCGGACGCGCCAGGAGCAGGAGCGCATGAGGGCCGAGCGCGAGCGCATGGAGGGGGACCTCAGGGCGCAGGCAGAGCTGCGGCAGCGGCAGATGGAAGAGCAGGCCCGGCAGGCCGCGGAGGAGCTCGGCCGGGAGAGGGAGGCGGCGGCAGCTCAGCTCCGCGAGGTCAATGCCAGGCACATGCAGGACCTTCGGGATACTCAGGCCGAGATGAGGTCCCAGGCGCAGCAGCAGCTCGAGGAAACCGTGGCCCCGCTCAACCGACGCATCCAGGAGCTTTCCGCCGACGTCGCACGGGAGACTGCGCGGGCCAACGACCTGCAGCGCCAGGCTGACGAGCTCAGGAACAGGGGCGGATGCTTCGCCTCGTCGTGCACGGCCGAGCTCGAGGATGGCCGCCGCATCGGCGTGGCCGAACTGCGGGTCGGGGACCACGTGCGCGTTGCGCGCGGGGGATTCGAGCCCGTCGTTGGCTTCTACGACGCCGATACCGACGCGGAGCCGTGCTTCCTCGAGGTTGCTTTCGGGCTGCAGGACGGCCAGTCGGGCATGATCACGCTCACTCACAACCACATGGTCATCGCCAGCAACGGCAGCGGCCCGGCCTTGCCCATGCAGGCGCACAAGCTGATCCCCGGCACCAGCTTCCTCATGCTCGCGGGGAGCATGGACCCTGTTCCCGTGGTCTCGGTGCGCGCCTCAGATGTCCGCGGAGCCTACTCCCCCGCCACCCCCGGCGGCACCATTGCCGTCTCGGACCGCGGCCCGGCGGTCGTGGCCTCCTGCTACGCTAAGCCCTCGACGTTCAGCAAGCTGGCCTGGGACGACGCCGCGGTGGATGCGGCACTGCACGGGGCGTCGTGGTTGCTGCGCATGTGGTGGGCCGCATCCGGGTTGGCGGGCTGGCCGTTGGCGGGAGGTGCGGCGGGAACTGGCAAGGCTGGGCCGGGAGTTCGGGCCCTCAAGGCCGCAGCAGCGGCAGCGTTCTCCTGGATTGGGCTGCTGGACTGAGAGATGCAGAGGCTCGGGTGAAGGTACCACATAGATTTCGAAGAGTCGTCGTGCTGTGTTGCAGTGCAAGTTTGTAGGAAGTCATCGTTGTCAATCAAGCAACCTTCTGTGCCTTCCAACCCTGAAGTCCTTCCTCGCGCCTAACCGAATCATTGAACTCTATTCTCCTTTTTGGCAGCGCTCTAATCATCTCTTTGAGGAGTCCGGGAATGTCCTTGCTCGGCCTCAGCGGTGGCCACGGACGCGGACTTGTCGAGATATGATGGGTCTTTGTCTGTTGTGAACTCCTCGCTCTGCCGCTAACTATCCTTCCGAAGCGTAGATCACGTCCGTCCGCGCTCTCCTCGTCTTGTTTTGATGATTCTGCAGTCCTCCGACAGACGAAGCACACCTTTGAAACCCGAGTCCACCACCGAGTCCAGGAAAGCCACCGAGGCGTTCCGGCAATCCAGATCCCAGATCAAGTGGCAGCAGCGTGCCGAGATGCGCATGAGGAAGTCCGGCAGCGTCCTTGCCCTGCGGCGGCGGCGGCGCACTCGGGCGCACTAGGCCTGGCCGGCCTGGCGCTGCGCAAAGAGGGCTTCGCGCCTCGCCTGCTCGGCTTCGTTCTCCTTGCGCTCCCATTCGGAGTACGCGGCGTATGTGCGGAACACGGGCCTCTCCACGACCTCCTTGTCGTACGGCGGCCGCATCATCTCCTGCTTGGTCGGCGGCACCGCCGCGAGCCTCTTGGCCTCCCTCTCGCTGGCAAAGATCCCCTTGATCCCCACGCAGCAGTAGTCCCCGAAAACCCCAACGACGTAGACCTTGTCGTGGTCGCCGGCAACGTCCACGTGGCGAGGGAACATGTCGGCCACATCCCCGCCGTGGCGCTCCTTGGCGGCGCGGGCGGCCTCGGCCTGGTCGGTGAGCAGGATGATGGGGCCTTCGCCCTCGCTTGCGACGACGGGGTAGACGCGCATTGTCGGGGGACGGCGGTGGGGAGGCGCTTCGGCGACGCGGGTCATTCGGCCCCTCCGCCGAGTCAAGCTCCCAAGGCAGCTCCGTCCATTCTCCCTGCTGCAGCCCCCATCTACCCAGTGGTGTTCATTCCATCAATCATTGCCGCTCCCGATCCGCCCAAGAAACCCCCCGCTCCCCGCATCACATCTCCACCGCGCTCCACAGCGCCCCGAACGCCCCCATCCCCAGCCCCGCCCAGTCCCCCCCGGCCTTGGCCGCCGCCCACGCCGCGCTGGCCGCCGCCGCCGCCCAGGCGAAGGGCTTGGAGCGGGGGAGCAGGTCTCCGAGGATGTACTTCGCATGCGCGGCCGGAAGGTCAGCGCAAATCGGGAGGGCGGGAGGGAGCGGGACCCACGGTCGCGAGCATGCGGTTGATGATGACCACCCTCGAGTAGCGCTCGACGACCATCCCCGCCGCCGCCAGGACCTGGATCAGGAACACGGCCAGCGGGTACCTGCTCACATCCGCCGCCTTTGTGCCCCTCGCGCGCCGATCGTACGCCGCGAGCGCGCAGTACGCCAGGCGGATGAACATCAGCCCGGTCCAGAGGTACGCGGTGGAGCGGACGACGGCCTCGAGGTAGCGGAAGGCCTGGGAGGGAAGGGAGGAAAGGCAGCGGCGGAGGAAGAGGGAGAGGTTGGAGAGGGTGAGCGGGACGAGCGGGGGAGGGGGCACGGAGGAGCGGCGACGCTTGTCGGTGAGGGTGGCGGCGGTGTCGTGGTGCTGCAGCTTGGCGGGCTTGGATTCCTGCTCGGCGATGACGAACCGGTCCCGGCCCTTGTGCGACGACGCCAGGCCCGTCATCGACCTGAAGCTCCCAAGCGCGCCGATGTCGACCGCCGAGTCGATCCTCCTGAGCTTCTCTTCCTCCTCTTCTTCCTCCTCCTCCTCCGAGTCGGATTCGGACGCCATCGCCCCGGCGCGCTCGAACTGCGCCAGCCGCGCGAGCTCGGCCTCGCGCTCGCGCTGCTTGCGCATGTCGCGGAGGTAGTGCGCCCAGCGGTTGCGGGATTCGGTTACGGCGAAGGCGAGGGCCTGCATGCGGGACGGGTTGGGTGAGTACGCGGGGCTTCCGCGTCGCAGGCGTCGTGGGAGGGAGGCGCACCTGCACGGCGTAGCTGACGGCGAACTGCACGAGGTAGAACCTCAGGTACATCCTGAACAATGCCGCATGATGAGCTCTCCGGATCCATCCCGCCCGGTCCGGTGACCCACCTCACGAGGCCCATGAAGCTCAAAGGGGCGTCGCGGAAGAAGCTCCCCACGCACGAGTCGGTGCCCGGGTGGAACTGCGCGCAGTCCTGCATGACTTCGTAGCGCGGGCTGATGCCGGCGGGCCAGATGAGCTTGTCGAGGAAGATGCGGTCTGTGGGGAAACAGCGAAGCTGTTGAGCCGGACTCGCTGACGTGTCGGTCTTCCCCCTCGCGGCCACCCACACTTGGTCGAGAACGGCCACTTGCTCCTCCCCCCCGCGTGCAGCAGCGTCATGAGCACCGGCGCTAGCACCAGCACGTAGGCCGCGTCCTCGGTCCGGCGGCGGATCTTGGTCCCGCGGCCGAGCGTGCGGAGGCCGAGCAGGAGCGCAAAATAGAGGACGGTCTTGGGCGGCAGCGCGGCGGGGTGCAGCTTGGAGAGCAGGCGAGGCACGGCGGGCTTGCTGAGCGACGACATGGCGGTTCGGCGGCGGATGCGCGGCGGGAACGGGATGGGTGATTGGTGCCTTTGAACGTTGTGTGTAATGAGGAGCTAGCAATCCCACCTTTGAACGTTGTGTGTAATGAGGAGCTAGCAATCCCACCGTACACTTAGAAATCCCCCTACGCCCCAAGAATCAGCTCCTCATCTACATTCAAACCAAAAGCGACCGGCGCGGGGGCCGGAGCGTTGACAGCGGCGGCTTCGGTGCACAGCTGAAGCCAGTGTTGGAGTTGGGCCGCGACGCCAAGAGCCCAGGCCACCGCGATCCGTTCGCGGAAGCGCCGCACAAAACGAGAGTAAAGGCCATCGAGGTCCACGGGCTGCCCATCGCGGCCGACGATCCCGGGATACTGGATGCGCCCCATCTCCGAGGAGAAGCGCGAGAAAGTGGCAGAGACAGCGCTGTACGAATCAAAAGCAAGCACGATCAGAGGGTAGAAGTTGGCGTTGAAGACGAAACGGGAGTAGTCCTTCCTGGCGGCCTCGACCCGCCGTTCGACTGCGTGGCCCGGGACCGAGAAGACCAGGCCCGTGTGCAAATGGGCCATAGAGGTGAGGGTCTTGATCTCGAGCAACCACCGTTTCCGGGTTTCGCGGTGCGTGATGAGAACGTCGCCAAGGCGGCCAGCATCCGCAGGCGTGGGCGGGGTGACAGTCTCGTAGCCATGCGCAAGGAGGTTTGGCGGCATGGGGTGCACGCGGAGGAGCGGGATGGAGCGAAGCGCCGCGCGGATGGCCGCGCAAATGTCGTCGTGACCAGGACTGAAGAGATCCCGGCCATAGCAGCCCGAGAACGCGTGCTCCCCGTCAGCGACATGGCCGATCGCTTGCAGCCCCGCCGGCAGGGCAAGGAAAGACCAGGGTAGTCGGCCTCGTGCAGGAGCAGGAGGCAAAGCCGGAAGCGTACAAGTAAGCGGAAAAAGTTTTTGCGAATGTGGTTGGCAAGCAGCGCGGGAGAGGCAGTCAGGAAAGCCGACAGGCCGTCCTGCGCCTGGACGATCCCGGCGAGCCTTCTCCTTTGTCCGCTCTCGTTTGTTCGGGCGATGTGGCCGCGGCGGTCGACGGAGGAGGGCCGGCCGAAGCCGCCGCCGGGCGCCGTGCGGGTGCTGCCCCCGGCGAGCACCGCGCCGCCCGCGTCCCCCGCGCTGCCGTACGATCGGCTGAGTCAGCCCGACCCGCCGCTCGTCGTCGACGGCCGCCCCGCCACGCTGCCGCTGCCGAGCGAGCGGGCGCGGCGGCCGTCGGCGGAGCTGTCGCGCACGTCGCCGCCGGGCGTCCCCTTGCACCTGCCCGCCTTCCCCCCCGCCGGACCCATGTCGCCCGAAGCCCTATCTGACATTTCCAGCCCGATCAGCAGCGTGGGCAGCCTGGTCGGCAGCCCGCCGGGGAGCGTCGGCAGCGTCGCAGGGTCCTACGGGGCGCCCGTGCCCGGGGGCGGCAACGGCAACCCGTTCCTGTTCGGCACGCAGCCCAGCACGCCGATGCCGCAATCCTCCTTCATGCCGCGCACGTCGTCGCTCAGGCCGGCACAGAAGACCGAGCAGCGGGCGCCGGCTGCGGCAGACAGGAGCTCCTTTGCGGTGCCGTCGCGGCGGGGCACCCAGCCGACCACCCCTCACCAGCAAGCCAACCCGGCTGTCGTCATGTCGCCCAACTCGGCGTCACCCGTCTCCCCGCTTGCCTCGCCCACGGGCCTGCGGCTGTCGGCGACGCCCCCGCCGGGCGGCCTGACTCCGCACCCGGCGCGCACCGCCTCGCTGCGCGGGCAGCGCCCCGAGGACCTGGCCGCTCCCATCGGCATTGTCGGCGTGGTCTCCCCCGCGGAAATGGCACGCGGCACGCCGACCCCGCCGCCCGTCGGCGGCGAGTACTACGACGACCCGCTGCGCCGCTCCGACACTGGGAGGTCGGACGCGGACCGCCGCTCCGTGGGCTCGGTGCTCTCGGGAACTTCGTCGACGCTCGGCGCCTCGTCGACCCTCGGCGGCGGCAACCACCTGGCGCCCGGCCGCGCGTCGCCGGACATGCTCGCCGAGCCGGCCGTGCCCGTCGCCCGCGCGCGCTCGGACCCGGCGTTGCTGGGCTATCCGTCGCCGTCGGGGGGCGACCGCCGCTCCGTCTCTTCGCTCTCCTCCCTGCCCGCTCTGGACGAGGACGACCCCCCGCGCCCGTCCAACGCCTCGTTCATCGCCGGCCAGGAGGCCATGGCCTTTTCCAACGTCGTCTCGATCGACGCCTGGGCCTCCACGGCCGGCCGCGGCCCCGGCATGGGCGAGCGCACCGTCTCCTCTTCCACCATCCCCCCGCGGCAGCAGACCATCCCCAGCCAGCGCCCCTCGATCCCCAGCCGCGACGTCTCGCTCCCCAAGTTCACCCCCGACGAGCTCCTCGACAAGGGCGTGCACAACCTGGACCCCGCCTTCTCCAAGCGCTTCGCCCCCGACGCCGCGCTCCTCGAATTCGCCCAGGCGCGCAAGCTGGCCTCGGCCGCCGCCGACATCTTCCGCGAGGCGCGGTGCTACATGGACGAGGGCGTCGCGCTCGCGCACCTCCCCGGCCGCGAAGCGCAGGCCTACGCGCGGCTCAAGGAGGCGTGGGACATGGCGCGGCGGTGCGTGATGCGGGCGCGCAACAGGACGCTGTGGACCGAGCTGGCCGACGCCATCATGGAGGACTGGGAGGACGAGGCGGCGCCGCCCGAGGGGGCCGGCGGGGAGGACGAGGCGGTGACGACGACGCAGGCCAAGGCGCGGGCGCGGAGGCGCAGGGGCGAGGCGGGGGCGCTGCCCGCCGGGGCCGGGTACAGGCCCGTGAGCAAGGGCGGGCTGATGGCGCCCGACCCGGCCACGGGCCCGCCGATGGTCGCCTTCCTGCTGGACCTGATGGTGAACCTGGGCAACTGCTGCGCGCGGATGCACGGCCGCCGCGCCGAGGCGCTGGCGTGGCACGAGGGGGTGCTGGAGCTCGCGGACCGGACCGTCGCGGCGTACCCGGAGCCGGAGCCGGGGAAGGACGGCCGCGCGAGGCCGAGCCAGATCCACAGGCACCTCCTGTACTCGCGCGCCGCGGCGTGGACGCACATCGGCGCGCTGCTGACCCTCGAGGGGCGGCCGGTGGAGGCCGCGGGGTGCCACCGCCGCGCCTTGGAGCTGTGCGACGCGCTGCAGCCGCGGATCGAGGCCGCGTGCGCGCGGTACGGGAAGCAGGTCGCCGAGATGCTCGGCGGGCAGACGAGCAACCACCCGCCCCGGACGAGCTCGATCGCCGCCCCCGCGCGCTCGGCGTCGACCGCCAGCGCATCCTCCGCCTCGACGCTGGTCAACCCGCCCGCGCCGCCGTCGAGGCAGGTGCTCGAGGACCTCCGCAACGCCGTTTTCACCTGCGCGCGGCTGCGCGCGGCGGCGCTGAGCCACCTCGCCTCGGCGCACCAGGCGTGCGGGCAGCTCCGCCTTGCGGTGCGGCTGCGGCGCGCGGCGGTGGGCGAGTTTGCGCGGTGCGGGGACGTGCTCGGGCTCGCGAGGGAGCGGGCCAACGCCGCGGGGTTGCTGGCCGAGTGGGGCCGCGCGCTGGCGCAGGCGGCGCGGGGGGAGAGCGAGGCGGCGGCGGCGGCGGGGAGGGCCGAGGCGCCCGGGAACGGGGAGGTGGCCGATGCGGCCGAGGCGGTGGTGCTGGGCGGGGGTGCGGCGCTGCTCCGGGACGCGGGGCTGTACGACCTCAAGCCGAGGGGGGCGGCGGTGTCGCAGATGCCGCCGCTGGAGCAGACCAAGATCGTCGAGGGGGTGGGCGTGTGCGGGATGATGGCATCGATCGGTGGGTTCCTCGCGGGGGGAGCGTGCATGCATTCGGACTGACGGGGGCCTTTCAGCCTCGCTCCTGAGCACCATCTCCCTCCCCCGGCCGGCCCTCAAGTACGCCGACGCCCTCCTCTACAACTCGGCCGCCTCGGTCCGCCGTTCGCAGGCCTCGACCGTGGACCTCATGGACCGCCCTCCCCAGCGGGACCCCCTGTTCCCCGTTTTGCTCCCCTCGGGCCCGCAGGTGGCCTACCTCTCCCTCCTGCAGCTCCTAGACCGGCAGCCCGGCGACGCCGGCCCGCGGGCGGACCTGGCCGGCCTGGACGGGCTCCTCCTCGCGCTGAGGCTGGCCCCCGAACGGTTCCGGAGCTTCCCCCCCGAGACGCGCGACGCGGGGCTGCGGATGCTGCAGGACGCGGTCAGGGCGATGCGGGCGAATCTGCTGGACGAGGAAGGCGGGTGGGTTCTCACGGAGTCGGGGGCGGTGCCGCGGGGCGCGGCGGCGGCGGAAAAAGCCAGGGCGCGGGCGGAGGAGCTCGCTTTGCGGGCGACGGGAAGGCTCGGCGGGGACAGGAGGGGCCTGCAGCGGCGGGTGGATGCGGGGAAGCTGCTCGCGATGCTCGAGGTGGCGCGGGCGCAGCTGATGGGTTCGGCGGGACTGTTTGCCTGGGTTGCGGACGGGGGGACGGAGCCGCAGTGGGAGCGGGATCTGCGCAGCGGATGGGCGAGGGACGGGCTCGAGGCGCTGGGTGCCGTCGTGAGCGAGGTCGTGGAGGCGGGGGAGGAGGCCAAGGCGCAGAACGGGAGGGCGAGGAGGGAGGCGGCGCTGGCGTCGGTGCTGGCGTCGCCCGTGCGCGCGGACGGGACGGTGGTGGCGCCGCCGCGATCGACGTCGCGGCGGAGGCGGCAGGGGTCATCGGACTCGGGCAAGTCGGGGCCGCCGGTTAAGCCGCCGCTCGCGGAAAGGCTGGCGGCACTGTGCCAGGAGTGGCTGCAGGATTCGATGCAGGGGCTGCCGAGCATCGCCGAGGACGAGGCGGGGACGCCGCTCAGCCCCGAGCCGTCGCCGGCTTCGGACGGGCCCTGGGCGAGGGCCGGTGTGCGCATGCCCTTCATGCCGACTACGGCGCTCGCGCGCATTCTGGAATCCGTCGCGGAGCTGGGCGCCGTTCGGTACCCCGAGAACCCGTTCGCGATGGCGTCGGCAGACCCGGCCACGACACTGGTTACGCCGCTGCCCTACGAGATCGGCGAGCTGCTGCGGCAGACGGCGCAGGCGCTCGCACTCAAGCACACGCTGGGTTCGTGCCGGGCGTGCCTCGCGGCCTTTGCCAGGCGGGTCGCGGACGGCGAGGGCTCGGCCCTGCGCCCCGTGGCTTCCCTCCGGCGCTCCTCGACGGGCGGCGCCCGGCGCTCGGACTCTGCCCGCACGCAGATCTCCCCGCCCGGCCCGCGCAACTCGTCGCTGTCGCAGGCCAACGGCCCGCCGCCCTCGGCTGGCTCGGACCCAGCGCGCGCGCCCAGCGTGCGCAGGAGCGACTCTCTGCTGGTGTCCAAACGCAGAGGGCCGTCGCAGGACGACTGGGTCGCGGGGCTGCTGGGGGAGATGGGCGGGGCGTGCCCGCACGTGGATCCGGCGGCGGCGCAGGGGTCGTCTGTGGTGAGGGAGGTGGTTGCTTGAGAGGAGGGAGGCAATGTGCGGGAATGACATGTAGGAAAGGACATCTACTTTGACTTGAAGACCATCTGACATGCTGCCCATCATTTTCCAATCTGCCCCTTTTACTTTACGACCAGGCAGCGTTCTGGAGGACGATGCGATATCCGTCGGGGTCCTCGAAGGTCCGCCCCTCGCGGTCCCAGTACGGGTTGAATGCCGGCACCGCCTTGTGTCCCGTCGCCTCCACGCGTGCCACCGCTGCCTCCCACGCGGCCTTGTCGGGCAGGTAGAACACGAGCAAGTTGTCCTCCGTCGGCGCCCTCCCGACGTCGTGTCCGTGCTTGCGCGTGAACTCGAGGTGGTACGCTGCGCCTTTGTGGCCGAGCATGACCCCGTCGAAGCCGTCGTGGTCGCGGAATGTGTAGAGCTCCTCGAAGCCCAGCGAGTCGCGGTAGAAGGCGACGACCGCGTCGAGGTCGTTCGTGGGGCGGGCCACACGCAGGTGCGCCCCGCGCACGCCAGGCGCGGACATCGGGGTGTCCGTGGGAGAAGACGAGTCGGTGCCCGCCGCGGCTGCCATTTCATATGGCTTGGTGACGGCGGCGGAGAATTGCCGGTGCGCAGCACGGCGTCCCCACCGGCTTCCGACTTTCTCCGGCTTGGCACTGCCCAGAACGATGGATTGCTACAGCGTGACGGGCGAAACGGACAGATGACCATGCAGACGACGGCGGACTTCGACGTAAAATACCTTATGGGAGACAGGGCTCTATGTACGCCCCTTTGGAAAGTGCCTGTACCGAATCCAAGCCGCTGCCTAGGTCACAAGCCAGATTTCTGAGGAAAGCATCTCCATGGCGGGATACAGAAGCGTCCCGATTGCCCATGCGGACGAATCCTTGGGCCCGTTGCAGCGCAAGGGATTGGAACAAACGTCGAGTCACATCGGACTCCCGCTCTTCCGCGCCTGTCACGGCACGGCGAACGACTCAGCCCCTACTAGACAACACTCTTTCCTCTGCTGCGGACTTCGGTCCACCCCTGGGCCAGTTTTGGCCGCAACCTGCACCGCAAACCATGCAATATGCCGTCGAACGTCTGGGCACAACTCGCATCCTTCTTCTTCGTCCTCGCGGCCGTGTTTGCCGACCTCCTCCTCCTCCGCTTCTGCCTCGTCGCCGCCAATGCCCTGCTCGTCGTAGCGGCCGCCGTCGGCTTCCCGCTGTGGCCAGACGTGGCCGGCCAGGGGGTCGCCATCGATACGCTGGTCTGGTCGTCAATTTCGCTCGCTTTACACCTCTGGGCCCTAATTCGGCTCCTGCTGGACGAGCGGCCGCTGCCACCGCTCCCCGACCCGGACGACGAGGGGCTCTTCCAGTACTTTGCCACGCGCACCGGCATCGGCCGGTCCGACTTCATCTTCATCATCGAACGGGGCAAATGGACCCACGTTTCCGCCCCCGGGAAGCGGATACCGTGCACCGACGCCCTGCATGTGATCGTGGACGGTCTGGTCGAGTGCGAGGTGCAGGGATGGAAGCGCCGCGCGGCGGACGAGTTCCGCGAGGGGACGCACCGCTTCGCCCTCGGCAGCGGCGAGCTGTTCGACCTCAGCCTTGCCAACGCGTTCCGGCTGCCCATCGGGTTTTACAACAGGGAGTTTTCCGCGGCCACCCGGACAGCGGACGTGCTGCTGTTCTCGTGGACGCGCGAGGCGCTGGACCAGCTTGCGTCGGGCCCGCCGGTGGTCCAGCAGGCGATGAAAAACCTGGTTGCGTTCGCGGTCGCCGACGTCGCGCACCGGCAGCGGCTCGCCGAGACCGAGGGTGTCGAAGGCACGCTCAAGAGGGGCCTGAGGCATCCGGACTTCCGCGTGCCCCTGCCGGGGGAGGACGAGCCGCCCCCCAAGCCCTTCTTGCGGCGGGTCGGGGCCTGTTTCATGTGGATCCTGAAGTCCATGGATCCCAGGCCGCCGCAGGGACTGCGGCACTACGCCGTGCCGAAGCAGTACATCGAGGACACGGGGACGCTGCGGAGGCAGTCGGTGTCGAGCGTGGTTAGCCCCCCGAGCGGACTGGCGTGATGATGTGGGAACAGCTACCGTCTGATCTGAAGCATCTCTTTGTCGTGTGTAAATGCAACTTCGTCTATTACTCGTCTAAAAATGAAATCCATCGCATCGCTGATCTATTTAATTGAAAGGCCGGTTCCGAAGCTGCTGAGCCTTTCCGATGCCCGGAAGACGATGTATGCGGGGCACATCGTGCACTGCGCCAACCGATCTGCGCGGGCTGAAACAGTCCGCCCCAACAGCAGACGGTGCCACGCCGTTACGCCGGCGTCGACAAGGGGGAGATCCGCAAACTCCCAGGAGTAGGGGAACGTACCGGCGCGCCTCGGCAGCCCGACCTCGGCGGCGGCGACCCCGTAGACCAAGACCCCAGACCCGGACCACGCGAGAGGGTACTAACTTGTTGAGCGTTGCCGTTGTTCATGGTTGGCGCGGCGTTGGTGAAGGGCGACGAGGAAGGAGTGGAAAGGAGGAAACAGGTGAGTGGGGTTGTTGATATTTTGTCCGCGGCCCTTTGCTTCTCACATCCATTTCTTGACGAGTCAAACAATGCAGTCCTCCCGAGCGCCGTGCCGCTTCTTTGCGAGGATACTGCCGCTTCGGGGACGAATGCCATTTCCTGCACAACGAGGTCACTTGGACGACGCTTCCCAGTTCGGAGGGCAGGCGGAAGGTGTTCATGGACGCGCTGAACTTCCTCCGCCGCTTTTACGACGTAAAGTTCGGCCACCGAGACCCTTGGAGAGCCCTGGACGAGATGGAAAGGAGGGTCCGGCGATTCGCTGCAGCGGCCGCCGAGTCGGGCATCGATGTTGTGGCGGTGGTCGATGCCGGGTGCCTGACGGACGAAGCGGTCGAAAAGTGGAGGCAGAGGAGGAGGAAAGAGATCGAGAGCGAGAAGAGGCCCATGCCCCTGGCCGCCGACGTCCTCCTCGGGGATTGCTTGGCGGCGAGCGGCATCCCAGTTGTGCGGCCCCGAGGCGCGGACGCCGACGACGCGATCGCGGCCCTCGCCGTCGTCGAAGGGGGAATCGTGCTCAGCGAGGATTCGGACTTTCATCGTTACTCGCCGGAGCCCGAAATCGCCATCGACTTCGAGATCGTCGGCGGTCAGCTCGGGCTCTTGATGCCACCGCCGAGGAGGCGTTCCAAAGCGTCGCCGCGCGCCATCGATCCATCCCTCGCATCCACCTACAAGGCGGGAGGAGACGGGACGGACAAGTGCCTGGCGGCCTCCACCGAGGAGCTGATCAGGCGCGGCGCGACCAGCTCGTCCGACAAGCTCTTGGGAAGCCTCCACGCGCTCGCGAAGCCCCTCAGGGCGGCGATCCTTGCCCGCCTGGGAGAAGCTTCGGTCATGGTCGAATACCCAATCTGGAACAGCGACCTCGGCGAGGTCGAGTGGATCGTCGAGCGCGTTGGGGCAAAGGCCGATCCGGCGATCGGTGCGATCCTCGATAAACCCGCGGCAATCCTTGACTGGCTCGAAGCTCGGGACATGAAACTAGATACTGGCCACGAGGAGGCATCGTGGCGCAACCGGGAGCGGGCTTTCAATCGGGCCGCGATCGCGGCCGAGGTGCACCAAGCAGCGCAGTTGAAGAGCGGGAAGGTGCCGTCGATCCTATCCATCATGAAGGGCTTGCGGGGTCGGTTCCCGGCGGCCGAGCCCGACCTGCCGGGTATGATGCAGTGGATCTCGCTCGGATCGCAGCGTCCGCCGCCTCAGGAAGTCGAGACGAGGGTCAACTGCCGGACCTGCAGGCGCGAGTTCAGCATCACGAGGTCGGAAGCTGAATGGTTCACGAGCAAAGGTTTCTCCCTTCCTGAGCGGTGCCAGGAGTGCCGGCGGAGGCGAAGGGGTTAGCTGATGTGGTTGACAATGTACACGATACCTTAGCAGCTCGCTTACCGTCGTTGCCGTGTCGTCACTTGTACCGCCAGTGATGGATGACTGCTCACGTGAATGAATTCCATCGTTGGTTTGGCCACCGTGTCCGTAATAGGCGTGGACGGAGTGCAATGAGTGGCAGAATATGCGTCAGTAATTGCGCGGAGTCGGCTCGGCCGCGTTTCTTGGCTGGCACGGCAACAGACGGTGCGCTTGCGGCTTTCTCATTGTGTTTCGGCTCGGGGTCTGAGCCGGCCTTCTGGTGCCACATGGTTTGCCTTTTCAGGGGGCTGTTTCGGCGTGCTCGGACGTCATCCCATGCAACTGCAACCCACAGCGCAACGTCAACCGGGCACCAGCCCGCGCATGAACGATCGACCCGTCATCATTCCCCCGGAACCAAAATGCTCCGCGCCCCTCTCCTTTTACTCGCGCTCGTCGCCGGAGTTGCGAGGTGGGCAGTGCCCCCGGCCCGCTTGGGCGCCGGCTGACGGAGTCCGTTTCCCCGAACGCAGCGCCGCCGCTGCCCCGAGGGCCTCCGTGCTGTTTGCCCGCAGCTGCGCCGAGTGCGCCGATGAGTTCTTTTGGTTGGGATCCTTGACTTGCCGCGGGAAGACGAGGATCCGTGCTGACGCCGCCGTTTCCCCCCGCAGCGAATTCGCCCACCCCGGCGCGCCGCCCGACCGCCCCATCGCCTGCGTGTCGCACGCCGACCGGCGCACCCTGTACCGCCGCTACGCTGCGGTCGACTGCCTCGCAGACCCCGGGCTCGCCGGCAGGCGCTTCGAGATCACCCAGCCAGATTTGTTGGCTTCGTGCCTGACCGTCGCCGGGTCCGCCCCACCATACCGGTTCGAGCTGCACGTGGATAAGTCGTGCGCGGAAGTCTCAGGGTTGCCGCCGGACATCACCTATGCGGTGCCGGCCTCGGGCGGCACCCCAGGGTCCTGCTTCGATATGTCTTTCCTCTCGAGGTCAGCCGACTACTACCCGCCTGACAATTACGGCGCGCGCTTCTCGGAAGGTTGCGAGTCGTTCAACGTCTTCCTCAATAACAGCGCCTGCAGCGGAGGACCCGGTACCCGGTTTGATGTGCCGTCGTCGATCGACTGCCTTGCGACCACGGCCCTGGCCGGCAAGATGTTCGGGGCCGAAGTCATCGATGGCGAAGGATTTTGCATCGTCGTCACCGGCGCCGCGCCGCCCTATGGCGCGGACTTCTACAACGACTTGTGCACGGACTACCGGGGCGGCGTCAACCAGACCAGCCCCATCCCCCTCGGCTTCCCAACCTCGGGCGGCACCCCCGGCACGTGCTTCGAGGTGTCGAACGGAGCTGCCGTGCTGATTGTCAGCGCCCGCTTTGTCACCACCTGCGACCGGATCGACGCTTTCAACGAACCATCCTGCGGTGGTCTCAATGAGAGGATCCTACCTGCCTGATCGATCCCGGGTGGCGTGCCGAACCCTTTTGCACCGGCTGCCCAGGGGATGTATAGGCGCTTACTGAATGAGTGTTGCTGGAAGATCAAGCCAAGTCGTCCAATCCTTTTCCCGCAGCGGCACACTCGTGCAAACGTCCACGATGTCCGGGGACATGGGCGAGGAGCGCCGCCGGGCCATGCTGGAAAAGAAGCGCGCCGAGGACATCGCGGCGCTGCGGAAGCAGAAGGAGGACATCGAGAAGCTCACGACCGTGAAGATCGGGGCGGACCGCTTCCAGGCGCAGAACGACAGCGTCGAGAACGCGCTCAAGGCCGCGACGGTCGGCCTGGTGCGGCTGGAGGACTTCCAGAGGATAAAGAGCGGGCTCGAGGAGCAGGCGGCGCGGGAGCGGGCGTTCGGGCCCGAGGGGGCGCGGAAGGGCGGAGACACGAAGAAGAGAAAGGAGAGGGAGAAGGGGAAAGTGAAGCTGTCGTTCGGAGAGGACGAGGAGGAGGCTGAGGGCGAGAACGGGGCCGCGGAAAAGGAGGCGGAGGAGGTGTCGACGCCGACCAACGGGCACGCCAACGGACGCGACGGATCCGCGGAGCCCAACGGCGAAAACGGGGAAGGTCGGTCATCTATTCTCGGCCCGGCAATTGGAGGAACAAAGGACCGGCAACGAGGATATCTTTCCCCAGACGGGGCCCGACGCTCTTCGACCCGTGAGGACCGCGCGCCGCGGTTGCCGCGGACGCGTCGCGAGCGGGCGACCGAGGGAGATGGAGGCACATAATCTTCTCTCTGAGCCGCACATGGGCTCGTTGGCGTGTTCTTCCTTCGATTGGGGGCGTTTCTGACCTTGGGGCTCCTGTTGGCAGACGCGCCGGCATTCAAGAAGAAGAAGATCAGCAAGAACCCCACTGTCGACACCTCCTTCCTCCCCGACCGCGAGCGCGAGGAAGCCGAGCACCGGGAGCGCCAGCGGCTGAAGGAGCAGTGGCTTTTGGAGCAGGAGAAGATCAAGGGCGAGACCATCACCATCACCTACTCGTTCTGGGACGGCTCGGGCCACCGCAAGACCGTGGACGTCAAGAAGGGGGACACGGTGTCGACGTTTCTCGAGAAGGTCCGGCAGCAGTGGCACGAGTTGCGCGGGACCAATGTGGACAATATGATGTTCATCAAAGAGGACCTGATCATCCCCCAGGTTGGTTCTGGCTTCGCGCAGCTTATTTCTCGCCTCATTTCTCTCCGATCAGCACTACACCTTCTACGACTTCATCCTCAACAAGACCCGCGGCAAGTCAGGCCCGCTCTTCAACTTCGAGGTCAAGGACGACGTCCGGCTGCTCAACGACGCCTCGATCGAGGTCGAGGAGGCGCACGCGGGCAAGGTCGTCGAGAGGGCGTGGTACGAGCGCAACAAGCACATATTTCCTGCGAGCCGGTGGGAGGTGTTCGATCCGGAGAAGGTGGGATTTCGCCGATCGCGTCGCCTGGCGGGTCGTTGACCCACGGATTCGTGCCAGGACTACGGTCGCTATACGATCAAGGATCTGACGAAAGGAATCAATTGACTTTGGTTTATGGGTTGATCTCTCATGCAGGGTCGGGCAAGGATCACGGGGAATCCCTGCGGGCACCATCCGAGGCGACGCTGGTTCGCAAGCTGTAATACATCTTGGTCTGTACTTAATTTCATTGCGCCGAGAAAGAGGTCTCGCGGCGACGCCAATGGCGGAGGTGGAGCGGAGGCGGCGACGGGCGCCCCCGGCCTCACTTTTACCCGTGCAGCGGCCCTTTGCCCTTTCTTCCGTAGCCACTTCAACTCCCACTCCGGCCCGTCGCACCGCACCGTGAGTACCCGGAAACTCGTCTTCCGGTGCTCCAATTGATTACGCCCGCCCTGCCCGGCTTCCTCCCACGGCGCCGCCGGTTTCGTGCCTGCCTCCCGGACCAACCCCAGGCCGCGCCAGCACACACGATGCCCGCCCAGGAAGCCTACATCGTCTCTGCCGTGCGCACCGCAGGAGGTCGCAAGGTCAGTTCTCGGCGTATTTGAGGGCAGCCGGAGTCTCTGCTGTCCGGCCGGAGCCCTCGCCACCACTCCTTGTTCCCCGTTTGCTCATCCGCTTTGTTCCGCAGAACGGCCGCCTGTCCAAGTGGCAGCCCGCCGACCTCGCCGGCAAGGTCATCGCCGAGGTCATCAAGCGCGCCGGCATCCCCATCGAGAGCTCGCACCCGCAGAAGGAGGGCCCGGCCAGCATCGTCGACGACGTGATTGTCGGCTGCGTGTCGCAGGTCGGCGCGCAGGCGTCCAACATCGGCCGCATGGCCGTGCTCGCCGCCGGCCTGCCCGAATCGGTGCCCGGCACCACTGTCGACCGCCAGTGCGGCTCGTCGCAGCAGGCCATCCACTTTGCCGCCCAGGCCGTCATGTCCGGCACCCAGGACATTGTCGTTGCTGCTGGTTGGTCTCCACCCGTGCGAGAGCCCTGATCTGGGTTGCTGACGGTTCCTCAGGTGTTGAGGTCATGTCGCTTGTGCCCATCGGTGCCTCGGTCGTCGACGGCATCAAGGCCGGCCACGGCAAGATCGAGGACGCGGCCGGCATCGCCCAGCGCTACCCCGGCATCATGTTCAGCCAGTTCGAGGGCGCCGAGCTCGTCGCCAAGCACTCGAACATCTCGCGCAAGGACATGGAGGAGATGGCCGTGCGCTCGCACGCCAACGCCGTCCGCGCCACCAAGGAGGGCCGCTTCAAGCGCGAGATCCTGCCCCTCGCCGGCGTCAACCCCAAGAACCCCTCGCAGGAGGTGATCCACGACACGGACGAGGGCATCAGGGCCGACACCAACCTGGACGGCCTCGCTGCCCTGCCCACGCTCAAGAAGGGCGGCATCATCACCGCCGGCCTTGCCTCGCAGATCTGCGACGGCGCTGCGGCGTGCCTGATCGTCAACGCCGAGGGTCTTGCCAAGATCCGCAAGCTCAACCCCGAGATCCGCCCGCGTGCCCGCATCGTCGCCATGGCCCTTGCCGGCTCCGACCCCGGTGAGCTTCTTCTGAAGCGATCGTTGCCGGGATTCCGCTCATCCGCCTGCTTCTTCCAGTCATGATGCTCTACGGCCCCGTCCCCGCGACCCGCAACGTCCTCAAGAAGGCCAACATGACCATCGACCAGATGGACCTGTACGAGGTCAACGAGGCCTTCGCCAGCGTCCCCGCCGCCTGGGCCAAGGACCTCGGTGCCGACCCGGCGAAGCTGAACGTCAACGGCGGCGCGATGGCGCTCGGCCACCCGCTCGGCGGCACCGGCGTCAAGCTCATGACCACCCTGCTGCACGAGCTCGAGCGCAGCGGCAAGAGGTTCGGCCTCCAGGCCATCTGCGAGGGCGGCGGCACCGCCAACGCCACCATCATCGAGGTCATCCCCGAGGCCGAGGGCAAGAAGATCATGGGCGCCGTCGCCAAGCTCTGAGCGGGTTCGTTGACTTGCGATTGTGTGTATTCTTGCCAAAAGAGGCGGGGAGTCGTGCGGCCGAAGGCGTTTCGAGGGAGCGCCGATCGCATCCCGTCAGACTACCGTCCAACAACGATGCTCAAAGGAGAGCGTGGATGTCGCGCGTCCGGAGGCGTTGCTCGAGGGAGCGTCGATCGCATCCGGTTGTTTACATCCCAACCAGGACGTCTCCTTCAGGTCATAGCGATGCGCACGATTCTCGTCACGGGTTCCGGCCGCGGCCTCGGAAAGCACACCGCCGCGGTGCTCGCTGCTGCCGGCCACCGCGTCATCCTCGTGGCCCGCACGAAAGCGGCCGCGGATGCCACGGCGGCATGGATTCGCGAGTCTCACCCGAACGCGGACCTCGACACCCGGGCATTGGACTTGTCGTCCCTCGCGGCCGTCCGCAAGTTCGGCGAGGCGCTCTCCGACGAGGGCATCGTCCTGGACACGCTGTTTCATTGTGCCGGAATCATGCAGCAAAGTGCAGAGAGGCGCCTGACCGCGGACGGCTTCGAGGAGACGTTGGGCGTCAATGTGCTCGCCCCATTCGCGCTTACCGCCGCCCTCTGGCCCGCCCTGGAGCGCAGCGCCTCCCCGCGCGTCGTCGTCGCCGGATCCCGCCTGCACGCCAAGACGTCGAGGGGCCCGGGAGCCGATTACGACTTCTCCGACCCCTTCCTCGAGAATGGCTACGAGCCGAACCGGGCGTACAAGAACAGCAAGCTCGCCGCGCTGTGGTTCGTCTCCGAGCTGCAGCGTCGCGCATCTGCGGCCGGCGCACAGACGAGGGCGTTCTGCGTGTGCCCGGGCTTCGTCCCCGCCACGGCGTGCGAGGTGACGAGCGGGTTCCAGTACTTCCTGATGAAGTACGTCCTGGTCTGGGCGCCCTTCGCCACGTCGATCGCGGCGGCCGCCGATTCCTTGGCGTTCATGTGCGCGGACCCCGCGCTGGACTCGGAGGAAGCGGGGGGTTTCTGGACCGCCAAGAAGCCGTTCGCGGGCAGCGAGGAGTCCAGGGATGCGGAGAAGGCGCGGCAGTTCTGGGAGTTTGCCGCGGAAAAGACTGGGAGGACGGATTGGCTGGCTAGCAAATGAAGCCGGGTTTGCTTGTCGCGTCATTGACCAATACACCCTCATTGCGTCGGGCAAAAGCTTTCCGGCGTCAGCGTCGTCCCGATCCCCCTCAGCAGCGACCATGCCGCCACACCCAACGTGACCATGGTCACTAGGAACGCCCGCAGCATCCCGTACCCCGCCGCGAACCCAAAGAACCTCGCCCTGTACGCTCCGACCTCGGTGAAACTCCCCAGCAGCGCCTCGTGCCGCGAGATGGCCGCCGACCCCTCCGCCAGGTCCGGGTGGCAGAGGAGCATCCGCAGCTGGCGCCGCGCGTCGTGGTAGCACTCCGCGGCGGCGTCCAGGCAAGCGTTGCGGCCGGCGAGGTTGCCGATGCTGACGGAAAAGTGCAGCGGCACGTGGACGATGGTGCAGAGGAGCCAGACGGGAAAGCAGGGGCCCGTGGACTGGCGGCGGTGAGTAAGTAGGTCGCTGGGAGCGCAAGCGCGGCGCAGGGCACCCACTATGTAAGCGATGGCGGCCACGACAATAAACGGGACGCCCATGAAAGCATAGAAATTCGCGAGGAGAGACCATTCCTGCTTCTGCTGCAGGCGCCACAAGGCCAGCAAGTGGTGATGCAGGCGAACGTAGAGCTCGTCTTCAACGGCCAGAAGGTCCGTCGGCGATGTCCGGGACCGATCGATAAATGATCCAAGTGCAATGCGGAGCGCACGTATCTGGAGGCGAAGGCGTAGTTGAAGGTATGCAGGATTGCCGAACTGCGAGAAGCGTGCTGAGTGTATTGTCCAGAAAGCAATGTTGCAGGCTGAACGGACGAACAGCAACACTTAGTGCAGCGCCGCCACTTTCCTCGAATGCTCTGACCGTAGAGGGCCCCCAGTAAAGCCCAGCCGGAGTTCCAAAGCCGTCCCCCTTAGGTGCCGATGGCCGTCCAAACGAAGAAGGTCTGCACGCCGATGTAGAGAGTGACGTTTGGGACGCCGTCAAGCATGACGAACAAGGCAGCAGAGCGCTCCAATCCCCCGCAACATCCCTTGGAGTCGCAAGGGCAATATGTGTCCCCCGGCTCGTGTCGTACAAGGAGCGAAGGCGGTCCCGCTCCCTCCCTCTCTATCCCCGGCTTGCCCGCCTCGCCTCCTCCGCGGCCGACAAAAGTCAGCCACAAGACGAGCTGCGCAAAAGGCGCGAACGCGAGCCTGACGGCGTCCGGTACCCGCGAGCTGGCGCGCCCAACCGACAGGAATATGAAGGACGAGGACGCGCCATTGAGCGCCTGAACCGCCAGACCCGCCGCCACCGCCTGCACCGAGAACCGCCCGTCGTTCCATGCCACGGCGAGCGCGGCCAGCGAAACCCCCAGCACGGCCCATGCGGTTGCCCACACGGCGGGCGACCACGGGTCGAGAGCCCACGGGGAGAGCCCGAACGCGGCGACGAAGCGGAACAGCGGGTCGCGGAACGCGCGGCGCACAGATTCGCGCGTCGGCAGGTCGCGTTTGCGGAGCTCCGCCGCGGAGTCGTCGAATAGCCCCGGCGGCGCGGAGGCACCGGGAGACACGGGCGGCAGTGCGGGGCCGAGCACAGGGAATAGCAGCCGCCATTCCTCCGCGCTGAAATCGGTTATTGGCGGGCGATCCGCCATAGTATTGGGCCTCGTGGAGGGTGACGCTCACAAGAAGATTCTTGGGTCTCGGGAACGATGTCAATCCCCGAACCCAACGTCCAACGGTCACCGTTTCGGCGCACTATCTGATCGGTCCAGCGGGTCGCAACGTCGATCGCGGGGCCAAAGTCCGATCGCCCGCCTCCCGCCAACTGTCCTCATCGCCCCAACACCTCGCCTCCCATCGACATAGACCAATAATTCCGGACTCAGGATCACCTCCGACCCGCAGCAAGTTGGGATATCGCCTTTCTTCGTTGCCAAATGTACACAGCAGAGACCAAGCGTTTACTTCTGCAAGTCGCCGAGGGGAAAACACGGTCGTCAGTGAAGCGCCAGCGGAAACCAGCGGGATCTTTCACACCTTCTTCTTCTTGTCTTTGTCCGCTGCGCCCGCCTTGGCCTTCTTGGTGCCCCGCACCTTCTTGGCCCGGTTCTTGCGCTCCTTGCGCTGCTTGCGCGAGGTCACCTGGCGCTCGAACATGCCGTTCTGCAAAAGGGCCGGCGTCAGCACGATTGCACGGCGGCGCACCCTGACCCCGCCCCGGAACCGGGTCCCCGGGGAACCGGTCCCGAGGCGGGGAGGAGGGGAGGGTACGCACCCGGATCTGCCGGTACTTGGGCTCGAGCTTCTTGAGCGCGTCCAGCGAGTCGTAGATGACCCCGAACCCGGTCGATTTGCCGCCACCAAAGGCGGTGCGGAACCCAGAGACGATGATGCACTCCTTCTCGGCCTGCCGGGGGCCGCGTGCGTCAGCGCCGCCCGCCGCCGGGCCGGGAAAACGCACCTTGTACATCGCCGCGAGCTTGTCCCGCAGCTCGTCCTTGGAGACGTTGGGCCGGCCGGGGTGCAGGACGTCGATTACGAACTGCTTGCGCGAGAGGAGGCGGTTGGTGAGGAACTTGCGCGTGCGGATGGTCGCTGCGTCCGCCTGGGAAGGGGAGAGGGGGTGAGTTGCCGTTCGTAGGGATCCAAGAGAGAAGGCCGAGAGGGGAAGAGCGGGAAAGAGGGGGGCCGGGGGCGGGGGTGGGCGTCGCGGGCGGGGAGCGGGCAGGAGGCCGGCAGGGCGATACCGTCGAGCGGCAGCCGAACCACGGCATCGCGGTGCTCCCACGGGCAACGGCCAACGGCAGCCCGGGCCCGACGGGGCCGCGGGAAGGCCAGTGGTCCGGCATGCCGCAGGTTGGCGGCCTTCGCCTCGCGCCCTGCCCGCCCTGCCGCGCGACCGCAGAGACATCCGGAGGTCCAGCAGGGCACGATGCCCGTAATGGCCTCCAGATGGTCCCGCTGGCCCGCACGCGTGCCCGCCCGGCCCTGGCCCCGCGCCATCTGCCCGCCGGTTCGCCGACGCCCGTCTTCTCCCCTCCAACCCGGCCCCAGTCCAGCCGCACGCCGGCAGCAGACATCCCGGCCCTCCGCAATCCTCCCTCCGCGCGCGAAGATGCCCCGACGGGCAGGAACACCGACCATTTTGTCCCGAACTCGCTGGACAGGTGCAGGCGGGGCAAGGGATCCGGACCCAAACAAACAGCCTGGGTTCGCTAACCCAGCAGCACCGCCCACGTGCGCCCAAACAACGCTGCATTCCCGGGGGGCGCCGCCATGTCCCGCGTGTACCTGGCCGACAGCGACGACGACGAGGCGCCGGGCATCCGGTGGCACGCGCAGCCCGTGGACCGCAAGTACCACTCGCGGGCGCCCGCCGCGTCGGACCGCGGGTCCCCGCTGGTGCGCCGCCGCATGCAGCGCTGGCTGTGGACCGCGGCGGTGCTCGGCGCCCTCGCGCTCGCCTTCTTCGGCGGGCTGCCGCTGCCGCTCCTCGGCGGGGCCGGCGACCCCGCGCTGCCCGCGCCCGGCGAGGCCGAGAACGCCCTGCGGCTGGCCGCAATGGACGCGCAGGGCGCCGGCGACGCAAAGGCCTCGCTCAAGGGGCCCCGCTCGGGCCACCCGGACCGCCTGCAGCCGCACGTCCCGCAGCACGCGGCCGGGCGCACCCCTTCCCATGTGGAGCACGCCCCGCGGCCCGCTGCACCCCCCGCCGAGGACGAAGACCGGGCGCCCGCCGCGCAGAACGATGGGGAGGAGGACGCCGAGGAGGAAACAACCGGGGAGGGCACCGAGGACGCCATCCCCGCGGACTCGCGCCCCGACTCGCACTCGGACGCCCACCGCGACGAGGGCGAAACGCGGGGCAGGGTGCAGGTCGTCTCCGGCGGCGGCGAGTCGCCCTCCGCCGCCGCCCCCGAGCCCGCCGACGCCGCGGCCGACGACGAGGAGCAGGAAGCCGGGCGCCCCGCGACGGCGGCGCAGAAGGCGCTCAAGGCCGTGCACGCCCATTCGAAATCGCTCAAGGGGAACGTGCTGGGGAGGGACGAGGAGGCGGTTGTCGTCGGGGACCACAGGAATGCGGGCAAGGCGGGCAAGGGGGCCGCGGGTGCTGCGGCCGCCGAGGCCGAGGCCGGGTTGGAGGAGCAGGGCACCACGGGGAAGCGCGTGGTGACGGGCAGGCCCGCCGCCAGGCTTTCGGACGCCTCGGGATCGGACGGTTCGGCGGAGCTGGCCTCGGGTTCCCTTCCGGCGGGCAACACGCTCGCGGGCAAGGACGCCGCCGGCACCGCCGCGGGCGCCGACGCGGCCCCGGAACCCGCCTCGGAGCACGCCAAGCTGCGCGGCGCCCTGCCCCCGCCGGACCCGGTCGCCGGCACGGAAAAGAAGGGCAAGGGCATCGCGGCGGGGGCGAGCAAGGGCACGGTTGCGGCGCTGGACCGGGCGGATGGGGACCCCGCGACGGGCAAGGAGGATGCGGCTTCGCCCCCGGACAGGCCGTCGTCGGCAAAGGACATCTCGGCCTCGAAGGCGGCCTCGACCGGCGACGCCGATCCCGACGCCGGATCCGCGGGCCCCGACGCCGACGGGCGCAGGGAATCCGCGCGGCAGGCGGCGGAAAAGGCCTCGGTGCGGCTGGCGCCCTCTTCGGCGGCGGACGACACCGAAGGGGTGAAGGTGGAGGGCACGGGGAGGGGGCTGAGGAAGCTCGAGGGGGCGGGGGACAAGGCGGACGACGGGGCGGAGGCGGAGGAGGGGGCGGTGACGGGCGGGAAAGGGGGCAAGGATGCGGAGGACGCGACTGCGGGCGCGACGAAAGCTGCGGGCGCGGGGAAGGCGGAGGACCTCGGCGCGGACGGCGCGGACGTCAAGGCCGGCGGTTCCGGAACGGCGTCGTCGGCGGGCACCGTTGCGGCGAATGGGGCGGCGACCGCAGGCAGCGCGGCGGACGAGGAGCCCACCACCGACGGGGAGACCATAGCCAGCGCGGGGGCCAAGGCGAGGGTGGTGAGCAAGGCGGACAAGGAGGACGCGAAGGCAGACCAGGTGGAAGCGAAGGCAGGCAAGGAGCTCGCGACGGCGGACAAGGATGATGCGACGACGGAGAAGGAGGACAAGAAGTCCGGCACGGAGGGCAAGGCGGACGGCGAGTCCAAGCCTAATGCAGAAGACGCCTCCGAGGACGCTGCGGACGCGTCCGAGGACAAGCCAGCCACCGCAGGGAAGACGGCCTCTGCGAGCAAGGCTGCCATGGCGGGCAAGGCCGAGGAGGAGAAGGCATCCGGGGAGGGGGAGGCCGGAGAGGAGGCGGCCGGGGACGACAAGGGCGAGGAGGAGAAGCCGGCGGAGGAGTAGGCCGTGTGGGTTTAGCTCGCAGATGGATGGTCATTACCCGTGTGTCTTATTTGTGATGCTATCGGTTCCTTTTGCGTTCAACTCGGCATGCTGGTCCCAGGTTTTCCTGGGATATCGGACTTCCGCCACACAGTTTGGCTTTCTACGTCACGCTCCAGCCGCCCGCCGCCCTCCCCGGCGTCCTCGCTCGCGAATCGCCGCCCGCAGAGGACTTGGGACCGAAGATTTGTCTCCGGCGGTCACGTTTTGCGTTCTCCTTGGCCCAACCCCGGTTCCAGGCGCCAGCCGGTGGGACTGCGACACACGGATTGTGACTTCGACGTAGGACACCCGAGCCCCCGCGTTCCTCAACGCTGAGCCGAACGGATCTCCGCCTCCTCGCGGAGAGCAACTGGCATCCAAAGAGAGAGGAAACGCTGCCAGACCGGCGACAGCAACTGGGGAATCTTGGGCGGTGGCAGCCTTCGTCTGAGTCAACCGCGCGGAGCCATTCTTGAGCCTCCGCAACCACATGCAGCGTTTAGCGATGCCATGTTTGGAGTCGATGGGCTCTGGGCACCCATCTGTGGTGCAGAGACTAGGTCTGACGCCGGGACCAGTGGCATTCCCCCTTGATTCTAACGGGATATGCCTACTAGAGTACCGGAAACGGGTTTTCCTCACCATAGTGCTCACGGCTGGGCTGCTTGCCCTCCTAGCCGCCGCCATTCCGCGCGTGGGCGCGGTCCCCGCTCTCGCATTCGTCTCGCCGCTCGCCCCCGTGAACAACTCAAGACGACTGAATGGCCGACAGATCGATACGGCGTGCGGTTGGATCAACAAGGGCGAGGAGTGCTGCCCCTGGGGCCAAATTTGCCCCGCCGGCAGCGAGTGCTACAGCACAGGTCAGATGTCGACGAGGCGATGCAGAGTTGCGGGACAGTCGTGCCCCTCGGGACAGAGGTTTTGCAGTTTCGTGTGCACCAACTTGGACACTTCGATGAACAACTGTGGTTCCTGCGGCCATACATGCGGAGGAAGCAGCGAAGCTGATTGGTATTGCTCTGGAGGTGGGCACGGATGACTTTGCGCGAGCTGAAAGCTGACGAGAACGCAACAGGTGAATGTAAGTACAGCTGCAAACCGCCGGTGTGTGCTCCAGGTCAAATGGTGGCCTCTGCGATGGCAATGTGTCCCTATTGCGTAAGCTACGTCTGATCACTTTTGGTCGCCCGATGATTAATGTTATCCGAAGCGAGAGTGTGGTAATGGGAAGTACAACTGCGGGCCTTCTGGGACCAATAACTGTGTCGATCGGACCACGGACAACCAACATGTGGGTTGCGTGCGGAATTGCCCTGATGACACCTACGTAGGGCATCCTCTTCAGTGTGGCTCGTGTGGAAATGCATGCCCTTCCTCTTCGACGGTAAGCTCATCAACCTACAGGTTCATGTGAAGTCTAAAGCGATCCTCACGGCACAGTGTACGAATGGTGTCTGTCGATCTACTGATCCTTGTGCCGGCATCAATTGTGGCTCATATTCTTCCTGCTCTGCGGGCCGCTGTTCTTGTAATTCTGGTTACTCGTCCCCCAGCGGGGATGGCAGGAACTGCGAACCTATTGATCCTTGCCGGGGCATCAATTGTGGTGACTATTCCTCATGCTCAGGCGGAAAGTGCACGTGCAATCCGGGCTATGAATCTACAACCGGGGACGGGAAGAACTGCCGCGGAATCGATCCGTGCCGAGGCATCAACTGCGGCGACTACTCCTCGTGCTCGGGCGGCAAATGCACCTGCAACCCCGGCTACGAGTCGCCGTCCGGAGATGGAAAGAACTGTGCACCGGTCAACCCATGCCGAGGCATCAACTGCGGTGACTACTCGTCGTGCTCGGGCGGCAAATGTACCTGCAACCCGGGATACGAGTCGCCGTCCGGAGACGGAAAGGGCTGCATCGTTATTGACAAGTGCCGCGGCATCACCTGCCCGTCTGGCCAAGTGGTGAGCCTTTGCGGTTCAATTGCAGGCGCTCTGAGCTAATCCACGACTGTTTGGCCCGCAGTGCTCCAACGGCGGCTGCGTCTGTTCTTCCGGCCTCACGTCCTGCGGTGGGAGCTGCATCAATCTCAACTCCGACTCGCGCAACTGCGGCGCTTGTGCAACTTCATGCCCCGACGGCCAATCCTGCTCTTCGGGACGCTGCGTGTGCCCGAGCGGCCTCACGAACTGCAACGGATTCTGCGTCTCGGTCGACTCGGACAGGAACCATTGCGGGCGGTGCGAAAACGCCTGTGCCGCGGATTCGACGGGCTGCTCCTCAGGCACGTGCCAGTTCCGACCCACCTGCGGCTCGGGGCAGACCAACTGCGGCTCCGAGACCTCTCTCAACTGCGTGGTGCTCGATTCGGACCTGAAGAACTGCGGAGCCTGCGGGTCTGCTTGTCCGAGCGGGCAGATTGTGAGTAGAATGGGCGTGCTGCCGCGGCTCGTGTCTGACGAAGCCCGCGCTGCTCCAGTGCTCCTCAGGAAGGTGCGGCTGCCCGAACGGGCTCACGGCCTGCGGCTCGGCCTGCGTGAGCACGAACTCCGACATCAATCACTGCGGACAATGCAACAGCGCATGCGGATCGGGGGCGACGGGGTGCGTGAACGGGGCTTGCCAGATCCCGGCTGCTCCTTCCCCATCTCCTCCCCCGCCGCCGGCGTCCACCACGACGACGTCGTCTCCGCCGCCTCCTGGTACGACTCGTACCTCAGCAGCGCCAGCAACGTCATCGGCGTCGACAACCTCCAGTTCGGCGTCAACAACGACCGCGACTCTGGTCTTCGCCAGCCCTCCGACCGCAGCTGTGGCTGCCCCAGCTGGAGCCACACCTCTGTCCCTCTCTGCCGGCTCCCGCATCTTTCTGACCGCGGGATCAAGAGGCTTGTCGTGCAACCCCGACTGCGTTCTCGCGGATGGGTCATCCGGCGAGTACGCCGTAGCGGGGGTCGCCGGCTCCTCGGCCATCAGGCTGCAGCGCGGATCGTCTTGCCTCCAAGCGCGGCAGTCGGGCTCTTCCTTCTCCGTCGTGGATTGGAGCTGCCCGGCCTCGCCGGCAAGGCTCCAGAAGCGGCAGGCCGGATCGCAGCTATTCCCGTACTGGGCGCTCTTCAACTCCTCGTCGGGCTCGCTCATGATCATGAACGCCAACGTCGACGCTTCGTCTGGCTGCCTCCAGCCCTCGTCGGGTAGCAGTGTCTCGCTTGGCTCCTGTTCGACGGCGGCTGCATCCCAGTGGACCTCTCCCGGCTCCACCCCCCCGGCACCTTCGTCTTCGTCGTCCAGCAACATTGGCGCCATCGTCGGCGGGGTGGTCGGCGGCGTCGTCGCCCTGGCTGCGGCGGGTGGAATCGCCTACTACGTGCGACGGAAGCAGCGCGCCAAAGGGCTCGAGGGCGCCGGAGATGACGCGGCGTCCAGCCTCGACGGCAGCGAATCGGACCACGCCAAGCCGCCCAAGCCGGCTATCGGCCTCGCATCCCAAGATACTCTCGCGTTCCCAACGGAAGCAATCAAGCCCGCGGCGCCGAAACCCGAGGGGCCCGAACCGGCTCCTCAGCCTGCCGCGCTTTCGCAGCCTGTTGTCGCCCCCAAGAGTCCAACAATCAACGCAGTCGACGAAGTAGCTGCTGTGGCACCACCTGCCGCCGCCGATCGACTCTCCAAGGACACCAAATCGACCTCGGATGGCTCGCAAAAGACCGCCACGATGTCTCGAACGCCGATTCCGAGCCCGACTCCAACGCAGAACTTCGCTCCGGTCGTCGGCATATCCGGATCCGGCGCCACCAACCCCGACGCCGCAGTCCCCCGCCAATCTTCGGGCAGCGGGGCCGGCGCCGTGGCCATCAACATCTCCCCCTCGGCCTCCAAGCTGCTGATCAGCAAGGACGACATCTCGATCGACAGAAACCAGCGCCTCGGCGAGGGCGGCTTCGGCGTCGTGTACGTCGGCACCCTCCGCGGTTCAACCAAGGTCGCGGTCAAGACGATCAAGGGCGACCTGGACGACAGGACCATGGCGGCGTTCGTCAAGGAGGTGGCCAACTGGGAAGGACTCGTGCAGCGAAACGGTGAGTTGATCGTCGGCGCAGATACACAGCGCGCTGACCCGCGTCCCGAAGTGCTCCCTCTGATGGCCTTCTGCGTCTCGCCGCCGATGATGGTGATGGACCTGATCGAGGAGGGCAACATGCGCAAGTACCTCGGCGCGCGCGGCTGGGACCAGGCCCTGGGGCGGCGGTTCCTGCACGACGTGGCCTGCGGCATGGCGTACCTTCACGCGTCGGGGATCCTGCACGGAGATCTCAAGAGGTCAGTTGCGCGCCGTTCCGCGGGGTCGAAGTGCTCATCCGGTTCCTCCTCCCAGCCTCAACGTCCTCGTCGACGGCCTCCGCGCCGTCATCACCGACTTTGGCCTCTCCCGCGTCCGGCTCGAGGTCAGCAAGTCGACCGCGCGCACCGGCAACGGCATGCAGGGCACGCCCGGCTTCGTGCCGCCCGAGATGCTCACGGGCGGGGTACTCAAGCCGCCCGGGGACGTGTACGCCTTTGCGATGCTCTGCTACGAGGTGGTCAGCAAGGGGAGGTATCCCTTCGACGACTTGACCAACATCGCCGCGGTAAGCTCCGTGCTCGATCCGCGGGAATTGCCCACTTACAGGCGCCGCCCGCGCAGATCGTCTACAAGGTTGCTTTTGAGCGGCGGCGACCCGTCCGACCCGAGGGCGTGCCCGACGCAATGTGGGAGCTCATGGAGCGCGCTTGGGCTCACGAGCCCCTCTCGCGGCCCGACTTTGTCGAGCTCGAGAAGGAGACGGCGAAGCTCATGTAGGGAGGGAGGGACGAAGCAAGTGCCCCTGCAGAGTGACATGAAGCTATGTATCTTTATCATCGCGAGGCTAAAATGTGCGCACTGGCTTCAGTAGCTTTGTTCTCTCCTCGTGATTTGAGGGGAGGTCGGCGAGCTCGATCCCGTCTCGCGGCTCGGAATCATCTAGCAATCTGCCGCCGCGGCCAGAAACATGTCCGAGCCACATGCGCCCGTGGGAAGAACGACAAAAGCGCGGCACCGAAGCGCGCCCGCGGCGTCGGACCCCGATGGCCCGGCCGGAGCGCGCAACGCGGACTCGGAGGGCGCGAACGCGTCCGCCTTGGACACCGCCGGAAACCGCACCGAGGGGCCCGAAGATGCCCCGCCGGGCGCGCAGAACGCGCGAATGACATCGTTCGACGCGGTTGCGGGCTCGCAGCCGGCCTTGGAGTCTCTGTCGGCCCCTGCGGAACCCCCGCCGGCGGGCCTCGCCGCGCACCCCCCGACCTCCGCCTTGCTCTTCGAGCGCACGACCTCCAACACCTCCCTCGGCTCGTGGCTCCTCGTGAACCCTTCGGCCGCGCCTGCGCTGCCCCCGCCCGTGCCGCAGGCCGTGCCCGCGGATGACCCGGACATGCCCTCGGAGGAGCTCTGCAAGATCTGCCTCTCGGCGCCCATACAGACGGCCCTGGTTCCTTGCGGTCATTCTTGCATGTGCATTGCGTGTGCGAGGGGCGCGGTGTCGTACTTTGCCCCCGGTGGGGAGGAAACGGACCAGGAGCGGACCCAACCAGCGGAGGAGAGCGTTCTCGGGCGGGTCGTGGGCGCGGCGGTCGGGGTCCTCGGCGTAGGCTGGAGAGGAAGGTGTCCAGTGTGCAGATCACCGGTGCGGGAGGTAGTCAGGGTCTACCGGGTGTGAGGCATGACGGGTTCTTGTCCAATAATCTGCTTCACTCAAAAGGAGATCACACGTCCCATCCTGCCTCCAATCACCAATCGCTCGCCCACACGCCATCAAGAAGTGCTCTGCACCTAGAAAGTGAGCTCGAAGCCCTCCAGGGTCCCCCGGTCCTGGTAGTCCTGCAGCACCGTTCGGTAGGCGATCGCGCCCGGGCCGTAGTTCAAGTTCCTCGGTTTGATGAGCTCCACCGAACCCTCGTCGTTGTAGCTGTTATTTTTTCCCGTCAGCAGCTGCACTGGACGAGCACGAAGACCCACTATCCCGGAGTGCACTCCTGGCGGAAGTTCTTCCTCTCCGCCGACTTGGCGACGATTTCCTCCGCCCATTCCTCCTCCGCATCCACCGTGACCTCGATGACCTTGGCCTTCTGCTTCAAGGCAGAGGCTATGCAGTACACCACAAATTGCGCCTGGTCCGAGAACACGCTGGGGAAGTTGGTGCTCACCGCCGCCTGGGTGTTGGAGTACTGCCGTCCGCGACGTCAGCTCCCGCGTCGCACCGTCCGGCCTCCCAAATGCTCACCCAGAAGGCGTTGGGAAGCCCGTGGGTGCACACGCCGTACAGCGTCGCGTACCCCTTCCCCTGCTTGAACTTCTCCTCCTTGGTGAGCCCGTCGCGGCCGATAACTTTGAAATCAGTGTGGTTCTCGAAGCCGGGCCCGAAGATGTCGAAGCCCGTCCCCCAGATGATGCAGTCCACCTCGTACTCCTCCCCGTTCGCGACGACCCCACGCTCGGTGATGCGCTCCACGCCCTGGCCGTTGGTGTCAACCAGTGTCACGTTGGGGCGGTTGAACGTCTCCAGGTAATCATCCGAATATACTGGACGCTTGCAAAAGCTGGACGCGTCATTTAACACGGATGGCGGCCAGAGAGGCGGGCAAGGAACCCACAGGTTGTACCACGGCTTGAGCGCCTCGGCCGTCTTCTTGTCCTTGACCACCTCGTCCACCCTCCGCCGGATGAACTCCATCTTCTTGAAGTCGCCGAGCTGCAGCAGCTCCTCCATCGAGTACTGGCTGCCCTCGCCCGTGGCAAGGTTGCGCTTCAGGAAGGAGAAGATGTCGCGCGAGCTGTTGGTGAAGCCGTCGTCGAGCTCCTCGACCCCCTCGATGTCCTGCCCGATCAGCGCGGCCTGGAAGGCGAGGTCGCGCCTCCTGCGGGAAAATGGGTCAGCTGTCCGCTTCCGCCACCCAGATCCGATTGCGGACCCACTTCTGCCAGCCGGGGCCCAGGCTCTTGTACCACTCGGGATCCGTAGGCTTGTTGTTGCGGACGTCGACGGCCGACGGCGTGCGCTCTGCGATCGGATGAAATCAGTCGCGAAGAATATCGACAATGAATGGCGCAGCTCACGGAAGACGTAGAGCTGGCCGCAGCTGGCTCCCAAGTACGGGATGCACTGGATGGCGGTGGCTGATTGGTGGGGCCGGATCAGAGCCGGGCGCCGAAATGACACCAGCGCAAGGGCCGACCTCCTGTGCCGATGAATGCCACCTTCTTGTCCCCGAGCTTGTCCAGGCTGCCGTAGCTGTCCCCGCCCGTGTAATCGTAGTCCCACCTCGACGTGTGGAACTCGTGGCCCTTGAAGGTCTCGATGCCGGGCAGATCGGGGAGCTTGGGCCGGTGGAGCGGCCCGCCGGCCGTCACGACGAACTGTGCGGTGATCTTGTCCCCGCGGTTGGTCGAGCAGGTCCACACCTTCTTCTCGTCGCTCCACACGATCTCGCGGGCCTCGGTCTGGAAGATGGCGTTGTCGTACAGGTTCCAGCGGTTGGCCATGCGACGGCAATGGGCCAGGATCTCGGGCGCGCGGGTGTACTAGGAGAATGTGAGCCCGGTCGTCCTCAGAGCCACGAAGAACGGACCTTTTCGACGGGCATGTAGCCTGTCTCCTCGAGCAGGGGAAGGTACTGCAGGTGGATCAGTGCCGTCGCCCTGCGCGCAGGGATGCCGGACCCACGCAGTAGGCTTCCGAGTCGCAGGCCGCTCCGGGATAGCGGTTCCAATACCAGTTTCCGCCAAAGTCTCCAGCTTTATCGATCATCTTGAAGTCCGTGATCCCGGCGTCCTTCAGTTTCGCGGCAGTGGTGATCCCGGAGAAACCTCCGCCGAGAACTGTCGCCGAACGTTGACTCAGCCCCTTCTATGGCCCGTACGCGGCGAGGAACCCACTGAGGACCGTGGTCTCCACCTCAATGGGATCCCGGACCAGCGGCTCGGCCCACGGGTCCTGGAGCCACCCCTTGAACTTCTCGCCCTTGCCCTCCCCGATGATGACCCATTGCGACTGGCCGCTGGGCTTCAGCCGGCGGTCTCGCTCTTCGAGCTGGAGGAAATGGTCAGTGGAAGAATCCAGATCCTAGGCGGTCGGCTACCGACATAGCGCTTCTTCAGAGCGATAGGGTCTGGGGTCCGGAACAAACGCGAAGAGTGGGGAGGGGGCCGAACATTGAGCACCAGGGTTCCGGAGATTCGGAAGGGCGATGAGGCGAACCGAAGTCGATCTTCCAGAAATCTTCCGTGGCAACGACCATGGTGGCAATGAAGTAGTCGTCGGCAGCTCAAACTGCGCTCCGGGGGACATGCGGGAGACGTGAGCGCCCCGACCGATGTCGCGGCTGCGGTACGGACTCACAGTTGCCCGGGAGCTCCGAATCTCAGGGACGACGAGCAAGTTGCAGCTGGTCTTCCTTTCGGACTGAAGAAGGAGGTGCACCGTCCGACAGAGCGCCGGCGAATTGAGTCAATCTTGAGCCCTGTGGCGGCGCGCCAAAGCGGCAACTCGGCCGTCCGCATTTGCCACACCCGCCACATCCGAGTGAAAGGCCGTTCGAGGCGGTTGAAGCCAGATCTATGCTTCGAAAGTTTGCCGCTGGCTGCTCAAAAGTGTGGGAGTGCAGGCGTGCGACGTTCACAGCTCATTGTTGACTATGGACTTTCCTTTCTGGATGACAGTGTATCGATTCTTCTTCTATTCCTCGTCGCCTTGAAGCCATTTCGCCTCCACAAGCAGCAGAAAGACCTGCATGTAGGTCTACGGGCGATCTGGGGCACGTCGACTAGGCATCTTGATCAGTTCGGTCGCAGGCAGCTTCGAGGGCGGCTGTACGCGGCCACGCCACGCCTGCTGCGTGATCGGAACCACTCCTTGGCACGAGACCTTACGGCTTGCAACTTGAGGCTCCATGAGCCTGTTTGGCGCCGAGGCTCCGTTGCAGCCGATAGCACTTGCGTTCCACTGCCTACAGGTGTCCATTTGCCCCAAATGAGATGGGCGAAAACTTAACTCTACGGTGCTGAATGTCCCGAAGTCGTGGCGGCTTCGTCTGAAGCTCCCACCTGGCCGTTGAGGAGCCGATTGATCGGCTGCACGTGGCGGAGTGGTCGATCGCCCATAGCGCTGTCGGGCGGGGTCCATCGCCAAGCAAACCCCGGCGCCACCTGACCGGTCAGAGGCCCGCGCATCTCTCGGTCGGTATTAAGATCCTTTTATTGTTCTCTGGAGAAGCGCTCTCGCGGGGGACAGAGGCGATTCCGCCAGCGCTGGCTGGGCGGAACGGCAACGGAGATACGACCTGAGCGAAATCACCGCCGACTCTCGGCTCCATTGGCGGTCTGCAACGACACTAACTGGGGCCGCCCTTAGTTTTCTCGACGTGGACGGCGGCAATGAGCCCGTCGGCGGACTCTGGGCCCGACGCGGCCCCTCCCGCTTCCGACAACGCTGGTTCGGACACCCTCACTCTTCCGAGTTCCTGGTTCACGGACGACAAAATCTATGCCTTGGAAAGGAGGTGAATGGAGCTTGACGCCGCGCCAGGCCGACGGGACGGGGAAGCTGATCCCGCCTGACTCGCAGGGGTCTGTTTGGCCGGAACTGGCTCTACGCGACGCACAAGTCCCGGTTCCAGGTGCGTTGGGAATGCAGAATGTCCGACGCTTCGAAATCTCATGAGCGTGGTTTCGCAGGAGCCCGGCGACTACATGCTGTTTGAGATTGCCGGCTACTCGTTCTTCATAATCATGGGAACGGTCGGTGTCGCGCTCCAGTCGTCGCTCTTTCCCTCGTTCATTTCCTTCTTCTATTCAGGACAACACGCTGCGCGCCTTTCACAACGTCTGCAGGCACCGGGCCTTCCCCGTGGTGAAGAAGCAGTCAGGTAGGCACTATGGCCCGGTAACGGAAGCTGTGCCTTATCGCGGCCACGTGCTCCAGGTTCTGCCCTCGTTCTTGGCTGCAAATACCACGGATGGTCCTACAACGCTACCGGGGCTCTCACCAAGGCGCCGCAGTTTGAGAATGTGCCCGGATTCGACCCCTCGCAGAACGGTCTTTACCCCATCGCTGTCCACGTCACGGAACCCGGTGGTTTCGTATTTGTCAACATGGACAACGGCAAGAACGGCGAGCCCGTCCAGTTCAAGGACTGGTTTGGCGACATGGAGAGCGCGCACCTCGGCGACGGCATGGTCAACTTCGAAGACTACAAGTTGTGAGTGAAGGCGAACGACATCGACCAGAAACCGTCTGACCCATTGATAGCCACATGGAGTACACTATGGAGGGTGACTTCAACTGGAAGACGCTGATGGACGGCTATCAGGAGGTGCGCGACGGCTTCCGTCCCGTGAGATCGAAGCTGACTCCTTTCTCCCTTCATTGCAATGTTTTCCCGCTTGCTCAGTGCTATCACTGCCCGGTGGCCCGTAAGTGTCGGTCTGTCCAGCATACGTGCTTGAGCTGAATCGTCTTCCGCAGACCCCGGTCTCGCAAAGGACTACAACACCGCGACCTACACCGTCACGAATGGCTCGCACTACTCGCGGCATCGGTGCGACCGTTCCGAAGCCGAGAAGGCCAAGGCCGCCCCGGCACCGGCCGCCGCATCGTCCGAGCCGGTGTCCGCCCTCGGCGGTCTGATGCGGACCTTTGGCTTCGGGAGCTCGGGGCAAAAGGCCGACGAGAAGAAGGAGGTACCGGCTGAGTCGTCCGGCGACATGGACGGGCTGTGGCTCTACCTCTGGCCCAACACTGGTGAGCTTTTCGGAGGTGGCATGCCCTCCCTCGCTCATCCGAAGCACTTCGCAGGCCTCAACTGCTACTCGACGTGCTTCTACACCATCCGCGTCAACCCGCTGACCGCGAAGCGCACGCGGCTCGAGTACGAGATCTACGCAAACAAGAACGCCAGCAAGGCCGAGGTCGATTCCTTCGTCGAGTTCTTCAAGAAGCTCGAGCAGGAGGACTTTGACCTCTGCGAAGCGACGCAGAAGAACCTGGAGAAGGGCATCTACAGCAAGGGCGTGCTGCACCCCGTCAAGGAAACCGGGGTCGTCTACTACCAGGGCGAGGTGCGGCGCGTGCTCGAGGAGTGGGCCGGGAAGGAGAAGGAGAAGGGCCGCGAGATCTTCGGGGCCGGCTTTGCAGTCGAGGACGAGGAGGGCGATGGTTGGTGCCGCTGATCTGCGCGCTTCGATGAGCAAGGCGCTGACATACTCCTCAAGGCATCGTCGAGGAGGTCTGCGGATTGCACAAGAAGGAGCTGGCTTGGTGATCGGGTCGAGTGGCAGTTGGCATGGTTGGAGGTTTTTCGTAGATAGCGTGTAAAGCTTTGCATCCATCGTGTTCCTTGTGAGTTAAGCCGATCTACGTGATCAATGCTCTTGATCGTCCCGGTTGCGAGCGTTGAGGTGCAAAGGGCGCGTCATCCTCACTCGGCTCGGCGAAACCTGTCCGTCCGCTTCCCCCCACGCCATATCCACGATGGACGTTCAGGAGGCCTCAAATGCCGCTCCGGCGGAACCATTTATCTTGGACCGCGATTCCGCCGTGGAGAGAGTCTCGCGGACGGAGACCAGCGCTCTGTACGCCCTGACTTTGTCGGACGACCTCCGGATCGGCGAGGTGCCCCATGGGGGCTACGTCCTAGTCGTTCTACTATCCGCCGTCGCCGATTTCTTTGCGGACCGTCACCCTGACCCTACTACTGTCAGCGGGTTTTACTTGAAGCCGACTTCTCGCAACACGCCGGCCCGGGTCGCCGTGGAACTCATCAAGGCGGGGCGGCAGTACAGCGTTGCTCGTGCCATGCTCTCCCAGCCGGACTCCGACGGCTCCTGGACGGACAGGACCATGTGCATTGCCACCTTCGGCGATTTGGAGAAGGAATCTGGCCCCACGAGACTGCTGGACATTTCGAACCCCGTGGCCCCGCGGGCACGATGCGTGCGGTTCGACGAGCCCGAGCGGAAGGACACCAGGATGATGGTGCCGTTCATGAGGCTCCTGGAGGACAAGGTCGGCGACCCAGACTGCCCGTTCCCCACGCCGTTCAACTCGACGGGCCGGGCCGAGTCTCGCGTCTGGATCCGATCTAAGGACGGGCGGCCCGTCGACTGGAAGACCCTCGTCATCCAGGCCGACGCGACACCGGTCCTGTTCGGGTACGGGCTGGAATTCCTGACGGGAGGGGCGCAGGCGTGGTTCCCAACGGTCGAGCTCTCGATCTCGTTCAAGGCCCGGCCGAGCAAAGGGACCAGCTGGCTTGCCCAGGCCGTGAAATGCCGCGCACTGGTGAACGGTCGGCACGAGAACGACGTTGAGCTGTACGAGGAAGGGCCCGACGGCCAAGATCGCCTCCTGGCGATCGCGAGAGAGATTGCGCTTGTCGTGGTGGGTGACTTTCCCTCTCGCTGCTTCGGATACAAGCTGAATGGTCTCGGTCCCTCAGCCCGCCACTTGGAACCTCAAGCGAGCAGAGAGGCGCGCCAAGCTTTGAGGCGTGGTTGATGAGTAGAGCTCTAGACGAAGAAGAGAGTAACAACCGTTTGACGCTTTTAGACTTGTGACATTTCACACTACAACAAGACTTCACGTAGAATGCTGAAGATCTATCTCTCTACACATTTGCCCCCACCAACTTTCACAGCTTGGCCTCGATGGGTTTCGGGGCCGGCCCGTCGAAGAACACAAAGAGCCTCAGCTCGATGCTCTCCCTAGGCGCGAACCCGCCCTCCGGAGGAGCATTGGGGTCCTTGAACGCCGAGTGCGGCGCGAAGCGCACCTGCGCCGGTTCCGAATCGAACTGCTTGAACAGCAGCACCTCCTCGGGAGTCTGGCGCGGCAGGTAGTACCACGCGTGCTGCGGGTTGTAGCGGATCGTGTAGTTGCCGCCGACGCGGTCGGGGTAAATCAAATCGTAAGGTAGCAGGTCCTCGAACGGCACGGAGCGGGCATCCAAGACTGCGAGCGGGAAGTCGAACACCTGGGGCACCTTGATCGGGCGCCAGATGTTGACGATGGCCCAGCGGCCGCACTTTTCGGCGTCCGGGCCGAAGAAGTCGCGGAGGCGCTTGCCGGCGCTCGGAATGGCTGCAGGAAGGTCAGCGGCGGTCAAATCGGCGCAGGCAGCCGCCTCACTGTAGTCGAGATGCACCGACTCGACCGGGCCCCTGGGCGTGCCCGGCTTCCTCACGGTGTGGTCAAACACAAAGGCATCCTTTGCCCCAGCGACCTTCTTGGCCAGCTCGACGGCCTCGCGGTAGTAGATCCCCGTGATCTCGGCCTCCGAGTCCCAGTCCTTGACCGCGGACTTGTGTTCCACGGCCGCGAACCCCTCGCGGTCCAGCGACGCTTTGCCGACCAGCGGGCGGGCGTTGCGAACCTGCACCACGTGGTGCGTCTTCGACAGGTTCGTGGTGTTGTTCTCGATGTTGTAGTAGAGCCGCTCGCCGATGTCCTTGGCGTAGTGGAAGAGCCCGGGGACCTCCATGGCGGGCGGGAGTCGGTCCGGTGGCGAGGAGTGGCGGGCGGTCTACCCAGGCAAGAGGAGCAATGGGGCCCGAACGAGCCCGGCAGCAGCAAGTGCAGATAGTTATCTGCAATTTAGAGTGCCAGAAGAGCCTGTAGCAGGCCCTCTGAAGGTGCGGCAAAGGTGTTTGAAAACGGGAGACGGTTTCGAGTTTTCGGGGCGGCCAGCAAGGGCATCGCGCCATCTCGATTTCCGCCGGGCCAACTCATCGGTGCGAAGCTGCTTCGTGACGGAAAAGATCCTCGAAATTCTTGCGCAGCAGTGCCGCCGAAGCAGTCGGAGCCCCCCATGCCCGCCCAGGACCCGCGTTGGCACTCAATCGACGCGGAGGGCTTCTGCCGCACTGTCGGGCGCCGCCTGGACGAGTTCCACAAGAGAGTTGCTCCTTTCCTCACGCTTACCATGGAGTGCCGTCCCTGCATGGATGGCAAGGGACTGCAAAGACGCCGTCGACCTCCTCGCGGAAACCAGCGCCATGCTAGCGACGCCCATGAGGCCCCGAGCTTCTTTACGATCGCAAACGCGGATGCTGGGCGCTCCTCAGGCCCTTCTTTCCTCCCGGAGGAGACAACGATGCCGCTCCGAGGACGCCGCTCGACCTGCAGCACTGCGTCCGTGCCGTGCCGGCGGCGTTCACAGGCCTGTTTGTGCGAAACTTCCACCAGCTCCGGCAAACGATCATGGCGGCGATGGAAAAGTCTCGACAGAAGGCTCTAGGCGTGGAACTGCCCAACGAGACGACGGTCCTGAGCGTCCCGCGCAAAGGGGCTTCGCCTGGCCAGCAGATCTCCCAAGCCGAACGCGATCGGACCCTCGCCTACGCGAAGCTCTTCGCCAGGCCCGCATACTTCGCAGCCGAGGCCCTCAGCACCATCGCAACCGCCTCGTCCTCCGTCCGCCGGTGGCTCGCCATGGACCACGACCTGCTGAACGCCCTGGGAAGCCTCGCGTTCTCACACGAAAAGGTCATCCCGGTCGCGTGGGAACCGAAACTGCTCGACACGATGCCGGCGCGCGATTTTCCGGCCTTCATCGAGCTCTTCTCCACCCTGATCGACCTTGTCTGCTCAGCCGTCAGCTCGTTCCGCGGACCGTCGGCACCGCGCCTGCGCCACGCGGGACCCGTCTCTGAGGCGCCCTTCGCCTACTTCGATCGCGTGTCGGACGTGCTCATGTACATCGCTGAAACGCGGGGCGACATTCCGGAGGATTCCTTCGAGCGGGCCACACACACGGCGGACACGATCGCGCAGCTCAGGGAGCTCAACATGAAGGACTACGTCGGGGACGCGCCCGAGGACAGCAAGGAGAGGATGTTCACGCGGTTGGCAATGAAGAAGTTCGACGAGGTCCTTGCGAGTACCGGCGTCATCGCCGACACCTGCGACGGCTGCGGCAGGGAGGTCGACCCGCCCAAGCGTTGCGGGCGGTGCCGAACGGCCTTTCACTGCTCCGCCGAGTGCCAGCGTAGGGAATGGCCCGAGCACAAGGACAGGTGCGTTGCCGTCAGCAAGGCGGAGAAGGTGTGGGCGGAGCCCGGGGCGGGCGATCGATGATGGGGAGAGGAGTAGAACCGGGCAAGGCGATCAGCGTTTGAAAGAGACGTGCGTAGAACAAACCCAGCTTTCTTCGCCAACCGCGTGCCAGATGGCGCGTACAGCCCCTTCATTTGCTACATTTTGGGCCTCCTGCACCCGGACGTGACCGTGGAGGAGGGCAACGGCCAGTGCAAAGTCTGCGAGAAGTCGATGGCGTCCTCACCCCTAACGCGCCTTCGCCTGCTCGGGCAGTGCAAAAGCCGCCGCCACCCGCCACCAGGCTATCAACAACGCTTAGCTCGAGATCCTCCGCGCCATCCCCAACGTTCCCCTGCACGTCGTCAAGGAAGCCGTGCTCGCCCCGCCGGACGGCCCCCGCTCCCCCGCAGCCGGCGACTTCTGCTACCCCCGATCACCATGCAACGGAGGTGGCCCTCGAACATCCCGACCGCGGGACCACCAACACGGACCATCGCTGCGACGCCTACGTGTGGCTCCTCAGCTCCTCGCTCAGGTGGTTCATCGACATCTCGGTCACCTACCCGAACCCCGCGCAAATCCCCGCAGCGGCCACCCAGGAGCTTGCGGCGCGCTATCTCGCAAAGATCCGGCACTACCAGCGCTACTATCTGATCCGGACCAACGCTCCGACTTCTCTCGTTCCCGCAGTAATGGAATCTCCGGGGACCTTCCATCCCGAGTTTGAGCGGCTTCTTCAGCAGCTCTCCCTCCTCGCATTCCCCCGCGGCCCTGACCCTGACGGCCCCTGGGATGACATCGATGGGCTGAGGGCCCTCTTCATGACTTCGGCTCGCCAGCGGCTTACGGCGGCCCTGGTGCGCGGCACAGAACCCATACTCCGACGCTGGGTCAATCTCTGCGTTCGCGGCAACGGCGGCGGCTCGGCTGGAGGTTCTTCGGACGGCCAGGACTCGGGATCGGGATCGCCGCAGGGGGCGTCCACGGCGGCTGGGATGGCGGCCGGTGAGGCAAGTCGTCGGATGTAGGGCACGGCTCAGTGGCTTTACGAGATGGAAGGGTAGTTTTCGGGGGGCAGGGCTTCGCTTTCTTGTAAATCGTTGTTGAGAAATCAGTCACGAAGAAAGTCAGTCAGTCAGCGCCGCGGGTCCAGACCCACCGGCCCCCGCCGTTCTTCCTTATCCGACAGAGGAGAGCGTCAGTCAGCCGGTTGACGGTTCCGGCGGCGGTCTTGCACAGGGCGATCTGCGAAGAGGCAGCATGGGGTGGGTCTTTGGCGTGGCCGCCGCACACCCCGCCCGGACCTCGGACTCACCACCCGAACGTTCCCGCAGGAATGCCTTCCTGGCCGCGTGCCTCCTCGGCGCCACCCTACTCGGCGCCGCCCTCCTCGCCGCCCCCGCGGCCGGCCTCTCAGTTCCCCGCCTCCCCCTCGCGGAGGTGGTCCGCCGCGCGGACGGCATCTTTGTCGGCGCCGTCTCCGGCGCCACATCGCGCCGCGACGGCAAGTTCATACTGACGGACGTCACCTACCGCGTCAACGAGACCCTGGTGGCCGGCGATGCCGGCACGGTGGCCGCCGCCACGACCGTGCTGACATACTGGGGAGGCACCATCGGCGACGAGACCCAGAGGATCGCGGGCTTCGAGATGCCTCAGCCCGGGCGCACCTACGTCCTGGCCACGCGGCGGCGGGACGGCGACACCGCGCCGTTCCCCGTGGTCGGCGTGAACCAGGGGCAGCTGCTCGTTGACGGCGCCGTGCTCCGGGATTCCGGGGGCGACCCGCTCGTCGTGCGGCGCAACGGCGCCGTCGTGCTCTTCCACGAGGCAGCAGCGGCTCCCCCAGGCATGGCAGCGGACGAGGCGTCCAGGCCGGCCTCGCTGGCGGATCTCAAGGCCTACCTCGCCTCTAGCCGCCGCACCGCCATTCTCGCCGCCCCGAAGGCCGACTTCGGCTTCATCGCGTCTCCTCCGGTGCATGTGCCATCCCCGGTCGCCGCGGACGAAGCCCTTAACGGCGCAAACACGACGAAGCCCCCGGCGGGGCTGCCCCGCCCTGCCCAGGCGCCTGCTGCGACCACCAAAGCCGGCCCCGGATCCTTTGGCGGCGCCTACAACGTCGCTGAGGTCAACGCGACTGCCATCATGCCGGCTACGCGCTTGGGCAAAAGGTACAACTACCTGGGCGGGCGCTGGCGCGAGGGGGTCACGATGAATCAGTGGCCCGCTGGCTATCCTTCCTGGGAGCCGCGCTACCATCTGAACGACCAGTACACGATGGCGCAGTGGAACGAGTACGTTGGGCTCATATCGATTCGTGGCACACCGACTTCCATGGAGGCTCGCTCGTGGAACAATGTGGGCCGATTGCGGATCGAGCTGGAGCCGTCGTTGTCGTTCTAATCGTTGGTCCCGGCCGTTTCAGGGCATGAACGATATGGTCGGGATCATTGACGACTCGGTCGGGCTGCCGAAGTACAACATCAAGATCAGCGATGCTCTGGGGGTCGCACCGCAGTTTTTTGTCGGCGGCTTCATGGTCGAATGCGACGTCCTGATCAGCTCGCACTACACGTGGACCAGCGACGCTACTGCAATGTGGGCTCGTACAACGTCTGCCAACTCCATGTACAACACCCTCCTGCACGAGGTCGGGCACTGCCTCGGGCTGGATCACGATCACTTCAAGCTGTCGGCGATGAACTACGGGGTTGGCTGGAGCGGCCTCCCGTACGTCTTCATGGACGACATCCAAGGGCTCCGTGCCCTATATCCGTCAAGGATCCAGACCGTGACAGACTTTGCCGTCTACATGTTTGTGCCCGAGGGCGGCGAGTTTGGCGTCCCCGGCGTCAGGCTTCCAACCCAGGTTGTGGCGGGCGACACGATGGCCGTCTCGCGTTTTTGGATCGAGAACGTCGGCACGGAGAGGCTGAACGAGATCACCATGAACGCATACATTTCCACCGACCTGACCATCGGCAACGGCAACGACCGCTACATGACGACGATCTACTTCCCCGGTTACTCGATGGTGCGCGGGCAAGCTGCGCGTTTGGATTCGGACGTCTCCTTTGTGGTGCCGCAGGACACGGATGCGGGAAGCTACCACATCGTTTTCGCCGCCCAGAACAACGGCATGGCCCACGCGAGCATACCTGCCGGCACTTTCCCGGGGTATGCCAACTCGGGTAACCACATTGCGTTCAGCAGGGAAAAGGTCAGGGTCTTTGCCCGCCTTGAGAGCGCGTGGTTCGAGGACGCCGGCTCCCGCGTCTACAGCTTGACGAAAGGACGCGCGTACACTTTTGTGGTTAGATTCTACGGCAAGTCGGACGGCGCTTCGGTTGATGTCCAGTCGGCCGGCTTGTCTATCGGAGCCTTTACGGTCTACGTTCCTGCCGGAGAGAGGGATGGAAGATCCCCCATCACCCTCGGAGAAGGCTTTACGGACACGGAGCTCCGGCTGGATGCCACGTACGGCGGCTTAACAGTTTGGGCCTCTGCCACCGTCCCCGCGACGAACCCGTGCAGGATAAACAACGGAGGGTGCTTCCCCTCCGCAACTTGCACCAACGACGGCGGATGGGCCGTGTGCAGGTGCCCGAACGGCTGGACCGGCGATGGATACTGGTGTGAGCGGCGCAAGGTCAATGTCAGGCTCGTCGTGGCCAACGCCTCGGTCCGGCCGGGTGCCCGCGTAACCCTTGGGGCCACCCTGACCAGGGCCGACAACCGGCAGCCGATCGCAGGGGTTCAGCTCGTGTTCAGGGTGGGGTCCAGGGACGTGGGGAGGGCAAACACCAACCGGCAGGGAATCGCCACGTTCACGTATGCTGCACCGAGGTCGCTCGCGCGAGGGCGGCAGACGATCACGGTGCGATACGGGGGCAGCTCGAGCTTCAACGCGGGTTCGGGCACGGCGAGGCTGACGGTCAGCTGAGCTGCGGAGCATTGGATTCGTTGAAGCTGTTGTGAAGGTACGGGACATTACTCTATTGGGAGATTAACCATTCGATCGGGCACGGCCCCCGGGGGAGTTCCCGGGGAATCCCGAGGGAGTCCCCGGGGGAGCCCGGGGGAGTCCCCGGAGGCCGGCTCGGGGGGTATAAAGAGTGGGACATTGTAAACGGGAGAATCTTGGTCGTCTGCAACCTCAACGTGCCCTCCGTATCGTGCGGCTCTGACGTGCGGTTCCCCGGCCGTTGCGCCCGTGTTCTGAGAGCCCTTTGGGACGCACCTCCGGAAACCTTCCGCGCTTTGCTAAGAACATTCGTCACCGTTCGCTAATCTACATCCAGGGCCTACCCGACCCGAAGAGCCAAGCGGGATTCGCGCGCCGGGTTCGAGCTTCAGGCCCGGTTCGACCCGGACCGTCGCACTGTGCTTTAGACTATTAGGGAGAAAAGAAGGCCATGATGGTGTATTTGCTGGCTACGACGGCAGGGCTATACATGACCGGGTACTCTTCACACAACTCTAGGCCAGATGCTCGCTGATTGTGGTCTATCAGGCGCCCTTAATGAGTGTGGCACTGCCAGCAGCGGAGTGCTCGCCTTCGTGCTCCTCGAGCTCGGCCAGCGTGGCGATCGCGTTCGCGATGATCTGCGCGATCCGTCAGGCTCCGCGCGAAGACACCCTCGGGATCGACCCACCGCGTACTTGTAGTTGCCAAGGTCGCGCACGGTCTTGATGTGGAGCTCGGCAAAGGTCTTGTCCTTCTCCTCGCTTATGCCCTTGAGCATGGACGGGGGCCAGTCCAGGATCTCGCTGATCGACGTCCCGCAGGTTGTGACAGACCCAGACCGGGGAAGAGTCTGGACTGTCCGCCGTGAGGCGAAAGGAAAAGAGGCCAACAAATTGTATTCGATGCGTGCTGCCTGGTGGGGCGCAGGCCGCGCCTGAGGCAATACATCGGAAGGACGTCGAAAGTCATCTGCAGTCCTCCGGACGCCATCCACGTCCCGATCCACAAGTCCATCCCGGGTCCTTGAGCCCCCCTACATGATGAGCCCTCGGCAGACCTGGTCTGGGTCTGCCACAAGGTGGAAACGCAGCATGTCCTTAGAACGCTACGTCAAGTGTCCCCTTTTCCTTGCGCAAAGCCAATCCCGTGCGGCCACACCCCCCTCCCAAATGCGCGCTTCTCTCGGGGAGTCCGCCCACGCGGCCCTCTTTGCCGTGCTTTTGGTGCTCCTGGCGGCGCCCGGGACGACGTAGGTCTTCCGCCGTGGCCGCGACGGGCTCGCTGACCTTAGTTCCCGACACAGCCCCGGGGCCTCCCCCGGCCGACCCTCTGCTGTTTTCCGGCGCCCACGGCGTACTCGCCGGATGACCCGTCCGCGAGCACGCAGTCGGCGTTGCACGACAAGCCCCTCGATCCCGCGGTCAGAAAGATGCGGGAGCCGGCAGATAAGGACAGAGGTGTAGCCCCGGCTGGAGCAGCCACAGGTTCCGCGATCGCTCACCAGGACCACAGGGATCGAGTGCACCGCGATCACCAAGACCGACGAGGCAGCGGAGAACGAGGGTGGGGCTGGAAAGGAGGAGAGGTCGAAACACTGGCTACATACACTTTACTGCCTTGCCGCTGCCTGGACTCAAGAACCCGAATGCTACCCCGACGATGCCTACCCGGGCGCCGCCGCTGCTCCTCCGGCCGGGACCGACGACGCCTCCCCCGGCGCCGCCGCCGCCCCCGCGACGGGCACCGAAGCCCCGCCCGCGGGAACCTCGGTCAGGCTCGTCAGCGACAGCGCCGTTCCCCGCCTGAGCGTGCGCCGGAGCGTGAGCCCCGGGAGCTCCACCGAGCCCGTCGACTCCACTTTTCGGATGTCGGGCAGCGAGTCGTGGTCGTCCGGCGACGCCGCCGCCGATTGGGGCATTGCGGCGCCGGCAACTGGGATCGGCGAGGTGGAAGAGAGATCGGGGATGAGGTTCGGCAGCTCGGCCGACTGGCGGTTGAGCGTCTGCGAGATGGCCAAGGGGGAGGCGAGGGTCCGCGAGAGGGTGGTGGAGAGCTCTTTGGCGGCCTGCGCCTGCGCGTCCAGCCCCGCTCCCAGCAGCGCGGTGTCATCGGCCGTCCGCGCGGTGTCGAGCGCGGGCTCGGGGAGCTTCACCGGCGCGGGCGCGATGCCGAGCAGCTGGTCGTTGATGGATTTCAGCTGCGAGAGGTAGGTCTCGGGCACCATGTTCCTGATCCACGGGTGGTCCAGCGCCTCGGCGGCCGTCATGCGCTTCCGCGGGCTGATGGTCAGCAGCCGCTTCACAAAGTCCTTGGCCTCGGCCGATATGGGCTTCCACTCCTCCGAGTCGAACTGCGGCCCCTTGGCCTGCTTGGCCAATATGTCCATGTAGTCCACGCCGCCGTCGAAGGGCCCGTACCCGCACAGGAGGTGGTGGGCGAGCACGCCCATGGACCAATCGTCGCATTTCGAGGTGTACTTGACCCCCTCGATGACCTCGGGCGCGGTGAAGCTGGGCGTGCCCATGCCGACCGTCGTGGTGAAGTCCGTGGGGCCACGCAGCTGCTTGCTGATGCCAAAGTCCACCAGCACGATCCGCGAGTCGAACTCGGGGCCCGAGAAGAGCACGTTGTGGGTCTTGAGGTCGCGGTGCAGCACGCCCTTGGCGTGCACGTAGGCCAGGGCGTTGCACAGCACGGCGGCGATGCAGGCCGCGTCGCGCTCGGTGTAGTGGCCCAGCTGCTCGATCCGGTCGAACAGCTCGCCGCCGGCGGCCTGCTCGAACACCAGGCACACATGCTCCTTGGTCTCGAACCAGTCCAGCAGCTGGATCACGTTCGGGTGGTGCAGCTGGGTCAGGATGGCGATCTCGGTCAGGGCCTCGGCCACGTGGCTGGCCTTGAAGAGCGAGCCCTTGACGACGTGCTTGACGGCGACGGGGGTGCCCGAGGGCGCGTGCACGGCGGCCGACACGTAGCCCGACACGCCCTGGCCGAGCTTCTTGACCTCCTTGTATAATTTCCTTTTCCTCTCGCCCGCCTCGACGGCGGCGGCGACCTGCTTCTTTGTGCGCTCTGCCGGCAGCGGCGGCGGGTCTGCGGCGCCGGCGGGGCCGAGCCGCGGCGACTGCGCGCCCGACGCGAACGGAATGCGCGGCGCATCGGCCGCGGCCAATTTGGGCGACGGCCCCGCGAGCGAAGCGGCGGGCAGCGGCGCGAGCGGCGACGGCGGCGCGGGAGACGCCACGCCGACGAGCACCGGCGACGCCGCCGGCCCGCTCTTGGCCGCGCCGCCGACGTCGCTCGAGTGCGACTCGGTCCGCTTGAGCAGCTTGCTGAACAGCCCGGACATCGCGGCGCTGGCGATGCCGCGGAGTTTGCTGCGGTCCCCCGAGGCGGCGCAGCGCCAAAACCCTGAACTCGCTGATATCTGGCAGGCGCCCGCCTCGCCGACCTTAGCAATGAGCGGACATAGGAGACATAGAGGACAGTAGTCGCCTCCCATGTGCTGGAATCAGCTTTTGACAGGCGGAATCAAGGCCTCGGTCGCCCGACTAGTTTCCCCGCACAGCCCTCACTCCCAGGTCACCCGACATTCTCGACCATCTTCGCTGTAGTTCGTGTATGTCACTGAGATTCCGTTCTGGGATGATGGTGATGAGGGCCTGCTGTCCCTTGATGCCTTGAGAGGTGACGTGTCGTTGGCGTGATCGACTCGTCTGGGTGACTGGGCGGGCGCGCGAGTCGATCGACAACAACGACAACCCACCAGCGCCGCGCAGGGAATCCGACCGCCCCCGAACCATGTTCTCCTCGATGGGCTCCACCGCCGGCCCCAAGCTCCTCTTCCGCCTCGTCCTCGCCTTCCTCCTCGCCTTCGCCTTCTGGTCCCTCTCCCCCCCCTCCCCGCACATCCCCGCTCTCGGCGGCCTCCCCCCCGCCAACGCCACCCTCGACCTCTCCGAAATCCTCGTGATCTCCCTCCCCGCCGCCAAGGCGCGGCGCAGGATGCTCTCGGACCTCGCCCGGCTCTCGGGGCTCAGGCTGACCTTCGTCGACGCCGTCGGGCCGGGATCGGCGGAGATCGACCTCACGCGCAGGGTGCTGGGAGATCGCGTGGCCGAGCTGCGGGACTACGAGATAGCGATATGGTGGTCGCACCACCGCGCGTGGACACGCGCCGCGGACCTCGCCTCCCGACCGCACGCCTCGTTCGCGCGGCGGAGGATGCACGAGATCGCGAGCAACCGAACGGAGCGGATCGGTGCGGGGGAGCCGAAGGTGCTCATCCTCGAGGACGACGTGGACTGGGAGCTCGACGTGCGGTCCCGCTTCTCACACCTCCTCCGCGCGGTCCCGCGGTGGGGCGTGGAGGGCGATCCTCCGCGCGCGGTGGAGGGTGCCGACATGCTCTACGTCGGTTGGTGCTTCGAAGAAAACGTTTCGGTACCTTTGGAGTCCTGGCGGGGAAAATCGAGGGTCCTGGGCGAGGTGCGGGTCCCCGCCGGGGATTCGGGCGATCCGCCCGCGAGGACCTACGCGCTCGCGAGGCCCATCTTCCCGTGCTGCCAGCAGTACGTTGTCCCAATCCGCCGCGCGAAACGAGCCGCTGACATTCGGACTCCCGATCGCAGCGCCTACATCCTGACCGCCTCCGCCGCCGCCCACCTCGCGCTCACCTCCCTCCCGCACCACGCCCTCACCTCGCGCTTCCCCGCCCCTTACCTCCCCGGGAAGCGCTGGGCGGCCGTCGACATCCACGTCGCCAACGGGCCCGCCAAGGAGCACCTCCGCGCGGCGGTCGTGCATCCGCCGCTGTTCAGGCAGCTACCCGAGGGGGCCAAGCCGCAGGGGGAGGGGCTGCTGAGGGGGGCGAGGGGGGAGTATTGGAAGAAGAGGGGGGGGAGGGAGGGGGAGGAGAGCCAGTTCAAGCTGATCGAGGCGGAGAGGGGGGAGGAGATGGGCAACGCGGGGAAGAGGGGAAAGGATCGGAAGGAAAAGGACGGGGAGAAGGAGGGTTGATTTACACCGCTTTGGGTTTTGCTGGGGAATGTTGGACTCCGTCGTCTCGATCTTGATTGCAGCCCGCTCGTCCGCGAAAAGCCCCCCGCGCCGCATGATCACCCCTCGAAATCGTCGTCGAAATCGTCCTCGGCCCACGGAGCCACGGCCCGCTGCGGCGCATCTCCTCCCTCGCCCTCCTCCTCGAGGAGATCTGCGGCCCGCCTCAGGTCCCACGGATCGACCCTTTCCCGACCTTGGGCGTCGGCGCCTCCCGTGTCCCCTGCCTCCGCTTCGGCCAAGTCGGCCTCGAACTCCTCCCTGAAGATGCTCGAAACCCACAGGTCGAACCCGCGCGGCAGCAGCGTCGGCCAATCGCGGTCCGACACGACGGCGCCCGCGATCGCGAGATCCTCGCATCCCGCGAAGCCCAGTGCCGCCGTCGACCTCGCGATTTTGTAGTCCACCACCGACTCGTCCGGCTCCACGGGATCGAACGGCTCCACGTCCGACGCGTCGTGCGCGTGCGGCACCAGCTCCGCGTGCTCCCCCCACCTGGTCCCCGCCTCGCCGGTGCCCGCCTCGCCGGGCTGCAGCGCGACCTGGAACGCGGTGGCTGCCTCGGGCATCGCGGGGCCGAGCTCGGGGATGCGCAGGCCGATGCGCACGACGAAGGCGGGGGTGGCTTCGCCGCAGCTCGGGCAGAGGAAGGCGATGCGGCGCCGCATGAGGGCCTGGCCGGGCACTTTGTAGCGCACGGCGCCGCGCTCCACGCGGTCGCGCACGAGGCGGATGGGGAAGTGCGGAAGGCCGATGGGGTCGCCGTGGCCGTATCCGCGGCGGATACGCGTGAAGAGGAGGAGCTCGGGCGGGCCGCGGCGCAGCCATCCGACGAGGTGCGAAGACGCGGCGCGGCGGAAGAAGCGCGACGCCGTGCGGATGCGGAAGAGCTCGGGCTTCGGCAGCGCGGCGAACACGCGGTCGAGCACCTCGGGCGGCAGCGCGGCGAAGCGCCTTCCGAGGTCCGCGGCGGCGGCGACCTGCCGCTCCGCCTCGAGGCGCCGTCCGCCGCTGCGCGTCACCGCGACCATTCTGCTCCGTAATGATCTCCTTTTGAGGCGCAACTCAACGCCCAGTATTGCGCGCTGCGGGTTCTGCAGCCCGCGATGTGCGCCAGCTGTGCGGTGACTCCGCTCGTGCGACGGCTTCTCCGCCGCGCGGCCCGGCAAACAAACAGCGCCCTCCGCGTGCCCCCGCCCTCCAGACAACGCGGCGACCTCCCAAACATCGCGAAAATGCACGTCGCGATGGGCCTCACCGCCTCGCCCAGGGCCATCTTCCCCTGCGTGCTCCTCCTCGCCCTGGTTGCCCTCCTCGCGGCTGGCGTCCCCTCCCCCCCTCTACCCCGTCCCGGCACCCCACTTCCCCGGCACATCACCTCCCTCGGCGGCCTGCCCCCAGCCAACGCCACCCTCGACCTGGCCGCCATATACGTGGTCTCTCTGCCCGCCGCCAGAGCGAGGAGGCGCATGCTGGCGGACCTTGCGTCGCTCTCGGGGCTGCAGCTGACGTTCCTGGACGCCGTAGGGTCGGCCTCGATGGAGGTGAACCTGACGCGGGAGGTGCTCGGGGACTGGGTCAAGGGGCGGAAGGACTACGAGATCGCGACGTGGTGGTCGCACTTCCGCGCCTGGCAGCTCGCCGCGGACCTCCCCTCCCCCTCCCGGCCCTCCTTCGAACGGCGGCGCCTCTCGGAGCTCCAAAAGGGGCAGGTGGAGCGCATCGGCCTCGGCGAGCCCAAGGTGCTCATCCTCGAGGACGACGTGGACTGGGAGCTCGACCTCCGATCGCGCTTGCCGCACCTCCTCGCCGCGGCCGCCCGGAGGCGGGATGAGTACGACCCCGCGCGGGAAGTGGAGGGGTGGGACATGCTGTCGGTGGGCTGGTGCTTCGAGTTCGACACGTCGGTCCCCTTCGAACAGCCCGGGTACAATCGTGTGGTCGAGGAGGTCTACGTTCCGTCGGGGGAGGGTTCCCCTGCAGCGCGGACGTACCACCTCGCGCGGCCCATCTTCCCCGCGTGCCTGCAGTGCGTGTTGCAGCCCCCCACAGCCCGGCGATCGCTGACCCGGCCCGATCCGCGCAGCGCCTACATCTTGACCGCCTCCTCCGCCGCCCACCTCGCATCCACCACCCTCCCCTCGCACGTCCTCACCCTGCGCTTCCCCGGAGCTTACCTCCCCCCCGCAAAACAATGGGGCCCGATCGACATACACGTGTCGAACGGCCCGGCGAAGCACTTCCTCCACACGCTGGTGATCCACCCGCCCCTCTTCAAGCAGGTGCCCGAGGGGGGCAAGAGGCAGGGGGAGGGGCTGCTGAGGGGGGCGAAGGGGGAGTATTGGAGAAGGAGGGGGGATCCAGAGGGGGGGGAGAGGCAGGGGAAGGAGGTCGAGGCGGAGAGGGGGGAGGGAATGGCGACGTCTACGCCTTCGGCATTGAGGCCGGAGGCGGCGAGCTGGCCGGGGTTCGGGGAGACGGCCGACGAGCTGCAGCGGATCGTGGCATCGCTCTGAGGCGGGCATTCCTTTAGGCATTGAAGAATTTGCATGGAGATTGAGGCACCTCTGCGCAGGGGCTCCCGTTGTTGCCACATACGAGAACGCTGTGATCAGAAGAATTCTTGGCGCTTCGGACAGGTTTCTTGGCGCCGCGTTCCGAACTCTCTCTCGACTAGTTTCCCGCATCGGCAGACAATGACGGAAGTCAACGTCGCAGCCGAGGTTGCCTTGACCGTCCCGCCGCGGCGCTTCCGCCTGAGCGATGCCGAGTGGCTCGCCGTCCTCCCCGCCGCGCCGGCATGGGCGCCGGACCTCCCCGCCGCAGCAGCACCCACGGACCCCGCCGCCGCCGCCCGACAAGCGTGCCCGCTCGATGGCGACGCGTTTCTCGGAACCCTACGCTCGGGGGCGCCAGCGATGGCGGCGTCGTTGCGGCTCCAAGTCCTCGTCGAGCCGTTCGGAAGCCGAGCCCTGCTCCGTTCGGCCGCGGCCTGCCTGAGCTTCGTTGGGATCGCGGCGGTGTTCTGCGTCTTTGGTGCCGCCTACTACGGGACGGCACAGCTGGCCATCGGGGTCGCGGCGTTCCTGGTGCAGGTGTTCGCGTGCAGCCTGGGGCTCGCGGCTTTTGCGGCCTACCGGAGCAATTTCAGGGCTGCTGGGGCCAGCGGTGGAAGCAAGTCTTCCCCAATGGAAGCCGATTTCTCGGGGCACGGCGCCGCGGGTTTGGCCCGGTGGCTGCAGCTGGTGTCGGCCTCGGGGACCAGTTCTGAGCCTACGGAAGGCGCCCTGCTCCAGCACGATTCCTCGGATGCCCTGTGCCCGTGCAGCGCTCCCTCGTGCGCCGGCCGTCTTCCTTGGCTGGCTGGCGTCGCGCGGTTTGCGGAAAGTTCCTTCAAGTTCACGGTGCTGCTCCTCTATTTGCTGCTGGCGCTCGCCGGCGTAGCCGTCTTCCCCCCCTTTTCGGCGCAGATCTGGTTAGCACCCTGGGCAACCATTTTCATGGCGTTTTTCTGCATCCTTGGCGCGCTGTTCGGCGTCCCCCTTGCGTTCGGCCGCTTCGCCACCAACCTCCCGCTGCTTGAGCTCTCGCGTAGAGTCAGCCGTCGTGCGATGAGACTCGCCCTGAACCCGGTGATTGAGCGCTACCGCGCGGCGGTAGACTCCGGCAGCCCTTGGCAGGGATCTGCCAAGCCCGAACGAGCCGCGTACATGGACCTCCACCGCCTCCTCTCTTCGACGTGGAGGAACCGAATCCGCGGCTTCAGCACCACGTCGCACCTGATCCTCCCCGTGTCCACCGCCGTCATCTGCGGCCTGGCAAACATGGCCGTCGGATCCTGTCTCCCCGCCTTTTACCCCGGCTACTTTGCCTACGTGCTGTTTGCGGCCCTGCTGTTTGATCTCGTGCACGTCGCCGCCGCCAACTCGCAGGTAACGGACGTGCGCTCGCTGTACCTCGACGCGGCTCAGGAGCTCGCCGACCTCCGCCGCGAACTCGCGTCGACCGCCCTCCCCCCCGACCCGTCGCTCGTGACCGCCATGGAAGCCGACTCGGCCGTCCTGGCGTCGTACCTGGACGCGGACCGGTACCGCGCGCGGTTCCTCGGGTTCGTGGTGACCTTCGGCACGGTGCGCACGCTGCTCGTGACCGCGCTTACGCTGGCCCTGGGGCTGTGGAGCGTCCTCAGGAATCTGGGTGTGGTGCTGACGGGGGAGCTGGCTTGTCCGCCACGGGCTTGAGGGAGCGGAGGGCAACCATCGCCGATACGGCGCGAGATGGCGGTGGGCGCGATCGCGGTAGCTGTTTTCTGAAGTCCGCCGCCCGCTACATGGTCGCGGCTGGGCAATCACAGGCCAGATTTTGATGCGAACCCACCTACCGGTTGCCCCGCGCTGCCGTCGGTTGCACCGTGGACTCGAGGAACTGGAAACCGCCTTTCCTGTTGCAACGAATACTGCTGTCCATGGCCCGCCGACCCCGGCGATTCCGCGAATGTGTCCCGGATCCGATCCTCGGACGGTGGCAAAAAGGGAAAAGGTCAAGGGAAGTGGTGCCGATATGCTGGGTGGCTGAACTGCGTCCCTGTCCCATCGGGGCCGATATGTCGAGTGAGGTCGGTGAACCCCATCGCCATGCCGATATGCGCGGCCGAGTGAGGACGGACCGCACCACCCTTCAGTCGCCGTCCTGCCCCTTGGTGCCTCACTGGGCCAGATGGCGGTCCGTGAGCAATCCCCAATTCTCCTCTGCGCGGCCCTCCTGGTCACCCTGGTCGCCCTTACCGCCCGACCCGCGGAGGCGCAGGGCGTCATCGGCGCATCGTGCCTTCGCTCCTCCATCGTCGAATGCCAGAGTGGCTGCTGCGACCGCGGTATCTGCAAGTCGTGGGAAGCGTGTTTCGCGGCGCCAGTGCCGGCCTCCAATGGTGCGCCGTGCACGGCAAGCACGCCGAGGCAGTGTTCGTCGGGCTGCTGTCTGGACGGGGCCTGCGCCCCACCGGCAAACTGCTTCGGAGTCGATCCGCAGGTATGCTTTCGCCGCGCGCAGTCGGGAAGTTCACCAGGTACTCCGTCCCCCATGCCAGACTATGTTCGTACAAAGCGCCGGCTCTGCAACGCTCCGCCTCGTAGATTCCAAGGCTTCATGGCCGCTCCAGCTGGAGCTAACCAGTGCAAACTCGAAGACTTCATGGTTCACGGACCGTCCCATTCGCGAGTCGGGTCGCGTGCCCAACGACGTCTTCCTCGGCACTATCGGAGACACCCCGTCGAGCCCCATGAACGCCGCACTCCTGGCGGCAATCGATAACAGCACTAAGGATCATGTGGGCACGGTTTCACCCCTCCGTTCCTTTGGGCTGACACGACCGAACACCGCGTCCAGATGCTCATAGTCCAGCTTGCCAACGGCGTGGTCTCCAATGGGAAGACAATGGTCTACAGCGCACGCTTACTCCGCAAGATTCTCGAGTACCCACCCACCCCCAATGTGGCCGTGTTCCGCTCTTCTTTCCTGAACAACATGGCGGCGTCCACCACGGAAGCTCCCTTCCTGGCGGACAAAGGGAAGGATCAGGTGCTCACGAACGTCGAGCTGTTTATCGACGATTGCCCGAGCAACGTTCCCTTCTTCTGTTGCGCCGGTTCGAGCTGCAACTACAACGGCTGGCTACCAGCCCCCAATGACACCTACAAGAACGAATATGCATGCCCAAGCAACGCTGTGGGCATAGTGATATCCGGATCATGCTGGTACGGAAGCTCCAGTGCAGACAAAGGGACTGGTTGCGTGGCGTGCAATGCCCAGGGAGTAACGGAACTCTGCACGACCGCCTTCCCGGCCACTTGCTCTTCTGGGAACTGCTCGTCGTCGTGGGTTCCGGCCTACAGTCCCAATTTCGAATGCTGCGCCAATGCTCCCGAGACCTGTGACTTCTTCAACGACCCCGGCTGCCAGTACTGCCCGGTCGACAGCCCGGGCTACGTCCCCGCACCGCCACCGCCGCCTCCTCCCCCTCCGCCGCCGCCCCCGCCGCCGGGACCGCCGCCGCCGCCTCCACCTCCGGAATGCAACATCTGCAGTTTCGATTGCCCCAAGCAGAGCTGCTGCAACACCGGAGCTTGTTCGGAACCAAGCTGCTGTACCGGATGTAAGCTTGACTATCGCTTTAACTGGCCCTTGCTGGCGGTTGACCAACGCGACATTTCTAGGTGCCCCCAACTGCAAGACATTTTGCTACAAGGAGCCCGAGTGCGGACAACCGGCTGGCCAGACCATATGTACTGGCCCTACTGACGTGTGCACGTAACGCAAAGGGGAGACGGGCTATGCGCCATCGCCATCTTTCTAAGTGATAGGCGGAGGCGGGGCACGGGGGTTTGCTTGATGTACTTTGCAACGGATGGGGCCGGAATCTCCACCGAAATCGTGCAGCGCTGCGTCTGGCAGCCGCAAGCTTCGGTGCCGTGCTGCCTATGGTATTCGTGTGCCTATCCGTGTGGCTGTTTATGAAGTCGAAACGAACTTGAACTCAACGCGGGTATGCGCCGCTTGGTGGGCCAATGTGTGCGCGCCGAACCCGCCCAATTGCGTGCTCCGCCCCTCCGCTGGGCCGCCCCCAATATCCCCTCACCAGGCAGTATCCCGCGAAATCATCACCGGCGGCACCCACAGCCCTGCGAGCACGCCATGGCACCCGTCGCGGCCGAGCCCGTCAGCCCCGTGACGCCGCCCGCGTCGCTGCCGCCGGCATTCGCCACGCCCGACGTGTGGGTCGCTGCGGACGTCGAGGCGCACCCGGAGCGGTGGACGCACGCCCTGTCGGCCGAGGAGATCGCCGAGTTCGACGCGGCCATCGCGCACTTCCTGTCGCTGGGGCTGCCGCTCTCCGCCGCGTCGCGGGAGAACTTCCCGCTCGGCCCGCGGACCGCCGCCCTCGCCGAGCGGCTGCGCGGGGACCTGTACTCCAAGCACGGCTTCGCGCTGCTCAAGGGGCTGCCGGTGGACAGGTGGACGCGCGAGCAGGTGGCCGCCTTCACGCTCGGCTTCGGGAGGCAGTTCGGCTCGCTGATGCCGCAGAACAAGAAGGGTGCGTTCGGCAGGGCGCCCGCCCGTCCGGCGTCGCCGACCTTGGTCGCTGACCCCGATCCGCGCCAGGCCACCTCCTCGGCCATGTCAAGGACATCGGCCACGACCCCAGCCTGCCCACGACCCGCATCTACGCCACCCACGAGCGGCAGCGCTTCCACACCGACGAGGCCGACACCGTCGGCCTGGTGTGCCTCGAGGTGGCCGAGAGCGGCGGCGAGTCGCTCATGGTCTCGTCCGCGGCCGTGTACAACCACCTCCTGGAGCACGACCCCGCCTCCCTCAAGGTCCTGATGGAGCCGTTCTACTGGGACCGCAAGGACGAGCAGGCCCCCGGCGAGGCGCCCTACGGCCTCGCCCCGGTGCTGATCCACCTCCCCCCCAAATCGCCCGGCGGCCCGGGCCGCCTCGCCTCCTTCCAGGACCGCAACTTCCTCCGCACCGCCTCCCGCCACGCGGGCGTGCCCCCCCTCACGCCGGCTCAGCTCCGCGCGCTGGACGCGCTCGACGCCGCGTGCGAGAAGCTCGCGATGCGGATGACGCTCGAGCGCGGGGACATGCAGCTCCTGCACAACAACCAGGCGCTGCACGACCGGACGGCCTTTGTCGACCGGCAGGACAGGAAGAGGCATCTGCTGAGGCTGTGGTTGCGGAGGGAGGGGGACGCGGGGGATTGGGAGATGCCCGAGGCGCTGTTCAAGGTGAGGAGCAGCTACGACATCAAGGTCAGGACGACGCCGCTCGAGGCCGAGTAGGGCGGAGGAAGGGTGGTGCTCCGGCCTGATGTGGGCCCGGGTCGTGCAGATTTGTCATAGAGAACGTCTGCTGGAGGCTCCGCGTGTTTGATCGGGAGCGTCGCAGTCGGCCACATTTTTCAGGCGTTGCACAGCACTGCAAACATGGAAGCTGGCGCGTCGCAGCAGGCCATGAAACTCGCGGAATCGCTCGCATCGTCGTCTCCGCAAGCTAACGCCGCGCTGGGCGCGTTCCTCGGCGCGGCCGCGGCCGACGCGGCGGGCGCCGTGCTCGAGTTCCTCGGCCGCGCTCCCGACCCGGCCGACGTCGACCGCGCGGTGGCGCAGCCGGGCGGCGGCACCTGGAAACTCGCCCCGGGCCAGATCACCGACGACACGGAGCTGGCCATCGCGCTGGCCGACGGGTTGATTGCTGGGAATGCGGGGAGCGCGCCGGCCGTGAACCTGGACGGCGTCGCCGTCGCCTACGGAAAATGGTCCCGATCGCGACCGTTCGACATCGGATCGACCACAAGCAAGGCGCTCAGCGCGGCCCCCCTGTCGCAGACCCCGGGCTGCGCCGCCGCCCTCGCCATGCACACGGCGCAGTTCAACATGTCCTCGCAGGCCAACGGCAGCCTCATGCGCGCCACGCCGCTCGGCATCTTTGCCCACAGGCTCCCTGCCACCGACGCCGGGCGCGCGGGGGCGCGGGACAGCGCGCTCACCCACCCGAACCCGGCCGTCTGCGGGGCCGAGGCCGCCTACGTCGCCGCCGTCGCGCACCTCGTCCGGTGCCCGGGCGATTCCGCAGGAGCCTTGGCCGCCGCCAAGTCCGCGCTCGCCGCCGGCGCGGCCGAGTGGATCGAAACCATCGCATGGCTCGACATCGCGGAGAAGGACGCGCTGCGAGTTCCTTACTACCCGCAGGCCGGATACGCCAAGATCGCGTTCACCCACGCGTTCCGCCACCTCGCAGCGAGGACCCCCTATGAGGATGCCCTGAAGGAAACGCTGCTGGGAGGCGGCGACACGGACACCAACGCCGCGATCGTCTGCGGGCTCGTCGGGGCGCTCCACGGGTTCGAGGCGATCCCCGAGAGGCTGTGGAGGCCCGTGCTCGAGTGCGATACGGGTAAGGGGAGGGAGAGGCCGGAGTGGCTGTCGGGAGCGAGGATTCCGGGGCTGGTGAAGTGTTTGCTGGAGTTGGCACCCGGTCGGTAGGTACCCGGGGGTCGATCGTTAAAGTCATCGACTGTATCGCGAACCGTGGACAATGATAGCACCATGCGTCTTGTCCAATACATACTTCCAATGTCCATCTGACGCCCAAGTCGTCCACACGCACTCGCCTCCGCCTACTCCCGATCGCAGGTGTACGTCACGAACAGGCTCTTGTCCCCCTTACACGGATCCCCGTACACCTCGTCCATCGCCTTGTTGAACGCCGTGTGGGCGCACGAGTGCTCGTCGCTGTCCGAGAGGTACCCGTACGTGCGCTGCATGTCCTTGATGTTGGAGCCCATGGGGGGCTGCTTGCAGTAGTTGCGGAGCAGGCTGGTGACGTCCTTGGGCTGGCACTGGTCCGTGCAGGGGTTGGGCGGGCCGGAGACCGGGGGTCCGGGCGGGGGAGGGGGAGGGGGAGGGGGGGCGCCTTTCTTCCTCGGCGGCGGCTTGCCGGGCCGCGAAGGACAGTACTGCACGCAAGAGTCAACGAGATCGGCGGGATATCCGGATCGGCCCACCTGCGCGCTGACGATGTTTATCTTGCCGAGGTTCTGCGGGCAGTCGAACGTGATGCGGCCCCGCTTGTCTTTCGCCGCCTTGACCACGGCGCTCCGCAGCAGCTTGCGCGGCGCCAGGTCAGCAGCGTACTTGTCCGCGGCCTCCTTCTCCGCGCGGTCCTTGGCCGCCTTGGCCTTGACCTGCTGTTCCGCCACGGAGCGCATCAGCGCCTCGTTGATGTCGTCCACCATCTTCTGCGTCCGCGCGACGAGGCCGTCGACGAACGGGTGCACGGCCTTGGCGAGGTCGTCCGGCAGCAGCGTGTCCACGGGCTGCACGTCCTGCACCTCGATCACCTGCCACTTGCTCCACGGGTTGACTGACTGCCGCCACGCGGCCAGGTCGCCCCCGTCGTACAGCGTTTCGTCCCCGCCGACGACCGAGAACCCGCTCTTCTGCGCCTCCTTGAGCCACGAGTTCTGCGCCGACGACGAGGTCCCCTGGCTGTAGGCGGCGCTGAAGCTCGCCGCGATGCGGCCGAACGAAACGTCGACCCCGGCGCCGGCGTTGATGGTGCGGCTGCGGTCCTGCCCCTGCTCCGAGTTCTCCGTCGTCGAATCCTCGGTATTGTACAATTTTGCGCCCATGACCACGGTGCGCGGGAACAGGATGCCCCATCTCGCGACGACCTCGAGGAACGCGTCCAGCTCGGCCTTGGTGGGCGGCGGGGTCCTGGGCTTTGCCGGGACCGGCCGGCGTACCTTGGCGAGGAAGGCCTTGACGGCGTCCACAAATGCCGGGTTGACGACGAAGAAGCTCGGGTCGATGGATATCTGCACCTTGGGCAGCGACAGGACGAGCACCTTGCCCTTGCGCGTGGCGACGCTCTCGGAGAAGCTCGACTGCTCCTGCTTGAAGCCAAACTGCGCGCTCACCGTTACCTGGATAACGGATGGTTCAGCATGCGGGACCTCAAGGTGCTGGAGGGGATGAGTACCATCATGTAGCGAGCCGAAGCCTTGACGTCCGCGCCCTGGAACCCCGACACGACCATCTTGCTCTGCACCGTGCTCGATGTCTCGGTCTGGCTCTGCACCGCCTGCGTGCTGCTCCTGAAGAACCCGTTCTGCGCCCTGAACGAGCCCCTCCCCAGCTTCGGGACCAGCACCGGCCCCGCGGTGGCGCGCTGCGGGACCATGCCGTCCGTGGGCTTGAATGCCGAGAGCAGCCCGCGGGATTTGAAGAGGACCTCCCAGCTCTGCGGCGCCAGCTGCGCCGCGTCCGACGCCTCGGGCTGGCTGTCCTGGTCGATGGGCAGGACGATCTGGATGCGAGCGCCCAGCAGCGCGTCCGCGGCGCGCTTGGCGTCCGGGTCGACGGCAAAGGCGGCCAGGTACAGCCCGTCCAGGTTGTCCTGCGCCTTGACCTGCCCCACGAACCCGCGCTCCCCCGCGCAGCGGGTGCGACCAAACTGCTCGTCGATTGCGCCCTTGGCCTGCAGCTTCCTGAACACCGTGCTGTCCTTCCCCTCCGGCCCGGCCGAGGTCACGAGGTTCACGGTGAGCGCGGGCGAGTCGACGCCGGGGATGCAGGCGTAGCCGACGACGGTGATGGAGCCGTCGTCCGCGAGCGAAATCTTGGCGTCGCCGATGGGGGGGTCCACGGTCGCGGCCTTGGCGGTGACGACGGGGCCGCCCTGGACCGTGGGCAGGAGGATGAACCGCTTGGCCGCGATGGCGTCGGGCACCGAGACAGAAGGGTCGAAGGCGACGACGGAGAGCTCGACGCTGGCCTTGGTCCCGACAAAGTCCTCGTCCAGCCGCAGGGTGAAGAAGGGGTCCACGGTGGAGCTGCCGCACATCTGGCGCACGAACTCGAGGTCCTCGTCGGGCTTGGGGGGCCGGATCGACGGCGGGCGGGCCGAGATCTTGGCCTTGGTCACCGAGATGGCGGACTGCTCGTTGACGGCCACGCGCGGCGGCACGGCCCATATCGGCACGTTGTTGCTGGATGCGCTCAGGCACGCCCAGCCCTCGATGGTGGCGGTCCCGTCCGAGGCGATCTTGGCGCTCGTCACCTTGCCCCGCACCGTGCCGACGGCCCTGGCCTGCTCCTTGGCCTCCTGCGAGCCCGCGACCACCTTGTCGTCATCCTCGGCCCCGACGGTGCCGGCCTCACAGTGGTACCAGATGCGCAGGATCGGCGGGCCGGTGGCGCACTTGGGCGCGGGCTTGCCGCCCAGCAGCTTTTCCGCGGTCGCGAAGATTTTGCACGAGGGCTTGCTCATGCACAGCTTGACCACCCCGGCCTGCGCGTTGCGGTCGGTCTTGGCGAGCGAACAGGCGAGATCGGCGTCCTTGTCCCGGCGGATTAGCTGCCGCACCCGTCTGGGGTTCTTGCCGCGGCTCCGCAAGCGAGGCCGCCGGCCCCGGCGCACACGCAGCCGCCGCATCCGTCGGGCATCCTCGTCCTCTTCGTCCCCATCCTCGCCATCCCCTTCCTTCTCCTCGTCGCCGTCCGCTGAATCCGCCCCGTCGTCATCTCCGTCGGAATCGTCGCCAGACTTGTCCTCGGTTTCATCTGCGTCTGAGTCCTCTTCGCCCGAGTCTCCTTTCTCCGCATCGGAATCGCCCGAGTCTTCGCTATCTGCATCCGAATCGCCCGAGTCTCCTTTTTCCGCGTCCGAATCGTCATCGCCCGCATCGGAATCGTCGTCCGAATCGTCCGAATCTCCTTCATCCCCATCGGATTCGTCCGAGTCCCCATCCTTCGCGCCGCACCGCGTCGCAGCCGCGACGGCCGGGGTGCGGAACAGTGTCGCCCTGTCCACCACGATCTTGAGTGCGCCGCACTCGAGCGCCCCCTGGTACTTGCCGCCGTCGCCGTCGGCGCACATGGAGACCACCTTTGCTGAGTTGCCGTTTGAGCTCAGCGGCGGTGTCGTCGAGCACGCGTACGACACCATCAGCCCGGCGCTGGCCTTGCTGCACGAGTCGCGGCTGGGCACGAGCTCGCGCATGTCGGCGCCGCACCCGTTCTGCCCGTCGCACAGCGCCGACACGCGGTCCTTGATCTCCTTGGCTTCGCTCGCGCTGACGGCGCACTTGCCCTTCCCCGCGCAGTCGTCGCCGCCGAGCCCCGCGCCGAACGAGGCGTCGGCCACCGCGAGGAACTGCCGCGGCGGGCAGCCGAGCCGCACAGCGCCGTCCGCCACGCAGAACGCCGCCTCCCCCGCCGCGGCATCCGCGGGCCCCGCGCGGCAGGCGAGCGCCAAAATGGCCAGCGCCAAAAACGCGCTTCCGCACGGGCCGCTGCGCCGGCGCCGCCGCATCGCGGGGGTGGCCTTTGAGGTTCGGGTGCGAGGCGGAAGTCAAACGGGTCCAGAGCACAGCCATGCATTCGGGTCGGCGATTCGGTCGGATATTCGCGGCCGTACGCGCTGCCAGGCCGGTTCGACCGAAATCAGCCTTGCTAGTAGCAGCGGAAGCAGTTTCTGAGCGTGGCAGTGTTGGATATCGTGCGGGACCGCCATTTCACGCCTTTTTGCGCTTGCGGGACTGCGGACGCAAGCCTGACTTGCCGCAAGTCGGGGAGCTCCGCGCTACGAACTCGCCGGAGGCCGATGGGACACTTCGTCGATCTGGATGGCTGCATGCGGTCAGTGAACGAGGCCTCGCGTCGTGGCAATACTCGGTTCACCCTCTGCCTCTATTCTGGACTGCTGGGAGGGGCTCCCCTGGTTGCCACTGCGTTGCAATGTGCCCTGTTGTTCAGGTGCACTTCAAAGTTGCCCAGAGACATCTCGGGCCCAAGTGCGTATTGCCGCCCCGGGCAGTCGTGGCACCGCACGCGGAGAAACGAATCATCCGGCAAGCCAACGTCCAATGTGGTCCGTGCTCTCCGCGCTATCGAGAAGAGAGCGTCGGAGTACTGCCTCCGGAGCATCAGCAGGGCTTCCTGCAGCAGAGGAGCGAGCTCCCGTTCATCGACCGTCTCCTGGTACGGTGAGATCAACGTTGCCGCCGATCCAGGCAATGCGCTGGTTGACTCTGGGAAATGCCTGCCCTGCCCCTGCACCCACGGCCTCCCTGACGGACCGCAGGAAGGCGTCAACCTCATCCTCGGTCGTGTCCCACGAGCACATCAACCGCACGATGTGTTTGTCCTCGTCCCACGTATAGAAGTGGAACTCCTCCTGAAGCGGCTGGATCACATCCTGCGGCAGCCTGGCGAAGACCGCATTGGCCTTCGTGGGCTGCACTATCTCCGCCCGCCAGCCCGGGATCGCCGCGATCCCCTCGCTCAGCCTCCTCGCCATGGCGTTGGCGTGCCTTGCGTTCCGCCACCACAGATCCGTCCCGAACATCTCCGTGAACCCCGCCCCGACAAACCGCTGCTTGCTCGCCATCTGCGCCAGCTGCTTCGCCGCGCGGGGGAGCATCTCCCTCATCCCCGGGTCCCGGTTGAGCACCACGACGGCCTCGCCGGCCATCAGCCCGTTCTTGGTGCCCCCGAACGAGACGACGTCAGCGCCGATGCCCGAGGTGATGGCCGCGATCGGCACGCCGAGCGCCGCGGCGGCGTTGCTGAGCCTAGCACCATCGACGTGCAGGAACATGCCCAGCTCGTGAACCGCGTCCGAAAGCGCCCGCATGTCCTCCACACTGTATATCGTGCCCCACTCGGTCGGCTGCGTGATCGACACGGCCTTCGGAAACGCGTAGTGCACGTCCCCCCGCCTCACGGCATGCTTCCTCACCAATTCGGGTGTCAGCTTCCCGTCAGCTGTCGGCACCGTGATCAGCTTGAGCCCCAGCAGCCTCTCGGGCGCGCCCCCCTCGTCCACGTTGATGTGCGCGCTCGCGGCGCACATCACGGCGTCGGAGCGCCCGCAGAGGAGCTGCAGCGCGGCGCAGTTGGCGCCGGTGCCGGTGCAGAAGAGCTCCACGGCGGCGTCGGGCGCGCCGCACGCGGAGCGGATCGCGGCCTTGGCGGCCGTGGTGAAGTCGTCGTTGCCGTACGCGGGGAAATGGCCGGCGTTGCAGGCGACGATCGCGTCGAGGACCGCGGGATGCACGCCGGCGTAGTTGTCGGACGCGAAGCCCTTCATCCTTCTCGGAGTCGGCAGCCGGCCTGTGCGAGGGGCGCGGGGTGTTTGCTTGTCCGCTCGGCCCGGCGAGCAACTCCAAAGCTCAACGAGGCCCCAAAGCTCCGAAGGAAGCTCGCCGCCGTCTCGATCATCGGAATCCAACGATGATTCTGTACGTCTATGATAATGAAGGATGACATGCACACCAATCAGAGTCAATCAGGTCCAACATCCCCGCCAATTCCGTCCCCTCCACCCCTTCCCTCCAAGACCGTGTCCAAGCCCAATAACGTCCCCATCCAGCTCACTGCTCCTTGGCCGCAACCTCGTCGTCGTCGTCCGTCCTGCGCTCGGGCTCCTCTTCCAGCCCCTTGGCCCTGCGCTCGTCCTGCCGCCTGCGCCAGGCGAGGAAGTTGCCGGCGGTGCCGAAGACAAAGTCCCAGTGGGACGTGGCAAAGTTACCACGGTTCTGCCAGTGCTTTCGGGCAAGAGACGTATGAAGATCGAGCGAGCGACGATCAGACGGGGCGACCCACGTGGTAGTCGTGTACCGGGGGCCAGATGATGAGGTTCAGCGGGTTCCAGGGGAACAGGTACCCGCAGTGAACCTGAAAGTCGAGGATGTTGGACCAGAGGATCCAGACAAGCCAGGTGAAGAGGTCGAACTTGAAGAGAAGGGCCGTGAGGTCCGAGATGATCATGATCCCGAAGCTCTCCCCGGCGTCGTTCCAGGCCGTGGCGCCGACGTTGGTCACCTTGAACTGGTCTGCGGGGGCGAGGAACATAGAGAGTCAGGAGGTGATCGTGGGCCCGGCAGGCAGATTGAAGACGCACGGTGCTGTTTGTCTGAAAGAGGACGAAATGGGTCAGTTCAAGCGTAGACACCTCGGCGGACCTGTTAACCCACGGAGGTGCTTGTAGAGCCGGGGGTGGTGGGCCGCGCGGTGGAACCAGTAGAACCCGAGGTCGAACGTGAAGTAGGCCAGCAGCATCTCGCCCGCCAGGAACAGCGGCGACCTCGGGAACGACGACACGGGCTGGCGGCCGCCGCTGAAAAACACCCAGTAGGCCACGGCCGACCGCACGGCGCCCTTCCAGAAGCCGTATCGCAGGCCGTCGACGACCTTGTCGTTGAGCTCTTGCGGCTCGGTGCGCTCGTGGAGCTTGTAGCGCTTCAGGCCGAGGAGGTTGTGCTTGTCGATGGCACGGAAGAAGTTGTAGAGGACGATGTAGGACTGGAGGACGAGGAGGTCAGGAGAGGTCGGACACCATAGTGCGCGGCCACGCCCACCACCCAGAAGACGCCGAATGAGAGCGCGGTGTGCAGCAGCGTGTCGCCGAGGAGGTCCCGCGCCGGCGCGACGAAGGCGAGCCACTGGCGACCGAGCGCGGCCCACGCGCCGTCGCCGAGGAGGTGGGCGGGCAGGCCGCCCGCGGGCGACGAGAGGGGAGCAGAGGTGTAGTTGTTCGAGTTCATTGTGCCGTCAGTAGTGGCGCGGCGCTGGGGCGGGACCGGGGTTTTGAGCCGGAGCGGACGGGCGGCATCCGTGGTCGGCGATCGACCGATCCTCCATGATCCCAATGACTAACCGACCCGTTGAGTAATCCCGTTCCGTCTCCAGATAGAAGACAGGAGCCAGGGGAGGCGCGCTGGCGTCTCCGTTCAGTAGTCAAGGGAGTCAGTCATGCACCGGCTAGCCTTCCTGGGTAGTTGCGGGGGACTCGGCGGGTGTGGCAAGGACCCGCGAGGACATCGTCCAGGACCGAGTCACACCGGCACACAAACGCGTGATCGGCTCGAAGTTACCATGTTGCCGGTACCAAGTTCATCATACGAAGTCTTGTACAGAGGCCGTTAACTTTCCGCGTCCTGCCGAAACTGCTCAAGCTTGGGTGCCGTTCGCGGCTTCTCCGTCAATTCCGGCCGCGATCGTGCCCGACGACCCCTGCCAGCTCACAAGCTTCCTCAGCTGCGGCGTCTTTTTGTGCACGTGCTCCTCCATCCTGGCCAGCAGAACGTCCAGGTCCGAGATCGCGTCCAGAATGAAAGGTCCCTTGTTCAACATGATACACTCGGCCCTCGCACCCATCGCCGCATCGGTCTCCTCCCCCCTGCTCCTGAGCCCGCCCTTGACGAGGTTCTCGAGCACCTGCGTCGCCCAGATCACAGGCACCCCCGCCGCCTCGCCGAGCCAGAGGATCTCCTCTTGCATCTCGGCGGTGCGCGCGAAGCCGAGCTCGATGGCGAGGTCTCCGCGGGCGATCATCAGCGCGGCGGGTTGCCTGCCGGCGGCGCGCACGAGGATGTCGGGCAGGTTGCGCACCGCGCGGGCGGTCTCGATCTTGAGAATCACGGGCAGCCGGCGCGCCTTGGCGGGGTCCAGGGCCGCGAGGGCGTCCTGGAGGAGCGCGACGTCGTCGGGTTCCTGGACGAAGGAGTAGGAGATGCCGTCGGCGTTGGCGGCCGCGAACAGGAGGTCCTCTGCGTCCTTGGCAGTGAGCGCGGGCACGCGGAGGTCCGAGTCGGGGAAGTTGAGGCCCTTTTCGGGCTTGAGCTTGGCGCCGCCCTCCTTGCAGCGGTTGATGCGGGCCACGATCATGGGCGGGGCGGTCGCGGTGCGCTCCACCACGCACTGGATCTTGCCGTCGTCGATGAAGAGGTGGTGCCCCGGCGCCGCGGCCGCCAGCGCCTCTGGAAGCGTGCACTCGACGGCAAAAGCGACGTCGGCGTCGAACTCGGCAGCCAGGCCGCCTGGCGCTACCACGGCGAGGCGGTCGCCCACGACGGCACGCTTGGCCCCGTGCAGGGCCCTGCCCGCCCCCGTGCGGATCTTGGGGCCGGCCAAGTCCATGAGCACCTTCATCCTGCGGCCCGTGGCGCGCTCGGCCTCCCTGACGTGGCTGATCATCTTGCTCCACGCCTCGGCATGATCGTGCGCGCAGTTGATCCGCACGGCCTCCACGCCGCGCTCCGCCAGGCTCCTTACGAAGCCCGGGTCCGCGGCGGCCTCGGACGGCAGCGTGACGAGCAGCGCAGACGGCCTGCCTGCTGCGGGGGCGCCGAACAGCTCGAGGGCGCGGCGCCGCAGGGCTTCCTCGCCGGCGAAGAACTCGCGCGGGTGCGGCGGCGTCTCGCGCGGCATCCCGGCCAGCGCGGCGAGCGCGGCGCGAACGGACTGCAGGTTCGGCTGCACGCGCGACTCCAGCCGGCCGAGCGACGAGAGGCCGAGCGCCGTCAGCGCCCGCTGCAGCCCGCGCAGGTCCTGCCGCCGCAGCGACAGGTACCGCGCGAGGTTGTCGGCCGACGGCGCGAATTCCTCGCGCTCAACCCATTGCGCCCACGCGGCGCGCTGCGGGGCCGAGTCGGCCTCGATGTAGGACAGCAGAGAGGTGATTTGGGCGTGGAGTCGCGCGGCCTCCGCGGCCGGGTCGTGCCGCCCGGAATCGTCCTCGGCGTGGTGCGTGCCGTTGATTGCCGGCATGCTGTATGATTCGTGGTTGAGATTCCTTCGGGGACGAAGCGGAATTGTATGCGTCGGAAGGACGCCACCCTCAGGCTGAACGCGACCCCGTGCCGAGCACGCGGCACAGCCATCGGATCCGATGAGTCAAGCCGCCATTCAACACTCCAGATCTGCGCGAGATCATCGGGTGGAGGTCGTGGAGCGTGCTAAGCGAACGTTGGGGTTGCTGGCGTGAATGGGACCGGTTTGGATGGGATGCGTTGACCTCAAGGGGTAACGACGGCAGTTTGGAGGTCTCTCGCTCTACTATGATTGAGCGGCACAAAGAGATTACGGGAATACCGTTGCGGCATACGGTTGCTTGGAATAGCTGCTTTTTCGCTCTCTGATCTAGACCTTGTTGGCGCACTGGCACCACAGTTCGGAGCCGCGGCACTCGGCCTCGATGACGGCCGAGTTGGACGAAACCGGAAACTGGCCAGCGGCCTGGGAAACCCCGCACCCGTCGAGGCATCCGGCAAAGGCGGAGGTCCTGCGACCAACACGGATGAGCGTCGTCCACCAGCAGCACTCACGGCGGACACTTACGGGCAGAAGGAATCCCCGCCGGCGTACCTCTTCCACTCCACCTTGGCGGTCCAGGTGCGCTGGCAGTCCCCGCCGGCGCCCTCGCGAACGCACTGCGCGCGAATCTGGCGAGAGTTGGTCGGGCAGGGGCTCTGGCTGCCGAGGTAGGCGTCGGCGTAGATGTAGCCGGAGTAGCGAGAGGTGATGGACTTGCAGAGGTCGATGCCCTGCTGCACGGCGTTGGAAGAGAGGTAGTTGAGGCAGGGGGACTCGGGCCTGCGGTGGAGGTCAGGGAAAGTCGAACTGTGTTGGCGACGGGACCGAACTCACCAGTACTCGCAGAGCTGGACGGTGTCAGTGACCGGCGGCGGCGGCGGAGGAACCGGGGGCTGCACGCCAAAGGACTGCATGGTCCTCGTGCACCATCCCTTGGGGTCTTCGTAACCCGAGTCGCCCCAGACGCCGGCGTGGATGGGCCCGCACTCGAAGTAGGGCGTCGAGCCGTCGGCGGTGGCAGCGAGCTGCTCGCAGCAGGCCTTGTCGGTCCAGATGCAGTCGCGGGAGTTGAGGGACATGCAGGCGGCTGTAGAGGAGAGCCGGTTGGCAAACACGACGACGATCCGGCGCCCGCGTAAGCTTACCGTTTTGCCAGGCGGTGAGCTTCACAGGAACGTAGCTGTCGGAACCGTAGCCGTCCTGGAGGCACCTGAAGGCCGACCCGCCGTAGTTGGGCCCACCGGTGGGCGCCTTGCAGCCTCCGGAAGGCGGGGGCGGGGGAGGAACGCCGCATTGCTGGCGTCGACAACGAGATCAGCCGGGATCACGACCGATCAGCCCGGGGCAGGTCCCACCGTCTGGGGCATGTTCAGGTAGAGTTGCTGCCACGCCTCCTTGCACCACGGCACGGGGCCGCCTCCGGGAGGGCACAGGGCGCCGGGGACCATCTGGAGCGCGGGCTTGGCGAGCGGCTTGAGGACGGAGCAGCCGGCGTCCGAGAACCAGGTGCAAGTCTGTGCGGAGGGGGCGCAGCGGGTCAGGACCGCGCCAAATCCCGCCGGAAGTGCCGTCGTACGTTGTAGTCGCTGCCGAGGCACGAAATCTGGCCAGTCTCGCCGTAGACGGTGTAGGGCGTGACGAGGACATAGGCGTCATCAGCGCACGACTTGATGCAGCGGTTCGGCGAGCCCTTGGCGGACACGCCGCACCAGGCCGCGTGAGGGGTCGAGCCCCCGCAGCGGGTGCCGTCGGGCTTCATGCCGAACTGGTCCGAGGTGGCGAAGGGGCGGACCCAGATGAGGTTGTTCGTGCGGGCGCAGGCCTGGGCGAGCCAGCTGTCGCCGGCCGAGGTGTCGACGCAGCCGGCAAACTGCGGAGCGTCAAGTGCGAGGCGTCAGCGCGGTCCGATGGCGGCCAGGGAGGGGAACCGACCGCCCATCCGATTTCGTCAGAGAGCGGCGGCGGCGAGTACTGCGCGGCGGCGCCGGTGGTGGCGGCCAGCGCGAGCGCGGCGCCGGCGAGGAGGGCGACGAGCGGCATTGGAAGAAGCGTTGTCTGACGGTGTCCTTGCAACCTGACGGGGGGAGCTGCGGCTGCTTTTGAATGTCCCAAAGGGAATTGGCGGTCCCTACTTCCTGTTCAGGGGTTTCATCGACGGTCCAGACCTGCGCCCCACCGCCTCAGCTGCTGATCCAGCTGTGCCCCTTTTCCGGCTTCCTTTCCGCCTCGCCGCCCGCTGCGCCGATGTCCGATGTCCGTTTACCCGGTTGGTCCGGCAACATCTGGTCTACGCCTCGGACGGACGACGGTGAGCGAAAAGTCGGGCAATCCTCAAAGCTCGAACGACCGCTCCTGCTGACTAAACGATGGCTTAAGTTCCGAATCTCACATGATCGCACTTGCCACGACCCGTCAAGGACTCATCGGTCCACACAGAGCTCACCGTTCCAAGCACCCTGCCGGCCCATGTGTTGTTTCGGCCACCGCACACATTGTTCTGTTTTGGAGCACCCTCCACGGCATGACAATGCCGTCGAGACTGCGCATCCTGCAAGGGCGTCGTATCTATCCGCCCCACGCGGGGAACGGCAAGGAGTCGATCTCGCTGCTGGTTTACCGTCGGAGGCGATCACAAGGCGGGGCGTTGTCCGGACAATGAAGGCAGAAACAGGCACAGCCTTCGATACAAAGAGCAAACTGGCATCGCATTGCCGGGGCATCAGGAAAACTGCCCGCTTCGCCTTTAATTCCCGGTCCCGACCGCCTGCGCGCCTTAGAACATGCTCGGCAGGATCACGTTCTGCGGCCTCCGCCCCTCCACCACCGCGCTCGCCATCGTCTCGGCCGCCAGCCTGCGGATGTCGGCCGCGGCCTGCGGGGAGTAGTAGGCCACGTGTGAGGAGACGGCGAGGCGGCCGAGGAGCCAGGGCTCGCGGGCGCGGTACGCGGCGATCAGCCGGGAGGGTGGGTCCGCGGGGGGTTCGTCTGCGAAAACGGGCACGCGAGTCAGTTCAAAAGCCGTGGCGGGCGGCGCGACAAAATGCCCACCAGGCAAGCAATCCAACCCGGCCCCCGCCAGCTTCCCGCTCTTGAGCGCCTCGTACACCGCCTCGTCGTCCACGATCGGCCCCCTGGCCGTGTTGACCACGATCGCGCCCTCGGGCAGCAGCGCCAGCTGCTCCTTCCCGATCATCATGCGCGTCTCCGGGGTCAGCGGGCAGTGCACCGTGAGCACGTGGGATTGGCGGCACAGTTCGGCCAGGGAGCGCACGCGGCGGGCGCCGACGGCGAGCTCGGTGCCGTTGGGGACGTACTGCGGCGGCACGGATGGCGGGTCAGAGGGAAACGGCGCGGTCGGCACAGGCTGCCTGCCCACCGGATCGTAGCACACCACGTCCATCCCGAACGCCTTGCACCTCAGCGCGACCGCGGTCCCCATCCTCCCCAGCCCCACGATCCCGACGGTCTGCACGCCCATCCGGAGGATCGTCGGCACGGGGACGAGGCCCCACTTGTAGGGCGGGGTGCGCAGCGCGTCGTGCTGCATGAGCAGGCCGCGTCGAAGGGCCAGGATGAGGGCCATGGCGTGGTCCGCGACCTGCGAACAGGGCCGAGGATGACATCTCGCTGTAGACCCATTTTGCCAGACCGACGCACCTCGGTCGTCCCATAGTCAGGCAGGTTCATCACCAGCACCCCCCTCCTCTCCGCTTCTTTCCTGTCCACCCCGTCGTACCCCACACCCATCCGGCACACCGCCTTGAGCTTCGGGAACCTCGCGAAATCCTCCTTCGTCACGCGCCACTTGAGTATGCACAGGCCGACGACGTCCTCGCAGTCCTCCTGCCGGAGCTCGGCGATGGAGTTGACCGTGCGCAGGCGGAGCTCGACGCCGGGGCCGTAGATGGGCCCCTCGACGGCCGCGTCGGGGTACAGGCCCTCGGGGTACAGGACCACGGGTTTGGAGGGCATCGAGGCGGATGGAGGGGGAGGAGGGGCTGCGGAGCGTGGGGGACGTTTTCTGGAAGTTGAGCCGGTGCGGGCGATCGGCAACGCGTGGATCCTCGCCACGCGCCTGCGCCAATGCCCGGCAGAGTCCGCGCGTATCTCGCCGCGTCGCTCGACGGCTATATTGCCGGCGAGAACGACGAGCTGGACTGGCTCGGGGCGTCGGGCCCCGCGCCCGACTCGGAGCTCCCGGACGGCGTCCTGGGCTTCGAGGCTTTTATGGCCCAAGTCGGCGCGATGGTGATGGGCCGCCGGACGTACGACGTGGTCGCGACGATGGACGGCGCCCCGTGGCCGTACGGCGATATCCCCGTGCTCGTGGCCACGCACAGGCCGCTCGAAGGTGCAAGGCCGACCGTGCGTGCGGTCGAGGGGGACATCGCAGGCATCCTGGACCGGGCGATCGCGCTGGCGGGGGACAAGGATGTCTACGTCGACGGCGGGGAGACGCTGCGGGCCGCGCTGGACGGCGGGAGGGTCGACGAGGTCGTGCTGAGCGTGGTGCCCGTGCTCCTGGGCAAGGGCCGGCCACTGTTTGCGGGTCTGGAGGGGAGAAAACGGGTGGAGATTGCCTCACACTTGGACATGGGTCCTGCGATGCCCGGGATGGTGCAGCTCAGGCTAAGGTTCCCGAAGTGATGTGCGCCGGGAGCCCGCCCCATCCTTCTAGGTGGACTGGCACATGGCAAGAATCTTAAGAAACGTGCTCATCGTCAGCATGAAGTCGAGAGCCGTTGGTCAAACTCGTTCGTGACTGCAGGTCCTCGAGCGGATGTGGCAAATCGGGGGCCAACACTCCGCTGTCAGAAGACTACCGACATGGCCCGTCCGACCAGCAAGTAGCTCCAAATAGCTTGATCCGCATCCTCGGGATGTCTTAAAGAAGGTGTTTGCTGCCCTGCAGGTTCCGAGGTGGAAGGATAGGGGACGCGGTCCATGACGTTTGGCTGACTGCGGTCCGGCCCGGACGAGGAGCCGAACCGTCTCTCCGCAGCGCGGCCCCGCCCAAACAGGGCCGCCGGGCGTCACCTGTCGCACTTCTTCGTCCCTCCCAAGTTTCCGGACCTGTTTCCGGGGGCGTTTGCCGGCTCTTCTCGCGCAACCGCCCGGTCCCCCGCGCCGGCCGGCCAGCGCCACCGCCGCGCCGCCGCCATGGCGTCGCCGACGATCGCGATCGCCGTCAAGGATCTCAGCGCCGCGCCGCCGTCGCGCTCCGACAGCCCGGCGTCGCCCTCCACGCCGTCGCTGCTCTCGCCCGGCACCGCCGACGCCGGCCACCCGGCCGCCCCCGCGCCGCTCACCGTCTCGCGCCACGAGTCGGGCGGCTCGCTGCCGTCGAACGATGGGGAAAAGCCGCCGGACTTTGACCCGACCAGGCGGCGGAGCTCCGTCGCGCGCTTCTTTGGCTCGATCCTGGGCGGGGGCGGTGGCGAGAGGAGAGGCTCGTGGGTACAAATCTCGCGGCGGCAGGCCATACAGCTTGTTGCTCTTGTTGTGATTGGTTCTGACGCTCTTTGTCGCCAGGCACGAGTCGCCAATCGACAGGTCGCCGAACGGTTCGCCGCGCCTCCCCCCGCGGTCCCATTCCCCCGGCCTCGGCTCGGCCCCGGACCTCGCCCGGCGGCGGCCCTCGGAGATCGACCCCGCGGCCGGACGGCGCCGGCCCTCGGCCGCCGGCGCCTTCTTCTCCTCTATCCTGAGCCCCTTCACGTCTGCCAACGACGAGGGCTCGGTCTTTTCCCGGCGCGGATCCGTCATGTCCAACGCGTCCTCGCAGGGGGACATGGACGCCGGCCACGGCTCGCGCCTCTCGGACTACAAGATCGGCTCGACCCTCGGCAAGGGCCGCTTCGCGGTCGTCAAGGCGGCCGTGCACCTCCCAACGGGCCGCCCCTGCGCGGTCAAGATCATCGACAAGCCGCCGTCGGGCTCGGCATCGGCGCTCAAGGTGCGCCGCGCGTTCCAGAACGAGGTTGCGCTGCTCTACTCGGTGCGGGACCACCCCAACGTGCTGCACATCTTTGCCCACTTCGAGACGCCCTCGAAGTACTACCTCGTCACGGAGCAGCTCCACGGCGGCGAGCTCTGGGACCGCATCAGCAAGTCCCTCTTCCGCCCCTTCGAGGAGCACGACGCCGCGGTGCACGCGCTCGTGATCGCCTCGACCCTCGCGCACCTGCACGACCCCGACCGCGCCATCGTCCACCGCGACCTCAAGACGCCCAACCTCGTGTACCGCGCCAAGCCCACCACGGGGCGGGACCGGTACGACCGCATCTACGACCCGCGCTCGCTGGTGCTGGTGGACTTTGGCATCGCCCGCCGGTGGTGGCTCCGCGGGATCGAGGACCCCCCCTGCGACATGCTCCCCGAGGAGCAGGAGCGCGAGCGCGAGCGGGAGGAAGCGCCCCCCGAGGGCCTGTTCGGCAAGGGCGACGAGGACTGGGAAGGGCCGGGGATCATGATGACGCGGTTCTGCGGGAGCCCGCTGTGGATGGCGCCCGAGATCGTGCGCGGGCACGGGTACGGCCGCGAAGTCGATCTGTGGAGCCTGGGGGTGATCTGCTACGGCCTCCTGACGGGGATCGCGAGCCCGCTCCCGGGCTTGTCGGCCACGGGGAACGACTACCTGCCGCTGCTGCACCCGCCCTCGGGGGGGATCGACTACCCCTCGCCGCCGCTGTCCGAGGCGGCGATCAGCTTTTTGAACGGGCTGCTGTGCTGGAACCCCAAGGAGCGGATGACGGCGGGCATGTGCCTTGAGCACAAGTGGATCACGGACGTGGTGGGCGGGGACTGGAAGCGCTGGGAGTCGCTCGTGCGCGCGTGGGCGGGCAAGCGGGCGGCGGACAGGCGGGAGGCGGCAGAGTCGCCGATGGCCATCGCGGGGTTGGGGACTGGGGAGGGGGAGATGGCAGGCGAGGCTGGGGAGTGGAGGGTGACAGAGTGGGCGGACATCGTTTCTTGACTCGGAAAAGTGTAGTGCGAAGGGACACGAAAGCGCTGCTATTAGATATCCCACGCCCCATGTCGAGATACAACGACGACCTAAAGGATGATGCTGCGAGATCTGCTCCTTCCCCCGAAGTGGTAGTTTTGCCTCCATCCGCTGAACAGGATTTCGGATCCCTCCATCCATCTCTAGAAAGGAGCATCCGCCCAGTCCGGTTCGTCATTGTCCTCGATGAATTCGCTCTGCCGTCAAAAGCAACGGTTTCTGACATGTACTGGAACCCGGTCCCTGAAGGCGTTGCTTTCGCCCCTTCTCTTTGCTTGCAAATAGGGCGTGATTGTCGGGGGTAGGCTGCCCTCGTGTCCGATGACAACCCTCATGGTTTTGGTGTATGGAGCCATCCGTAGTTCCTTGGATCTCGTCTGCTCGGCTGCCAGATCACCTTGCAATTGTGTAAGCTTCGTCTTGCGGTTCTGAATCATCGCCTTGTGGCTCTCCACGGCTTGAAGGGCGAGATCGAGATGAGTCTGGAGCGAAGAATCCATGTGGACTTCGTGCAAGTCTGCCGGTCCCTGTGAGATTGTCAGCAACATTTTTAACCTGTCGAGAGACGGCGGGCGTCTACCATCGATTCCGCATCGGCAGCAACGATTCAATCCGAATGATCAGAGGAACGCCATTGCTTTGCGTGCACGGGATCGGATGTCAGTCGTGTGAAGCCTGAGCCCACGCTACCCTGGACTCTCGACTCGCTTTCATTCTCGGTCGCAGCAGGTATCCTCGGATTGTGTCAGGACGGGGCGCGGGGGACCCGTAAAGACCTGTGTTGACGACGTTGAGGAGTCACTACACAGCACTGCGCCTAGTCTTCCCTCGCCGGGGACCACCGTCCCCCTTGCCCCGACGCCGGCGCGTTACATCACCCCCCCCCAACCGCCGCGTAGGACCCGGCTTGTCCGGAAAGCGGCGGTGAAAGTCGGCAACGGCGTCGGGGGCGTGCTGGAGGTGCTCCCACGGTTCCCATGAGCGCTCCGATGGAGGAAAGTCCTTCCAGTCCACCAAGTACTGCAAGTGATTGCGGAATCGGCGGGAATCCAGGATCTGGTTAACCTCGTACTCGGGTTCGCCGTCAATGATGTCCGGGGGTGGAGTCTCTGCGACGCGGCCGGGAAAATCGGCGGTGTCCGAGGGAGTATAGGGTTCGAGAAGCGAGACGTGAAAAACGTCATGAATGCCCATCGTGGGCGGAAGATCCAATCGAAACGCAACGGGATTGATCTGCTCCTTAATGCGGTAGGGCCCGAGGTAGCGAACGTCGAGCTTGCGAGACGGTCGACGCGTACGAATATTGCGCGCCGATAGCCAAGCACGGTCGCCGACGCGGAAAACGGGAGCATCCTCACGACTGACGTCTGCGGAGTCTTTGTAGCGTTCCTGGGCCCGCTGGAGGTTCTCGCGAAGGACGTCGTGGAGGGCGCGAAGCTCCCTGATGCGTTCCTCGGCGGCGGGAACGCGCGGCGCGTCGGGTGCTAAAAAGTCGGCTCGCGGGTCGTAACCGTAGTTGGCGCGGAAAGGCGACATGCCAATGCTGGCGTGCACCGAGTTGTTGTACGCGAACTCGGCGAGCGGGAGCTGATTGAACCAGTCGTCCTGGGCGTAATTGACGTAGGTGCGGAGGTACTGCTCCAAAATCTGATTGATGCGCTCCGTCTGGCCGTCCGACTCGGGGTGCGCGGCCGAGGAGCGGTAAAGCTTGATGTCCATGAGTCCAAGAAGCCTTTCCCAGAATTTGGCGATGAATTGCGGTCCGCGGTCGCTGACGATGTCGAAGGGGAAGCCGTGGAGGCGGAATATTTCGCGAAGGAAGAGCCGAGCGGTGTCGTCGGCGGAGAAGTCCTTCCGCGCGCCAGCGAAATGAGCCTGCTTGGTCGACCGATCGGCCACGACGAGCACGGCGTCGAATCCCTCGGACTGGGGCAGGTCCGTGACGAAGTCCATACTGATCGAACGCCAAGGTCCGTCCGGGATTGGAAGTGGCTGGAGAAGGCCGTGCGGGGCATGGCGCGGGGCCTTGGTTCGCGTGCAGGTCTCGCAGCTCCGAATGTAGCGGGCGACGGTGTCCCAAACACGCGGCCACCAAAAATCTCGCAATATGAGCTCCACAGTCTTGCGAATTCCGAAGTGGCCGGCAGTAACGGCATCGTGACGGGTTCGGAGAAGCTCCGTCCGAGACTTGCCGACCGGCACGAAGATGAGACCGTCGCGGTAGAGAACGCCATCAAGAAGATGGAAACGAGAAACGGACGCGTCGTGAGCCTCCAGAAGAGCGATAATGCGACGGGCGAATGGGTCCTTGGCCGTATCGCGACGGATCATGTCCAGGAAATCCAACGAAGTCGCGTGGAGCGCGGCGACCAGGTGCGGCCCGAGGAGCGTGACGCGCTGTTGCGTAGAGACATCGTCGAAGTTGCCCGGAACGTAGTCGGAGCGGCGAGAAAGCGCGTCGGCGACGACTTGATCGGTGCCGGGTCGATGCTTCAAAACAAAGTCGTAGCCCGCGAGGGTCATGGCCCATCGAGCCTGACGGCGATTGAGCATCTGCTGCTTCATGAAGTACTCCAGGTTCTTGTGGTCCGTGAAGACGTCGACTTTATGCGGGCTACCCTCGAGGTATCGCCGCCACGCCTTGAACGCGTCGACAACTGTGAGTAGCTCCTTGTCGTAGATCGGGTAGTTGATCTCCGCCGGCTGGAACTTCCGGGAATGAAACGCCACGGGATGCATAAGCCCGTCGTCGGGGGCGGGCTGCGACAGCACGGCTCCGAGGGCGAAGTCGGAAGCATCTGCCTCAACTGTGTACGGAACGGCTGGATCGGCGTTACGCAGGAACGGAGCCGAAGTGAAAGCGGATTTGAGCGCATCGAAGGCTGCGCGAGCTTCCGGCGTGAAACGGAACGGATCGCCCGGCTTGAGCTTAGTGAGGTCCGTGAGCGGAAGTGTGATCTGCGCGTAGTCCTTGATGAAGCAGCGGTAGAAGTTGGCAAAGCCGAGGAAGCTTTGGAGCTGGCGAAGGGTCGCAGGCTCGGGCCATGAGGTGATGGACTCGACCTTGGAGGGGTCCATGATGACCTTGCCGTCGCCCACGATGAACCCGGCGTACTCGACGGTCGTAACATCGAACGAACACTTGGAGAGCTTCGCGTACAGGTGGTTGTCCCGGAGGCGCTGCAGAACCTGGCGCACATGCCCCGCGTGATCGGCTTCGTTCTCTGAGAAGATCAAGATGTCGTCGAGGTAGATCGCGACGAAGATGTCGAGTACGTCATGGAAGATGCTGTGCATGAAGCGCTGGAAGATGGCCGGCGCATTCATGAGGCCCATGGGCATGACGAGGTACTCGAACTGGCCGTAGCGGGTGCGGAAAGCCGTCTTCCACTCGTCTCCTTCGCGGACGCGAATCTGACGGTAGGCTTCGCGGAGATCCAGCTTGGTGAAGATCTTTGCACGGGAGAGGCGGTCCAGAAGGTCGGAAATGAGCGGGATCGGGTAGCGGTCTCGCTTCGTGATCCGGTTGAGACCGCGGTAATCCTCGCAGACGCGAAGCCCGCCGTCCTTCTTTTTTGCAAAGATGACTGGAACCCCGCTCGGAGAATCCGAAGGGCGGAGACGCCCCGATGCGGAAAGCTCTTCGATGTGCTTCCGGAGTGCCTCGGATTCGACTTCGGAGAGGCCGTGGAGACGTCCAGAAGGAGGGACTGCCCCTTCTTCGAGTTCGATTGCGCAATCGAAACCGGGACGATGCGGCGGCAGTGACGATGCAGGCTTGTCCGGGTCGAAGACGTCCGCGAAGTCGGCGTACTGCGATGGGATCGTGGGCTCGGCGGCGGCCGCGCTTGCAGCGCGCGCAGCGGGGTCGGAGACCATGGCGACGAAGATCTGTGCGTCCTTGCGCTCGCGACGCATCTCGGCGACAAACTGGCGCGCCGAGAGATTAGCGATCTTCACCTTAGGCGGCGGAGGCGGAGGTACTTCCGGAGGCGCGCCCCGACCGGTCCCATCGGCCGGGGTTGGCCTCGGCGGTTGTTCGTCGACCCCGCGGCCCAAGGGGACGGCCTGCGGAGGTCTGCCTGCGTCGCCCGATCCCATGGAAGCCGAAAAAGAAGCCGTGTGTGGGTATTCGGACTCCGTGATGTCCTCGAGGATGGTCCGGTCGCTGGCCTGGCTGGAGGCGGGGTCAGCAGCTGGGAGACATCCACCGGCAGAGACGGATACGTCCACCGGGGCCGCCCGGCTGGCGCCTTCAGCCGGGCTTGTCTTTGGCGGTTCCTGATCCGCCGCCGGAGCCTTAGGCCCGCTCAACGGCGGGGAAACTCCCGGTGCGAACGGGCGAGGGATCCGCAGGGATCGACGGGACCAATCGAGCGCCGCGTTCACGAACTCGAGGTACGAGAGTCCGAGAACGACCGGAATCGACGCGCTGATGATGTTGAAGCTGACTCCGACGGTAATGCCATCGGCTGTCAGTGCGACGGGCTCCGTCTCCTGGGTGACGTCGCCCGACGAAATAGGCCGCCCGTCCACCACGTCGAGCCCGAAAGGCGTGGAGCGCTGCAAGCACGAGTATCCAACGCAGCGCGCGAAAGCCTCGTCCATGAAGCAGGCGTCGGCGCCGGAGTCCACGAGTGCGTCCACGATCCGAAGCCGGCCGTCCGGAAGCACGATGCGCACGGGAATGACGAAGGAAGGAACCGGGTCGGACCGGAGCAGAGGAAATGGCGGCCGCCCGGAAGACGCCGCCAAGCAAGGGGCACGGGAAAACTGAAGACTTGTATTGGCATCGCCAGCGTCGGAGGTGCCCCGGAATCCGAGCTGGCGTTTCAAAAAGACGACGATGCAGACTTGGCGGGGCAAAAGGCCTTGACGTGACCGGGCTGACCACAGTAAATGCAGAGCCCCTCGCGAAGGCGGCGCTGGCGCTCCTCCGGCGTCAGCTTGGCGCGCGACCCTGAGGACGCCGAGCCTGAAGCCCCGCCCGGCTGGCCAGATGCAGACGCGGAGCCCAGCACCATCGGCACGGGGCCGGAAGCACTTGCGGAAGGAGCTGCCGGAGAGACATGCGATCCGATGGGCACCGACTGCATCGCTCCGGGGTAGGGATACCCAGAGGTGGGCCGGTCGCGGCTCCGAGCTTTGCGCAGCGCAGCTTGCTGCTCGGAGAGGCGAACTTGAGCAGCAAATGCGATCTTCTTCGCTTCCTGGTACGTACTGGGCTTCGAATGCTGGCCCATCTGGTTCACGATCTCCGCGGAGAGGCCAGCCAGGAACATATCCATGAACGTGGCATCACTGTAGCCCTCGACATCCGGCTTCAGGCTTTCAAATTCGACTGCGTATTCGGCCAGATGCCCGGGCTTCTGGACGAGTGCATGGAGCGCATTGACGGCGGAAGTGTGTCGAAGTGGCATCTGAAAGGTAGAGAGAAACTCCTCGCGAAGCGAGATCCACGAGGGCGCAATCGTCCCGGAGCTGCTCTGCTGGGCAGCAAACCAGCGGAGCGCATCGCCCTTGAGAAGCAGACTGAAGAACGCGATCTTTTGGGCGTCCGAGGCAAGCTCCGGCTTGAGCTCGAGCGCGTTGTCGACCTGCATCATGAAGTAACGGGTGCGTGCGTGATCGGTCCCGTCGAACTTGTCCGGGGTAGGCACGTTGATCGGTTTCGCGGTTGGGGCAGCAGCGGCGTGCTGGGGCAGGAACCCCATGCGCGCGACAGAGCCGACAAACGCGTCCGTGAGCGCAGCGGCGGACACCGAAATCGGAGCAGACAGAGGAGCGTGCTGCGCGACGTGGGTTGCTTGGGAAGCGCGGTAGGTGGCGACTTGGGCACGGATCGGGAGCGCGATGAACTCGGGCTGAGCGTCGCCGAGGGCGTCCAAGAAGCTGACGAAAGCAGCACGCTCCTGCGGCTCGAGGGTATCAAGGAAAACCCTTTCGCGCTCGATAAGGACTTCGACGGGAGTCTGGGGGTCCGGGGTCGCGGAGAGGAGATCGCGGAGAGCGTCGGCGCCAGCCATGCTGCACCGAGGGCGAGGTCACGGGGAACGGGAAACGTGGATTCAGGGTTGGAACGTCGTCAAACTGTCAGGACGGGGCGCGGGGGACCCGTAAAGACCTGTGTTGACGACGTTGAGGAGTCACTACACAGCACTGCGCCTAGTCTTCCCTCGCCGGGGACCACCGTCCCCCTTGCCCCGACGCCGGCGCGTTACAGATTGGGATGATGACCCAGACAAGCGGTGTGTCAGCAAGCAATCCTCCTCTATCTCTCACTTCCATCAGACACAGCACACACGCCACGCATCAGAAGCCTCGGACCGCCATCACCACGTTGTACGCAAAAACCCCCACGATCGTCGCCGCCAGCAGCACGAAAGAGGCGTAGGCCACCGGCACGTCGTCCACCGGGAACCAGGGCGGCAGCGTGCGGAACTCAGCCGAGCGGAAGGTTGGCGGAAGCGCCATCTCCGATCCCATCGTGGTCGGCGACAGGATGCCGAAAGGGTCCTCGCCCTCGGCCTCGGAGCGGTAGTTGGCAAACACGTCCCCGCCCGTGTCCGACTGGACCTCGACCGAGTCGTCCGTGCCGACGCGCACGTCCACCAGGTCCTGTTCCGCCTCGTCAGCAAGATGCACGGCACGCTTCCTGGGTCCGGAGCCGTCCCCTTCCCCGTCCGGTGGGTGCGAAAGCGGCATGGGCAGCGGGGGAGGGATCGATGGCAAAGAGGGCAAGGAGGGAAAGGATCCGTGAATAGGCGTCTCGGGAAGCTGGGGGATCTTGGGCGCCGAAAGCCTGGATCCGCCGCTTTCGATATCGAGCTTCGGCACCGTAGGCGCCGGAGGCGGAATAACCTCGGGCTCTTCCTGCGGAGCGTCGGCCAGGTCCATCGAGGGGCGTGCCAACGGCATCCTGCCCGATGGGAAGGAGTCGCCGTCCGCGGGCAGCGAAAACACCGACTCGACGACGATGCTCGGCGTGGTGGGGATGGATACCGGTACCACCGGCACCATTCCATCGACAGTTTCGCTAGTTCCTGCTTCGCGGATCCTCGGCAGCGTGGGAGTCGCGGGGGAAACTTCCACCGACGGGCTCGGTCCCGCTGGCGAGGCCATGATGGGCGGCAACGTCCGCGGAATGAGCTCAGGCAGCCGCGAACGGGTCTCCAGCACGGGGAGCGCAGATTCCGGTCCCGTAGGCAGGGGGTTGCTATCCCGCCGCGGGCCAGAATCCGTCCGCGCGCTGAGCATTCCGCTTGACGAGGAAGCCCGGCTCACGTTCACAGGGGGGATCGCCAGGCGTAGGTTTGACGACGTCTTTGTCCGCCGCCGGGGAATGGTGGCCCCGCCGGGCGCGTGTGCGTCCCAGGATCGGTCTCGCTCCAAGCGCTGCTCCTCCTTCCACGAACCGCCCCTTCCGACCGGTTGCCGCGGCCGCGGCACCACACCCCCGGCAGCCGATCGCTCCCATGCCTCCAGCGAAGCGCGGGGATTGGGTCCGCTTTCGACCATGTCGTCGGTCCAGTCCGATCGCGCTGCGTCCGTCGATTCCGTGCCGGTGGTGTCCGTCCCGCCCGTTCCGCCCGTATCCCGCGAAACGAGCTGCTTCTCGCCGCTGCTCGGCGTGCTTCCGATGAAACTCGCCGCCCAGCGCGAGATGTTCCAGCTTCCCGAGCCCTGCTGCGTCCGATCCCACATGTTGGCCGGCACCGGGAGCCCCGGCGACTCCTCCGTCGCCGGCGTGATGGGCGCCACGGGCCCCTTGGTGATGCCAAACAGCGAGCCCTTCATCTCGGTGAAGGTGAGCGCATTGTTGAGTTCCTCGGCCAGAAAGCTCGACTTGCCCCTCGCCGTGCGCTTGCGCTGACGCGCCAGCGTGCTCGGCGGGACCATCGGCGGCGGCGGCGGCCTCTGTGGCGACGGGCTGCGCGTCGACCGGCTGGAGACGCTCCCTTTCTTGGCGCTCCCCGCCGCGCTCGACCTCCGCCGCCCTGCAGGCACCGGCGGCGGCGGCGAAGCCCTCCCCGATTCCCCCGAGACCGAGACCGACCTCGCCCTCTGCGTGCTCGTGGCTCTCAGCGAGCTCGCCTCCCTCGATACGTCCAGCCCCCCGCTCCTTCCCCGCGCGGGTGCCTCGTCGAACGCGATGATGCTCCCGCCCCTCCCCACAACCGCGGGGCCGGCCGGCACCCGCGGCATCAGCCAATCGTCCTCCGTCAGCACGTCGTCCCTGTACACCGCCGGCACCGCCATCTCCACTTCCACGGGCGTCCGCGGCGGCGACCCGGCGTCCTGCCTGACGGGCGTCGTCGCCGGTACCGCCGTCACATGCCTGTTCCCCGGCGTCCGCGGCAAAGTCCACGTTCCCAACCTGGCCTGCGCATGCGGCCGCGGCAGGCTCGCGTGGCCCCGCGCCAGGGCATCGAGCTCCGCGGGCGCGAGCTCGGGCGGCACAGCGGCCATCCGCACGCCCTCGTCTGTGTGGAATGAGGCGGAGCCCATGGGGCTGGGGACGGGGCTGACGCGCTCCCCGTTCCCGTGCCAGTCGCCCGGGCCCAGCGGGGGCGTCAGACCGCCGTGCGTGGGCGTGCCGGGTGCGGAGCCCGAAGTCCACGGCCCGCGCCCAAAGTAGTCTCCGGCACCCTCGCCGTCTTCCTCGAGCCTGGCCGAGCCAGGGGCTGCACGCATTGCGCCGACCTCCTCTTCGGGCGGCACCACGTTGATCGACATGGGCGTCTCCGGGGTCGTGGCCGGCGACACGAGCGGGGTGCGGCTGCGCTCCGAGGTCCGGGATCGCTTCTCCTCCTCGTACTCGTCCTCGATCTCCTCCTCCTCGAACTCGGACTCCTCCAGGGCGTCCAGGTCCGCGACGAACGCGACGACGGTCTTGCTCCACGGGTGCACGGCCAGCAGCAGGTCCTTCTGGTGCCGGTCGAGGCACACCCCGCCGCGCTCGTTCCAGTCGGCGAGGAAGCGGCGGGATTTGAGGTACACGAGTAGGGGGAGGAGGAAGTTGGCGGAGGAGGTGGCGATGAGGGAGGACCAGAGGATGAAGGACTGCAGGCCGGCGCCGGATTGAAGGGGGATGGCGATGAGGAAAGGGAGCACGGCGGAGAGGAAGGTGCCAATAACTGATGGGAGCTTTGTCAGGTCGCACCAAGCGCAGGCGAACACGCTTTCGACCCACTCTTGCCGCAGATCCGGTTCTGGATCAGGTTCTGGTACACGATGATGACAAAGATGGGTATGCTGGTCATGAGGCTAGCGATGGGGTACAGGTATGTCGTGACGCGGGTCCATATGCTGGCATCGGGGCTGGAGCTGATGATGGTCAGCAGGTTGGAGTTGGCGGGCATGGTGAAGGCCAGGGCGCCGAAGAAGCCGACGAGGATGTAGAGCAGCTGGGTGACGATGGTGACGGACCACAGGGAGCGGGGGATCGAGACGGCCGGGGCGCGAACGTTGACCCAGGAGGGGATGGTGGTCACGTAGGCGTAGTTGAAGAGCACGGTGCCGAAGACGCTGCCCAGGCCCGGGACGTCGAAGGCGGGAAGCCGGGCGGGGTCGAGGCCCTCGCTGGAGAAGAAGGTGATCCACGTGATGAAGATGACGAACGTGAGGACCGTCGCGATGACCTGGACAAAGATGTTGTCGGCGATTTTGGTCAGGCCCAGCGGCACGATCATCACAACCGTGACCTGTGGATGTATCGAGTACAAACAGTTGCGTGATCAGCGGCGTTCACTGAGCACCAGCGGTCCGACCACCCACGAGGTAGCCGTAGCTGAGGAGCAGAAAGTCGTCCCCGAAAGGCGAGTTGCTCGAGCTCACGGCCGTCGGGCACGTGGTCATGAGCGTGCCGTCCTTGACAATGATGCCGCAGGTCTTGTGGAAGATCTCGATGATTATGTTGTCCATGGTCTGGATCGAGATGATGATCGAGGCGATGTTGGTCGACTGCAGCGACAGGAACAGGATGATCTGCGACAGGTACGACGCGATGGGGCCGAAGTAGAAGGAGATGAGGGTCGAGAACTCGACGATCCCCTGTGCCGGTGGTGAGCACGAGTCTTCGGGGTTCGGCGCGCTGGACCCCCCACCTTGAACCTCCTGTTGCCCGGCACGCTCTGCATAGCCTCGACAATGAACAGCGACGCAAACGACGCCACCGCCCCGTAGACAATGATGGCCAGCACGGGAAACACCCAGCCGGCCTGCTGGAACAGCAGCGGCACGGCGACCAGCCCCGGCCCGGTCATGTTGTTCCCTAGCAGCGACACGCTTCCCAGCCAGCCGACCGTTTTCACGAGCAGCATGCGCTGCCACGTCGGCGTGCGTGCGAGCTCCAGCGCCGGGCCGGCCAGCGCGGTCGCGTGCCGCGAGGCGCTCGCGTAGATCCCCGACGATTTGATGGTTGCGCCGAGGCCGACCTCCGTGCCGCGCTGCGAGAGCCCGCGGTCGAAATCCGGCGAGTACGGTATGTCCGGGCCGCCGTGCACGGTGCCCTGGTCCGCCGCGGGGCCGCCGCGCCCGGTGCCGGGGTCCCCGCAGGCCGCCGCGTCCGGCCCCGGCGGGGCGCCGCCGCCGCCCGCCGCCGGCCCGCTCCCGCTCATGGGCGCTCAGCTAGGCCTGGGATCCCGGTCTGCCCGAAATGCCAGCCCCATTTGCTGGGCAGTGAGTCCGCAATCCGTGGGCAATCAAATCAACAGCGGCCGCCGGGCCGCCCGACCCGCTACCCTGGAGGCGCTCGACCTCGAATCGCGAGTTCGGAATGGAACCTCAACGTGCCTAGCCCTGCTCTACATCTGTCTCTCTTATTCCATTTGCACTCTGCCAGGATCTCCCCTCACAAGTTCACCGGTCGAGAACAGCCTCCAGCCCTCCAATCACCTCCTCCTCCGTCGCCGTCCCCAGCCCCGCCGCTTCGAGCCACGCATTGGCGGCATCCAAGCACGTGCCCCAGGAGCTCTGGTACCCCGCGCCACCGTGACCGTAGCACGCGTAGAGCTTCCCCGACACGCGGCCGACGCGGGTGCCGCCGCGGCGGGTGGGGCGCAGGCCCGCGGCGTCGCGGATGAACTCGACGGGGCCGAGGTTGGGGAGTTCGATGGAGCGGGGGAGGGTGGCGGTGCGCTCGAGGATGGAGGCGGCGGTCGCGGGGTCGGGAACCAGGTTCCTGTGCCGGCAGAAGGTGTCAGAGATAAAGGGACGTCAAGCGCTTCGAGCGGCTGAGCCCACCAATCGCCGGCCTGGTACGTGCCGCCCAGAATCACGGTGCCGTCGCCCCGAGGGATCACGTAGGACCATTCCGCGATCCGCCCGCAGGTCGCCTTGACGTCGGGCGCCCGGACGACCACCACCTGCCCGCGCGTCGGGTAGACGTCCGCGTCCTCGATCCCGCCGAGTTCGCGCGCGCCGATGCCCGTGCAGACAAAGACGGCGTCGGGCTGCTCCCCGCCAGCGGCGGGGTGGCCCACGAGGACCTCATCCACGTGCTTGACCGGGTCGATCGCAATGACCTCCCCGCCCAGCTCCTTGACCAGACCCTCCAAAAACAACAGGTACCTCGGGCTATCGAAGCACACCGTTTCGAACGCGTACCCCGCGTCTCCCCCGTGCCGCTCGAGTTCCTCTGGCGTCAGCGCCCTGAACCCCGGGCAAAAGGTGCGGAACCACGGTGCCTCGGGGAACGACGGCGCCGAATCGATCTCCGCCCCCTCGGCCGCCGCCTTCTTGCTCCGCACGTCGATCGCCGGCATCCTCCGCACGTGCGTCCTGCCCGAAAACCGCGCCAGCAGCCCGTGCACCACCCTGAACGTCGCCCCGTCCCACTTCTGCTCCCTCGCCTCGTCATCCAGCGCGAAAGAGTGCCAGTTCGCGCCCGCCACCGGGCTCGCGTACCGCGGGTCGCGGCCGGGCGCCGAGGGCGTCGCGGTGCCGAGCACGCGGAGGGAGAAGGCGCGGCCGAGGGCGCGGAGGTGCAGCGCCAGCGTCGAGGCGAGCGTCAGGCCGACGACGCCGGCGCCGAGGACGGCGATGCGGAGCGGCGGGTCGGCGGACATGGCGGGCGCGGTTGGATCGGCGGCGCGGATGTTGGCCGGGGCGGAGGATGGGCGATCGGTTGATTGATCGACGCCGTCTCTTCAAGCGTCGCTCTCGTTTCGATCCGCTGTGCGGGCGAAGCGGGATAAGCATCATCGATGAGCACACGGCAGTCTGGAGGTCGATTCTTCTCAACGGCGCCGGCGCTATTCCAGCGCCACCCGGGTCAAGTGACCATAGTTTAGTCGAACGACCTCCTCTGCTGGATCCCACTGACGACGCTTGGGAAACCACCAACGTTTTTTGGACCGGGACCGTTTGACAAACCGGGCGGGGTCGCGTCGGGGCTGGTTCAGCTGTCTCCCAGGGACCAGAGACGGCCAGCGCTCCAGATCTGTGGTTTGCCCGACCGACGCGGATCACTGCGAATCTCGACAGTAAAGCCTATGGCCCGGAGCGGGGGAAGAGGAAAGAGGTCACGGCAGTGCTCTTCCGCTCGATGAAGGCCGGGCATTGCAGCGAATGGGGTGCTGTGAGGCCCGACATCCTCGTCCGTGAGGCCGCAGTGGCTGGGGACGAGATGGGGACGCAGGTCGGAACTCAACGGAAGAGCTGCGTAGCTCGCATCTGCCACAAGGAGTGACAGCACAGTCCACAGCCATGCCACGACCGGCCAGCGTCCTGCACCGAGGGAGCAGTCGGGCGCCGGCAAACGCAAGTGGGATAGCCAGGGACCGACGTCATCGTTAGGGACCCCATCCCGTCCCTCCGATCCGACGCGCCCCTCCGCAAACGGAATGGAATCTGCCATGGCCTCACCCCTCCTCGTTTCGATCCCGTCTTCGCCGGCGCCGTGGTCCCGCCGCCGTTCCGCACCTGCACCGGCCCTCTCCGACACGCCGCCGCCCTCCCCTGCGTCCCTTGCCTCGCGGCCCAGCCTCCCTTCGCTACCTTCGGGCGCCCCTTCGGCCGACGGTCTGTTTGCCCATGGCCACGCTCGCCGAAAGAGGTACCGCGCCGTACGGACGGTCGGTGTGGGCAGCGAAGGGGTCGTCAAAGCCGCGTACTCCTTGGAAACCGGACTCCTCGTCGCCCTCAAGGCGAGCACGAAGGCGGACTTACCCCTGCCCGGCGGCGGTGCTCTGCACGAGTCCTATTCGACCCGTCTGCGGAAGTGGGAGGAGGACGTAAAGGCCCTGCGGGCAGCGGCCGACGTCCTGGCTTCCATGGACCACGCACATATCCTGAACGTGTTCGACGTCTTTGAGACCGAGCGGAAGGTTTACGTTGTGTCCGAGCTCGCACAAGGGGTGGGTGACGTCGGACCGCCGCTGCCGCCCTCAGGCCCTCATCGGCTTCCGCGCAGGACCTCCTTTCCTACCTCAAATCCGTCGGTGGCAGACTCGATGAGAACGCAATACGGCAGATTATGGCCGGCGTGCTATCCGGTCTCAGCTACCTCCACTTCAGAGGTATCGCGCATCGCGACATAAAGCCCCACAACATCCTCCTGCGCGACTTTGCCGACCCGACATCGGTGTGCCTCGCCGACTTTACCGGCGCCCACATCTCCGATCCGGAGAAGGAGTGCGAGAGCCGAAACATGAAGACGATCATCGGCACCCCGTTCTACATGGCTCCCGAGCAGGTCTCCGGGGCCCCTTACACGGACAAGGTGGATGCATACGCGGCGGGCATCGTCGCGTACCAGCTCGCCTTCGGGCGCAACCCCTTCGAGCCCAGCAGCTCCTTCGAGGAGCTCTACGGAAAGATCCGCGAGGGCAGGTGGACCTTTCCCGAGGGCGAAGGCTCCTCCCTCCTCCGCGACTTTATCCTGAAGCTCATGTGCGCGGACCCCTCGCAGCGCTTGTCGGCCCGGGACGCGCTCGCGCATCCCTTCCTCACGTGTGCGCCCGATGTGGATAAGGACATGTCTGGGACGCTGGTCGTGTACGAGGAGAGCTCGGGCGAGCTGCGGTGCGCAGCGACCAGCCCGGTGGACACGAGGTGGGCCAAGGAGAAGCTGATGGCGGAATGGGTGGAATGGAGCCACAAGAAGTGATGCTGGGTCTGCAGCCTGGAACGCTTCGGCAAAACCATTCGGTGGCTGGGCACCTTGAGTGATCAGGGCCTGTGTACAGACTCCGAGCAAGCTTGGTTCGAATAGCATACTCGACCGGGAATCATCAAGAGCGAGATGTTCTGCCCAGCGAGCAATCACCCGGGCTTCGGGATGAAGGGACGCGCTTGAATGCTCTGTTTGTCCGCCCGCACGGATAATCGCTGTGGAAGCGCCACCAAACACCCCGGAACCTCGAAACGCGCGCGCCTCCACCTCGAGAGCTCCTCCGCGGACAAGGCCCCGGCCGTCCTCCACGAAAGCTTCTCCTCTGGCCCCGCAAAGCGGCCCCACCGCTCCCACGCGCGCGCGCGCTCTAGAAAGATGGGCTCCGTTCTCAGCACGTCAATGGGCGAGACCATGGAGAAGAACCAGGTCAAAATGATGGAGCAACAACGGGCAATGATGCTGAAGCAGCGGGAAGTCCAAATGGCGACGCAGGTGACCTCGTTTCGCGTCGGCGGCGGACACTTCGTGACTCCCTCGCCCCCAGCTCGCCATGGCACGCGACAACTTCAAGTGGTTCGCCGCGTTCTACGGCATTGCCGGGGTTGGACTCCTCAACGGATTCCGGCACACGAAGAAGCCGGCCTTTATCGCGCCGCTCGTTCCGTTGACCTTTGCCCTGGCTTTCCAATGGGATCTGGCCCGCGGGGCCAAGTTCGAGCGAGTCAGGGCCGAAGCGGACTCAATCCTGGAGAAGGAAGCTCAGCTCTTCGAGCTGCCTGAGCACAACCGCCTAATATCGGCATCGGAGTACCGCAGCATCTTCGGACTATCCAAATGATCGCGGTCTTGGTTGCTGTTCACCATGTACATAAGAGCCCTCACTTCTCGAGCACGATCCGCCAAATCTCCATCCGCTCCGTCCTCTCGTAGTCGAACCGCTTCGGCACCGTCCCCTCGTCCACCTCGACCCGCTCCATCCTCAGCCGGTGCTTCTTGTCGCTCGGCTTTCCGGGGAGCCCGTGCTTTGCCAGCGACTCGTTCGCGTCGGCGACAGCGGCCTCCAGTTCTTCCCATGCCCGCACCGTCACCTTCCCCGTCAGCGAAAAGTTCGGTCTCTTTTCCATGGCGAGGTATAGCGCCCGCCGCTTTCGGCCAGCGGGTTGCAGGAGCGTCCTGAGCCGAGACACGAGCATCTCGGTCATGAAGCCATCGTAAGCCACGTCCGCTGCCAGGAGAACGGTACAATCGTCGCGGAACTGCTGGACCTCGTCGTCCGCCCAGGCGAAACGGGGATCAGTGGGCTGCTTCGTCGGCAGGGGTCCGTCGTCCTCGGAATGCTCGACGGGGTACAGCGGAGCCGAGTCGTCCGTCCAGTCTAGCTCTCGCACGAGCGCTGTATGAACAAAGGGTCCCTTGCTCTTGGCGCGCCTCGATCCAGCGGCCGGCGAGCTCGCTGCTGCCACCTCGTTCTCCTCGGCGTTCTGCTGCGCGAGCTCCAGGACCCCAGCCCCGCCCTTGTCCGTGAGAAAGACTCGAGATGCGCCACAGAGCTTGGCGGCCACGATCCCGACCACGCCCGTTCCGGAGCCGAGTTCAAGCACGGTCTTGCCCGCGACGAGCTTGGGATTGGCAAGGAGGTAGTCCGACAGAAGCATGGCGCCGCCCCAGACCTGAAGGCCGACCTGGTCCAGCGGGGTGCCGAGCCGATGCCAGATGCCGATTGAAGTCGGAGGATCCGTGGCGACGGAATATGTCGTAATGACGGGCTCCGACGCTGAAGGCTCGACGCCAATGTGTTTTCCAAGGTGAACCTCGGAAAGAATCATGTCGATCTTGCCCCCCTCTGGGACGTCTGCGGCGGAAGGAGAAAGCACCTCCACATCGTCGTCTTCGCTCGCGGAATGTACCTTTGTCGCGGCGCGTCCGCGGGTGGTCCTCGCCTTTGGTGCCTCTTCGTCGTCGGCGGCGTCGCTCGCAACAGGCTTGGCCGCCCTTCCGCGAGTGGCTCTCGGCGCGACCTCTTCCGCCGCTTCGGGTTCCGCCTCGGCCTTCTTCCCGGTACGCCGACCTCGCGCCGATGCTTTCGTGGGCACCTCGGGCTCAGGCGTCGCCTCCTTCTTGCTCCTCGATGTACGCTTCGGGAGCGCAGCAAAGGAAGCATCGTTGTCCGAAATCTCGACGACAACCTCGTCGGCCTTGGCTCGGCGACCGCGCTTGGGCACTTCCAGCTGGGTCGGGGCAGGTTCGGGGCTCGCTGCTTTCTTGCGACCGCGCACGGGCTTCGGTTCGGGTTCCGGCTGGGGAGAAGCACCTCGCCTGCCGCTGCGCCGGGGCGGCTCTTCTTGGGCTTGTGGCTCGGGGGTGGCCGCCTTCCTGCCGCGCTTCGCAGGCTTCTCTTCCGCCGCCTCGTCCGCGATCTCGGTCGCCTTTCTCCTCGTACCCCGCTTCGGTGCGGGTTCCGGCTCGGTGGTGACCTGCGGTGCCGCGGTGGGCCCCTTGTTGACGTATCCCAGGTCGATGACCGATTCGTCATCAGTTGGAGCAGGCTCCACCGAGAGCTCCTGCACTCGACCGCGCCGTGGCTTGGTTGCGGGAGCTGGTGGCTCGGGCTCGGCAGGGGTTTCGGCCTTTTTCGGAGCACGTCCCCGGCGAGCCGGCTTCTGGGTTTCCTCCTCAGCCGGCGACTCAACGGGCGGCTCGGTCTTTGCCCCGCGACGGCCACGCTTCGGCGGCTCGGGCTCCTCGGTCTCGGGTTCCGGCTCAGCAGCCTTGGCCGCCCTGCCTCCTCGGCGCTTGGGAGGCTCCGCGGGTTCAGGTGCGGGCTCCGCCGCGCTCTCTGGCTCGGGGCTGGCCTTCTTCCCCCTGCCGCGGCGGGGCCGAGCAGCTTCCTCTGCTTGCTCGGGCTCCGGAACCGCAGCCTCCTTCCGGGACCTGCCCTGGCCGCGCTTGGGCATGTCTGCCGGCTCCGCGGGCTGTTCGGCGAGCTCCTGGGCGGCCTCGGCTCCGTCCTCGTCCTGCTCTTCGACCGTCTCCATGGCTTGGGCCTTCGCACGGCCGCGGCCTCTTCCGGTGGTCGGCGGCTTTGCCGGCGTCGAGGGCCTGGTCCTCCTGGCCGGCGTTTTCGCGGGGTTTGGCGGCTGCTCCTCGATATCCTCCATCAGCGACATGATGCTGCGGTTGCCGGGCGATCGCGACCGCGAGCGGGCGCGCGGCGGAGGCGGCGCGAGCTGCGCCGGCTCCGCGGTGAGCGAGGGGGAGCCAGAAGGCTCGTTGCGGTCCTCGGCTGCCGTTTCTTCGTGCTGGGCGGTATCCATGGGCTGATCAGGCTCCTGAACTTGAGGCTGCTCATCGGCCCGCTCGGCTGCTTCAAGCTCTGCGTCCGACTGCTCGTGCCCTGCGTCCACCTCGGCGGGAATCTCTTCGACGGTGACGATGACCTGTTCTTCGAGCTGCTCGGCGGGTTCCTCGGCGACCGGAAGCTCCTGTGCAGGTTCTTCCACGATCGGCTCCTCGGCGGCTGGCTCTTCGACGATGGCCTCATCGAAAGAAATGTCTTCCGCGGTGGCGACGAGCTCTGCACCGGTCTCCTCAACAGGCTCTTCGGGAACGGCGAGGTCCTTCGCAGGCTCTTCCGCGATCGGCTCCTCGGCGGCGGGCACTTCGACGACAACCTCCTCGAAAGCAACTTCCTCCGCAACAGTGACTAGCTCGGCTCCGGGTTCCTCTACGGGCTCTTCAACGATGGGAACCTCCTCCGCCGCTTCCTCGACGATCGGCTTCTCAGCCTCCGGCTCCTCAACGGGGGCAACGGGCTCGTCCACGGCCATGGCGTCATCCGACCGCGCGTCTGCGGGGCGCAGTGCGTCGTCCGAGGCGAGCGCTGGAACCTCGCTCGCGTGCACCGATTCGGCACCATGTTGCACTTCGGCCTCCGCCGAATACGAGTCGCCGTCCGCGGCATCAGATCCCTCCTGGATGTCGGGCAGCAGGGGATCCACCAGCGGCTCCGCGCGGCCTTCCTCCTCGATGTCCTCGGGCTGCTCTGGGTCGTCCGCGAACGGTTCCTCGGCGGCCTCCTCGCTGAGCTGCTCGAAGACGTCTTCTGGCGCAGCGGCGGCGGCGCGGTCCGGCTGCGGCGCGTCGGCAGGTTCGTCCTCGAGGAGAAGCTCGGCGGGCTGATCTTCCAGGAGGGGCTCAGCAGGTTGGTCCGCGAGCAGAAGTTCAGCGGGCTGATCCTCGAGCAGGAACTCGGCGGGCTGGTCTCCCAGCAGCAGCTCGGCCGGTTGATCCTCAAGCATTGGCTCGGCCGGTTGGTCCTCGATCGAGAGCACCCGCTTGGTAGGATGATCATCGTGCACCGGTCCCGCCGGCTGCTCCTCGGCCGCCACCACCGGGGCGGGTTCATCCTCCGCGAGCTCTTCCTCTTCTTCCTCAAGCGTGCCCTCCTGCACGTCTGGCATAAGCGGATCGACCAGCGGCTCCGCCTGGCCCTCCTCTTCGATGTCCTCGGGCAGCTCGGGGTCGTCCGCAAAGGGTTCCTCGGCGGCCTCCTCGCTGAGCTGGTCGAATGCGTCTTCGGGCGTGCCGGCGGCGGCGGCCGCGGCGGGCTGATCCTCTAGCAGCGGCTCGGCCGGCTCGTCCTCGAGCAGCAGCTCGGCCGGTTGATCCTCAAGCAGCGGTTCGACGGGCTGGTCCTCGACCAGCGGCTCGGCCGGCTGGTCCTCGAGGAGCGGCTCCGCAGGCTGGTCTTCGAGCAGCAGCTCGGCGTGCTGGTCCTCGAGCAGCGGCTCCGCAGGCTGATCCTCGAGCAGCGGCTCTGCAAGCTGATCCTCGAGCAGCGGCTCTTCCAGCTCGATGTCGTCCTCGATCTCGACCGCACCCGAACCACCCCCAGTCGACCCGGCCGCATCCGCATCCTCGATTTCCTCCGCGGCGTTCTCGCTCCACGACACCTCGTCCCCATTCTGCGCTTCGGGCGTGTCGAGGCTGATCGGTTCCTGCTCGGGCGTGTCCAGGCTGATGGGTTCCTCCTCCCTCGCGGGCGGTGCCTGCTGCTCGACCGGGGTGGGCGGCTTCTGCTCCACGGGGGTGACCAGGTCGACGACCACCTCCGGCCCGTCGCCGCGGGCGGGGCTCGTGTCCACCCGCACGCCCGGTCGCTCGACCTTGGGCGCAGGCGACCGGAAAACCGACCGCACGCGTTCCTCGACGGCCCCGAGCCTCCCCGCAAGCCCGGACGGGGTCGCAGGCCCGGGAGACAGCGACCTCCGCACCTCCTCCTCCGCGGGCCTCGCCCCCGCCCTTCCTTGCAGCCCGCTCGGCACCTCCGGCTCCCTGCTCGCTTGGCGTGCGGGCTGGTCGGGCGCCTGGCGCGCGGGTTGGTCCGGCGGGCTGGGGCTGTCGTACCGAGGGCGCTTGGTCCCGCGGGGCTTCCTGTCTTCGCCGAAGAAGCCTGGGGAGGGGGAGCGCGAGCCGCGGGGGAACGCGGAGGGGCGGAGGAGGTCGTCGCCGAAGGTCGGTCCGGAGGGGGGGAAGGGGTCCGAGGCGCCGAAGAAGGAGCGGAAGATGTCTGCGAAAGCGAGCGCGGCGTAAGCGGGGCTTTGACGGCGGCAATGAAGGGCGGCCTACCGAATGCATCGAAGCCGTCCCAGTCCATGCCGCCAAACCTCGCCGGCGACGGCGTGCGCCTCCCGAACCCGCCCCCGAAAGGCCGCGGCGAGCCCCGCCCGAACGGTTGCCCCCCGAACGGGTCCCCCGCGCCGAACTTGGCCCTCTCCTCGCGGCCCAGGATCTCCGCGTCGTATTCCGCGCGCTTGTCCGCGTCGGAGAGCACGGCGTACGCCTCGGCGACGCGCTTAAACTTTGTTTCGTTGGACGCGCGCTCCGACGGCGCGTGCCGGTCGGGGTGGAACTGCAGCGCGGCCTTGCGGTCTGCGGAATCAAGGCGGCCGAAACGATTTAAATGATCGGGACGCAGCGCGCGGCGGAGGGGAGCGAACGGGGCGGACGGGAGGGTGAGAAGCCGAACGGCGGTCGCGTCCGCAGACGCCCACATCCGGCGCGGATTTCCTCGGACGTCGCGGTGCGCGACACGCCGAGCACCGCGTAGTAGTCCGCCATGGTGGCGCTGCGGGTGACTGGGTTGTGGGGTGTTTTTCGATGCGCTGAAGGCTGGACGCCGTGCCGCTGGCGCCCGACTCAAGTGCGAAGCGACTTCTGTGCGCAAATGAAGCTTACCTTTGGCCCTGTTTGAAGATCAGTCGGTCGATCACAGCTGCATCGGGGAGGGGGGCCGACAGCGGCCTGCACTTACTCCTCGTCGAAAACACCAACAAGTTGGAGTCCAAATGCAAGAGTTTAAATACACTGACGCAGTTTACTGCTCCTCCTCGGACGTTCCACCATTCCGGCTGTAGTGCTAGTGTTACTTGTGAAGCCCCCGGTTGCCCCTCCACTTTGGTTTCCCCGACTTCACCTCCTCTTGGCCTTCACGGTGATCGTCTTGAACGACGTGACTTTGACCGTCTTGGTCGTTTTCACGGTGACCTTGGTCGTGCTCGTGCGCACAACGGTGACCTTTCCGACCGTCTTGATTGAGGTGGAAACCTTGGTGGTGGTTACGGGCACCTGGAACGAGGACACGCTGACGCTCGTGACGACGTTGGTCACCGTCGTCGGCACGGCCACGGTGCTCGTGCTGAAAATCGTGACGGCGGCGAGCGAGACGGTGGTTGTCTGGAGCTGGACTCGGTCCGAGATCGAGACCGAGGTGACCGTCGACGTGACGGGTGGCGGGTTGGAGACCGAGACCGAAACTGAGGTAGAGACCGAGGTCACCGTCGAAAAGACGCTCGTGGTGGAGACGACTGTCGAGATGCTCGTCGAGACGCTCGTGGTCGTGAGCGTGAGAGTCACGGTGGGAAGATCCGACAGGGTCGCCGTTGCCGTTTCCATCGTAAGCGAAGTCGTGCTCGTACGAGGGGGTTCGAAAACGGCGCACCACGAGTCCAAGTGCACGGTGGTTTCTTCATCCCAGATGTTGGCCCTGAGATCGAGCCAGCTGAGCGCATCTTGGAAGTTCAACACGAACGTCAGAGAGTCCAGCGCGCCAAAAGCGGGGCGGTAGCGTGTCCCGAGGCACGCTTCCTCGACCGAAAGATCGTCCGTCGACCCGTCGTAAGGCAAGAACGGGATGGAGGCGTCATCGTCAAAGATCATGGGTGCACCGGCTGTGCGACCCCCGCATTTGGTCTCGTTGACGGGCGTCTCGAGCAGGAAAACGGTGTTCATGGACGGGGCGCTGATCCACATGAAGACCTCCGACAACGAGCGGGGGGCATCGAAGTGGAGCTCCACGTCCACGCCTCCAAAGGAAGCAATGTCCGGCAGCTCCAAGCGGAAGGTCCGCGGCGTGTTGAAGGAGTTGAGATCTTTCTGGACAGGGCGGCAGTAGCGCATGTGGCGCTCCGAGATCGGCGTGGCAGTGGCCTGCGTGCGAGCGGGCAGCGTGAGCGGCTGGAAGAGGAAAGGAAGACAAAGGAAGCCCTACCCATGTCCTTGTCGACGAGGGAGTCGCGGTGGTGAGTGATGTCGTCGTTTGGGTGGTCTCGGTGACTGAAGTACTCCAGCCATGGCCGGAACGAGGAAATCCGCGAGTACACGCCGAACGTTTCGGCGCAGCCGAAACCCCAGCTCGTGATTCCGACCTGGGCGAAGCTTCCGTCGTCCATGAACTGCATGAGGGGACCTCCGGAGTCTCCCTGGCAGGTGTCCTTGCCCGGATCGCCGGCACAAAGGAAGCTGGGGTCAAAGTCCTCCTCGGTGTACGGGTCGCCCCAGTTCTCCAAAGTGTAGTTGTTGAGAGCTGAAATGCAATCCTCGTTCGAGGCAGCCGTCAGATTGACCTCCTGCAGGTACTGTGGAAAGGGATGGTTAGCATAAGCGCGGCCGAGGATGGTGCCCGTACCCTCGGTGCTCCACGAATATTGTCGCCGTCAAGGAAGAAATCGGTGTTCGCCTCTCCGAAGCCGACCGCTTTGGTGACCGAGCCGGGAGCCGGATCCGCCTCAGCGAAGTTGACGCGGATGACCGCGGGGCTCCCGGTGCCCGTCACGAGGGGGTCCGAGAGGTACAGCACGGCGACGTCGTTGTGGTACACATACGGAACGTAGTCGGGATGCATCTCGTAGCGGACGACCTTGTACTCGTAGCCGCCTTCCTCCTCGACGGTCTTGCTCCTGTTCCAGCGGCCCGTCTGGACGTAGGCGGCGCTCACGTCGTCCGCCTCCCAGAAATCGACGCAGTGGGCTGGTAGGTCCGAGTCAGCAACCGCCCAATTGTTCTCGTCGGACCCTGCCGCCGCCCACCCACCGGCCGTGAGCGCGAGCCTGGGCGCGATGAGGGTCGCTCCGCAAGTGAAGATCTTTACGGGCGGAGATTGGTCGTCCTCGAGCTGAATGTCCGAAACAGTGAAGAGCATCGCGAAGAACGGGTACTTGTCCGAGCTTGGGTCGACCGTGTTGCCGCCGATGATGGCCGGAGGGGCCGCGCCGCCAGAGCCCTGTGCGAGGGCGCGTCCCGCCGCGGGCGGCGAGGGCCGGCGTTCCCCGGAGCGGGTCCTGTTCTGGAACTCGGCCTTGATCCGCTTGAGCTCGTTCAGATACGTGCGGGGCCGGCTAGGGCCGCGGCTGCCGGTGCCTGGAAGGGCCGCGTCGCCGCCGATGGCGCCCACGAGCGCGAGCGCGGCGGCGAGGGCGACGGCCGCCGCGATCGCGGTGGGGAAGGCGCGCCGGACCATGGTTCCCCGCGTCTCTGCTAGGCGCTTGGCGGAGTGCAGTCAGTGAGTTCCTTCTACCCTGTGTAATGACAAGCGTGGCTGACTGACGAACTTTCCTCGATTCCATGGAGCGCGCGGGTCCAGAGTCCAGACCCGACAGGCACCCCCGATTTGATGACGCACGACAATGGGCACGATCCGGGCCGATGACGGGACCACAAAAGCAATAAATCAGGCAATATGAAAGCAGGCAGAAGTCTGACCAATTTCCGACGATGCACTGCTGGGCAAGAACAACGGGACTGTGCGCTAGCCGTCTCTGACGGCCCCCATCGACCGACTTCACGGACGATGACATCGAATGCTGGATCGCGAGCTCCCGACCTAAGATCCGCCGACGTTCGGTGACCGCAGGTAATCCAACGTGGTCCGTGGGCGCGCCGATGTCCGCGCCGTTCCCCGGCCCGCGGATCAGAAGCTCGCGGCGCGGAACGCCGGCGAGGCCGCCATGAGCGCCAGCACCGCGCAGGCCGCGACCCCCGACACCGCCGCATCCCTCCTGAAGGTCCGCATGGAGTACCTTCCCCCATCTGCGCCGGAGGGTTCCCGATCGGGGGACGCCGTCCGGCGCCCCAGCGGGATCCACTCCTTTGCCCCGCCGTCCCCCCGATCGCCTCCGAGGTACCCGCCCAGCACGCTCGCCGGCAGCACCGTCTCGGTCCGCGCGGCATGCAGCGCCCTGAGCGCGCACACACCCAGCACCGCCGCGTCGCCGACCAGGAAACCGTAGTCCCGGGCGCCCCTCGGCACCCCGTTGTCCGCCATCATCCTCGCGATGTGCACCGCGGCCGAGGCTGCGGGAGGCCAGAGCATCCCCGTGGGGTGGATCGCCACCCGGGCGTCGGCGAGCAGCGCGAGGAGTGCCTGCGCGGCCAGTTCCGTCAGGGAAAAGAAGAGCTGGCTCCACCACAGCTTGGAGTAGTCCAGCCCCAAATAGTTGAACTTCATCCACAAGCAGTAGAAGGACGGGTACACCGTCGCCGCAAAGGCAAACGCGAAATCGGGGCGGAGGCAGCGCGCCCACGCCGCCTCGAGCATCCTGCGGAGCGCGAGGGCTGCCAGCACCGAGTAGGCGAGGTACCATTGGCCGACGGCCAAGACAGAGGGCTCCAAATTGAAATATATGCTGCGGGGACTCTCCCCGTGCTGCGTGAACCCTCCGTCCCAGCAGGAGCAGGTGCACGTCTTCCGGTCCACTTGCCGGAGGTTGCCCCTGTTGGCGGCCACGAAGGCGTGCCACAGGATCGCGGCCAGGAGCTGCACGGGGAGCACCGTGCAGGCGGCGGAGAGCAGCCCGCGGACGGCGGGCGTGTCCATCGCGGGGGGCACGCGGCCGCGAGCGGAGGACGGCGATGCCTGCCGGAGACGGGGCGGCCGCTCGGGCGGGATTCCCGCGCAGAACGGGTCAGGGCAGCAGGGATTCGATTCCGGCTATTACTGCGGCCAGAATTACCGGCCGCCGGCGCCGCGGGCCGCTTTCCGGAAACCTACCCCACGTGCGGGGTGTTGCGGGGTGGCGTTGCGGGAGCGGTGGCGAAATCCGCCGGACCCACCGCCCCAACCCATTTTCCACCCCTCCGCAACACCGATCACCGCTCCCCCGCCTTCTCCCTCGCCGCAATCCACGCCTCCACCGCCAGCCTGCATGCTCCCGCCTGCGCGCGCCAGTCCCCCCCCGCCAACCCTTCCTTTGCTTCCCACACCGCGGGCGGCTCCGCTGGTGGATCAGGGTAGGCGATCCAGGGGTGCCGCAGGAGCGAGGCGGCGGAGATGCGGCCCCGGCTGAGGGGGTCCAGGATGTTGGTGAGGAAGGAGGCGGCGTCCGGGGACACGGTTGATGGGGGAGTATAGGGCTCGCGGAGGAGGGAGTTGAGGAGCGCGGCGGGGTCGGATTCCGAGGAGGAGCGGGGGAAACGGGACGTCAGCATCGCTGGCAAGGGCGGACGAGGGGGCCATGTCAGCCGGCTAATCAGAGTGCCGATCAGCTGGCTTACCGTGAACGCAGACGCCGAACGACCACAGATCCGCGTGCCCGCGGTCGAAGAAATACGGGTCGCCGTCGGCGCGCAGCGCCAGCACCGCCGGCGACGAGTAGGCCACGGCCGACGTGGGATCGTCCACGGGGACGCGGGGCGCGCAGAAGGTCGCCAGTCCAAAGTCGATCAGCGTCGCCTTCCCCGGCCGGTCCGGGGCGTCCGCGTCCCCGGAGGCGGGCTCGTACATGATGTTGTCCAGCTTGACGTCGCGGTGCAGGATTCCCTTGGAGTGCACGTGCGCGAGGGCCAGGAGGACGTCGGTTGCGACCCGCCGCGCCTCGGCCTCGGGGAGCACCCCGTCCGGCGCGGCGTCCAGCACCTCGAACAGCTCCTTCCCCTGCGCCTTTGCCAAAACAATGTGCACGGCGTCGGGCGCGATCACGCAGTCCAGCATCCCCGCGATGTTGGGGTGCTCCCCGACCGCAGCGAGGCACGCCGCCTCCCTGAACGCGAACAGTGAAGCGCGGGCCCCTGCGCTCCGCGGGCCATGCAGCGGGACCGTCTTGCACGCCGCTTCGATGCCGGTGGGGAGGTCCACTGCCAGCCGCACCAGCGCGAAACGGCCCTCGCCGAGCGGGGCGCGCAGGAGCCACCGCCCGCCGAGGGTCGCTGTGCGGTCGGCGGGCAGGTGCAGCGGGTCCGCGAGCGCGGGCGGCGCGTCGTCGTCCTCCTCGTCCGCGGGAGGCGTCGCCAGCCCGTCCGGCACGGAGCGGGCGTCGAAGCGGCCGGTGGGGGCGAGGGCGTCGCCGGCCGGCAGCGCGACGTAGGCCTCGCCGCGGCGCCGCGTGAGCCACAGGTAGTTGAGCACGACCAGGCCGCCCAGCAGCACCACGGCGCCGGCGGCGATCACGAGCGGCTTGTCGGCGAGGAAGGAGAGCGCGACGAGGGCGAAGCAGGCGGCGGCGAGCGCGTCGAAGGCGGCCAGCGCGAGCACCACGGGCAGCGAGCCCGGCGGGGCGTCCCTGACGGCGTCCCTCAGCCGCACCAAATTGGTTTTTAATTGGAGGAAGAGGGTGGAGATGGGGGCCGGGACCATCCCGGCCAGGCAGGCCTTTGCGCGGCCCCACGCCGACACGCCCTGCTTCCGCCGCTTCGGCTTCCGCTGCGACGGCGGCTGCGGCGACAGCCCCGCGGCCCTCCTGAGAGCGTTGACGGCGCTCGCAACCGCGTCCTCGCCGTCGCTGCCGCCCGAGTCCGAGTCGGTCCCCAGCCGCTCCAGCACGCCCGCGCCGCCCGCCGACGGCGACCGCGGGGGGACCGGCGTCCCGCGCCGCATGTCGGCCGGGAACGGGAAGCGGGCCGGGGGCGGGGAGTCTCGGCCGGGGGACGCGGGCATCCTCCGGGCGGGGCCGATCGGGCGGGCGCACCTTCATCCGACGACTCCGATCACCGCACCACCCTCGGAGGCCGAGTTCTGAATCTGCGATATTCCAGAGAGTACAGGTAAAGAGCTGGCAGTTTCCTCACTTCCCCTTGGGCGTCTCATCGGGGTGATAGACGAGCTTGACGCCCGAGACCATGTCCTCCTGCAGAAGCTTGAGCCCCTCGAGCACGCCGGCGAGCCCGCCGGGGACGAGCTTGACCGCGTTGGCCTTGAACTTGCCATTTTCCAGCCAGTCGCCCATGATCCGGAACCACTTTTCCGCAAACTCCCCGTCTGCCCGTCCAAGTCAGCCGAGGCGGGCGGAGCGGCGGACGCGCGGCAGCCCACCCTTGGCCTTGTCGTGCGCCGTCCCGACCATCGTCCTGTCGATCGCCACGTTCTTGGGCATCCCCGCCGCCTCGGGCTCCGTCTCCTCCTTCGTCGGGAGCACCGTCGTGAGCCTCCCCCCCTCGGGCTGCAGCGCCTCCGCGAGCTGCAGCGTGGTCGTCGACCCCCCGCTCTTGGCGCTGATCGCGTCGTACGCGTGCCGGAAGGCGACACCCTCTGCCGCCGCCATCGCCGCCTTGAGATCCGCGACCGCGGAATCCTTCCCCCTGTAGTCCACCACGGCGTCGCTCCCGAGCTCCTTGGCCAGCGCCGCGCTGCCCCCCGCGACGCCGACCACGTACAGCCCGGCGATCTTGGCCAGCTGCACCGCGAACGCCCCGACGCTGGAGGAGGCGCCCCAGATCAGGACGCCCTTGCCCTTGGCGTCCGCGCTGGGGACGCCGTCGGCGGAGGGTTCGGGCAGCCCGAGGCGGCGGAAGAGCCCGATGGCGGCGGTCATGGCCGCCAGCGGGAGCGTGGCGGCGTCTTCGAACGAGGTCTTGGGGCCGAGCGGGAACACGGTGTGCGCGGGGCAGAGGGAGTGCGACTGGCGGCGGCGGCGGGGCACGGTGAGCCGGAGCCGGCGCCGGGAACTCGGGAACCGCCCGCCTGGTACGCGCCGTACTTGTTGTGCCGGGCCATGTACGTGAACGCCGCCACCTTGTCCCCGGCTTTGAAGCCCCTGACGTCGGAACCGACGGCCTCGACGTGGCCCGCGACGTCGTTGCCCTCGATCCCCTCGAAGATCTTCCAGTGCGACATCTTCCAGTCCTTTGCACCGGGTTTCAGCATGCGGCATTTCCGATCAATGTCCTAACACGCGAACCTTGGGGTTGGACGCGACCGCGACATGGCGGATCAGCACCTCGTCCGCGCCGGGCGCCGGCGGGTACGGCGACTGCGGGTTCTTTTCGAGCGTGGGAGGCCCGCCAAAGTGCGTGACGACCGCGAGGTCCGTCATCGTTGAGATGGAAGGTGCAACGGGGACGCGGAGCGGGGAACGGCGCGCTGGAGCGGTGGGGAGACAGGTTTTGAGATCGGCGACGCGGCACGGTGGCGACAGGTTTCGAGATCCTCTTACGCCCCAAGAAAAGGCTCCGATCATGCATTGAATTAGTGCTGCTCTTCAGAAGCGAGCCGGAGGCGGCGGCCAAGGCGGCGAGAAGGAGCATAGGAGCATCAAGAGAACCCGATGTCACCGAGCGCCAGAGATTCACGGAATGCCATTACAGACAGATAATCCAGCCCCACTCCGCCCATCCACTCGCCCGAGGTCCAATCAGCACCCCTCCAAGTCAGTCAATCAGTCCGGCGGCCCCCTCTCCCCGTTGCGCCGCGCGTGGCTCCGCCAGTGCGCCTTCATGTTGTCGCTCCTCGCGAACCTGCGTGCGCACCCGGCGATGGGGCACGCGTGCGGCTTGAGCGGGTCGGGGGCGTGGATGTACGAATGCCGCGAGAGGTGCTGCGCGGTCCGGGGCGATCGTTAGCCAAGGAGCGAGGCAGCACACTGCGGCCGACATACCCCCGAGGAATGGAATGCCGCGCTGCACGTCGGGCACACGTACCGCCGGCCGCTCGAGCCGGAGGGGAGCGGCGGTTTGCGCTTCCGCTGCCTGGGGGGCGAGTCAGACTCCTCGCTCGCAGCCGCCTCCGGCGCCGGCTCCGATCCCCGACGCGGCGGCGAGGCAGAAAACCCCGCCCCCGCATCCGGCTGCGGCCAGATGCCGCCCACGAGCCCGCCGAGTCCCTGCAGCCTCGGATCAGGAGGGGAGGAGGAGTACTGCGCCGGCTGAACCGAGACCGGCAGCTGGTAGCCGTGGGCAGGCGGCCACGGGAACACGATCCGCGGGTTGACGTGCCACCCGGCCGCGTCGTCGCTGCCCGGCGAGCCCGGCGAGTCCCCGGGGGTCGGGAAGGGCGCGAAGGGGAGGGGAGGGTTGGAGACGTAGCCGTGCTGCAGCCCGTGTGCGGGCGCCCAGTGCGTCCACTGCTGCAATGGCGGCGCATGCGGGCCCCCCGGATGCTGCGCTGTCAGCGGGAAGGGCGGCAGCGGGGCGTGCGGGGGCAGAGAGGGCAGCGATTGGGGGCGCTCCAGCAGCACCACCGGCAGCGGCGGCACCGGGCGCCGCACCGGCGACGGCGGGCTGCCGGCGACCACCGCCTGCACCGTCCCCGGGCTGCCCCCCGCGACGCCCGCGAGGATCTGCACCGCGCCGGGCTGGGGGTACGCGGCGGAGAGGAGCGCGGCGAGCGCGATCTGCCCGTCCGTGGCGGCGTCCGTGGCGGCGCCCGCGGCGGCCCGCGGCGGCGACCCCGCCGGCGACGAGGGCAGCACCAGCGCGCGGAGGTCCATGCCGCCCGCCGCGGAGGGAGTGGGACAGGGATGGCGGGCGCCCGCCGGATCACGCGGGCGGCTACCGTTCTGGACCGGGCGAGGTGGTGTCCTCGTCGCCGTCCGAAGTGCACGCCGTGCATCGCCCGCCCGCCGTGCGTGCGGATGAATAGCAAAGGTAGGTAAATCGCGGGGCGGACCGGCGGCGGAGGGGCAGCGGGGGCGTTCTACTTCGCGGTGCAAGGACAAGGCCGGATATCCCTCGTGTCCAGCCCGGAGGGGTTCCTTCGTCGCACGGCCGACCTCCCCGGGGGCTCCGCCTGCCACCGACTTCCGGAACGGCGCTCGCGATTGGTTGCCCTGGCTCGGATCGCATCTCCTTCGGCAGGGCGCCGCTTGCAGTCCCAGGGATCCCCGCCTAGCTGGCCGCATCATACGCGCCGCGCCGAACCGCCCAAAAGACGACCCAAAACCGGCGCCGAATCCGGGAGATAGACTCTGCGTCCGGCTTTACGGTGCATGCAATGCCAAAACCGGCTTCCGAGGCGGTCGCGGGCGACCTGCGGTGTTCCGCTTCGGCCGCCGGCCATCGCTTGCCACCGCGGCCCGTCCCTGCCAGGGATGCCTGCATCCCTTGCTTGCCGCGGCAAAAGACCATCGCCGGGGGATGAGCCAAAGCCCGAGCCGGCACCGCTCGTGTATCGGCCACGTCGTTCGGGCCACCCGGGATCATCCGTCGCCGAGGCCCGGCACCACTTCACTAGTAAAGCGCGAATCTGGCCATCTGGGCGCGGGCGTCCATCCGTGCGAGCTGCTCGCTTCCGGATCCGCCTACTGCATTGGATCTTTCGTTTTGTTTCGCCCCAACGCCGAGAGGCTCTTGTCGCTCATCAACTCGTTGTGGTTCTTGATCGAGGGCCGCAGCCTTCAGGCTACCGTTCGCCCAGTGCCGCCCGTTCACGCGTCATCCGAATCGAATGAACTGCCTCGACGCCGGCTTTTGTTACCGTTCCGGACCGCGTCCGTAGCCAGTCCATTTGCACGTGATCGTCGGAGTCGCGTAAATGGACCCGCCCGGCCGAAGCTCCTCGCTCGCCCCAAAACTCGAAAACCGCCACGTCACGACCGCCATGGCCTCCCCCGAGGCCGCCGAGCCGGGGGACGCGGCCGTCCCGCCGCTTGCGATGCCGCTCGGCCGCGCGCTGCGCGACGACGGGCGGCGGTTCGCGGTGCCCGACACGCCGGACCTTCTGGAGCACCTCTTCTCGACGAAGCGAAAGACGCTGCTCGACCTGCCGATCCTGCTGCCCATCGCCGTTCAGATCGCCGTCTTTATGTTCCTGCGCCCGCCCAAGTGGGCCTTCCTGGCCTCGTTCCTGCTGTGGCGCGCGGCCTACAATGCAGGCCTCGGGTACATTTTGCACCGCCAGTCGCAGGGCGGCGCCTTCCTCGGCTGGTTCTCCGCCGCCGGCTTCGGCCTCTCCGAAGCGGAGCTGGCCGCGAGCAAGCTGCCGGCGTGGAAAAAGGCGCTGGTGCTGCTCTTCCGCTCCGAGCTCGAGGAGCACCTGGCCGAGGTGGCCGACGCCAAGAGCGGCCGGCCGCCGCCGCCGGTGGACGACCTGTCGCCCGAGTTCAAGGGTTGGATGCTGTTCCGCTTCCTCGTGGACACGGTGCTGCTCAACGACTTTTTCGCCTACGTGATCATGGCCCTGGCCTACTTCGTCTGGCCGACGTCCTTCTCCCTGGCCGACCTGGGGCGCTACGTCGCGGGCTTCCTGCTAATTTACTTCAATGTGTGGGTCAAGCTCGACGCGCACCGCGTGGTCCGGGATTACGCCTGGTACTGGGGAGGTGAGTCTGCCGGCCGCAACCCCCTGCCTCCAAACCTCACCCTGTGGTCCGCCAGACTTCTTCTTCCTCCCCGCCTCTTCCTCCTCCCTCACCTTCGACGGCGTCTTCGAGCTCGCCCCGCACCCCATGTACTCGATCGGCTACCTGGGCTACTACGGCATCTCGCTCATCTCGGGGAGCTACACGGTGCTGTACGCCAGCCTGGCCGCGCACGCGGCGCAGTTTGCGTTCCTTTACTTTGTCGAGGATCCGCACATCGAGAAGGTGTACGGGTCGGGGGGACGGTACGGGAACCCGTGGGTCGAAAGGCGCCATCATCGCGTGATCCTGCTGACTATCTGGTTCCTTAACTCCACAGGGGCGAACGCGAGCAGCTCCGCAATTACTTCCGCCGGGACCTCCTCGTCTTCCGCAACCTCGACCCGCTCCGCACAACGGATCTCCTTACCATCCTCGCCCTCCTCCAAACGGTCACCATCTCCCTCCTCCTCCTCCGCCTCCCAAACCCGGTCCCGTACCTCGCCCTCCAGGCCGTCCTCTGGCGCCTCCTCTGGACCTGCGGCCTCGGCGCCGTGCTGCGCGCGCAGTCCCGCGACGGCTGGTGGAACCGGTACCACGTCGGCCGCGGCGAGACGGCCGCGCAGGCCTTCTCGCACTGGAAGTCCTTCTACAACCTCGGCATGGTGCAGACCTACGCGAGCTTCTGGGCGCTGGCGTGGGGGTGCTACCGCCTGCCCGCGTGGGGGGAGCTGGGGGGGGCGACGCTGCTGAGGCACACGGTGGGGGGGCTGCTGGTGCTGCTGCACGTGTGGGCGGCGGCGGCGATACACGAGGCGCTGGGCGATTTCGGGTGGTTCTACGGGGATTTCTTCCTGCCGCAGAAGACGGGGCTCAAGTGGGGTGGGATCTACAGGTTCCTCAACAGTGGGTTGCGCGCCGAACCAGTGACGGCATTGTGCTGACCCTTGCTCTTCTGCCATGTTCGTCAACCCACAGACCCCGAAAAGGTCCTCGGCCACGCCTCCTTCTACGCCGCCTCGCTGCTCACCCTTTCGCCGACCGTCTTCGCCGTCTCGCTCCTCTCCCACGGCCTTTCGATCCTCTTCCTGGAGCTCGTCGAGCGCCCGCACATGGCCAAGGTCTACGGCACCGACCAGCTGCGCCGCAAGGGCGGCGTCGAAAAGGTCATCCTCGGGCAGGTCAAGGAGACGCTGGACAACAGCCCGCCGTTCGTGCGCGAGATCGTGGAAAAGGTCGGCGAGGCAGTCGACGCCGCGGCCGAGGCAGTCGACCGCGCCGGAAAGGAGGTGTTTGGCGACACCGAGGCGCGGAGGCTGCTGCTGGACGCCGTGCCCGGGCTCAGGAGGCTCGTGGAGCGTCGCGCGGACCGGTCCGGGCTGCGCAGGCGCAGGCGCCGCCACGCGGATGGCGACGAGTCGGACGGCTCGACGGCGGCCAACTCGCCCTCGCCTTCGGACACGCCTTACCCGCGCTCCCCTTCCCCCTTCACGTCCGAAGCCGCCCGCGCGGTCTCGGCGCGCACCTTCGCCGGCCTCGCAGAGCTGCTCCCCGCCCGCCTCGTCGCCGAGGTCCTCCCGCCCGATCTCGCCGGCGCCTTCCTCCCCGACGCGGCGCTGCTCCCCAAGGACCTCGACCCGTCGCTCTACTCGGTGACCGTCGAGGCGCATAACGGCAAAGTGCGTTGGGGCGAGCCCATCCGCGTCCGGTTCCGGTGCCCGCCCACCGCCTCGCGCCGCGACTGGATCGGGCTGTACCGCGCCGGCGAGAACGCGCGGGCAAAGTGGACCAACCGCCGCTCCCGCGGGCGGTGGTACTGGATCACGGGGTCGCACGAGCCCCCCGTGGACCCGCCGGCGGGCAAGTGGCCGCTCGAGCAGGAGGGCGAGGCGTGCGTCGGGGAGGTGGTGTTCGAGGGGCCGAGGTCGGCGTGGGTTCCCGGGATGTGGGAGGCGAGGTACCACCACGACGGCGCCTACGGCGTGGTCACGGTGTCGGAGCCGTTCGAGATCGAAGGTGGGATTCGGCCAGCTCGGAGGCTCGAACCTCAATCTAACCACCTGTTCCGATCATTCAGTTTCCAAGTTCGAAGGCGACACCGCGTCCAGCGAGCAGATCGCCGCGCACCTCCTCTCCCTCGCCCGCCCCGCCCTGTTCGTTCCCGCGACGACAGAGCTCACACCTACGACGGAGCTCGTCGACCTCGTCCCCGGGCCGCCCGCCAAGCCCGAGGACTCGTTCCGCCGCCTCGTCGACGGCATCCGTGGCGCGTTTGGGGTGCAGATCAAGTGGCACGTCGCGGAGCACGCAGGGTCGGTCGGGAAGCTGGCCGAGGCCGTGGGGGAAGCTCTTCGGGTTTCGTCTGGGCACGGGAACGCGGCCCAGGAACCGGAGGAGGACGACGAGGACGGGGGGAACGGGAAGGACGACTGAGTGGACTGCTGAGGGTTGCGACGAGGGGTGTTCGTGGCGTAGAGAACCTTACTTGCTGCCGACTGAAAAATGCCATAGAGAACCCATGGACTGAATCCGCGCCGTAGAAATTGGAGCAAACGCTCTCTTTTTCAAACTGCTGTAAGTTACGGCAATCCACCTGGCGACTGCAGCTTCGCGAGAACCGAAGAGCGTGCTTAGGCGTCGGCGGGGCCCATCCTGCAAGGAGTCAGACGTCAGCATTGGAAGGCCAAGCCGTCAACACAGCGCGATCCTACTTGAAGATGCAGATCTTGTTGCCGTCGAGGTCGCGGAAGTACTGCGAAAAGGCCCGGATCAGATGGAACCCGAAGCGATCCGGAGTTAGTGCCGCTCACGGCGCCGTAGAAGGCCTGGTCTCCCTCAGGGCCACGGAGCCCGGGGGCGCCCTCGTCCTTGCCGCCGGCCTTGAGCGCCCTCGCGTGGGCCTCGTCGACGCCCTTGCGCGAGTCGATGCTCAATGCGGGCATGGGGCCGTTGCCGGGGTGGGCGTCGTTCTTGTCGTAGGGCTGCGTGACGAACAGGGTGAGGCCGTCGGCGCCGCCGTAGATCTGCGTTTGTTTGGTGCGCGTGATGGCGGATAGCGCGCGAATCAGATGAGTCCCCGCACAGCGAACGGTTGGTGGGCACCTTGCCGCGGCCGAGGTCGATCACGGCCTTCTGGCCGAGGGGGCCCAAAACCTCATCGTAGAACGCCAATGCCTTAGCGAGGTCGTTGGTACCGATGCAGACGTAGCCGATCTTGACCATTTCTGGTGCCAAGTGGGTTTCGGGTCGGATACGCACCGGAAGTCGGAGTTCCCGTCGAAATGCAATGGGGGGCAATGCCGAGTGGGATTCGGGTCGGTAAACGCAGTGGGGAGTCGGGATTCCGGTCGGAAGGCGGTGGGGGACATCCGGCACGGGAGACGCGCCGGCACGGCACGGAAGGGCTCGTCAGAAGACCGCTCGCCGGGTCCGACTGCGCTGAGCTATAGACTCACCGGTGAATTTATCGGATTACGGGCGGAACGCGAGGTGCGGGGTGTGGACGGATTGGCGTCGGCTGCTGTCGAGTGAGGCCGCCGCCGCCACGCGCGGCCCATCTGCCGACAGTCGATCCGCTCTTCGATCGGAACCGCCGGCAGCTGCACGAGCTCCTCGTCGTGCTCATGCCATCTGAAGATGCGTATGGATGGAAAGGTTCCGAGGCCTTTGCCGGCCCCTCAATGCAAGCCGCCTCCGGCCGAAACCGTCGCGGCAGTGGGCGGCCATGGGGGCCTCCACATCTCGAGGCTTCGTCAAGAAGTCCATGGCCCTGCATCTTCCAATGCAATGGATCGCGACGTGGTTGCTGTTTGGCGATCGAGGCAGGGTCGATGGCACCTTCGGTAGGGTCTGGCCGGTCGAGGCATGTTGAAAGCCGAGCCATCAAGAGCGAATCTGTCTTCCTCCTTCGCGGCAGCCATGGCCTTTCTTTGTCGTGTCGGGCGACATCTTTAGTTCTGGACAACCGCAGCTTGTTCAGTCAGGGGTTCGATTGGCGTCGGTTTCCGGGCGCGGAATCAAGACGGGCCGGGCGCCGTGCTAAAGTACGTGCTCTCGCGCCGCCAAGCAGAGCCCGGGAATCTCGAATCCACCGCATGCATCCACTAGAACCTCCCGGCAAGTCCTTTTGTGCAGCGCGAGACGTTGTTGCCACACTCCCTGACTCGCGGTCCCCGCCTCGCCGCGGCCGCCGCCCAACGCCAAACACCGCCGCCGCCGAAGCGCCCACGCCCCGACCAAGACCGCCACATCCTCGGCCGCCAAACAACGCCGCCGCCAAAGCGAAGGCACGCCCGACCGAAACCGCAACATCCTCGGCAGCGCAATGCAGGCCGCCATCGATTCCCTCCTCGCCTCGGCAGTCGGAGACGGCACCGCCCCGCACGTCGCCGCCGCCGCGTCGGTCGGCGGCAAGACGGTGTATTCCGGGTCGGCCGGAGGCGTTTCGGACAAAGCCAGCTGGCGGATCATGAGCATGACAAAGATGATCACCTCAGTGGCTCTTCTGCAGCTGGTTGAGCAGGGGAAAGTTTCGGTGTGTTCCTCTTTTGTCTCCCTAAGTGTCCCCCTGAATGCTGAACCCTCTCGTCCCTTGTTCGCCCCCGTGGCGGTCTTCCGTCACCGAATGCCCGATCTGTCTCCCGGCCCGTCTCCCCGGGAAATGCCGGACCCTCCCGTCCCTTGTTCGCCCCCGTGGCGGTCTTCCGCCACCGAATGCCCGATTTGCGTACTGTCGGGACCCCACCCCGCGGCAGATCGACGACCCCGTGACCAAGCACCTGCCCGAGCTCGCGCCGCTCAAGGTCGCCTCCTTCCCCGCTGAGGGCGCCCCCACCTTCTCCGAAGCCTCACGTCCCCCGACCATCCGCGAGCTGGCCACCCATACCGCGGGCTACTCGTACTGCTTCTTCGATCCCAACGCCGCCAAGGCGTTCGAGGCGCTGGGGCTGGCGCCGGAGCTGGCCAACGCGAAAAAGAGCTTCATCGAGTCGCCGCTGATGTTCGAGCCAGGGAGCAAGTGGTGGTATGGGACGAATATCGATACGCTCGGTTTCGTTGTCGAGAAGGTCTCGGGGAAGGACCTGGGGACCTACATGAAGGACCACATCTTTGGTGGGCCTCAGCGCGCCCTCCGGACCGCGATCTCACACCTCACCAATCGCCACCTTCCTCTCTATGTTTAGACGTGCTCGGGATGCACGAGACCTCCATGGAGGTCGCTCCCGAGGGCGACCCTCGCCACGTGCCCGTGCACCTCCGCTCCCCCGACTCGGACGCGCTGTCGCCGCTGCCGCTGCCCGTGCCGCCCACCAAGGACTTGTGGGTTCCTGTTGCGCGGTGTTGTCCCCCGATCGCGGGGAAGGCTTACGTTCGCGAACCAATCAGCGACATGGGCGGCGGCGGCCTGTCTTCCACGCCGGCGGACTATCTCAAGTTCCTGCACGACGTGATCTCCCCCAACCCGAAGCTCCTTCAGCGCTCTACGATCGAGCAGCATGTGTTCAAGTCGCACCTCAAAGAGGGGCATGAGGTGACCGTGCTCCCCGCCGCCTACCCGTACGTCGACGCCAGGTCGTTCATTCCGGGCAAGGACATCGGGCACTCCCTCGCGTGCGCAGTGAGCGGCGAGTCTGTGCCGGGTATGAGGAGCAAGGGGTCGCTCGCATGGGCGGGGCTGCTCAACAGGTTGGTCATCCGGCCGGGCCGCCGCGCATCCGGGGTGCTGACGCGTTCGGATCCAAGCTACTTCTTTGCCGATCCCGAGAAGGACGTGTGCGGGGTGATCTGCACCCAGATCCTGCCGTTTGCGGACAAGAAGGTGGTGCCGCTTTTCGAAAAGTTCGAGAAGGCGGTGTACGCGCACGTGTAATGCCTGCCGCCTCGTACATCCGTTTCGGGAAGATAGAAAGCTACTTTCGCGGGGTTCACGGGGCGACCAGCAAATGATGCCGGGAGGATGATGGAGGGAGCAAGGGCACTCGCCGCCTGGACCCGTCTGACCTCCGCTCACCCACCCGTCCTCCTCCACGGCCCATCGCGCGCCTGCCCCCGCGATGGCGCGCCTCCGCGCGTTGCTGGTCGCGCTGCTGGCCATTGCGCTCCTCGCCGCGCTGGTGGCCCCCGTGGACGCGCTCTTCCGCAACAAGAAGAAGAAAAATGCCGGAGGTGCAAAGGTGACCAAGCTCGAGCCCCTGCTCAAGAAGTCCAAGCTCCTGTCGCCCAAGAACGTCAACGTGCTGAAGAAGGAGTTCCTCAAGACCTCCAAGTGGAAGAAGCTCGCGACCTTCACCAGCAGCCGCGAAGCCAGAGTGTGGTCCGCCAGGCCCATGACCGCCAAACAGCCCGTCATCGTGATCAAGGAGTTTCTCGTACCCCCCGCCGTAATGGGCAAAAAGGAGTGGAAGCTTTCCCACGACCTGTTCGAGGACGTGCTGAACGAGATCGCCGTGGGCAACAAGCTGAACGGCCTGCCCTTCATCGCGCGGTACGTGGCAGTCAGTGTGCTGCCGGCTTGACCCGGAGGTAATCCCCGTCCTGGTACCGTCGCAGGTACCTCGGCAACGACGCCGCCGCGGAGCCGCAGGCAGATGGTGACAAGAAATTCAGGGCTGCCGTCTTCATGAACAAGGGTGGGTGCTCCGTCCGTGCGCCGGCACCGCGCTCACCTGCGTGCCGAGCCAGCCGATGGCGCGCTCGACAGTTTGATGGACAACGGCCCCGTGGGCACCGACGCGGTGGGCTCCCGCGCGTTCCGGGTGCTCCCCGGCGGGCCTGACGATCGTTCCCCAGGCCACGCGAAAGCTCTTGGCGCAAATGTTCGTGGCCGTCGGCGTTATGCACTGGAAGGGCTACATCCACCGGTAAGTCGCGCGATCGCCGCGGGTCCCCCGGTGCTCACAACCGCGACCCGCACGGGACCATCCAGCGACCTCAAACCGGCGCAGTTCCTCATGGTCAACGGCGCCAACGGCGGCGACCGGACCCTGAGGTTGGCCGACTTCGGCACGGCCATCAAGAACACCCCCAAGGAGATCTGGCAGGACACCCTGAACCAGATCGGCGCCCCGAAGGGCAGCTCCAAGGAGATCCGCGCGGTGGTGGACGCCGACTCGCCGGGGAAGAAGAAGGCCAACACCGTGTTCGACAACGAGGCGTACCGCAGCCCCGAGTCGATGAAGTTTGTGGGTTGACCCGGCGGGAGGCGCCCCCGCCCGTCCCCGCTGACCGGGCTCCGTCCTGCAGAGAGAGATACAGAAGCTGCGCCAGAACCTCGTCGATTACTACGGCGAAGCGGCGTACGCGCGCTGGGTGATCGCGAACAACGGCGCCACGCCCACCAAGAAGCAGCAGAAGCAGATCCGCGACCTGACAGCGCCCAAGATCAAGAAGGCGCTCAAGGACCTCGAGCCCGCCATGAAGAAGCTAAAGAAGAACCTTTATGGCAAGGCCATGGACTACTGGGCCCTCGGCATCTCCCTGTGGGACCTGTATACCGGCTATGGCTCCGCCCAGGACCCCACCGTGATGCCCTTCCCCGGGAGAGGCCAGGGGATGTTCGGCGAATACCGCAACCCCGACTTCTCCGTCCCGATCGACCTCACCCCCCTCGACACCACCGTGGCCGACGCCACGGTGCGGAACCACCTCAAGGACCTGCTGACCAAGCTGCTGGACGTCGACCCCGCGACGAGGCTGCAGGACGTCGGCTCGGTGCTCGCGCACCCGTTCTTCGCGACCGCGGGGGTGGACACGGCGCAGGTGCTGCAGCTCGGGATCGCGGCGGCGAGGGAGGACAACGATGCCATCCCGCCGGTGGGTTTGCACGCCGCCTCGGGCTCCCGCGCATGCTGACGGGGCGTTCGGCAGGCGTTCGGGACGGCCAGGCTCAAGGCGGGCAACATCGGGAACAACGGCGTCGAGCTGGGAGGCCTGCGGCAGGGCGACGACGAGGCGCGGAACGCGATCAACTCGCTGTCCTTCGACGACGTGAACAAGGGCTCCATGGACGGCGTCCAGGGCGAGGATCTCTCGCTGCTCGGCAACGATCCCGACGCCCAGGAAGCGATCGCCAAGGCCAACGCCGCGCTCAAGCTCGAGAAAAGCAACCTGGACGTGAGCAAGGGAGAGGGCTCCGACGACAGCAGCAGCTCCGAGGACAGCGAGGGGTCCGGGAGTGAGGACGGAGAGGACGGAGAGGACGGCGGGGACGGTGGGGACGGTGGGGACGGTGGGGACGGTGGGGACGGCGGGGACGGCGGGAACGGCGAGAACAAAGATTACGAGATGCCGGGCTTGTTTGATGATTGAGCACGACTGCAGACGACCAAAGACACCATAGATGGTTTCGCGTTCGGGACCTCGAAAAGCGGTGTCAGGCTGCCATACATCTCTGCCTCCAGGCCATCACAAGCGATTCTACCTGGGGGATCGGACTCTCCGGCTCCACGAAAGGCGAATTGGGTGGTCTCGGAGGGCTTCCAGCGAATTCGTCCCTTCAACTGGACCCTACGGGCCTTTGGCGGTGCTGACCTAGGGGGCCGGCATCCCACGCCGGGACCCCGGCGGGAAGCGGATCTCGGCGGCAGAAGGTTCAACCGGGCTGCCGGCGGCGCCGACGAGGCAGCCGGATCGTCCAGTGGCGTCTGTTCTGTTCGGCCGTGCTCATGACGTGAGCACCGACCGCACTGCCGCTCCCTCACCAGGGGAAACAAACTAACCACACCACCATGCGACTAGGGGCTCTACTGCTTGCGCTAGCGCCGGGGCTGACAGCGGGCGTGCCGCTGGACCGCCGCGCGCTGATCCGCGGGTCGGGGCGCAACGACACGCTGCGCGGCACTTCTGGCAACGACGTGGTGCGCGCGGGCGGCGGCGGCGACTTCGTCGACACGCGGCAGGGCGGCACCGACACCGTGCAGCTCGGCGAGGGCGACGACCGCGCGCTCGTCGGCGACGGCACCGTGCGCGGCGGGCCGGGCATCGACCGCATCGTCGGATACGGGAAGGGCGAGCTGAACGCTTACGGCGACGACGGCAACGACTGGATCACGGGCAGCCAGGAGCCGACCGCCTACAATAATTTGTACGGCGGCAATGGCAACGACAGGCTGGAGGGCGGCCCCAACGAGGACCAGCTGTTTGGCGAGGGCGACCACGATGCGCTGTATGGTCGGGGCGGCGGCGACCTGCTCAAGGGTGGGTGGCCCGGCTCCCCACGCACCCCACGCATGCCGCCGTGTCTGCTCCGCATTCCGGCACCGCCGGGGCGGGGCAGGGCGGCCGCTGGGCTGCGGGGCGGGCTCCGAAACAATTGGTCCCTACGGTGCTGACTCCGCTCCCCCCTGCAAAACAGGCGGCAACGGCATCGATCTGCTCGACGGCGGCGAGGTATGTGGTCCCTTGCAATGTACGATGCCTGCGGGGCCTGACCTCACCCGATCCGACTCCAGGGCGACGACACGCTCGAGGGCGAGGACGGCGACGACGCCCTCTTCGGCGGCCCCGGCAACGACGTCCTCCGTGGCGGCCCCGGCATCGACCGCCTCAACGGCGGCCGCGGCACCGACATCATGGACGGCGGCGACGGCAACGACCGCCTGTTCGGTTCGGGCGAGGGCGACACCATGACGGGCGGCTCGGGCCGGGACTCGTTCGTCGTGGCCGTGCGCAGGGTCACGGAGCCCGACACCGTGACGGACTTTGAGCACAACGTGGACCAGATCCGGCTGCCGAAGCCGCTGGTCCGCCGCTTGCGCACGGAGGGCAACACGCTGCTGCTGGACCGCACGCAGTACTTCGAGGCGGCCAACCTGGACGAGGCCCGGTCGCGCGCGGACATTGTCGCGCCGGGGCTGGTCTGGGACCTGTCCAGCTTCATCTTCTACTACTTCGAGGACAAGGTGACCTTCCGTCCCATCATCAAGGTGCTGCCGGCGGATCCCAACAACCCGCGCATGTTCCACACCAACTTCCGCATCTCGCCGACGGTCGAGGGATGATCCCCCGCGGCCGGCGACGGACACTTGTGCATGCTCGTGCGCTGGAGAGAGGACTGCGTCGCCCGGGACTGCCGGCATAGAATCTTTGTCTCCTTTATTCACTCGTGTAGAGTAGCAATGGATCGGCTCGCGCACGCACAGCTTCACGCCAGCATCCGTCCCATCGCCCTGCCCGCGTCCTCCCTGCACGCACGGATGGCCGCGATGTGCCCCATCCCCCCGTACACCTCCACTTTCTCGGCGCCGTCGATCCGGCCGTACGAGTTGCGGATGGCATCGAGGCTGCACGACCCGTCCGCGTCCCCGGCAAACACCGCCACGGGGATCTTCTCCCCCCCTGCGCCGGCATTGAGCTGCTCCGGCTCGAACCCCCACGGGGAAAACAGCGCCCTCCCGTCGTGCACCGCGGCCTCGGGTGCCGTCCCGGGCCTCAGGCCTTCGGCAAACTGCGTCGCGAACGCGCGGCCGAACCCGGCGTCGTCCAGAAGCGCCGCGGCGTCCGAGGGACCGCCGAACGCGCGCGCGACGATCTTCCTCTGCACGTCGGCGGGTTTGCCCGAGATGCCGCGGCGGACGAAGGCGTACAGCGCGCTGGTGAGCCACGAGGTCCAGTCCGAGAGCGTGGCGACGTAGGAAAAGTACTCGAGCCATCCCATGACGGCGTAGGATTCGCGGCGGGTGGGCGGGGTCCAGGGGACGACGAGGAGGAGGGCGCGGATGCGCGCGGGGAGGTGGAGCGCGAGGGAGAGGGCGTACGGGCCGCCGCCGGAGAGGCCCGAGGCGCCAAAGACGGGGGGCTCGGCCGTCGTGTGCACTTCGGCGATGTGAACCAGGAGTTCCGCGATTATTGCGGGCCAGTGCTTCGACAGCAGCTCCGGACTCGAGGCGATGTCCGCTGGCCATGCCTGCGAGGCTCCATAACCAGGCCTGTCCACGCCGACGATCCTTATCCCGGGCGCATGGTCTGCAAAGAGCCCGGCCTCGAGCCGCGAGCCGGGGTACCCGTGGCAGTGCACGAAGGTGCGCGGGGAGCGGGCGTCGCCGAAGATGGAGAAGGCGAGGTCGGTGCCCAGGGAGGTGCGGAAGAGATGGGTTTCGGGGGCAGATGCGGAAGAAGATGACATTTTCAGTGGAATGGAGTGGTTGGAAGGCCGCGATGCGGTCTCCAGGGGCGCCGGGGGCGCGGTTTATCTGGGAGTTCGGTGCACTGCTCCGCCCCGCGTCATCGAAGCTTCGCACACAGCTCGGCGTTGCCGCCTTTCGCCGGCCACGATTCAGCAAATCCCGGCGGTGTTCCGCTTTCCATGCATAAGGGTCGATGTGGCTGCGGTTTCCGGCCGCGATTCCTTCCCTTCGCACGGTGCTGCGCTCCATGGGATCCCCGTCCTGATGAATGGGCGCCTCCGAAAGGGAAGAATCCGGTCAATGGGCTTGCCGAGCAGATCGAGCTGCTTAAAGAAGTGTCGAAGCTGTGCTTGCTGTCCTCGGGCGGATTCGATGTGCGTCTGCATCCAGTGAGGCGGGAGACTCGGTGGGATATGCCTGCCTTTGCCACCGGCCTGCACAACGGTCCCGCTTCAACCCGCTTCCGAAGCCCGAGGCAACAGCCCACGAGGGACCATCGGACTTGCCAATCGTCGTCCGACATGACGGACGTGGCGAACGGCGGCGCGCCCGCCCCGGCTCCGGCGACGGCTGCGGAGAACGGCGCCGCGGCGGCAATCGCATCGGCGCCCGCGCCCGGCGCCGACGTCCCACCTTCCCCCGCTTCCACCGCGGAATCGGCGCCCACCAAGGGCAAGGGCATTGAGAAGGACTTCCACGGGGACAAGTTCTCGGACCGCCAGAAGGCCGGCGCCCTGGCCATCGCCAGCGCCGCCTCGCTCGTCGCCGTGCTGGAGGGCGCCATCTTCACGCCCGCCATCTATGAGGTACAGCAGGAGCTCGGCACGACCGAGGTGCTGTCGAACCTCTCGATCGCGTGCTACACCGTGGCCACGGCCATCGCCCCGCTCTTCTGGGCGCCGCTGTCGGAGGTCTACGGTCGCAAGCCAGTGTACCTCGGATCCCTGGCCTTCTGCCTGCTGGGCTCGGTCGCGCTCGTCTTCACTCCAGAGCTCGGCATCGGCTGGCTCATCGGCTGGCGCGTGGTCCAGGGACTCGGCGCCTGCGCCGCCTTTTCCGTGGGGGCCGGCACGATCAGCGACATCTACCGGATCGAGCAGCGCGGCCGCGCGTTCGGCATCAACAGTCTTGGACCTTTGCTCGGCGCCTTGATCGGACCACCCATTGGCGGTGCTCTGAGCCAGTACGCAGGCTACCGCTACGTCTTTGTGTTCACGGCGGGAATCACCGCCGTCCTCATCCTCGTCATCCAGTTCTTCCTCCCCGAGACCCTGCCGCCGCGCAAGGAAGGCGCGAAAAAGCCCACTTTGAACCCCCTCGCCATGTTCCCCACGCTGCGATATCCCTGGGTCTGCATCCCCATTTATGCACAGGCAATTACGTGGGGCGCCCTGTACTCGCAGATCTCCATGCTGGCCCGGCAACTCAATTTCGCGTACGGGTGGGAGCCCACGGCCGTCGGACTGTACGGCCTCGTGCCCGCAATCGGCAACATCATCGGCGCGATCGGCGCCGGCTTCATCGCGGACCGCATGCTCAACAAGTCGGCTGGGGGTGGCAAGGTGCCGGAGACGCGGTTGGGGGCCGTGCAGCTCGGCGTGGCGCTCAGCTTTGTCGGGCTCACCATCTTCGGCTGGACGATACAATACAAGATCCACCCCGCCGTGCCGGCGATCGCGAACTTCATCTGGGGAATTGGAATGGTGAGTTTGAGAGCGCTACTAGTCTCTTCGTCGATCTGATCGTTTTGCCTGGCTGTGCCATTGCGTCTCCGACAGATGGTCATGATGGTGCGTTGCCTCGGGCGTATGCGATCGGCGTTGCATGGTTTTGACCCTCTTCCGCAGACACCGACCGGCACCTTCCTCGTCGACGTCTACCGCCCTGCCGCGGCATCCATCTCCGCCCTGGCCAACCTCCTCCGCCTGGCCGTCGCCTCCATAACCCCCCTGGCCTCCCCCGCGATGCAGGACAGCATGGGCATCGGGGGACTGTACCAGTTCTGGGCCGGGCTGCTGCTGGTGACCGTCTCGCCGGCGATCCTGTGGATGACCGCCGCCGGATGGAAGAAGAGGTTGAAGACGGCGCCGTGGAGCGAGGAGCACGCCAAGCAGGTGCGCGAGCACGAGGCGGCGGAGCAGAACGCGGAGAAGGTGGCGGCCGAGAAGGAGGCCGAGGCCGCGATAATCGAGGACACCGTCTGAGCAGATCTAGAAGCTCTCGCAGTCAGAGCAAAGAAGACATCTAGAAACCATTGATGTACAGAGATCAGGTATGCAGTTCCAACAGATGACAAAGAAAGTGCAATGATGTTCAGGACGAAGGCCCGCTTCCCTCGCCGCCCTCCTTTACGGGGACGTCGTCCTCCAGGAGAGCCTGCCACTCGGGGATGCCGAGGTCGGCGCGCTTCTCCGACGCGATGCCGAGGTAGCTGTCCCGCGACGCGAAAGCCCGCTTCTTCTCCTGCAGTTCCAGAACGTGCCGCTCGACCGTGCCTTCGGCAACGACGCGCACGGCCGTGGTCGGCCTCTTTTGACCCATGCGGTGGATGCGGTTGATGGCCTGGTCCTCCAGGCCGGGGATGATCGTGGGATCCATCAGGTACTCGACGTTGCACATGGTCATGGTCAGCCCGGCGGCCTTGTCGCCCTTGAGGGGCATCAGGATCGCGTGGACATCCGGGTCCTTGCTGATGTCCCTGAGCGCCTGCCGAATCTTCTCGGCGCCGCCGGCGTATTCGACGCACTTGATGCGGATTTCGTCCGTGCCCAAGGCCTTCTTGGTTTCGTCGAGAGCGCGCTGAAATTGGCTGAAGATGATGGCCTGTCGAGCTTGGACGTAAGCCCAGTCCACAGGCACTCATGAGCCGCCTTTACCTTGCAAGTAGCATCGGCCGCGATCCGACTCTTCAGATCCCGAGCGACGGCAGCGATCTTGGAGCCAAAGCGCCGCACCAAGGGATCCTCGGGCGGAAAACTCGGTTCAACTGCCGAAGTCGAGTCCTCCGCCGGCTCGCCTTCCGTCTCCTGACGAACCAGAACCAGCCGATTCGTCCGCATGGGCTTGGGGCAGAAGAAGCACCGTGCCTTGTCGTGCTTGCCCATCCACGCCATATAGCAACTGAAGCAACCGTACGGCTCGAGCGAGCAGCAGAGCGAGACCACGCAGCCCGTCATCAGCTCGCCGCAGACGTTGCACGTCGTGGGGACCTCCGGATTGCGTGCAATCATCTCCTCGACGTAGCTCAGATCCGCGCGGGCCTTCTTCATCGCTGCCTGCGCTCGGTCGAATTCGGCCCTCGCTTTGCGGAACTTTGGGAGGTCGGTCCAGCGGTTTGCGCTCCTTTGCTGCTCTTGAGCAGCAATGACGGAGTCCAGCGCCGCAGCTTTGGATACCAGATCAGTCCTCTCGCGAACAAAAGTGCCAATGGTCTCCTTGATCTCGAACCACGGCACGTCCGTGCGGAGGGCAGAACGGTAGCTCTGGTCGCTGATCGAGTCCAAAAGGAGCTTCGCTGCTTCATGGAGAAAGTCCGTGTCCTCGGCCGTCCGGCCGTCGCGACGCCCAGGTGATGCGGGAACGCCAAAGAACTGCGACCTGTAGGACAGAACATAGCGTACGGCAGCCAAGAGCAGCTCCGCCCGCCTCGATGTCACGGCGCCGCTTCGCTCCGCTCGAGCAAGCTGGAGAATGTCCTCCATGGGCATTCTGAGCCGAAGATGAAGCGTTAGCCAACCAGGCGTCAGATTTGAAAGTATAGTAACCCACTGCTTCAGCGCGTCGCTCTCCAGCTTCATCTGGTCGGCCTGGGGCATGCCAGCGACTTCGACAGACACTATGGTCCCGCGTGAGCTGCCAAAGAGGTCGGCATGCACAGATATGGGACTCACCGCAAGCACGGAGGCGCAAACTCTCGAATGTCCTCGTCAGATAAGCGACCTGCTTGCGCGCGAGCTTCTTCGATTTGCTGATCTTGTTCTCCCGCAGGAAACGCTCCAAGGCCCGCCTGGCAATCCCCTTCGCTTTGGAGTAGTGCCATCGCTCCCGTTCGGTGAGCTTCACGGTCAGCTCGACGCGCGACATGTCCGGGACCGGGAACTCGTCCGCAATGTGCTGCTTGGAGTACCTCCTCATGACCTTCGGAAGCAGTCCGTGTGCGCGCATCATGCCCTTCTGGCTCGTTTCGTCCAAGTACGGATCGACGATGCTGTGATTGTACACCGCGGAGTCCAGGAAGGGGTCCAAGCCCAGGAACGAAAAGTAGCCGCTCAAGTCGCCTATCCCCTGGTAGATCGGGGTCCCCGTAACGACCCAGCTGTTGACGCGGCTGACCATGGATACCCGCGCAGACAGGTCCTTTTCCTCGTCACGCACCGACTGCGCCTCGTCGATGACCACCCTCCAAAAGTTCGCCGTCTCCAGCTCGAGGCTCTGCTTCGTGACCTGGTCGTACGTGGTGAGGACAACGTCGTAGTCCCAGAAGTTTCGAGCAGCGTAGTCGATTCTCCTCTCGTCGTTCCACCATGCGCCGACAGCATAGACTGTGCGTGTGTACTCTTTGACAGAGAGCGTCGGCGCGTGCCGCTGAATCTCATCTAGTCGGAAAGACGGAGATCAGAGCAAGGACACACGTCGGCCAGATGCGCAATCACCCTTCCACTGCTCCAGCAGGTTCTTCGGCACGATGATGAGCGTCGACTTGACAGGCAGGAGCAGCGGGCTCGGAGCTTCGCCCCATGACTCCTTGAGCCAGGCGTCAACGTGTTCGTGACCTCGATCTGGATCCAGGCCGGCGAGATCGGTTCGGGGATTCGAGAGTATGAGGGAAATCATTTCCACCGTCTTGCCGAGGCCCATCTCGTCCGCCAGAATCCCTCCCGGATTCGGCTGCGGGACAGTGAAGCGCCTCAAGGAGAGCGTTCCCGTGACCTCGTTCATGTAGACCGTTATGAGGTCGGAACCGCCGATCTGGACGCCGCCGAGTTCCGCGACATCGTCATCGCGGACCTCTTGCCAGTCACCGTGCTTCGACTTTCCCACAGCCTCCCAAGTAGATGCAGAGATCGTGACGGGCATCCAGTTCGGGTGAAGGAGCTCATTGTCCGGGTGATGGTCGAGATTCTCCTTCAGCAGCATCCAGCGGAGATTGCGCTGCTGGTACGGATACAGGGGCGTGTTTGGCGACAGGTCCGGCGGAGGCGGCGCTTCCTCGTAATCCAGAGGAGGTCGGACCGATTCCAGCATGCCCGTGATGCTGCGGGGCAGTGCTGCAGGCGGGTTTCCGGGGACTTGGTGATACGTGCGCGTCGACTTGAAGAACGCGTCCATCTCGTCGTGCTTTGTGTTCATGTACGGAGTCACGAGGCGCGTCTGATCAAGCATTTCTTCGAGCACGAGACCCATCAGCTGCAGAGCGGGCCAAAGTCAAAACAAGACAAGATGAAGCATCTTCGACGTACTCGGTCTTCCCGGTCGACCATGGCGAAAGTAAGGGATCCATCGTCTTCGGGTTCTTGCCCGTAGCGGAGCCCGTATCCCGTCAATCGTACGCCAATACGCAGCGAGAGTCCTTCCGAAGTGTCGAACTCGAGCAATCCAAGAAGCTTGAGATAGCGCTGCAGGCATGCTGTCAACGTCTGCGAAGCCATCAAATGGGACGACAACTACTTTTTGATGTAGAGTACGCAAGTTGTGGAGCCAGTTCTCGCGCTTGCCCTCTTCGACCACGGGACTCCGCAAGATGATCTTGGAAGCTGGGATCGTGTCCAAAGAGATGTACCCGGTGGCCTTTCCGTCCGTCTCCAAGCCGCGCGCGAGCACAATCTCCCAGGCCATCTTCTTCTTGTCCGAAGGAGGCAGGTTCCACGCGATTGTGACGGGCATCAACTTGTCGAAGCGAGGATCGTGGAGAGGCTTCGGGAGCAACGGGCCTTCGCGCTTGAAATCCAGCACGTTCTGCTTTCCTCGAAGCTCGTCCATCCGCTCCTCAATCTCGGTCAGGACAGACTGGTACTCGACGGCGAGCTTGAACTCATCGGATTTTTCCATCCATGCCCGGCGGCGGTTGCGGAGCCGTTCCAACTCTGCTTCGTTCCGGTAGTACTCGTTCAATTCCAGGAGCGCATCGCGAGTGCTCTTGTCCCTTGGCGCGCCGAAGTCGTCCCAGATGCGTGGATCACTGACCAAAGAGTGTCAGCAACGCCTTGTCGCAAGCGAGGAGTCAGCGCTAGACGCTCACATAACCTCAACAATCTGTTTGTCATCGTCGCGGAGATCCACGTGTGCCCAACCGAACGGAATGTCGATCGTGTCGTTCGCAGCTCGCAACGAAATGAAGCTTTCCTCGCCGGATTTCGGCGACGAAGGGTCACTGTTTTGCGCCTCGTCTCGCTCCTGGCGATCTTTGATTCGGGCCGACAGTCGGATCAGCCTCGGCGGCTGACCCTCCGTCCCCTCCATCGAGTCGTCCACATGGTGCAGGGAACCGTACCCCTCCATCGCGTCTGTCATCAAGTCCGTCACAAAATGCCGAGAAACGCGCTCGCGGCTCTCCATCCAGCGGAAGCGTTTGAGCGACGACGTTCCGTAGCCGCTCTTGCCCGTGCTATAGACAAAGGGACGCTTTCGCGGGTTGACGGGCGTCTGTGGAGCCGATTCTTCCCGTGCAGGCAGCATGGCAAGCTCCGTTAGCTCCGTTGCGGGGCTCTCCGGCGCCGGGGTCTGCGGCGAAGCTCCTGCAATGGAATCCGCAAGCTCGGCGTTTCGGGGCTCCGGGACCAAAGCGGTGACCACGGCCATGGCCGGGCGAGCTCTCTCCGGAGAAGCAGGAGGAGAGTCCTTGGCGCGCTCCTTTCCTTTGAGGAACCGCGATATGCGGCCGTCGACGTCTCTCCATTCGCCGATAGTCGGAGCTCCTCCGGGCCCCCGAGCCGCCATCGCCGAGTTGAATCGCAGCCACCACGCGACAAACTCCCCGCGCCGTGCCTGTTCGGAAGCATCGGGCGACGGGGTGACGAGGTGTCCACAGAAGGCGTGGATCCGATTCGAACATTTCGCCCAAAGAGCCGGCGATGGTCCTGAGTCCAGATCCTCCGTTACGATGCTAACGCCCGTCCAGAAGTGGGTGAACGCCTCGACATCGAGGACGGCGGGCTCCTCGGCGGCCTCCATCGCCGGGAGCGAAACGGCGACTAGGCCGGTCTTCTGAGAAGCGATGTCGAGGCGGCGGCGGGACAAAGGGCGAGTCTCACCCGGACCGCTTTATGTCAAAGGGGATCATGCTGATCATTTCTTCTACAGAAAAGACTGAAAGATCATCCAAGGACGAAGTAATCGCCGCTGCGAGTGCTGGTCACATGTGGCTTTCAGTTTCTACGACTTCTTCTTCCGTTTTGCCGCTGCCGTGGAGGCCGACGCGGTCGTTTCCGCTTCCGCGTTCGATCCTGGTCCTTCTGAAGGCGGAGTCGTGTCCGCGGCATCCCCAGCTGTCGCTCGGGCAAGTTCCGCCTCCGCCCTTTTGTCCCTCTCCTCTTCTGCCCGCAACTGGAGCAACAGAATGGTCGGGAGAGCAGCGAGGATGACGAAGACCACCGTCGCCGGCAAGTAGTAGAACACAAGAGCCAGGAGTTCCGAGAACGTTGACGGTAGAAAGCGAGACAACAGTCCTTCAGACATCGCGAGTCCGAGGCCCTCTGGCGACCTCTGAGCGAAGCTCCGGCGCGGTCTAAAGTGCGAAGCAGGCGCTACTCGTCCCGTGGCAGGTGCGTGGCGAGTCCGGAGGCACTCGATGCCCCGTCGCGTGGTTCCGAAAGTGATGTTTACAGCGCGCGACACGTCAACATTCAAAGCTTCCAAAGCGCGCGCGAGAGTGACGCGTCTAATGGCCACAAACGCCCGGAATGGAATCCCTATTGGACTTGGATTCTTCGGTGCCGCTTGTCGACTTGATGGATCCCCGGGACGGCGCCCTCCGTCCGCTCTCTGTATCCGCGAACTGGGCGTACCTTGCCGAAGGCAACGGCAACCTGGTCGTGCGCTTCGTTCGGGGCGCCGGAAACGCGTCGAGGTTCGTGCTAAGGATCCGGAAAGACAACCCGGACGCGATTTGCAAGGATCCGGAGGAGGGGCGTGACAGGATCGCGTCTCGCGTCGCCTACTCGAGGTTCCTCACTGCGGACGTGCTGGGACTTCCTGCCTGTTATGGATCCATGGTCATCGCCCGCGTCTCGGGAGCGTTTCTCAGGGAGCTCGAGCTCGCCATTGACGCTGCGCGGCCTGCTTCGAGGAAGGGAGGGTCGCGCATTTACCATGGCCAACCGACGGCATTCGTTGCCCTCACGTTGGACCACCTGAGCCTGCCCACGGGGCCGAGCTCCAATCCTTTGGATTCGATGACCTTGGCGGTCGAAATCAAGCCCAAGTGGGGCTTCCTCCCCTTCTCGTGCGGACCTCCGCGGTCGTCTTTGCCGCCATTCGTATCCGATGAGTCTTACCGGACAAAGCGGAACACCTGCCGTTACTGCATGCACCATTTTCTGAAGCGTGGAAGGTTGCCTGCGTACTGTCCCCTTGACCTGTACTCGGGGCAGCCGCAACGGAGGGCAAAAGCACTGGCGGCGTTGGCTGCCGAAGCTAGCTCAGGCGGGGAACTGTTCAACAACCTCCGTGTCTTTGTCGACGGACATCGACTTCCCGGTGACCAGGTGCATCGCGTGTTTGAGGGCGTCGAGCCCGCTTTCGCCTCTGCTTTCTTTGGCTCCTCCGCCGCGGGATCGGACGCAGTAGCGACCTTGATCTCCCAGATCCTGAACGAATCCCGGGTCTTGCAGCGCCTTGCGTACCATCAACAGCACATGGATACCTTGGATATTGAAGGCGTGAGGGAGGTCGCGGGCAGTGTCTTTACAGCGGGCCAGGCTTTAGTGCAGCCCGATTTTGCATTGTTCCGCGCTGCCCTCGGACGGTACCTCTCCGAAGACGAAACTCAGCGGGCGCGCTGGACCCGGATGGACGCATCAGAGATCCTCGCTCTCCCTCCCGAGGAGAAGGTTGAGATTGTGGTCCGCTTCCTGGCCAGCATGACGCTGAAGGATGTTTCCGTGCTCGTTGCTGTGCGCCGCATAACTGACGATGCCGAGCCTACCTCCGCACCGCTAGAGGCGCCGTCGTTAACCTCGAACGTGCTTGCTTCGCTCGTCGACCAGGATCGGCGTTCGGCAGTTCGCACGGAGTTCCTGGGATCGAGCTTCGAGTATACCTTCCGGATCGTCGACGCCGACCCCAAGGACATCGGGAAGCTGGACAAGTGGTTCGAGCTCGACCGCGACATTGTGCGGCACTGGGAAGCAAGAGACGCTTCTCTCCTCGTCACGTGTTCAGCTTTTTCGAAAGGCGACAACGCCCTTTGTACACAGGTTGAATAGACACGAACAGACATCCACGCATTGCATTCCACACTTTGTCTTCGTTTCACACTTTGACGGTGCAAGGCGCACCTAGAAATGCGAAGTTTTGAAGGCGAGTGTCCAAGGCGCACCTAGGAGATACGGGGCTTCTGCAGGCGCAGAGTGACATAGAAGAAGATCCTGAACACACAGCAGATTGCCACCAAAACCCCCACCCAGTTGCCGATGGTGGCGCCGCCAATCTCGTAGTAGTCCATCACATCGTTGCCTGTGAAGGCGCACTGGCTCGGAGGCAGCGTGGAGGGGAACATGCAGAAGCACTGCGTCGAGTTGCCCGAGGGGATCTCGTCGCACGTGAAGGTCTGGCCCGACAGGTCGTTGGCCGCCATGAGCTCGAAGGTGTAGCGCTGGTAGTCGATCTGCGTCGCCCAGACGCGCAGCCACACGGGGAGGTTGATGTACTTGACAAAGTAGCCCTGCCACACGTTGCCTGTCAGAACCGCAAGCATGGGCATGCTTGGTCAACCTTGACGCACCTGAACACACATCCAGAATCCGTTGAGGAAGGAGGTGATCGCGAGGGCCGCTACGAAAATCGGAACGAGAGCGCTGACCCAGATCGCCTGGAATTCAGCGGCGAGGAGACCAAGGTAGAGGTATGCGAGGAACTGGAAAAAGTGTGACGCCCCTGGGTTGAGCCCGATCATCGGGTAGGCGATCGCCGTGAAAACCAGCGAGATGACGAAGAGATACGGCAGCACCACGAGCGTGTTGGCGATGGTGTGCGCCAGGCAGCCGTAGAGCCCGTTGGCGCGCTCGCGCATGAACACCTGGCGCTCCTCGAGGAAGGAGGGGATGCCGGCGACGGACATGAAGCCCAGGAAGGCGACCGAGAAGAAGTAGACCGAGAAGCGGTCGGCGATCTGGGCCTGGCCGTATCCGATGCGCATCCACACGAGGCCCATCAGGATGGCCATCGCGACTGAAAGACGCCGTGGTGAGCGCAAGGAGGACAGAACCAGCAATCGCACACGCACCGTACATGGCCAGGCGGATGCCGTAGCCGATGATGTTGCGCGAGTAGTTGAGGAAGTTGCGGCGGGTCAGAACGAGCGTTTGCTGAAGGATGTTGGCCTTGTACGTGTGCTTGCGCTCGCGCTTGACGAGCCCCGTGACGGACGCGATCGAGCCTGAAGGCCCTTTCGCGACGTCCTCCATGGCATCCTTGCCGTCGAGCTTGATGGAGAAGCCGTGTTCCTTCCACGCCTGGACGATCTCGTCGATCTGCTGCGCCGCGGCGGTCCGGTCTTTCATAAAATCGACGTTGATCTGTAGATCATCGAACCACTGTCAGCAACAGGACGGCAGCAGGCAGTCGCAGCGAGGCATACCTGCTCAAGGAAGAAGTCGGCCGGGTTGAAGTACGGCGGGCAGGGCCGCTCGATGCTCGCAAAGTAGTCGATCGCGCCCTCGCGCGGGCCAAAGTAGACGGTGCGGCCTCCCGGAGCCAGGAGAAGGAGCTGGACAACAGGAGAGTCAGAAGAAGCAAGCGAGTACACCGCGAGCACCCACATCATCGAACAGGTTGAACGTCTCGGTGCTCGGCTGATGGATGGTCGCGACGACCGTGACCTGGGCCTCCACGGCCAGCTTCCTGACGGAATCCATGACCCTGTACGCGGCGGCGCTGTCGAGGCCCGAAGTCGGCTCGTCGAGGAACTTGAATTGAGAGTAGCGGTCAGCAACCTTTGGATCACACGCCACGGGGCGACAACCCACCAGGATCTTGGGATCCGTCACCAGCTGCGACGCAATGGAGGTCCGCCGCTTCTCCCCTCCGGAAACACCCCGCTGGATCACGGTCCCGATGATCGAATCCCTGACCCGCTCGAGGCCCATCTCGGAAATGGCCTGCTCGACTTTTTTCTCGCGCTTTGCGCGCGGCAGGTTCGGGAGCGAGAGCTCGGCGGCGTATCGGATGTTCTCGACCACCGTGAGCGACCCGTAGAGGGCCTCCTCCTGCATGACAAAGGTCGAGAGGTGCTTGAGGGTCGAGGACCCGGGGGAGACGGTCACCCCGTCGACCGCCAGCGCGCCCGAGAGCCCGCCGGCGCGCACGCGGTTGGAAATGCAGCTGAGGAAGGTCGACTTGCCGGCGCCGCTGGGGCCCATGACTGAACGGCGGGGAGGGGATCAGCGCGGGTGCGGGCGGTGTTCGGGCGGCGCACCGGCGAGGATGCGGCCGGGGAGCGCGCGGCCGCTCCCGCAGTCGAGGACGACCTTGGTCGGACTGCCGTTGTTGCGCTTGGCCTTGACCTGGGCGGGAACGCGTGAGCGGAATGCCCGACGGCGGCGGGGATGCGACCGCACGTTGACCTGATAGCGGAGCTCCGACCACGAGAGCTCGACGCCGCCGACAGGCACGGTGGCGGCCATGGTATGCTGCGCGCGGGGGACGGGTCGGAGGTGCTCGGGCTTGCACGCGCGTTGGGGTGGCAGGGGCCGAACCGATTCAGGACCCATCGAAGAGCCGCGCTGAGGTGCTGCTTAACAAGCAAGCACCATATGGGCCGCCCCCCGTACAAGTTGCATCAATCGGGATCAGATGCGGAGATTCAGGTCCGCGAGAGGCACCGTGGCGCGCGGTTGGCACAGGCACGACAAAATGTGCGGTTTTTCTGGCCTTGCGGGGAAAGCAGTTTTGGCTCGCGCGCACCCTTCGAGATCTTGAACTAATGCGGGACCGCCGCGAGGCCTTCGGTCCGATAAATCTCAGCGAATACAGAGAGAAAAGGCATGATCGATTTGCCCCACTGTTTGACGGTGGACACTGATGCGAGTGCGGCGCGGCGCTAACTTCAAGGCATGTGACAGGGGACGGCACAGCAAGCCCCGCCGGAAAATCGGAAGCAATTCGATGACGTTCCGTTTCCCTTTCTCTTTCTCCGCAAACCGACGTCCAGGCGGCCCTGGTTTGTACATCTTCCCACATGCAAGAGGGAAGACCGTCGGTGCGGAGCAATCCTGCGCTGAACCAACTCTGCTTGCAGAAGAGAGGCACTATTCCCAATGATGATCAAGTGGCGTCCAAACATCGTCCGGCAGGGTTGAAAGCGCGATCTACAGTCGCGACGACCAATTGAAAATCAGTGCAGGTACGCAGGTTCTCGTCCAAGGGTCATCATCTCCGCATCTCCGCACCGTACGTATACTCAAGTAGGTCGATCGGTCAGTCTCCTCTCAACCTCAACGTGTCCACTATCGACTGCCCACGCCCGATGGCGGCCTCCACTTCGGCCGAACGCGAGCCCGTGCTCCCGCCCGAGATCCTGCTGCACCTCTTTTCGCGCTTCGTGCCGTGGCGCGACGTGGTCACGTGCTCGGGCGTATCTCGGGAGTGGCGCGGCGCCGCGCTCGACGCGTCCGTTTGGGGCGCGCAGCTGCGGGGCGCGGGGAAAGTCAGGGCCGCGGGCGGGCGGCATGCGCGGAGTGTGCTTGCCCGGTTGGCGGGGCGGAGCGTCGGGGGCGCTGCGGGGGGAGGCGAGGGGCTGCCGGGCGCGTTCCCTGACGACGCGGCGGACGGCGACTCGTGGCCGGACGGAGATGCGGACGACGGACTCTCAGAGAACGTCCCGCTACTGCGGCTGCCGGGCGCGGGCGACGACTCGGCGCTGGCTGCGGGCATGGACGCCGCCCTCGAACGCTGCCGGGCCGGGCTGCCCGTCCGCCTGGCAGCCAGCCCGCAAATTGGCGACCCGCTCCGCGCTTTCCGCAACCTGGCGCTGCTCTCGTCGCTGGGCCCCGTGCTGGCTGCCCAGGTTCCTCTCCGAGGCGTCGCCGCCTCGTCGGCAGACGGGCCCACGCAGGGCATCGCCCAGGCGCTGGACGGCGCGAGGCGCACCTTCTGGTCGTCCACGGGCACCGCCGAGGAGCGGCTGTCGACCCGCGACGCGTCGGAGCACCTCGTTTTCGCGTTTGCCTCGCCGCACGTGGTGAGGAGGGTCGAGATCACGCCCTTCCAGGCCGTTTTCCAGCGCGGCGCGCCGTGCTACCCGCCCCTGGCCGTCTCGGTGGGCCTGCTCGGAACGGAGCCCCTGAATCCCTGGCCGGACCAATCCCTGAACCTCGTGTACTTGTCGCCGCCGCTGCCGGTGCCGCCGTACCCGCTGCCGTTCGTGATCGACATCCCGCCGCTCTTCCTCCCGGCCCGTGGGCTAGTGCTGCTTCTCTACGGCAAGCGCACCCCGCAGCCGTCGGACAACCTGTACTACACCGTGCTGCAGAGCGTGCGCGCGTTTGGGATCGACGTCGGCGCGGTCGCCGTGCGCGGCGGGTGGTACGAGGAGCTGCCCTTGGCTGGCGAGGAAGGCGACATGCGCGACGGCCCCGTCACCCCGCCCCCGGCCCTGCTTTCCGCCCTCTCGGAGCGCGCCGACGCCGACACCGTCCGCCGGTATCTCGACGCGGCCGATTACGACTCTCTCTCTGCCTTCCTCCTCTCCAAGCCCGTCTCGCACCCCCTCCGCGGCCCTCGGACCCTCTCTGTCCTCGTCGCCCGCTCCGCCGCCCTCGCCGAGTGCACCGCCGCGGACGTCGCCTCTGCCATGGAACGCCTCGCCTCTTCCGCCTCGGCCGGCACCACCGCCCTCTTCGACCGCCCCGACCCCGCACGCACGCACCTCCGCGCCCTCCGCCGCCTCCTGCACCTCCGCCTCTCCCCTCCCCTTGGCCGCCCCGAACCCCTATCCCCCGCCGAATCCGTCTTCCTCGCCGCCTCGTGCGCCCCCTGGCCCACGCAGCGCGCCGAACCCCTCCCCTCGGCCCTGCGCCACGGCCTCCTCCCTCCCTCCCCCGAGCTCGCCTGGGCGTTCGTCCGCGGGGGCCACCTGAGCCCCGCCGCGGCGTGCTTCGCCGCGTGCGACTGCGCGGACATGCTCGCGCACTGCCTGTGCGAGGCCGGCATGTGGCGCGAGGCGTGCGCGTGCGCCGAGGACACGGCGGAGAGCGCAGAGGGGGCCGCGGGGTCGGTGCTGGGGATGCTGAGGGGGGTGGCGGAGGACGTGGGGAGGATGGGGAGGGGGGAGAGGAGGGGGTGGGGGGTCGATTGGGAGGGCGGCGCGAGGGTGCAGATGGGGGAGATGGCGCCGCTCGCGGCGGGACCGTGGCCAGATCGGCCGGCCCGGACCGCGGGGGCGGCGCTGGCGTTCGCGGCCGAGGCGGTCGCGAGGTGGCCTGCCGCGGCGGCGGGCGCGGTGGATGCGCTCGGGCTGCCAGATGGGGTCGCGGTGAGGGTGCTCGCTTTGGGTGAGGCGAGGATGGCACCGTCGCTGAGGTTGGCGGCGCGGTTGGCGGATGCGGGGAGGGAGGATGCGGTGGGGGATGCATTGAGGTCGCTGGCCCAGGGAGAGGAGGAGGAGGCGCCGTGGGGCGGGGAGGAGGTGGATTGACGTCGGCTGGACCGGGCGATGACAAGCATCGAAGTCAGCATCGATGAAGCTGCAACTTCGACGACGATCAGGATGGATCAAAGCAGGAATAGTCACGCAGCACCCATCACCACAGCTCGAGTATAGCTCATTGGCAGGTGACCCTCAATTGGATCCCGTCGCGTGGGGTGTCCTCATGACTGCAGACGTGCCCGATCCGATCCTGATCCGCTCCGGCGACAGAAATGGCAATCATCATCGTTCGATTCTGATTTTGGCCTTAATTTCCGCCGGAGTAAGTACGGAAGCCGCGGGAGACAGACCGGGACCCGTCGCGAGTGAATTCGCCGCCGGTGGTTCGGACCCGTCACCACTGTCCGTCGCCACCGCGGCCCCCGCGCCATGGCCAACGCTACCGCCTCCGCTCCCCTCCGGGGCCCCTTCCTCGACGCACCGGGCGCGCACCCGCCGCCGTTCTCCATCCCCCCGCTGTCCACCGTGCAGGTGCTCGCGGCCTCCTATGCGGTGTGCTTCGTCGCCTCGCTGTGGTACGGATTCTACCAATGGGCCGTGGACAAGTACGCCGCGTGGCTGTTCCGCCGCACGAAGCTGGGCGTCAAGCGGCGGTCGCTAGTCAAGCCGGAGGACGAGCCCCTGGGGAGGAACCGGGCCTTCTGGACGCACTTCGTGGGTCTTCCGGCGGACCCCTTTGGCAGGTGCTGACACCGCTGCAGGTCGAGAATGTCCTGATTTACCAAGCTACGCTCTTTGTGCCCATCTGGTACCTGATCCGCGAGGTCGTCGCGGACAAGTGGAACACGGGGCAGGTCGACCTCGAGTGGCACGGCGACCTCAAGGGCATCGCCTCGCTCGCCGGCATGATCATCGCAGTCTATATGGCCTTCGACACGGGATATTATCACACGCACTGGCTCGTACACAACGTGCCGACCCTCTACAAGGCCATCCACCGCCGGCACCACGAGCTCCTGCCGGTGCAGGTGTACGTCTCTGCGCGCGCCGAGATCATCGAGAACCTGGTGTTCGTCAGCCCCTGGCTCACGGCCTTCGTCTGGTGCCTGCTCAACGGGTACATCCCCGGCGGGCTCAACGTGCCCAACATCCTCCTGACCATCCTCACCCTCTCGGCGGACTTTTCGTTCGTGCACCTCGGGTACGAGGACCACTGGGCTCTGTACCTCGCCAACCCGCTCTCCATCTTCATGATGCTCGTTCCCGGGCGCAGGGGCTTTGTTGCAGGCCACGAACACCACCACACTTTGCTGCTTTGCAACTACGCGCCGCTGAGCAAGTTCTGGGACCTGGTGTGGGGCACCGCCAGGTATCCATCGCCGGCTCTCTACAAAACCGTGGACGAGCTGGAGGGGAAGGCGAAGGCGGGCTGAGGCTTGGTCGCATGCATTCGGAGAGCGAGTAGTGTGTATCGGCAAGCAGTACCTCTCTTGCAGGGGAATCTTAGTTGCAATGAAGAGCGATTGTTTTCTCGTACCGTCCGAGCGCGGGAGCTTGGGCACGGGGGTTGGGTCCGTGGGAGGCAACTACCCCGAAATCCCGAATCTGAGCTCCATGAAAGCTCAAGACCGCGCCAAACTGCTTGCCACCCTGCAGACCCGCTTCGAAAAGCACCCCGAGCGCCACGATGGCGTTGCCTGGGCGGCCGTCCGCGCCCGGCTCGACCGCGCCCCGGACGCGCTCGGTGTTCTCGCGCGCATGGAGGCCTCCGGCGGCGAGCCCGACGTCATCGGCTACGACGAAACGACGGACCAGTTCATGTTCTGCGACTGCTCGGCCGAGAGCCCCGCAGGCCGGCGCAGCCTGTGCTACGACGACGCTGCGCTCGCCAAGCGGAAGCGCTCCCCGCCCGCCGGCAGCGCCGCGCAGGCCGCCGCGGACATCGGCATCTCCCTGCTCACGGAGGAGCAGTACCGGACCTTGCAAGCGCTCGGCGAGTTTGACACGAAGACGTCGAGCTGGATCGCCACCCCGCCGGACGTGCGCGCCCTGGGTGGCGCGCTGTTCGGCGACCGCAGGTACGGCAGGGTGTTTGCGTACCACAACGGCGCAGAGTCGTACTATGCTGCGCGCGGGTTCCGCGGCATCCTGCGGGTCTAGGCGGACCGGTCGGCGTTCCCTTCCTCCGATGCGATGGATTGATGGATACAAGGAGGCACCAGCGCCATGTTTATGTTGGGCAAGACGAGCAAGCAGCTCGCGGGCCGGCCAGCCGTCGATCACGGGAAGAGGCGGCGCCGGGCCGCGGGGGGCAGCGAGGCGCGCACCGCCTCCGCCACCAGGCGCCCGCTGGCCAGACCCAGGTGTCGCGCGGCGTTGCGCGTGCTGAACCCCGGCACGATCCCCCGGGCACCGTGGCCAGCCCGGGCATCGCCGTCTTCGGGCTCGCTCTCGTCGCTGGGGAGGGGGGCAGGGCGGGTCAATGCCGGTGCCAACGGCGGCCGCGGAGCAGCCCACGTGTCGGAGATGGTCTCGACCGGCGGCAGGTCGTCGTCGTCGTCTTCCGTGCGGGCGTGCCCGCTCACGGGGGCGTGGCTCCCCGGTAGCTCGGGGCGGGGAGGCGGGGCGTGAACCCCGTCCTCGTGGTCAGTGTCGCTGCGATCGGGGAGTCGATGTAAACCGGAGCAATGAAGGGCGCGGTGTTGCCCACCTTTCCGAGTCCGACGATCCGTCGGCACCGTCGAGGTACACCTTGACCTTCCTATCCTTGCCGTTCGACCACAAACTGCGCTTGCACGGCGGTAAGTTGCCGTAGAACTCCCCGAGAGCTTCCTTCATGTCGCCCATGCGTGCCACCAGCAGCTCCGCCGCCAGCGCAGGCGCGACGGGGGCCACCAGCTTGATCGCGCGCTCGAAATGGGCCTGCTTCGCGACCCGCAGCTTGATCCTCGCGACCGCCACGGTCTTTTGCAGCCTCCACTCGGCCGCGACGGCGAGCTGCTCCGCAGCCCGTCGCGGGAACCCGCGCAGCTGCGACACCGGGCCCACGAGCGCGCGGTCGGCCTCTTCGGGGAGCTCCGCCACGCAGTACTTGTCACCCAGCGCGAGCAGGGCGCGCAGCTCGTCGTGCGCCAGGTCCTCGGCGCCGAATCCGGGGTCGCGGTAGATCCAGCGGAGCAGACCGCGGAGGCAGAGTCCTCGGGGAGTTCGCAGCGCGCCGGTGCGGCCTCCTTGTACGGCCCGGCCGCGGCGGCGGCGAAGAAGGGCGAGAAGCGGGCGAGGAAGACCCTGTGCACGCGGAACTCTGCGGCGGCGGGGCCGGTGCCGGCGACGAGCGTGAAGTCGGGCGGGCAGCCCGGCACGGAGAGGAACGCCGGGGGATCGGCGGGGGCGGCGGGGGCGGCCATGATGCGCGAGTGCGGTGGATGGCAGTTTGCTCCGAGGGGCGAAGCGGCCGATGTTGAGAACGCGGGTTGAGAGCTCACAGGATCGCCTCCCTTCAGTGCTTCCGCTCTGTTGCTCCGACCGCGATGGACGAAGCTGCCGAGTGGGTCCGCCGCCGCGCTGCCCGGCACTCCGCTCATCGCCCGTCGCAGCGACGAACCGTCCCCCAACCGCGGCGCCCCGAAGTCGCCGCGGCTCCCTCCGATCCCGGGAGGCTCCGATGGCGCCGGCGAGGACCCGCTCGAGGTCGCGATGCGCGCGCACGCGGTGTTCGGGGACTGGCTGCGGGTGCTGCTGGGCTCGGCCCTGGGGGAGGACGGGATGCAGCTGGTACGACCCTCGCCGCTGTCAAACGTCAATTGCCCCGCTGACCCCCGTTGCCCAGCTCCGCACGGCCCTCGCGGAAAAGACAGCCGCTCTCGACGCCGCCAACGCCGCCCTCGCGAAGCTCGAGTCCGAGGCCGCCACGCTGCGGCGGCACAACGACGAGCTGCGGAGGCTCTGCGCCTCGGCGAGGGAGGCCGGGAACAAGCTCGCCGAGGAGGTCGTCGTGCTGAAGAAGGCGAACGCGAATCTGGCGGCCAAGGCCAGGGCGGCGGGGGCAAAGGTGTCTTTCGTGCCGGAGGCGCCGGCGGCGAGCCCGGGGAGGCCAGGCGAGGCGGATGGGAGCAAGACGGGCCCGCAGGCGGTTCCCCGGGCGCCAGGCACAGCGCCGGGGGCACCGCAACCTTCAGCCTCGCGCGAAACCCCGGCGCAACCGCGCCCGGGCGCCGCCGACGGCCGTTCCGCGCCCACGACATCCTCCACCGGCCCCAAACCGCCTCTCGCACCCGCCGGCCCGAAACCTCTCCAGGTGGCCGCTAGCCCCGCCAGGCCCAAACTTTCCTCCCCGGCACACTCCCCCTCCTCCAGCGGCGCTTCCCACCCCACACCCGCCCTCCCCACGGGCCCCAAACCCCCCACCCCCGCCTCCAAACCGCCCAACCCCCCCGCCCCCACATCCCCTCCCCCCCGCACCGGCCCCTCGGGCCTGCGCATCCTCGTGCAGGACCTCTCCCGCGCGCACGAGGGGGACCCGGCCTCGCTGCGCGAATGGCTCCGCCTCGCCAAGCTCCGCAATGGCAGGATCCGCAACGCCGCCTATGGCGCCGGCCGCGCGGCGGGGACCGAGGACGGGCGGAGGGAGAGGGTGCTGGCGTACGTGGAGGCCAGGTTCCCGTTCCTGTGGGAACAGTGGGACCCGGAGAGGGCGGGGGAGTACGAGGCGCTGGCGGCGGCAGGCGAGGGGGCTCGGAGGCGGCGCAGGGAAGAAGGGGAGGAAGAGGGGGCGGCGAAGAGGGCGAGGATCGGGGGCGGCGCCGGCGACGGGGGCGGCGCCGGCGAGGCGGGCGGCGACGGGGCGGATGCGGTGATGGTGGAGGCTCCCGCTGAGCCTGGAACGGACGGAGGCGGGGGGTCGACGTCGGAAGACCTCGACGAGGACATTCTCTGGGACGACGAGGACGGGGATGAGGTGCACGTGCCTGTGCCAGGAGCGGCGTGGGTCGACGGTTGACTGGGCCAAAGGGGACCGCGGAAGTTGCGAGCTGGTTTCTTTGTCGATTCGTTCATTGCGCAATGCATGCTTAGAATTGATTTCATTCCTTCTCTCGCTGCGAGGTCAAGATTGTGCACAAGATGGTCCGCCGCTAATTGCTGTGTCCGATGGTGAGGCCGGGAGACGACTTCTGTGTCAACAAGGGGCCAGATCGACTCGTCATACGCATGCTGCGTTTCTCAGAGAGGGATTCGATTGCCTATTCGGAGCGAGGGGCGATCGGGGACAGGGGACAGTGGGACCTGATCTGCGGCGAGGCGGTGTTGGGCGCAGCCGCCGCAGCAGCTCAAGCCCCACAGGCGGCTCCTCAGCAACCTCTGCGGAAAAACCGGCCATCGCGAGTTCTCTCCACCTCATCGCCCCCTCCGACCAGCGCATCCCACGCGTGCAATGGCATTCAGCGTCTCCGCGCCCATGCGGCGCCTGCGCGGCGTCGCCCTGGCGGCGGCGTGCGCGCTCCTGCTCGCCGCGCCCGCGGCCGCGCAGCTCCCCGCGGCGCGGCAGGCCGACCTCGGCCAGCAGCAGGCGCCCGACGCGCCCGACGACGGCGCGCTGCCCGAGCAGGTCGCCGCCGGCTGCAAGGTCGCCGGCTGCTTCGGCGAAATCTGCCTGGCCGAGGCGGCAGCGGACCCCGAGCCGGACTGCTCGGCCGTCGCAGACAAGTCCGAGAACCAGTGCTACTGGGGCACCGCGCAGTCGTTCGACTCGGCGACAAACGAAATCACCTGGTTCGACCAGGTGTCCGCACTGCCAGCAGGCGCAAAGCCGCTCGCATACTGCGCGCCCTCGGGCTCCTCCTGCGCCTGGCAGGCCAACCCGCAGCTGACGGCCTGCGTCGAGCACTTCAAGACCGTGCCCATCGAGACGCCCACCGACCCCGAGCCGACGACCCCCGAGGAGCCCACGGCGCCCGTCGACCCCGTCCCCGAGCCCGAAAACAACAACTTCACCTGCCGGATGTGCAACGACTACTGCGGCCGCTACTACGAGGGCGACGAGTGGTCCTGCGACGCGGCCAGCACCCTCGACCCCGCCACGCAGAAGTGGGTCGCCTGCTTCCAGGAAACCGACTGCCAGCGCTACGAGCTCCCCGCCTACGACGAGCCCGACAACGGCACCGTGATCACCCCCAACCCCGCGCGCATGTCCAAGCTCTCCCGCCGGGGCAAGCTCGCGGGAAGGCAGGCATCTGCCGTGTCGTACGACTGCGCATTCGCGCCCGACGCCCGGCCGGGGCTGCGCGAGTGCCTCGTGGCGGCGAGCTACCCGTACCTCGACGACAACTCGGGCACCGGCACGGACACGGGCGAGCCCGAAAGCGGCAGCGGGGCGGAGCCGTCGCAGTCGGAGGCCGCGGCCACCGCGACGTCCGCGGCTGCGCTGCCCACGCAGCCCGCTGCGCTCTCGACCACCAGCTCCAGGGTCAGCTCGGCCGGGCGGCTGGCTGCCGGCGCCAGCGCTGCTTTCATGCTCGCCGCTTCGGCGCTGCTCCTCTGAACGCTTTCCGATCGGGAGGGACAACCTATGGGGCTTCGACACGCAGTGATCAGTGATCGCTGATCTGCGGCAACAAAGACGAACGGACATGAGCCCGACGGGCATAATGACACGGGGGCCATCGCGTGATTATCCATATGTAAACGGACTGCACGCCATCATAGACTGGACTTGATCCGACTCGAGGGTTCCCCGGCCGCGTCGTCGATCGCTTGGGCCCGTTCCCTTTGCCTCCCTCAACTTCCCGCACCTCCCGAGGTCCGCCGCCCCGATTCCCTCCATCGCCATGGCTCCGCTCCGCATCGCGGTCTTTGGAGACCCGCAGATCGGCCTGGCCGGCGCCAACAAGGTCCGCGTCCCCCCCGCGTGCGCTGCCCCCATCGCCGCCTGACGCTCCGTGTCGGCGATTAGGATGCCGAACGCTTCCTCCGCGCCGTCAAGCGCGTCAACGCGATGGGCGTGCAGGCCGCCGTCATCTGCGGCGACCTGACGCAGAGCCAGGAGGACTATCAGGTGGCCAAGTACCGCCGCGTCGAGGCGATGCTCGAGTGCCAGGTGGGTCCCCCGCGCGCTGGCACACGATCGCACGACGTGCTCATCGTTCGGCATAAGGTGTTCCGGGTGCCGGGGAACCACGACATTTGGAACCACGCCACGCACCGGAAGTTCCTCCGCGACCACGGGATGGAGAGCACCTGGTCGGCCGCCGAAATCGGGGGCTGCGTGCTCGTGCTGCTCGACACCGTCGTCCTCAACGCGAGCCCGGAATCGGGCCTGCTCGCAGAGAAGGCCCAGGAATGGGCGTGGCTCGAACGCACGCTCGCGGAGCACGAGGGGAAGCGGGTGCTCGCGTTCGGGCACCACCCCCCGTGGTCCACCGATCCCGACGAGGACGGAAGGGGACCGCCGCCGGATCCGAAGCTGCTTGCGACGCTGCCGCCGCACTGGGCGGGCATGTTCCACTCGGACGACTTCAGGCTCGAGTGCTTCCGGCGGGAGGAGAGGGCGAGGTTCCTCGCGCTTCTCGAGAAGCATCGCGTCGCGGCATACCATTGCGGTCATACCCACACTAATGACCTGTGGTTGCGGGCGGGAGGCGTTCCGTCTTACGCGGTTGCGGGCACGACGATGCTGGTGCCGGACTACGACGGTTCGCGCAACGGGATCCGCATCCTGGACCTCGGCGAGGACGGCCAGCTTAGGAACGAGTTCGTCGAGATGGCCTTCGAGGGCGAGCTGAAGCCGCCGTACTTCCCGCCGGGGACGGTGGACATCCTGCGCAAGAGGGAGGAGGAGGAGCGGGCCCGGAAGGGGAAGGCGAGCGCGTCGCTGTGATCGGCGCGACGGGAACGTCGCTATCCTTTGTATCATTGCATTTTTGCATCGTATCAGACAACTTGCATGTGCCAAGAGGGCGGTTTGCGTGCTGTCATCGAATCGGTTGAGAGGTGACGCCCGTCCCTCAACGTTTCGGCACCTCAAGAAGCGATGGCCCCTCCTCCTCTGCCCGATGCGTCGCTCCGCTTCCTCTCCGTTGCCGGCTGCGCATCGGACTTTCTCGTCGTCGCGGGGTCGGGCAAGACCAAGGCCGAGTTCCCCGCCCACCGCGCCGTCCTCGCATGCGCATCCCCCTTCTTCGCTGCGGCGGCGGGCAGCACCTTCAAGGAGGGCATTTCGGGGCGATGCGAGCTGCCCGAGGACGATGCGTCGACCGTGAAGCTGCTTCTGCGCTGGATCTACCGCGACGCTGCTTTCGCGTTCGTGCAGTTGAAACCCAAGGAGCTGCACTCGATGCTCACGCTGGGTGACAAGCTAGGCATCGAGCGGCTCCCCGAAGAGGCCGACCGCGCGCTCCTCGGGCCCGTGCTGCAGCGCATGTTCACGACGGAACTGGGCGAGCTCTTCGCGGTGGCAGCCGGCGCGGACCTCGCGAAGACGGTCGCTGCCACGAAAGTCAAGCTGCTGGAGGCGCCGCAGGACGTGTTCGAGGAGGTGCTGGACCTCGTCACGGCCGTCAAACCGTCGTTGGCGTGCGAGCTTGCGGTGGAGCGGATGAAAGAAATGAAGTCAGCGATGGCTGACGTGGCTGTCGGCACGGCAAAGGAGAAGCTGGCAAAGTTCCTCGCCAAGCCCCCTCCGAAGCGGCACAGGGCCAATTTCACGTACGGTATCAGTTTCGTGACTCCACACCATCCCTTTTCTTCTGACCGCCAGCGAAGTGACATCGAGTCGGACGATGAAATTCGTCCTATCCCCAACCGGTTTCGGGCGAGACAGATTCGCACTCCCGGTTGGTTCAAGGCCGTTCGTGGCCAGGCGAATCATAGAGACCCTTACGCTCACACACCCACAGGGGCCGACGACAACTGATCCTCTACAAGGGCGGATGATCAGCTATGTCGGATGCGTGTTTTCATTCACTGCTGATGCACGCATAGACCGTCGTCTATGCCATGTCGCTCTCGCCAAAGACCGGTTTCGTCCCCACCCTCGTACGGCCTACTTGATCGCGATCGGGTTCACCGGCGAGCCCACGGCCTTGGAAACGGGGATGGGTGGGGCGGTGAAGAGGAACTCGTAGACTCCGTCGGCAGCACTGTCGCATACGAGTCATGTGAGCTTCCTGTGGCAGCTGGGAGGCACCAGGAGGACCCACCAGTCGTCCGCAAGCTCCTTGAGGTCAAACATCTCACCGAGGTGGACGCCCATCTTCGGGAGGAGGATCCAGTGCAGGGGGCATGCGGCTGAGTCGGTTTTGAAGTCAGTTCAAGAGTGCCTGGGGCAAGATATAGCTCACCATCGGCAAACTCGAAAGGGCAAACTTCGACACAGAAAGTGTCGGAGCAGATGGCGGCGACGTCTTTCTCCTTGATCCAGGGCAGCGACTCGAACCCAATACCCGGCGATGGCCCGATGTACCCGGTCCAGTCGCCCGAGCGCGGGGCGTCCTCCTTGTGACCAGTGCGGATGAGCAGGAAATCCCCCGCCCGCACCTCGACCCCCTGCTTGGCCGCGCACGCGGCGAGGTCCTCGCCGGTGAAGGCGAGGCCGGGCTCGAGCTTCTTGCCGAGGAAGCGCGCCATGTCGAGGAGCACGCCGCGGCCGACCATGCGGGCCTTTGTCTTTTCGATGCCGCACTTGTGGGCACCGAAGCTGTCGACCTCGGTCGCCGAGTAGCCGTTCCACATGATGTCCTGCAGCGGACTGCCTGAGAGCCCGTCGCCGCAAGTCCAGACGCCTGACTGACCTTGTAGAAGACGTGCGACAGGGCGTCCCACTGTGTGCCGGACTGTAGCGGCATGGTGACAATGTCGTCCGCATACCGCAGCTTGCCGGCATCCTGCTTGCCGTAGACGGCGTCGGCTCCCGTCCTCAGCATCGTGTGTATGCAGTTGAAGCGCTCGCCGTTGCCCTGCTGCGGGCCGTTGCGCGCGAAATCCAGGCCGAGCGCGTAGGTCTTGCCCGTCTTGACCAGCTTGGCCGCGGCGGCGACGACCTCGGGCGTCACGAGGTTGAGCGTGCCGAGCTCGTCGTCGGGGCCCCAGCGGCCCCAGTTGGAGCACTTCTCGGCCATGGAGTCGATGTCCGCCAGCGTGTACTGGCGCTCGCTCTGGCAATGTGGCGAAGATGTTCCGGGGATTGGCGGGCGGGGTCAAGCAAGGGACACGCGTCAGGGCCAAGCCGATCGTGCGGATACGCGTTTGGAGACGCACGTAGAGGTGCGGCATTGTGAGTTTTCCGGGACTTTACGGGGATGCTCGGTGGGGGACGTTTGCCGGAGTTTCTCGCGCGTCGAACGTTCCGACATCCGCAACGTCCCCACTTTCGAACGCGGCCGTGAACCGACACAATGCCAGCAATTGCGGCACGAATGGCTGGCGTTGGGGATTCGCCCATTATGGGCCTGATAAAGCGCCTGGCCGCGGCAGAGGTCAAGCCGATTTCCTTCGCGTCGGGCCTCCCCGACGCGTCGCTGTTCCCGCGCGGCCGGCTCGCCGCGATCGCGGGCAAAGTGATCGGCGGCGAGCCGGGGTCGCTGCAGTACTCGGGCGCGGACGGGCTTCCGTCGCTGCGGGCGCGCATCGCCGGGATCCTGCGGGCGCGGGGCTTCGACGGCGCATCGGCCGAGGCGGTCGTCGTCACTACCGGCAGTCAGCAGGCGCTCGATCTCGCCGCACGCGCGCTGCTCGACCCGCGCGATGTTGTTGCGGTGGAGAGTCCGACGTACCTGGCCGCGCTGCAGGTCTTCGACGCGGCCGAGGCGCGGTTCGTCCCCCTCGATCTCGACAGCCTCGCCGAAGGCACCTCGGAAGACGCTGCCCGTGCCGCCGTGGACGCCCAGCTCGCAAAGCACAAACCCAAAGCCGTCTACCTCATGTCGAACTTCGCCAACCCCACCGGGGCGTCTCTCCCGGCCGCGGTTCGCCGGGCCGTCCGGACTGCCTGCACCGACCGGGACGTGTGGCTGCTCGAAGACGACGCCTACCACGAGCTGGCGCTGGACGGACCGGCGGGCACACCCGCGTGCGCCTATCCTGGTGGCCTCGGTGCGGTTTACACCTCGACCTTCTCCAAGTCTATTGCACCGGGTCTGAGGGTTGGCTACCTGTACAGCCCCGACCACGAGCTGGTGCGCCGCATCGGACAGCTGAAGCAGGTGACCGACCTCCACGCGTCGACCCTGGCGCAGCGGATGGTCGAGGAGTACCTCGACGATCCCGGCTCCGAGGCCGACATTGCCGCCATCCGCAACGCTTACAGGTCGCGGCGCGATGCGATGCTGGAAGCACTGGACAAGGAGCTCGGCGCCATGGAGCGCGCGGGCAGGGTGCGCTGGACGCGACCTGGGGGCGGCATGTTCATCTTCGTCGACCTGCCCGAGGAGGTTGGCGGCGAGCAACTGCTGGATGCCTGCTGGGATCAGGGCCTGGCGTTCGTTCCAGGAGATACCTTCTTTGCCGACACGGGCACCGGCCCGGCAAGGAAAAACACAATCCGCCTCAACTTTGTGTCGGAAGGGGAGGATCGCATCCGCGAGGGCGTGGCCATACTGGCGCGCGTGCTGAAGGGGATGGCTGAAGCGAATGGCACCGCGTGAAAGCCGTCGAGAAGCTGTGGAGGCGAGCGCTACACTTGAAAAGCCGAAGAGAAGCCACGAAAGGACCCAAAACCCCCCGCGCAAATAGAGCGTGTCTCGCAGGATTCTTCGAAACAGTTAAGTTTCCTGCAACGAAAATGGAAGGTGCGGCCCGCAGCGGGGGGCGGTTATTCTCAACCGCACTTGGGGACCTACCGTCCCGCCTCGACCGCTTTGCCGCCCGACATTCACCCGCATTCACAGCGGGAGCCATAAAAGCACTGCGCTACAGCGCCTGTCAGCCCCGTCAAGTTTCTGAAGTCGCACCCGCCTCCTACTTCGCAATCGCCTCCACTCTTTCGCCGCGAAGACCGTTTCTTCGGATCCAGAACCTGGTGTCGTCAGAACCGTTCAACCTCGCACAGCCGCAAGCGACCCCACCGAGCACTCACAAACAAGACATGGGCGCCGCCGACGTCTTCGAGGACCACGCCTGGGCGCTCAAGCACGTGCGTTCTTGTTGCTCGGGTGGCCACGCGGGCGGGAGTCCTCATCGTCGGCCGTGACCTTTCCGCCTTCCGCCTCATCAACGGCTGTCACAAACAGGGCATCCACGAGGTTCTCCGCAACACCCTCGGGCAGACCATCAAGGTGCGCCGACACCGCGCTCTTTCTCGGCCTGCGGGCGACGGACGCTGACCCTTCCTGCCTCGGCAGCATGCCGATCCATCTCCCGCCGACCTGAGCGACTACTTGAGCTTCACGGATAGCTTCCTCCAGCTCCTACACCAGCACCACGATCATGAGGAAGAGATTGAGTGAGGATTCTGCGGCAACGCCCCCGGTAACTGCTCTGACCGGGGTGCAGGTTCCCCGCGTTCGAGGGCCGGGGCCCGTTCCGCTTCGAGCCCTTCCAGAAGGACCACGAGAAGCTCCTGCAGCTCATGGGCGACATCGAGAAGCACATTGCCGCCGCCAGGACCGACCCCTCGGCGTACTCTCCCCAGGCGTTCCGCGAGCTCCTCACGTCCCTGCAAGCACTGGTGGTCCCGCACCTCCAGGCCGAGGAGGAGATGTCGACGACGGAGAACCTTCGTGCCTACTGCAAGGCCGAAGAGATTGTGGAGGTCGAGGACAAGATCATGAAGCACGCGATGTCGACGGACGGGACGATCTTTCCCCCGCTGATCCTGAGCAACCTCAAGCCTGGCGACAGGAGTAAGTGTGGACGTCGTCGGACTTCAACTGCCCTCATCATGTCCCCGCAGAGAGGTTTTTCTACCAACACGCGGGCTGGATGTTTGAGCACGTCATCTTCCCGTGGATCCTCTACCCGAAACACAAGCAGTGGTGGCGGAAATTCTCCAAGTACCCGCTCTGATCGTTGTACGCACCTCCTGAAGCTATCTCTGAATACATTTCGTCGTTTCTTTTCCCCACGAATGAGTTTCCATTGAAATCGCATGGTCATTGATGTCTCGAGTATGCCTGCGAAACAAACCTGAGGGTGCTATCTTCGGCGAAGGCCTCCGCGTGTGATGCATCGGAGCACGGCCCGCCAATGACGATTTCGAGTGACGCGAACACTTTTGGACCAGCCTTGAGGTCTACCGTCTATGGCCCGACCGTGGGCATAGAGATACAATACGTGAATCTAGCCGCGTCAGCCGCTATACGTAGCCTCGTTCTACCCCGCCTCCGCTTCTAGCCGTCTATGCCTCTAGACGTCCGCCGCCGGTCCCGGCGAGAGCGGGTGTGAGAGAGTCCGGTGCGAGAATCCGCTTTGCGAGAGTCCGATTTGCCCCCCTCGCGCAATCACTGCGCCTTCTTGCCGCCCATCGCGACGGGCACGTACTCGGCCTCGTTCGCCCCCTTGACCATGAGCCTGCACGCCCACAGGATCTTGTAGTAGGAGAGGATGAACCCGACGTACGGGATCTCCTCCACCCTCTTGTGCCCCTTGGCCACGCCCGCGGCGGCGATGGCGTCGGTCGCCTCGCGCAGGCGGTAGTGCGGGATCTCGCGGGCAAAGAGGTGGTGCACCAGGTGGGCGTCGGTGATGTTGTGCGAGAGGTCGTCGATGGGCCAGCCGTAGGTGCGGTCCACGGTCTCGAGCGCGCCGGCGGCAAAGGTCCAGCCGGCCTTGCTGTCGGAGCCCGAGAAGGTGTCCTTCCACGCGCGCACCGACTCGGAGTGGTGCTGCAGGTACGTGACGATGGTGAGCCAGGCGTTGAAGATCATGAGGGGGCAGAGGTAGCCGACGAAGAAGGCGGACCACGAGCCCTGCGCCCAGAGGTACCAGAAGGCGGCGGGGATGGCGAGCGCGGATGCGGTCGAGATCCAGTCGCGGAGGTCGCCGCGGTGCACGGCCTTGGACTTGACGCCGTCCTTGAGCCCGATGGAGCCGACCCACGGCACAAAGTGCGAGCCGTCGCCGACGCCGATGAGGTACAGGTGGTAGGCAAGGAGGGGGATCCAGTAGAGCACCAGCTCGAAACGCGTGCGGGGCTCGTAGTGATCCTCGATGAACCACGGGTGGCTGACGTCCCATTCGACGTGCTGGGCGGGTGATGCGGGTGAGAAGCGAGCTGGGGATGACGAGAGGGCGCAAATCACCTGGTGGTAGCGGTGGTGGACCGCGTGCGAGTTGGCCCAGGGCTGGAAAGGCACGCCGAGGAACCCGTGCGACAGGTTGCCGATGATCGAGTTGAGCAGCGGATACGGCGAGAAGGTCGAGTGCCCGCAGTCGTGCCCGACGACAAACAGGCACCACATGAAGAAACCCGTGACCAGGATCCAGGGGACGACCAGGAGGCGGGGCACCGCCGGGTAGACGGCGTACAGGGCGACGAGGATCGAGACGTCCTGCGGGAGAAAGAGCATCAGGGTGGCTGCTTCGATCCAGCCGACAAACGAATGCCTCTTAGGCAGCGGCGGCGCCAGGATCGTGCAGGCCGGCGATATGGCGGCGGCGCCGGTCCCGCCACCGAGCCCCGCATTCCATTCCGTGAAGCCGCCGCCGCGCGGCCACGCAATCGGGCGGCGCGAAGCAAGACGCACCTGCAGCAGGAAGCCGAGCGACCGCAGCGTGTCCTTGTGCCAGCAGTCGGCGGGGATCACTTTGCGGATCTTCTCGACGAGCGCCTCCTCCGCGCGCACGTCGACGGGCGGCTCCGCGGCATCGGGCTGCTTCGCGGGCTGTGCGGCCTGCGTGCCCTGCGCCGCGGCGTCGGCCTTGCCGAGCACGCCGAGCGCCGCCGCCGAGAGGGACGACGCGCGGCGGCGGGCGGCCGGCGCGGCAGTCGACGCCGTTGCAATTAGCGCCGCCGCGAGCACGGCCGTCGGCGTGTCTTCAATCGCGGGCGCCATCGGGTCTCGCCGCTCAGGTGCCCTGGAGAAGAGAAATCGGCCGGTTCGTCAGGCAAGACTGGCTGATGGAGCGGGGTGGTCCACGTCGGCCCCAAAAGTAGGTGCGAAGCTTCCATTCTAACCGTGCCATGCCCTCCGGGCTTCCGGAGCGGATGCTGGCGCAGCCATTGAGCACGACGATGAACGCGCCCCTTCGAGCTGGACTCCGAGGGCCGAAGTTTTCACAGAGCGAGTGGCAAATACGGTCCGGAAACCTCCGGCCGCAAGGGACCGCGCGAGCCTAAATCCGCTCACTCGGAGACCACGGTAGCTCGCACAAACTGTTCGCTCTGCTGAAGAATAAACCATTACGACTCCTGATGGATGACAAAGGACAACTAGCGACCCGTTCAGCTCTTGAGAACCTCGCGCAACACCTCCTGCACGACCGCCTGGGCGGTTCCCGACGACGCCCCGCCCGGTGCGGGCGCCTCCACCTTGGCGACCACCGGCGGCGCCTCCTGCACGGGGACCACGTCGTGCTCCCAGAGGGTCCACGACGTGATCTCCTGCTTCTGGAACGACCCACCCGTGCCGCCCGAGAACCCGACCCACGCCGTCCCCGTGTTGCCCAGGCGCCCCACGATCCCCGGCAGGTCCGCGATCCGGTGGCTGAGCACGGGGACGTAGTGGTCCGCCGTCTTCCACAGCAGCCTGAAGTTGCCCGCCGCGGCCGCGGGCGCGTCCGATCCCGCGGCCGGGGGCTCGGGTTCCCACAGGATCCGGACGTCGTGCGTGCGCCCGTCGTTGAACTTGGGCACGCCGCGGCCGGGGCCGGCCCAGACTACCGAGTGCTCGTGGTGCGACGTGGTCTTGGGCTTGCCGGGCCGGGGGAGGTGCAGCGAGACGTGGTAGTCCGCGGGGTCGGCCGTGTCGGGGTTGCGGTACGAGTCGAACTCGAGGGCCAGGCAGCGCTCGATCCCGGAGTAGCCGAGGCCGTAGCCGTGCAGGCCGATCGCGGCGTCCGACTGGCCCTGGACGAGGAAGGCGATCCCGTCGCCCCGGTCGCGCAGCATCCGGAAGGAAAACTCGCACACGAAGCCCTTGCGGAGGTTGATGGGCGCGGCGAGGTAGGCCGAGCCGGCCTTGGACGACGCCGCGGGCGTCAGGGTGATGGTCGACGTGTTCTGGCCCGCCTCGGCCGATCCGTTGAACTTGAGCAGCGGCGGAGAGGCCGCGATCGTGTCCGGGGCCAGGCGGAACACCCTCCGGCTCGTCTCCTCGGGCATCAGCCGCTCGAGCGCCACGTCGCTCCGCAGCAGCTCTGCCTGGCCCATCCGGTTCGCCAGGCTCTGCCGCCCGCGGCGCAGCTGCTCGATCTCCTCCTGCGCGGCGCGCCTCTGCTCCTCCTCGGCTTTATCCAGCTCCTCGCGGCGGATCCGGATCTCCTCCCTGATCGCCCGCTCCCGGTACAGCCCGAACGCGATGAGCCCGATCGACGTCGATATCCAAAGCGTGAAAAAGAGCCCGGCAAAACCGCGCTGGCGGTAGTAGACCCCCGTGGCGGCCAGCATCGACTGCACCGCCGGGTCCGCGGGGGACGGGCCCGCCCCTCCGCCTCCGGCGCCCGAGAACACGACCACTGTCGGCGCGCGGAACAGGTTCGTGACCGAATATATGACGGCCGCGCCGCCGCCGATGGCAGCGACCCGCGTCAGGGCGCGCTCGAACGTGCTGGCTGTTGCGGGGAGCACGGCGGCGGCCGAGACCAAGTTGGCCGACACGTCGACGAGCGAGCGCCCGACATTTGTGAGGTCCGCGGCTTGGAGGTCGACCGTCGGCATTATTGCGAGCGTGCCGGAGTAGTCTCTTGGACCCTGAGGCGGTGCGGGGGATGTTCCCGCGTGATGATCGCGCGAACTCGCCGATCGGCTCCACCCTCGGCCCGTGCTGCCCCTGCTCCTAGCGCCCTCTGTGGAGAATGTCGTCCACGGAGCGCCAGCCGGCTCCCGCCACGAACCCAATCACCCCTCCCGTGGACGTGCGGGCCACGGCCGCGCAGCGAGTCCAGCTCCTCAAGGAACACCTGTCGATCAACGCCGGCGCGGAGCCCAAGCCGTGGGACGCCTACGAGCAGAAGTGGAAGCTCACGGTCACGCCCTGGGCCGACGAGGCGCTCACGAAGGAGGAGCGGGATTACTACGACGCCAACGGCTACGTCGTGAAGCGCGGTCTCTGCTCGAAGGAGGAATGCGAGCGCTGGGCCGCGCGATTCCGGGACTACGCCAGCGGGAAGCTGGCCCCCGCGCCGGGGATGAACGTCATGCGCGATCTGGCGTACATAAAACGCATCAAGCGGGGCGAGCTGCCCCCGGAAATGATGACCTCGGAGGCTGCCATCTACAAGATCAATGACTTCCAGAATGACCCTCATTTTTTTGATTGGACCGCGCACCCGAACGTCGCCCGGGTGGCCCGGGCATTCTGCGGGCCAAATGTCAAGTCTTTGGACAATATGGTAATCAACAAGGGGCCTGATCTTGATGGTTTCGGTCATCATCCACTGCACCAAGATCAATCGTATTGGTGTTTGTCCTCTTCGAGCGCTGCTAAGGGCCCGACTGACCTTCTCACCAGGCCCATCGAGCCCGTGGATCGCATTGTTGGCGCCTGGATGGCCGTTGATCGTGCCTACAAGGCCAATGGTTGCCTCTGTGTAGTCCCTGGCAGTCATCGTTGGGGCCTCCTGCCGCACCGCGTACCTGACGTCGACGTCAACGCCGGCTTCCACGGGATCGTCCCTCCCAAGCCTCATACGATCGAGTCCCTCAATCTCGCAGCTCGTCTACGTCGAACTCGAGCCGGGCGATGCAGTTTTCTTTCATCCCTATCTGGTCCACGGATCGGGGCTGAACAAGACCCAGAACTTTCGCAAGGCTCTGACTACGCACTACACTGCAGGTAAGTGCCCGTCGGGCCACTCCTTGCATCTTGCTGAAGGCACGTTCAGCCGAGAACCACTTTGTCGACCTCCGCACCCACCCCAATGGCCGCCAGGCCAACATGCAGATCGCCAGCGACTTCGTTGCGCTGAGCAAGGACGCTGCCTACAAGGACGCATACGCGACCATGAACCCGGATGAGCGGGACGAGCTCATGGTGCTCGGCCAGATCCTGAACTGGAAGTCGAGGAGCAGGCTGGTTTGCGGGGAGACCAAGGGGTGGTAGAGGTTGGATGGCCGAGACCTGTGTTGAAGTGTACAACGAACTACAGTGCTTGAGCATTCACTTCCCCCGTGCGCCTCTTCCAAGACCAAAAGCCCAGTTCGGATCGCCGTGTCCCTACAGCCTCAATCATCACTCCCACCACTTCTCCTTGAACTCCGCAGCCGGCATCCCCGACTCATGCCTGTCTTCGTTCCCCGTGTCGTACCTCTCGAGGGTCTTGGTCAATCGCTCGATCACGGTGGCGTTCTGGTTCATGAGCAGGTTGCCGACGACGGTGATTGCAAACGCCCATAAGGAGATGGTGAGGATGTTGAAGTACAGCCAGAACTGCCAAGCCGCAGCCGTCGTTGGGAACAAGTCACCGAATCCAGTGGTAGTGATCGAAATGAACACGAAGTAAACAGCCTGTGATTCCAAGAAGGGAAAATCAGACTCCTTGCCTGCGCCCAAAGCGTGTAATACCCACGTCCAGGTAGGTCCACCTCGGCTGCAAGGCGCAGAAGATCCCAGCCCCGCCAAGCCACCAGATCACCGTCAGCGCGCCCATGCCAATCGCAATCAGCCGGTCCGTCCAGAGCTGGATCGCCTCTTCCTCCTTGAACAAGTCGCCTGCCATAGCGATCCACGTGGCGCGCCGATTCAGCCGCTCTTTTCCGGGGTCGAGGCGCCGTGCCCGGGAGAGGCGCCGCTGCCGCGCAACCTGCGCCGGGGTGGCGCTTCCCACAGCTCGACCGTCGTCTGCGCTAGCGGCGTTCTGAGCCGTCCCGTTCTGAGCATTCCCCGATGCGGCCGCCTCGGCAAAGTACGCGGTCATCGGATCGAGCGACGTGCGCTGGCGCGCATTTGCGGGTTCCTTGAAGGCGATCCCCGGTGGTGACTTCGGCACAGCGCCGGGGCCAGAATCGGCTGGCGAAGCGTCCGCAGCGCCAACAGTCTCTCCGGCCGCTGGTGGTGCTTCCATGTCGCCGGCCGGTGCCGGATCCGCGCTTCTCTGCGGTCGCACGAGTGTGCCCACTTTAGGGTCTCCCTCTGCGGGTATCTGCCCGACATCGGCACCCCAAGCTTCCCGAATGCTCGGCACCTCCTCCCCAGTCTGCTGCACGTCCTTGGCGGCCCCAAACTCGTGGGCTCGCTCCAGACCGGGAGCACGGGCCTGCTCGGAGTTGTCTCCGTATGGCGACGTTGCAACGCGTTGCGACCAGAAGGACGTGATGTCATCCGTGCTGCTGCTGACCGGATCCGGTGAATCGTGATCCGGTTCCATGTTGGCAGAGTCCGGCACGTCCGGCGACAGGGGGAGAGGGAGGGGTTCCATGTCGTCGACATCGTTCGGCGCCGGCTGCTCCCAAACGGACGCCGTCGTCGGAACGTGGCCGTTCCTGGCGGCCACCTCTTTCGCTGCGAGTTCGGTGGGAGGTGGTGGGTCCGCTCCCGGTGCCGAAATCTTGGGAACAGCGTCGCTCCTCGCTGCGGCTTGGACCCGCTTGATCCCCTTTTCGGGATCGTCGTAGAAGATGGTCCCAGAGGGCATCCGTCCCAGTGCGGTCTTGGCGCGATTCCGATCCTGGCGCTGCGCCGATATCTTGCGCACCCGGCTCTCCACCAGCGGACGCAGGTGCAGCTCGATCGACTCGACGAGCACATTCCGAATACTGAGGAGGTAGTTGAGCATGACCACCAGACCAACGCAGCCGTAGGTGATGACCAGGATCTTGCCGGCCTCTGTTCTTGGCGTATCGTTCCCGTAACCAATGGTCGTGAAGAAGACCACACCAAAGATAAGTCCCCGGTGGAAGTCCCACTTTTCCACGGCATCGAAGGCAAACGCCCAGGAGATCAGGACGACCAAGAGGATGAACGTGCTAATGATGAGCTCGCGCTTTGCGTAGCTGATGGTCTCAGGGCTTCCGAGCGCCAGATCAACGGCTCGAAGCAGCATCGAGGGCACAGCAAACGAGATCGTGATACAGAGGGCCAAGTAGAAGGTCGTGTTGGTGAAGCTGATGTCCAGGTCGATCGTCCGCTTGTTGAACTCGGCCAAGGCCGCGGAGGACATGGCGAGCTGCCCAGCAATGCAGAAGAACTCCGCGTAGTTCCCCGTCCGAGCCCGGAACCTCAGGCACCTCAGCACGATGAGGATCCACTTGACGATCCCCAGCGCCACCACGGTCCACAGCAGGCCCTGCTCCAACGGCGTGAGGAGAAATGGATCGGGTCTGTCCACGTCCTGCCTCGGCTTCAATGTCGGCGGCAGTGCCCGTCGGAAAGGTCCCCCGCCGTCGTCCGTGATCTCCAAAGCCCAAAGCGGCTCCGCGGCGGCCTGCATCGCGCTGATAAACACCACCGCGTCGCACAGGGCGCTGAAGAAGAACGGGCCGTTCTCGTTTTCGGGCAGGTTCTGCCACGCCCAGCAGCGCCTCATCGCCGATGCGACGCGACCGCCCTTGTCCGCATTTTCCGGTTCCGTTGCGACTCGGCAGCCTGCGGCCACCCCTTCCGTCGCCATCGCGACGCTTTCGTGCCGGTCCACCCCTTCCGCAGCCGCCGTCGCCCGCGGTTCGGGGTGGACCCTGGATCGGACGGACGGAGGTTGTTGTTGACGACACGCGCGGGCGGCTCGTCAGCACCGTGTGTCCCCCAGCACTTGCGCGCTAACAGCAATGGCGGTTACTCGTCCCCTTCTCCGCCTTTGGGTAAGTTGACGTCGCAGATTCTGCTGTCCTGGTGGCTAGGCGATCTGACCGGAATGCGTCCCGCTGCGGACCACCTTTGTAGTTTATGGCTGCCTGCTTCTTTATGACCTGGGACCTGTGCTACATCTTCTCGTGAGTCAGGTTTTCCGTGTATCAAGGTGTCAACTGAATGCCGACTGACTCGGCCGGCCCTGTTTGTGCTTCGGAAACTTTCTTCGCTGCTTTGCCTTGGCAACGCTTCAGACGACCTCGCTCCTTCCCCGGCGGCGACCTCCACTTCATTTGGAAGCCCTACGCCTTGTACGGGACGATAGACCACGTGTACTCCCGCAAGGCGTGGGAGAACGGCGAAGGATGGCCGGCAGCGCAGAGCCTGGGCAACATTCTCGAGGTCGTCATCATGCTCTATCACCTGAGCCTGCCGTCGACGACCTTGACGAGCGATTTTGTCGCTTTCGTGGGACTCCCGCAGTTGCCGCCGACTTCCCGACGCTGATCCGACCTGTTCCCGTCGAGCGCAGTTCGTCTCCGTGCTTACCTGGTACAAGACAGCAATTTACTTTGGCATCGATTACTGTGGGTGGTCTTTCCTTTCGAGTACGAGGTCCATCACTTAACGCTTGTTCAGTTTCTGGCTGGGCCGGCAGCAAGCACAATTCCGCCTTCAACTTTTGGATTCTGTACGTCACAGTCAACAATTTTTGGTCCGTCATCCCCTTTATTTATATGAACATACTGGGGAGGCGCCTGTACGGGGCGCTGGCCAAGGCAGACGCCGCGGGAAAGAAAACAAAGTGAATGATGGAGAAGGATGGCTGCAAGAAGGCGACATTACTGAGGAACAGTTGATGTAATGGCGCAAAGGTTCTGAATGGGAGATTGGAACGGTCAGAACGCCTCCGTTCTGCGATCGCCGTTGCACCGACGACGGTGGTGCAGCACCTGGAATCAATCTCTCCACCCCGAAATGCCGCCTGCAGCGGGGAAATCGGGCCCCTCTAACGATGTTCCGACCATATTTACCCTTGGAGATGATGTCCTGGGGCGCCTGCAGTCCGTCTCGGACGCCGGCGAGCTCGTAGACGCGCCCTCGACTCTGGAACCTCTGGACTCGCGCCCAAAGGCGCCGACGCCCACGCCGGCCAGCGATGCGGTGCCAAATGGCACAGATTCGAACGGATCTTTGGCCACGGGTCCCGCGGGGGCGTCCGAAGATGCCAGCGAGAGGAAGGCGTGGTCCTGTGCGACCTGCCGCGTCTCGTTCGACTCTGCCAACGAGCAGCGGCAACATTACAAGGTAGGGGCTGGCGCTTCGAAACTGCTATCGTGCAGCTCATCTCCGCCCCAGCTCGATTGGCACAGGTACAACGTGAAGCGGAAGCTCAAATCGTCTACCGCCGCGCCGATGACGGAGGACGAGTTCGATGCCCTTGCCGAGAAAGCGGACGGAAATCTGTCGGAGGGCAGCCTTTCCGGCTCGGACTCCGAAGCTGAAGACGACGGTGGAGCTGGCTCCAAAAAGAACGAGGCGGGAGGAGCGCTCGATTCGACGACCAAATCCCCGTTCGTCGTCATCAATGTGCCGCTTCCGCCCGACCATGTGGCCGTCGTGACCGCCGCAAATGGGGCCGCGCGCGGCGGAGAGGGTGAAACGGCAATGGACCTCGTGCAGCAGTACCAGATCTACCGGACTGTCCTTTACAACCCTCGGACGACGCAGGCGCCCAGCGCCGCCGATCTTGCCTCGCGTTTGAAGCAGCTTTCATCCAGCCCGCAAGCTGGACGCCGCCGGCTTTGGACGTTCTTGCTGCTTTCTTCGGGCCACCTTGCGTTTGCCGTGTTTGACGCGGTGACGATGGAGGCGGTCGCGCACACAACCAAACACCGCTATACTGTCCGGCGGAAGCAGGGAGGTGCGCAGTCTGGCAACGATGGCAGCAAGTCGGCCGTGGCCCATTCCGCAGGTGCCGAACTCCGGAGGTACAATGAGCAAATGCTGCGAGAGGAGGTGCGGGAGGTGCTCAAGCAGCACGAGCAGCTCCTGGACGAGAGCGAGCTGCTCTTTGTCCAAGCTTCGGGCTCGTCCAACCAGCGCGTCATATTTGGCTACGAAGGGGCCGTCCTGCGCAGGGACGACGAGCGGATACGGAGCATCCCGTTCACCACGAAGCGGCCCACCTTCAGCGAATGCGAGCGGTGCGCGAAGGAGCTGCGGACCGTCAAGGTCAGGATCGTGGATTTGGAAGTGGCGCGCCGCGAGAGGCAGGCTGCCCAGGCACGAGAGGCAGCCAAGGAGCTGAAGAAGAAGACCGCCGAGGCGCCAAAGCCGGCCAAGGTCGAAAAGGAGAAGGAGAAGGTCGATGCCGAGGCCGAGAAGCTGGTCGAGCTCATCTCCCGGGGCAAGCTGGAACCTCTGCAGAAGCTCATCGCGGGCGCTCCGGAGCTTTTGACGACCCGGTTTCCCGAGTCGCCCATATCGCCAAGCGCGCTCCACCTCGCGGCCGCGTCTGGACAGCCCGAGATTGTTACCTACCTCCTCACCACGTACCCGGAATCCTCCGATCCTACTGCCCTCAATTCCCGTAAGCAGTCGCCGTACGACGTGGCGGTCGATCGCGAGACGCGCAACGCGTTCCGCAAAGTGAGGGCCCTGGCCGACTTTGCCGAGCGATGGGACTGGAACCGGGGACACGTACCGGAAGCCTTGACTGACGAGATGGAGGAGGCCCAGAAGAAGAAGGAGCGGGAGAAAATGGCGAAGGAGCGGGAGAAGGAGAAGGAGAGAAAGGAGAAGGAGCGGGAGAAGGAACGAGTGCGCGCGGAGGAGGAACGCAAGAAACAGGAAGCCGCTGCCGCCGAGAGGGAGAAGAAGGCAGCCACGGAGAAGCGGTTGAAGGACCTCAAGCTCGCGAGCACACCATCGTCAGCGGCGACCCAAGGGTCCTACAAGCTCTCGGGCGGCGCACGACCTCCTCCTCCGCAAGCCGCTTTGGACACGCTTACACCCGAGGCGCGGGCGCGTGTCGAACGCGAAAAGAGGGCGCTCGCTGCCGAATGGCGGGCGAGGACTGCGACGGGCAAATGCACCTTCTGCGGCGTGCCGCTAAACACGCTCGGCAACCAGGTGTTTGAGCGGATGGGCTGGAAGTACTGCTCCATGAATTGCCTGAATGGCCACCGCGAGTACACCTGACGGAATCATGCCTACTAGAGCTCGCTGCGGCACAATGGGCTTGTACGAAGCACGTTAGCGTACGATGAAGGCCATTTGCTCGCGGCACACACCAAAGATTCTGTCCGGAGGTCCGCAACCACTTGGTCATGCAGGCGTTGTGGAACTTGTGTTTGCACGTCTTGCACTGCTTCGAAGGCAAGGTCCGGTCGATCACGCCGACGACGCTGTAGCAGATGGCGCAGTCCTCCACGCCTTGGTAGTGCAAAGTAACGTTCCGGTGCCACACCGAGATCGCATCCAACACCTTGCCGTTCTGGTTGAACATGACGGCGGTGATGTTGAGAATCCACGCGCGCCATCGCGCTTCCTGGACCCCAGCTTTGGATCCGCCGCTGCCATCAATCTCCACAGGCCGCAGGGGATACGACGAAGGGAAGCGGATCATGAGGTCCAGCGAAGCAGTGTCCTCGACGTTGTAGGTAACGCCGATCTCGTTGGCGGAACGGGAACGGAACTCGAGCTTTTCGAACCTGGAGCTCTCGACCTTTCGGACGCTGTCCGTTTCAAGGGCGATAAGCTTTGGGCTGAACTGTCGCTCGACGTAACTGGCACGAGGACAATCAGTGCCCGTCGATTGCGGGGCCGGCGAAGTAGAGAAAATCACCTCTCGACTGCCATGCTCAGCTGTTTGTCCTTGATGTCGGACCACCATAGGCGAACAAGACTCGGCATGTGGCGCATCGCACCCCACACAACATGGGCAGCAAGCAGTTTGAAGGACAACGCCGACGATGCTTCCAGCGACGGAAGCTCGAATTCTGTCACGTCCCAGACCGACAGATCGAACACCGGGAAGGCCGTGCCGATGCCAAAGACTCGGAAAGCAAAGTCCATCAAGTCAGGTATCATGCGTTCGGTGTTGCGAACCTGGCGGATGTACGCAGCCTTGAGCTGGAACGTGATGTCGTTGAAATGGGCGAGAAGAATGAACCAGGATAAAAGGTAGGCAAGTCCGTCCCTGAGTTGCGCGCTATCCAGATCGGACGATGCTTCGAGCAGCACGAAATCCAGGGAAGGCTTTCCCGAGGCCAACTTGATCAGCAGTGGTGGCAAAGAGAACCTGGGATCCTGGTCATCGTCCGCTAACGAAGAGCCAGACATTTCCAGCTTCAAAGACAAGGTCTGCACCCTCTCGATCGTCTCCCGATTCAGGAGAATCGCTGCCGTCTTCTGATCCCACGCAACCGCTGACGTGAGCATCTGGCACAGGTCCGTGAACCTCCCGGCCGGAACGAGGACATCCCGCGGGATGTGCTGGCACAGCTCCGCCGCCGTTCCCCTCGACTTCTCCTCCAACTGATTGGTTCCGCTGGGACCGGATGCCTCCTTCCAATCGTCCAGATAGCTGCTTAGCAGCTCGCTGTAGATTTCACGGTGCGACGCTTGCAGAGCCTCGCCGATTGCGGTGTGTTCGACGCCGAGTTCAAACAGGAGCCGCAGCAGCTCGTAGGTCCTATATCTGAGCGCCCACGCGCCGGTGCAACCGGCCGGAACCGCGAGCCAGCTCAAGCAGCACCTGATCATGAGCTGCCAATGCGCCCCGTCGACATCGGAGACAATGACTGCGAGATTGGCAAACAGAGCTGCAACCTCGGACAAAAGAAGCAACGTCTCCAGCGATTGGTCTTTGCCGTTTTCGTGATTGAACCACAGACCGATCTGCCGGAGCAGGAAGATGACGCGGGGCTGCGGAAGCGAATCCTTAAGCGGGTCCTTTCCAAAAGAGACGTTCAATGGGACCACGAGGCGGAAAGCTGCTGGCGAGCACGTCAGCCTGACCTTCACAGGCAAATTCGACATACTTGCCAATGCTGCGTTCGTCGCCCAAAGCAGAAGAAGGCTTGAGCGAAGCCAAAGCGCCCATCAGCTGGCTTTGGTAATTCGTCAAACCTTCAGCCGTCCCGTTGATGACCAGCGCATCAAGGACTGCAATCAGACAGCCAGTGAGGGCTGAAAAGCACGACGTCAGTGACCACGACCAACACCCCACGGTCGCCGCAAATACAGTACCTTCATTCGCCCTCTGAACCTTTTCTGCGGCGTCAAACAGATTCTTGATTCCCACAGGTGTCATGCAAACCTTAACTCTCAACGACCGCAGAAGCTTTCCCAGGAGCCTGCACAGGAAAACCCGACTCTTGCCGGTGGCGCCTGCAGCCGCATTCCAGGCAAGCGCGAGAGCCATCTCCGCCACGCTCTTCACGGCTGCTTGTGCAGCTGCGCCGTCTTTGACGAGCGAAGGACCGAAAGTGTCCGCAACGCCTCCTCCCAAATCGAGGAACGCATCAAGAAGTTGCTCAATCGACTCGGTGGGATCTGGTCCGAAAGACGCGAGCGGTGCCGCCAAGCCAGTTTTGGCGTCCTCTGACACGACGAGCAATCGAAGCCATGCGAGAACGAGTCGTGCGGCAACAACAAGCGAATCCTCCTCTGAAGGAAAGGCCGTCACCAGCGCAACAGGTCCCAACTCTCTTGCAACTTCAGCAAGCATGGAAGATCGTCTGGCAAGCTCTGATTGGCCATGTACGTCGTACCGATGAGCCGAGCTGTTCGCGTCATTCTCTCGTGCGCAAAAGTCAAAGGCCCTGGGCACGGCATCCTCGCCCAGCTTCAGCCACTCCGAGTCCGACACATCCCACGGATCCGCCTCGGGCTGGGGAACGATGTCCGGCACCTCTGCCCGCGCCCACGACTGCTTTGCCGTCGGCGGGAAACTCTGGCACGCAAAGGCACGAACCAGCTGTGCCGCAAACTCGCCGGAGGTGCCGCAATGTCGCGGGTTGCGGAAGTTCGTGCCCCAGCGGGCAAGGAACTCGTTCGCGGCGCCGTCGCCCTTCGCTTCCAGAAGACGGGGGAGCAAAGAGCTTGACAAGGCAGCCGATGATGACTGCAGCTTTTGACACGATTCCTGGCCTCCGCTATCCACGGTTCCGTCCCGATGTACGACGTCAAACTCCAGGTTCTCCAGCGTGAGTGGAGTGAACGCTGCGAGATCCCAAAGATCCAGCACTAAGGACGGGAGCGCGCTGGCTGGGAACCAGTCGATTCCTCCGCGACGCTCCGTGACAAAAGCAACCATGTCGACGGTGGAAACTGCGGTGTTCAGGGCCAGCGAGGAGACAGAATGACCGGCGGATCCAGAAACCACCAGGTAAGCGGTCACGAACTCTGAAAGCCATCCAGACACGAACAAGCACATCCGATCAACGCAACCTTTTGACAAGTACTCGCCGGCAAGGCTCCGCGAGACGACGCGCACGATCGCTTGGTCCACCGATTCCGACAGGAGAAGCTTTCCCATCCGTTGAATGAGCAACTGTTCGACGTACTCGTCCAAATCCGTCCTGGGCAGCCCCGTAGAACGGACCAGCGCACTCGATTCCGCGGAAGCTTCCAACAGTGCATCAACGACGTCGAGACGCCTTCCCCCGGTGGTATCTTTCAGCGAAGTTCCGAGTGTTTGGGCCCAATAGGCCTGCGAAAGCGCCGGATCCTTTGCCAGGAGCTCCATCATCGGCTTCAAGGATTCGACAGACACGTGCTGTGACTTCAGCATGCCCTGGAACGAATCCGAAAAGAAACCAGAGATTGAAGTGGTCAAGTCAGCTTCCCCGACAAGAGGGATCAGGCGCGAGGCCAGAGCAGTGAGAGAAGCAACGTCTCTATCCGATGCGTCCCTTGTCCCGCTCAGAGCAGCATCCGTGATGCTGGCATAAAGCGATCCAACGCGCTTGTCGGCGTTGCTGCCGGCGAGTTCTGTTGTATCCTTCCGAACGACGAGTTCCTCAAGAGATTCCCAAACAGCGGCCAGGAGATCGGCGGCACGGGAGCAGAACAGTCCAAAGTCGGGCACCTCTGCCCGTGACGCGATCCCGCCCAGGATAAGCTTTTCCAGGCAACCCAGTGGAACGGAAGCAATTGTCGCGTTACCGGATGCGAAGACCCTCGTCGTGATCTTTGCTATTGCCCCCGACCACGCGTCCGCAGTCACTTTGGCGGCCGTTTCGTGGGATGCCTCGAGCAGCTCCTTGGCCAACCTAGACACTGCGCTCTCTATGAGTCTCGGTCCCACCGCGTCCAGCTGGTCCCCGCCAGCTTTGCCCATACGACCCAAGATGAGGAGAAGGCATTCAGCGTATGCCACGACGAGCGATGATGCGGACGAGCGGTCGACGTTCCCGGTGCCGTAACCTTTCCATAGCGAGTCGAATAACGAGTCGCAAAACTCGGCATTTAACACCTCCGCGGGAAGGAGACTGAGGAGCGGGAGCAGAGAGGGATAGGATACCGTGCCCGACCCAAAACAGCCACCGGCGAGAAAGGACAGAAGTCTGGAAGCAACCGTTTTGTCCTTTGACTTTGACGCACTGAGCTGCGACGTCCACGACTGTGGAAATGCTACAATGGCATCGTAAGGCACTGCAGAGGTACAGAACAGGGCTCGCGTCGCGTACCTTTGGTGAAAAGAAGGACTGCTTGCCACATCTCGCCGTGAGCGGATCCGTCCTGTTCACTGAACGCCTTCCCGGGGAAGATGGGGCAAATCATGGCCAGCCGCTCGCGCAAAACATCCTGCCAGCGGGTCACCAGCTCTGCCGTGAGCTCTAGTGACGTCCGTCGAATCTGCACCGCCGAGGGCGGAACAGCAAAGCCCCAGAACCGCGTGGAATCAAAAATCCTGCCGTAATCAGCGCCGCACTTCTCCCTCTGCTCCCGCGAGAGCTCGCGGACCAGATACCCCAGAGCCTTGAGCGACGCCGCGACGGTTCTGGCGTACTTTTCCTCCATCTCGGTCGGCGTGACGAAGCGGGCATCGCTCAGCGTTTCAGGCGTGTGCTCCAAGAGGTTGGTCGCCAAGTAGTTCAGCACTGAAGGCTGCACAAAATCGAGCGCGTCGGCCCGCTTCTTAGGTGAGGAGAAGGCCTCATTCCACGCCTCCGACGCGCTGCGAGACACATCTTTCGAAGGATCGAAAAAGGCACAGATCCAGGGTCCAGCAAGATCCTTTAAGTACGGCGCAAGGTCTTTCCGGACCTTCCGGACGAGCACGAGGTGGGCACCAGCGATCTGCTCTCTCGCCCTCCTTTCAACGTCCGTCGAGAGTCTTCCAAACAGCGAGGGCTAGAGGCAACCGAACGATTTATGAGCCAGATCCTCGGATTGCAGTCAGATCCACTAACCCAAGCCGGCAGCAGCTTCAACAACTTGTCCGGGTCGGCTTGCTCCAAGTACGCCCGCAGCTCTTCGACGGCTTTGACACGGGTGACCGCGTCGCGCTTTGCCAGCTTCCGCAGCGTGACCTTCAGCTCCCCGCTGACCGCATTCTCCACCTCCTGCTCGGCCGAAAGGTTTATGCCGGTTGCGATGGGTGCCGAGACAGCAGCGGGTATCCCGAACGCGCCTCCGAACCCGGCCGACGCCGAGCCCGCGATGAGGTCCGCCGCCCGCGCAGCACTCGTAGGCTGGGCATTGCCCTTGGTCCGCTGGCCCGTCCGATCTTTGCCCATTGTGAGCTGGAAGTGGTGCAGTCACTCCTCTAAGTTGCTCAATGCTGGCGTCTTGTTTACCCCGACTTCGAACGCGAACTCAAGATGGCGTGGCCTCCTCCCGCACCGGAACTTCTCGATGAGCTGCTCGATGCTGCGATCCACGCCGCACGCGTCGCTGCGGCCCATTTCCGCAACGGGTACGCGGATCGGGCGGCGATGTTCGCGGGAATGGAATCCAAGAGTGGTCCTGCCGACCTCGTGACTGCAACGGACAAACTGTGCGAGTCGGTCATCGTCGAGGAGCTCAAGAAGCGGTTCCCCTCGCACGCTTTTGTCGGAGAAGAGGGCGTTGCCGCCGGAGCCGCCGCAGTCTGGCCCAAGGACGATCGCTGCGTCTGGATCATCGACCCCATCGACGGGACGACGAACTTTGCTCACGGCTTGGACGCCTTTACGTGCATCTCCATCGGATGCGCGATCCGGGGGACTCCGGTGGTCGGGGTCGTGTATGCACCGATCGTGGATCAGTTGTTCTCCGCTGCGGTTGGGCGAGGAGCAACATTGAATGGCACCAAGCTGCCGCTCTTCTCGCATTTCGCCCCTCTGTCGCTTTCCACCGCCCTCGTCATCACGGAGTTTGGTCATTCGACAGACCCGGTGGTTCAGAAACCCAAGCAGGACGCGATCTCGAAACTTGTTGGTCTATGCAGAGGCATTCGCGCATTTGGATCTGCCGCGATGAACATGTGCAGAGTGGCTTGCGGCGGACCGGACTCGTATTATGAGAAGGGCATCCACTGTTGGGACGTTGCCGCGGCGTGCGTGATCCTTCGGGAAGCGGGCGGTATGGTCGTCAACTACGCCGAGGGCCCGAAGGATTCGGGCGGACAGGAAGGCTACGATATCCGCGCGAGAGACGTTCTTTGCGTACGCCAATGCGCCGGTGGGGCAGCCGAGCAGGGCAAGGTCGTCGAGGAGCTCCGCGCCGTCCTCGCCACGTCGGGTGCGCTTGCAGAGCAGGGGTACGAGCGAGACTGAAGGATCCCCGGATGCGCCTGACCATGACGTAGCATTTTCCGGAATCTGACATAGAAACGAAATCAATCATCCAAGTCCACCACTTCAACTCCTCCCCGGGTGAAGTTAAGGGTCGACTGCCGCTTCCCACCCGCCGCCTGGCTAGCCGCCTGGCTGCTTTGCCCCCGTTTGGATGCCTGGCTGCCGGTCAAAGTGCTGCCAAAGGAGCCGTCGGAAAAGGATAAGGGCGCGTGGGCAACGATCTACTACCTCGGGAGCTTCCGCTTTGCAGCCGTGCTGGATGATGCCGCGGGCTCCTTTGCTTTCGACGCCTTGGCCGGAGCAACCGGAGATGAATCTGCGGCCTTGCGCGCCCGCGGCTTCGGCTTGGGATGCTCGACCACGTCGTCATCCGACTCCTCCACGACCTTGCGCGCCCGCGGTTTGGCCTTGGTTTTCGGGATGTCCTCGTCCTCGTCCATGTCATCAAGGGCACCGCGGACGTCATCCTCGTCGTCCTCGTCATCTTCGGATGCCTGCATGCGAGGTGTAAGCAATGCAAGTAGCCGACAACACCCGGTGACGTACCTTGCGCTTCCTGGAGGCCGCGGGTTTGGTCTTTGCGGCCGCAGACTTCGCCGGCGCTTTCTTGGCGGCGGTGGCCGCTTTCCCGCGGCCCTTGGCTGCCGGCTTCGGGGCCTCTTCCTCGAAATCTTCATCCTCTTCCATGGAGGACGAGTTGCGGCGCTTCGGCTTGGCTTTGCTCTTCGCCGGCTTCGTCTTCTTTGCCTCCTGCTTGTATTCCTCCACGCGACCCCGTTTCCAGTCAGCCGCCTAGCAAAATGAGCTCAGTGCCGGGCAGGAACCGGCACACACGCGCCCAACCGACCTTCTTCTGGATTGCATCTTCTTCCTCGTCATCGTCGATGACGGGTGCCTGGGCCTTCATGTCGAGCTGGATGCGTTCCAGCGACTCGATCACAAATCTGGTGGACGCGTGGCGTCAGTGTGCGGATCACGGGCCGAAGAGCTGCGGCCTCACTCCTTGATCGCATCCTTGTCGTCCTTCTCGACGAACATCTTGACGGCATCGCCGAGCTCGTTCTCCGGGAGTATGTCGAGCTCCTGCGCCGTCAGGTACTCGGTGACCAGGTCCTCGACCTTGGTGTCCTCGATCTTGTCCGGCAGATCGGGCACCTGGTTGATGGTGGCAGCCGCCTGCTTCCTGCGCTCCTTGGAAGGATCGTGGCTCGCTTTCTTGCGGTAGAACTGGAGGATCTCTTTCGCGTTGGCGACCTGGCCGACGTAGCGCGAGCCGAAGCGCTGCGGAGGGTAGGTGGAAAAGCCGCCCGAGTATTCGACCTTGAGGCGGATCAGGGGCTGCGGACCGGCGGGCATGTTTTCGTCCGGCTCGTCGTTCTGTAGCTCGAGCCACTGCTGCTCGGCCTCCTTGATCATGCTGTCCACCTGCAGGTACCGGTTGGCCGGGAGTGGAGAGCACCGCGATGCGCGCGCACCTTTTCGATCAGGAAGGCAAGCATGTCGTTCTCGATGTTCTCGCTGTTGGGCACCAAGCCCGAGCTCTTGAGCTCGACCTCGTCCATCACGAACGGCCGCACGGACCGCAGCCTGAGGGCCTCCCAGAAGTAGCTGTTCGGGTTCACCGAGGAATCGAGGTGCAGGATTCCCACGTGCTTGGGCTTGGCCTCGCCCTCGCTCAGGCTCGTCGCGATCGAGCTCCCAGGCTGCACGACGTCGAAGCCCTGCTGCAGGTTCTGGACGGGAGTCGGGATCGATTCGTGCTCGTGGCCCCAGATGATGAAGTGGATGAAGGAATCGATGAAGGTTTCGGGGATGTGGCTCGTGGCCGTGTGCTTGACGCTGGTGAATGGCGGAAGTCAGCGAAGGCGCTCCGCGACAACTCCGCCCCCGCGGGCCACACTCACCGGTTCTGATGGATCACCAGCAGGTTGAACCAGCCGTCCGGGTCGACTTCCGGCCTGAGAAACGTCATCCTCCCCTTCACGATCGTCCGGTAAAGCCGCTCGTCCCTGACGTTCCCGAGGCCGTACACCGCGAGCTTCGTGTCCCCCTTGCGCATGAGCAGCGGCGTGACCTGGATCTCGTCCGCGGTCGGGGACTTGCCGAAGTAGTTCACGAGGCCGGCCATGCTCAGTATGTCGAGCGCGGCGAGGTTGCTCTCGCCGGATGGGTCGTCGTGGTTCCCGTGGATGGAAAAGACGGGGATGGCGACGTTGTAGTTCGGGTCCTGGTAATTGACCGTACCGAAGCTGCGCAACGAAACCGCGAGGGTGAGATCGGCCTCGGAACGCGTCCCCCGTGATGCCGACCTGCTGTGGAAGTTGACCGACTGGTCGCTCAGGAAGTCGATCTCGCACGGCTTGTCGCCCATGCAGTACTGCCGCAGCAGCTCCATCGTCTTGAACAGCGTCCACCGCGACGGCTTGTTGTCGTGGAAGAGGTCCCCGCCGAGCAGGACAAAGTCCACCTGCGGCGGAGTGAGCGGGCGCCCCGAACGGCCGAGCAGGTGCCCACGTTCCGCTCCCTCGCGATGCCGAGGATCTCCTGGAACGTGGTCCACGAGTCGTTCTTGCGCACCGGGTCCTTCTCCATGTACCCGAGGTGATTGTCGGTGCTGTGGGACGGCGGGCACGGGGTGAGGTTGCGCGGCGGCGGAGCGCGATGCGGGCGCACGAGACGAGGATGCGGAAGGTGTTCCGGTCGCGCTCCTCGCCCGGCGGGCCCTTAGCGGCGGCGCTGCCCGACATCATCGTCGAGCGGGTTCCGGTGGGGCGAATGGAGGCGCCAAGGGAACTTTTGCAGCCCCAGTCAAGGTTCTCGACCTCGATGGCGGACCTAAAGCGCGGGGCGGGTGCCGACGGCGCATCGGGCGCCGTCGTGAAGCGGCAACGGACGGACGGCGATGGGGCGGCCAAGAGCACCACCGAGCTGATCCTGTCGGGGAAGTCGGCGGCGGAGGTGTCGGGGGCGCTCACAAAGACAATCAAGCGGACGTCGGCGCTGCAGGCCCCGATAATGCTGCTTACGGGACACGCCGTGCGTTGGAGCGGTCGTTGGCTGAGGAAATGGCGGGCTGATGTCTCGGTGCGCGGCAGGGGGAGGTGTTTACGACCAAGTTCAGCCCGGACGGCCAGCACATTGCTTCGGGCTCCTTCGACCAGCAAATATGTGGGTCGGCGGCCGGCAAACGAATCCCTGCCTGGAGAGCTGAAGGGACGCGTCGCCGCAGTCCTGTGGAACACGTACGGGGATTGCACCAACTACAACGTGCTGAAGGGCCACAAGGGCCCCGTTCTGGAGGTTCGGTGGTCCAGGGACGGAAAGTGGGTCCATTGTCGTGTTCCCGCCGTCAAGTGTTCTGACGATCGGACAGCAACATCTTTTCGGCGTCCACGGACCACACCGTCGCTCACTGGGATGCCCGCACGGGCGAGCGGATCCGGCGCTTCCGCTCGCATACGGGGATCGTCAACACCATTTCGACGACGCGCAGGGGTCCGGAGCTCCTGGCATCTGGTTCCGACGACCGGTCGGTCGCCATCTACGATCCGCGGGCGTCCAAGCACGCGATCGAGGTGCTCGAGGCACCTTATCAGGTCAGCCCTTTCCGGCTTTCCGCTGCGCGCCATTTGTTGACACGCATGTGCAGGTCACGGCCGTGGAATGGAGCGAGGACGGCTCCACCGTCTTCTCCTCCGGCATCGACAACGTCATCCGCGCCTGGGACCTCCGCCGCAAGGCGCCCGCCTACCTCTTGCAGGGCCACGCCGACACCGTCACCGGCCTGCGCCTCTCCCCCGACGGCTCCTTCCTCCTCTCGAACGCGATGGACAACACGGTGCGGATATGGGACGTGAAGCCGTTCGCGCCGGCGAGCAGGCTGGTCAGGACGCTCGAGGGGGCGCCGCAGGGGTTCGAGAAGAACCTGATCAGGCCGTGCTGGTCGCCCGAGGGCGGGGATTTCGTGGCGACGGGGAGCGCGGACAGGAGCGTGACGGTGTGGGAGGTGGCGACGGGCAAGATCGTCTACAAGGTTGGTCGGCGAAGCTGATTTGCTAATTGTCGCTGATCTCATGTCTTGCTTGCAGCTTCCGGGGCACAAGGGCGTGGTCAACGAGGTGGACTGGTCGACCAAGGAGCCCATAATCGTGTCGTGCTCGAGCGACAAAACGCTCTTCCTGGGCGAAGTGGTGAGCTTTTCTATGCTAGGACCGCCCCGAGGTCATGCTCATGCCAATTCTTAGGACCCCGAGGAAGTTGTCAAAAGACGATGATCATTATACTGTTATCCAGATCATGACGCTCCGACCGTGCCCCATTGTGCCCGTGCCCTCCAGAAACCCCGTGTGCAAGCCGGTCCATCGCCCTACAGATCTCCCAGGATCTTGCTCCACCACCCCACCGGCTTTTCCGACACCTTGACCCCTTCGAGCGCGACCGCCAGCTCAGCCACGGGCTCGGTCGGGCTCGCGGGCGGGGTGGCGTCGACATGCGCGGCGGCCTGCGGGGGGAGCGGGGACGGCGTTTCGCGGTCGAACATGGTGGCGGCCGAGCTGGGGGTCGAAGGCCTCTCGTCCGGCGGGGGGGAGGCGGGCTTGTCGTGCTTGTCCGTCGTCCCTGCGGTGGCGATCGGAGCGTGAGTGAGGAAGGTGAGGCGGTGGGGAGGTGGAGCGCACTGTGGAGGAAAGGGCAGTCCTTGCGCTTGCAGAAATCACCGTGCTGGCAGAGGCGGGCCGGAGCTTTGGTCTTAGAGAGCCTGGCGGAGAGATCAGGGGAAACGATCTGGGATAGCTGGGAAGGGGAAGGCACCTCGGCGGCGTGTTCTGCTTGCTCTTCTTGCCGGGCGGGCTCGACTTCTTGGCCTCGGAGGAATGCTTGCCGTTGGCGGAGTGCTTGTCGCCGGATTTGCCTCGGCTGAGCGGGGGATAGAGGGACACCGCCTTGATGGGGTCATCGGGCTTGCGCAGCTCCTCCTCCCCTGTCGACAGCGCGCGAGGCAGCAGAAGTGATAGAGAAGAGAAAAGACGCCATTTTGCAAAGCCGCGAGACAGATGGTCGGGGATCGGGCCGACGCGAGCCGGGTGGCGTGAGCGCGCAGTGGGAAGAGGCATGACCCGCGCAAACGCGTACCGTGCGCGAAAAGGCAGCGGGCGCCCCACTCGCACTCTCCGCTCATGACGTAGTGCCGGCACTGGCGCGTCTTGTAGCTCTCGGGCGGGTGGAGCTTGGCGCACCTGCGGCGTCGGCGTGGCGCGCTGTGAGCGTGGCCGGCGGGCCGGTGAATGCGGGCCCCACCTGTCGTCGTCGCAGTAGCCCTCGTCGAGAAAGTCCCGACAGATTTCGGTGCGCGGCCAGGGGAAGGGCGGTTTCGGGGGACCCATTGTGGTGCGGTCGCCAGGTGGCGGTAGCCCGAATCCCGATCTCCGCGCGGCGGCCAGGCCGCGGCGCCTGAAACTGCGGCAGCGTGCGCCGGACGCGGCGGCTTCGCGGAGGCGGGCGGGCGGTGACGGATGGCGGGGGTAGCGGCCGTTGATTGTCTGAAGTTTCGCACGCGGGCGTCATCAGCGCGAGCTCGCGCGACTCCCGTGCCCTTGCGCTCGGACCCCCTTGCAAACTCCGACGGCGTCCGCAGCGGCGGATCCGAGCGGCGCGGGGTCGGGCCGCCACCGCCGTCTCCATTGGAATGCACGCGCCGCAGCTCCGGCCGAAGGGGCCGCCCGCGGGCGCCGACATGGAAACGGGCGCCGTCGCCGGAGGGCCGCACCGACCGGCACCCGACGCGCCGCCCGCCCGATCCCGCCTTGCGTGGCTCGCGATCGTCGCACTCGCCCTCCTTTTGGCGGCGGTCGACGTCGCGGCGCGCTCCGGACTCGCGCCGCCCGCGGGAGACAGAGACCCTTTCCTGCCTGCAGCCCACCCCGCGCTGGCCGGCGTGCTCGAGCAGAGCCAAATGCGCAGGAGCATGCGCTGGGACGGCTACGGCCGCGCGCGGCAGGCCGAACTGGCCGCCGCCGCAGCCCGCTCCCGCAACGGGCAGCCCGGCGGTGGGATCGCACCGGACGGCCGGCAGCCTAACCCAGGCACGTCTGCGCATGCGGACGAGGACAATGTTGCGGCCGGCGACGCGGCCGATTTTCAGTCGGCCGAAGATCCGACGACCGCCGCCTGGACCGACGCGGACGGCCCCGATCCAACGTCCGAGCCCGGCGTGCGGGTCTCCCACCTCGTCGCAAGCGCCAGGCCCTCGGGCCGCTACAAGGACTACGTCGAGGACGAGGAGCTCTTCTTCATCTCCGAGAACGACGCCGCAGATGCCGCCGACAAGCCTCAAGGCGCTTCTTCCCGGCTCGCCGCGCTGCTGTCCCGCTTGGTAAAGAGCGCCGATGCTCCTCTCGCGGGAACGCCGCGATCGCGGCCCGCACCCAAGCCCGACCACGACGTCTGACCCCTGGACAACTCTGAACCCTCTGCACCCTGAACATCGACCCGTATACCGACCAGATTTGCATTGATCATCCGGGACACCCCTTTGTACAGCTGGCGGGCCGTTTGGCGGTCCGCGATTGGAGATTCTTGGTTGCGATGAATACCTCTGTTCCCCTCACTTGCTGCGGATTATGGTGCGGGCGTTCGACGCCCCTTTGGATGTACATACTTGATTGCCGATGCCAATGCGATGTTTTCTTTCGTGCTGCCATACTCTTATGTGCTTTGAAAGCGAATGTCAGGCTTTGGGGCGGTGAGGTGTCGCCGTCGTCGGGTCGGCCCGGGATCCGACACACGAAGCGCCACGGCATCTCCGCTCCTCCCTTACGCTGCACCCCGAATCCCGCCTCTCTCCCCCGGAACCCGCCGCCATGGTCCTCGACTCCTTCCCCCCCGCCGTCCGCGACGCCCTCTCCCCCGTCCTCGGCTCCCCCCGCCTGACGGACGTCGTCTTCCTCGTCGGCCTCTTCGCCATCACCTCGAGCGCCATCAGCGTCGCCGCGTCGGCCGGCACCACGCTGTACAACATGTTCCTGAGGAGGGGGAAGAGGCTCTCGACGTGGGTGTGCCCGGCGCGTGCGCGGGGAGGGGTGACGGGACGCGAGGTGCCGCCGCCAGGTACGGCAAGTGGGCCGTCGTGACCGGCGCGACGGACGGTATCGGTGGGTTTCTTTTGCTTCCAATGGATAGGAACGGGGGGCTGACGCTTCGGGGCGCAGGCAAGAGCTACGCGGAGCAGCTGGCCAAGCAGGGCTGCTCGGTGGTGCTCATCTCGCGGACGCAGGCCAAGCTGGACGAGGTCGCCAAGCAGATCGGTGGGCAGTCATTCATTGCGGCGGATCGCGGGCAAAAGGCTGATCCCCGGGCCGGCAGCGGACAAGTACAAGGTCGAGACCAAGACCATCGCGGTCGACTTTTCCAACTGGTCGCCCGAGGCCGCCGCGGCCCTCAAGCCGCAGCTCGATGCCCTGGAGGTCGGCGTCCTCGGTCGGTACCCGCAAACGCGCTCGGGAGACGCGGCGCTGACGCCGGCGCCCGGGATCAGTCAACAACGTCGGCGTGAGCTACGACTACCCCGAGTACTTTGACAAGCTCCCCGAGGCCAAGATCTGGAACATGCACCGCCTCAACATCGACTCGGTGGCGGTCATGACCCACATCGTGCTCCCGCAGATGCTGGCGCGGTGGGGACCCTCGCTCCGGATCACGGACGCCGTTGAAGCTCATCCTCGGCCCGCAGCAAAAAGGGCGTCGTCATCAACATCGCTTCCACCAGCGGGCAGTTCCCCATGGGTCTGCTGAGCATGTACTCGGCGTCCAAGGCCTACGTGGACTTCCTCACCCGCGCGCTGGCCCAGGAGTACGGGCCCAAGGGGATCATCTTCCAGTCCGGTGGGTACCGCCTGTCGCCCGGCTCATCCCCTTCCCTCACACCTTCTGCCAGTGCTCCCCTCCATGGTCGCCTCCAAGCTCTCCAAGGTGCGGCCTTCCCTGATGGTCCCGACGCCGCAGCAGTACGTCTCGTCGGCCCTGCGCACCGTGGGCAACGACGGCAAGACGTTCGGGTACTGGTCGCACTCGCTGCAGAACGCCGTGCTGGAGGCGCTGCCGTCGAGCTGGGCGACGGGGTACCTGTTCGACATGCACGCGGGTGAGTGGATCCGGGCTGGGTTGTTCGAGGGCTGGGCTGATTGCGGCGCCAGGGATCCGCAAGCGCGCGCTGAGGAAGATGGAGAAGGTCAAGGCCGCGGGCGAGGGCAAGGCGGACAAGAAGGAGCAGTGAATTCAGTGATTTTCGAGTTTTGGATAGAGGCGTCCCAGAATCCGGAAAATGGCTGCGCGGGGGATCAATCGGGTCGTGTGACCCCCACGCCGCCAACGGCTGCCCCGGCGATGCGCCATTTCGAGGCACCGCCAAGCGCGCGACCGGGCTACTGGTCCTGCGGCGAGGGCACGTGGCTGGCATGCGCCAGCGTGGATTGGTGTGAGGAGAACTGTGAGACTCCGCCGGCCTGTCTCCCACTCCCGCTCACCGGCCCCGGTAGACGAGTTATCGCCGTACGTTGCCGAGGCAACCAATGCCGCCACAAACCTGCTCTTCCTCCTCCTCTCCGCCTTCGCCCTCGCATGGACCCCCCGACCTTCCTCCTTCCTCCCCGTGTACGCCATGCTGGGCGTCGTCGGCTTCGGCTCCCTCCTGTTCCACTCAACCCTGCTGTGGGCGACGCAGCTCGCCGACGAGCTACCGATGCTGTGGGGCATGGCGCTGGCCATCCGCGGCTTTTCGGTGCTCTCGCGCGGGAGGGGACAACGAAAGTGGGAGGGAGCGCTGCTCTGGGGCGGTACGGCGGCCGCGACGGCGGCCTACGTTGCGACGGGGGCGTTCGCGCTCTTCCAGGCTTTCTTCATATGCCTGGTAGCCGCCGCCGGGGCGTTGGGGCTCTCGGCGCTGCTTTCCCTGCGGGGCAGCGAGCATGCGGGGCAGATGGCGGCGCTATTCTGCTCCGGGTGCGGGCTCTTTGCCCTGGCCTTTGCCTGCTGGATTGCGGACAACGAAGCGTGCGAGGGCCTGCGTTGGGCGAGGGACATGCTACCCGCACCGTCCAGGCCGCTGCTGGAGATGCACGGGTGGTGGCACCTGCTCTCTGGGACGGGGCTCTACCTGGTCATCACCTTCGGGGTGCTCGCCGAGGAGGCGGCAAAGCGTGTGCGGGGCGAGGAGCTTGGAGGTGTGAGGCTACGCTGGGATCCCCTGCCTTTTGCGCCGTGGGTGGAGCTGACCGAGGTCGTTGCCTACGGCGGGCCGGCATCGGAGCATCCGGTTTTCGAAGGAAAAGCAAGTGACGCGAAGGATGTCGATGTGCCGACGGTCTTTGTGTCTGGCGTGATCGGTGACGGAGGAGGCGTCCGGCACCGGATCATCAGGCATCGGGTCGTGGCGTCCGAGGGCGGGCGCTTCTCAGGGGACCATCAGCTGAGGCAGCACGGACCTGCTTCCTCCATGGTGCGGTCGCTCAGCGTCTACGACCTCACGGCCCTCTGAAGTCCTGAGGCGTTGTTCTTTGTCTTGATCTCTGGTCTCCTGACACGCCAACCCCTGATGCCAATCCATTCATACCATCTTTGTCCATTGACTGCTTTGATTGACGATCTCTTTCTCTCGATGGATGTATTCTTGCAACTTGGAATCGAACAGTCGCTTCACCTTCGGCTTCTGAGAAAGCGTCAACGTTATTTCGACTGCAAAACATGTCCAGCCCCGATGGGGCGCCGCGGGGCCGCGGAACGCCCCGCGGACGCGGCATTCCGCCCGGACGTGGAGCAGCGCCGGGCGGGCCGGGGCGTGGGGGCACACCGACGGCGTCGCCGCCCGGGAGGCTCGGCTCGCTCAAGCCGCCCGCCGGCGCCGTCCCCGCCGTGAAGACCGAGCCGGGCGAGCCGGCCGCCGCGCCGCGGCTCGGCGTGCGGCCGAAGTTCACGCCGAAGATCCCGCCGCGGCCCGCGCAGCCCGCGGAGCCCGCGCCCGCGCCGTCCCCCGCGCCCGCCCACGATGCTGAGAGGGGACGCGGTCGCGGCAGGGGCCGCGGGGCTCCGGGCGGCCGCGGCGGCCGCGGCGGCCGCCCCGCCGAGCAGACCACCGCGTCGGGCCCGTTCGCGCTCGGCCCGGCTCCCCGCGGCATGGCCTCCGGGGCGGGCAGGGGCAGGGGTGCGGCTTCCTCCGCCTCACCGCCCTCGGCGCCGCTGTCGGGCACGTCGACGCCCGCTGCCTCGTCGGTCAAGCCCGAAAAGACCCCTGCCGGCACGCCCGGGCCGTCGCGACCCCGCGCCGACAAGCTGCCGTCGGCCGCGGAGATGTTCTCGGACGAAGAGGCCGACGACGGCTCGCTGCGGAGCCCCGGCACCGGCACGCTGAGCAGCCCCGACATGCTCGGCCCCACGTCGAAATCGAAGCGCAGGACGCGCATCAAGAAGGAGCCCGGGACGGAGGCCGACGGAGGCGAACCCATGGACCTGGACGGGGACTCGGCCGCGGGCTCGCCGCTGTCCAAGCTCATGGCCGGCACGCCGCGCAGCAAGTCCGGCAAGCAGGCCGCCAAGCCCGGGCCGTCCTTCAAGGACGACGAGGACGACGAAGCCGCGGCCAAGGACGCCCTGGCGGACCTGGACGGCGAATGGGAGCAGGCCCTCCCCGCCGACGCCGTCGCCGACCTCCTCCTCGCGAACCGCGACGCATCCAAGCCCTCGCTGCTCTTCTTCCAGCTCCCCTCGGTGCTCCCCAAGGTCCGCAACACCGCACCCCCCGAGGACGACGACGTCGAGATGGACGGGCCCAACGGCGCCGCGAGCGACGGCGAGGATGCGCCGCGCGAGAGCAAGCGCCGCGAGAGGCCCGAGTTCGTGCCGCTGTCGCGGTTCCACGGGCACGTGGGCAAGCTCCTCGTGCACCGCTCCGGGCGCGCGACGCTCAGGCTGGCGTCGGGGCTCGAGTACCGCATCTCGGAGGGGTCCGCGACGGACTTTCTGCAGCAGGTCGTGGCGATCGACGCAGGGCCGGACAGGTCGCCCGTCAAGGCGGAGAACGGGGAGGAGGCGGCAGAGGCGCCGAGGCACGGGGAGGCCATGGTCCTGGGGACCGTGCAGCGCCGGTTCGTGGCGGCCGCCGAGGTGGCGAGCCTGCTGCGGGACCTCAACGTGTGACGGGGAGCGAGTGCGGATACGAACTCTTTCTTTCGCATGGTTTTAGATGACGCTGGAATACATGGCCAAAGCAAGCAACCAACGAGAGAACAATGAATGGAGAGGATAAACTGTCCCGTGCTCAAATTTCCATGCTCGCCCAACCAGAGGGCGATCCGGATGCCCAAACCCCTTTTTCCCACGCCCGCGCACGGCAGCGCGATCACACGAGCACGGCCGACGACGTCGCCCTCGTCCCGCCGTTGGGCCTGTCGGACCTCCGGGGCCTGCGCTCGTGCGTCCCGGCTTCCGCCCCGGCCCCGATCGCCGGCCCGTCCGCGGTCTGCGGGCTCGGCACCGGGCTCGACACCGGCTCGCGCTCCTCCATCTCCCCCTTGCCGGGCACCAGCGCCACCTCCGCCGGCGCGACCTTGGCCGTGGACCACAGCCAGCGCATGATCTTGGCAAGCAGGCTCCAGAGCATCACCAGACCCATGCCCACCGCAACGCAGAGCTGCAGCACGATGCTGGCCGTCTCCGTGGCCGTCTTTGCCTGCTCCGAGACGCCGAGGCCCGCGACCGAGGCGCAGAGGAGGCCGAGGTTGGCGAGGCGGAGGACCGAGAGGGCGAGCTCGAAGAAGTTGCGCGCGCGGGACGAGTGCGGCTTGAGGCCGGCGACAGAGAGCATGTAGCCGACCTCGAAGGAGGCGAGCACGGCGAGCTGCACCCAGACGAAGCGGTAGGCGGCGCCGGCGACGATGCCGATGGCGAGCTTGTACACGATGACGGCGGCAAAGAACATGAGCTGTGTGCGGCGGGCACGGAAGTCAGCGCGCATAGACGGCGATGGCGACGGAGGCGACGCACCAGCTGCGGCTGATAGGTGTTGTACAGGGGCCCCAGGCTCGCGAGTAGCTTGGTCCGGTCAAACAGCATCTCTTTGGGCTGCGTCCTGGCCGTGTACCACACCACGGCCCCGGGCACCATCAGGCCGACGGCGAGCGCGGCGAAGCCGGCGATGACGGTGACCTGGATCGGGATGCGGAGCTCGGGGCGGCACGCGAGGGCGATCTGGTACGCGACGCCCAGGGCGATCGGGGTGTAGTACAGGTTCCAGACGCGGAGCGAGGTGCCGAGCCAGAGGCTGCGGTGTGATTTGTCAGTGAATGCGGAACGGAGGAGTGCACCGGAGGGGCTCACCTGGGGAGGAGCTCGTGGAGGCGGTGGAGCCGGGCAGAGGGCTTATAGTGCATCGCGATGCGGCAGGCGAAACCGGCAGCAAGCGCAAGCACAGCGACCGCCGCCTCGAAGATGAGGAAGCTCAGGAAGATGATGAGGAAGACGTTCCTGCAAAAGTAGCGTCAAGAGGCTGCGCGTTAAGGGGGTGGTCGCCGGACGGACCTGGGCCGGACTCCGCTGGCGAGGGCGACCCTCTCGATGCCGTAGTAGCTGGGCGTGATCCCGTCGCGCTTGTAGAGCGCCGCAATGTCCATGGTGTCGCCATATGCGAGCCCATCGGCGTAGATAACCTCGGCGAGGGGGTTGAGGAACTGCGGGGGGTCAGGACCGGCGGTCCAAAGGCAAAGCAAACCAACCTTGAAGATGCCAAAGAGCCAGAGCATCGTGCTGACAAAGATCGGGTAGATGTCGGCCGTGTCGAGTCCGAGGGCACCGGTGATGACGATCGTCTGGGTGTACTGCACCCAGTCGATGAGGCCTGGCGGGCGACGATCAGCATGCCGGTGCGACGTGCAGCGAGCGACGGACCTGGCACGGTCTTGGTGATGTAGGACGAGTCGAGGGTCTGCGACACCGGCCCGTCCTTGTTCGAGCCGTGCGAGAGCGTGGGCGACGAGACAGCGGCCAGGATCCCCGAGAAGCCGCCCACGGTACCGGCGATGGAGTTGATCACCGAGATGACTGTGACGATGATGATGACGGGCGGGATCCAGGGCGGGAGTGGGGAGCCGGGCTCGGTCACGATGGGCTGCGTCGTGGTCGGGGTCAGGGGGATGATGCCGAACTCGGCTTCGACGCCCCCCGGTGTCAGCGGAGCCATCATCTGGCGGATTGAAAAGCTGCGCTTCTGCCAGCCGTTGACCAAACGGTTCCAGTCGATGTTGAACTCCAGGTACACGCGGAAGCCCAGGTTGACGTCGTAGATCTCTGGCAAGAGCAGAAAGTGAGACGGGACGGAAAGCGCAGGCGCACCACGGTATCCCACGGTTCGGCTTGATCAGCCCGCCGACCGCGATGTTGGGCCGGAATCTGATCGTCGGGTTGAGCAAGGCGTCGAAATACATGTTGGACGTGTAGGGCTTGCCGTCGACGCTGAATTCGATCTCGTCGACCACCGCCGTCTTGGCGGAGTCGTCCACGAGCGTGAAGTTCTCCCCGTTCTTGACGGACTCGACCACGAGGCGCTCGAAGGTAACGTTTCCGGCAAATCCCTGCCACACGGCGTCGGGGTAGAGGAGGCTGTGTGCGGGAGGTCGGTCAGTTCCAGGTCCGCGTTGCTGGTCGCGCGGGCGCACTTGAAGGTCAACGCCACGGTTTCGTTGACGGCGAAGCGGGGCTTGATGGGCAGCAGCATTGCGCCGACTATGGACAGCGTCTGGTTGAGGCGGTCGCACAAGCCCGTCGCGGAAAGGGTGAAGGGAAAGTCCCTGGTCGCGCTGCAGTCGACGCCGGTGACGCTGACGAGGGTCCCGGTCTGGTCGGCGCACCTGGCCTGCGAGCGGATGGTGTACGAGCCCGAGGCGTCGCAGACGGTGTCGGCGATGGGCATGATGAGGGAGTTGCGCTGGGTGCAAATGTTGCCGACGCAGGAGACCGTCGCCAGTGTGCCGGGATCAGGGTTGTTCGAGCTCGAGGTGATGACGGTCGGGGAAACGGGCAGGGACGCGAAATCATAGAATCGGGTGGTTTGGTCGCTGGTACGGACGGTGGTGATGTTGCTGCGGAGCAGGGTCAGATGACGAGAGCCACGCACGCGCGGCCCTACTAGTCGATCGTGAGCACGGTCTGGGACCCGTACACCATCTTGGACATCCCGGCCAGCGTGAACGTGGTGGTGTTGGGGTTACCGCCCACGTTGGTGACGAAGGGATCGGCCGCCGAGTCGGTGTTCAGGATCAGTTGGATGGGGCTTTCCACGACGATCTTCCGCTCCGCGTAGCTGCCCGGGTTCGCCGGGTCCGGGATCTGGTCCTTGACGACGAGGTACCACGAATTGGTGAAGTTGCGGTAGTTCAAGCCGGGCACCGTGTTGTCCGTCCAGCCTGCGCATGTCCGGTAATTGACAAGTTGCGTTCCCCTGTAGTAGACGTCCGCGCATTCGGGGTCGTCAAAGGTCTGGTACGGCACGTCGTAGGGGGCGTCCGGCCACGTCTCGTCGTAGAACAAGAGGACGCAGTACTCGTTGTTGTTCTGGGCGTCCCTGTCGTACAGGTAGAAGTCGATGGTCCTGCGGGCAGTCCGACTGAGTTTGTGTATCCGCGGCCGCGGCGCAAGGCTCCACCGAACCTGTTGTGCACCCTCGGGAAGGTGAAGAAGAAGTACAGCGTATCGACCTGCAGTGCGCTTTGGCTAGTGGGCGCGTACAGCGGCCCGTTTGCGGTCGCGGTGCGCGGACACTGGGCGGCTGCGGGCGCAACGAGGCCGAGGAACGCCAGCGCGACCAGCAGCGCGGCGGCGGCCATGGTGTTGCGGTAGCCGCCACGCAGCATTGCGGACACCGACGGCGCGATGGAGCGGCGCGAACCGGGGGGCGCGCACGGGCCAGCGCGCTCGGGCCGACGCCCCGCTTGGGCCGGCCGCCGCGCGAAGCCCCGCCGCCGTGCAACTCCGCTCCAATCACGGCGCGTCGCATGATGATGATTAGTCGTCGCGCCCGCGATCGGAGAGATTCGCGGGGCAAGGCGGTGACAAACAGTTCCCGCGCTGATCGACGCAAACGCCGCGAGGGTGATCGAGAAGATTCCGGGCTCCACAATGGACGCGCCCGCGCTCTCCTTCGGCGCCTTCACGGTCGCGAAACTCAAGGCGCGAAAGCCGAAGCCCAAACCGCTGGTCGGACCGGGGGTGGAAGACGGGAGCTCGGCCGCGGGAGACGTGAAGGACGAGCCGAACGATGCCGTAGCCGAGGTCACGCCCAAACCCCCTCGTCAGCGAAGGGCCAGGAAAAAGGCGGCGGCTGATGAGGCTGCGGAAGAGATCCCGGAAGAAGGGCCGCCTGCGAGGGCTGCGAGGACGCGCAAACGAAAGAGAGTGGACACACCCGATCAAGATCCCGGCGGTGATGCCCCGGCGGAGGCTCGGGAGGCCAGCGGACCCGCTCCGGACGACGATGCGGAGCAGACGAAGCCGGCAAAGCGCAGCAGAGGGCGGAAAAGAGCAAAGAGCGACGGTGACGCGGACGCTGGAGACCCCCTGAAGGGTGCCCTGGTCATCAAGCCCCGCAAGGCGCTCAACCCGCGGCCGCCTTCGCCCCCGCCTCCGGCACTTCCTCCCCTCCCCGACGGCCTGCACCCCTCCCTGGCCCGGCTGGACCGCATCTTCCGCACCCTGAACGCCCTGCACTCGTTCGCCTCGTCCCGCCGCGACAGGTCGACGGGCGCCGGCGGCGTCCGCTTCGAGATCCTCCGCAGCTCGGCCGGGAAGCTGCACGGGGAAGCACCGACGCTGCGCGACCTGGCGCTGGTGTCGCTCGTCGCCGGGCCGGACCTCCTATCGTTCGCTTCCATGCCCGAGTCGGCCTTGGAGGACGCATCGCTGTCGCGCGGGGGCGGCGACGACGGCAGGCCGGCCCTGAGGGAAGAGGACGACGAGGAGGTGGTTGTGGTTTTCGTCGAGGGGAGCAACACAAAGAGGAGGAGCGCCGTCAAGAAGTACAACGAGAAGAAGAAGGCTGCCCGGAAGAAGAAGGCGGCTGCTTCGGCTGCAAAGGCCGGGGACGGCAATGCGAACGCTGGCGATCCTCAGGAAGACTCGGGCCCCGCGGAAAGCACGCCAGAAGAGAGCGACGAGGACAGGGCAGAGTCGGAAGCGGAGGGCGACAGCGAGGAGAACGGAGAAGCACCAGACGAAGGCTTCAAAACCCCGGCCGTTCCGGACTCCGCCCCGCCGGCTTCGGAGTGGACCTCGGGCTTTGGCGGCCGCGTGTCGCCAGCTCGGTCTCGCGGAACCGCTGTCCTCGTCGCCGAACGCGCCGCCAGGTTGAGGAAGGAGGTCGCCCGGCGCGACGCGCTGTTCCGGACGCTGCTGGTGAAGCTTTCCGAGAAGCTCGCGGCCGAGCGGACGGATCCCGACGCGTACCTGGAGGAGCTGTTTGCCGAGGAGAACAGGAAGCGCAGGGCCGGGGGTGCGTCGCTGACCAGCCCGCCGAGGAAGCGCAAGGCGGCCGTCGAGGTTCCCGGGGAGCCACCCAAGGAGAGGCCTGAGGAGCTCCTTGCCCTGGTTCCGGACCTGCAGGCGCAGTCTTGGTGGAAGGACCAGATCGTGCCCGGCGGACTCATGACGTCCGAATCGCGGCAGCCCCGGTTTGGTGGGTTCTCTCTGTCTGTCCGTGCCGCTCTTCCGGCCCTGAACGTACGTCAACCGTTTGCCGCACGTCTTTAGAGGACGTCGAGTTTCCGCTTCCCGAGGCGTTGTTGACGGCTTTCCGACAATCGCAAGGGATCGCGCGCTTCTACTCGCACCAAGCCCGCGGCATCGACGCTCTCCTCCGAGATCGGCGCAACGTCGTGATCGCGACGTCGACGGCGAGCGGCAAGTCGGTCGTATACCAGGCCCCGATCCTCGTCGGCCTCGAGCAGGACCCCGGCTTCCGAGCCTTGCTGGTCTTTCCAACAAAGGCGCTGGCGCAGGATCAGCTGCGCAGCATGCGCCAGCTCATCTTTGCGCATCCGGTGCTGCGGGACGAGATGGAACGGAATCCGTGGATCGTCAGGACGTACGACGGGGACACGAAGGAGGAGGACAGGAAGGAGATTCGGCGCCATTCACGCATCGTCCTCACAAACCCCGACATGATCCACGTCGCGATGTTGAGCGGACCGGATTGTGGCGCGGGCCAGTGGGATCCCTTCTTCGCTTCGGTCGGCCTCGTGGTCCTCGACGAGCTGCACGTGTACTCCTCCGTCTTTGGCTCTCACACCTGCAACGTCTTCCGGAGGTTGCGGAGGCTTCTGGACCGGATGGGCAACACCCAAGCGCTGTTTGTGGCGTGCAGCGCCACGATCGCGGAACCGGACAGGCACATGCAGGCGCTGCTGGGGTTGCGCGAGGCGCCGCTGGCGGTGGACGAGGACGGCTCTCCGCGCGGAGAGAGGCACCACGTGGTCTGGAATCCGCCCTTTGTTGACCCTTTGCACCCGGCAAAGGGACGGCGGTCGGCTGTGACGGAGACGTCGTCCGTGCTTCGCTTCCTGGTCTCCCGCGGGGTCCGCACCGTGGTCTTTTGCAAGTATCGGAAGCTGCTGGAACTCCTTCTGAGGCAGGTGCACCAGGACCTTGAGTACGAGGGCCGCGCTGCGTGGAAATCCCGCGTGGTCGGATACCGCGCCGGATACGTGGCGACGGACCGGAGGAAGATCGAGCGGCAACTCTTTTCGGGCGAGATCCTTGCCGTCGTCGCCACCACAGCCTTGGAGCTCGGCGTCGACATTGGCTCGCTCGACTGCGTGATCCACATGTCCTTCCCTTTCAACCTCGCCTCGTACATCCAGCAGGCCGGGCGCGCGGGCCGCCGCAGGCAGGACGCTATGTCGATCCTCATCTGCGACACGATCGACCCCATGTCGCAGTACTACGCCAACAATCCGGCCGAGCTCGTGTCGGGCATGCCGACTCCGCTGCCAATCGATCCCCTCAACGCCAATGTGCTCGAAGGCCATCTCAACTGCGCGGCCTTCGAGGATTCCGTGGATCCCGAGCTGGACTACGCATTCTTTTCACCAGAGGCATACGAAGACGACGTGGAAGAGAACGACGACGAGTTTCTCGTTGGTGCCGGAGAGGATCCCGCGCGGTTGCCGATCCTAGACGTCAAAGCAGGCGACAGCCGCCGTACCTTCCCCGCGATTCTGCCCGATGGTGTCGCCCAGGCACCGCAGGAGTGGCGGGTCAAGTGGCTTCGTCGGCGGTTGGACAAGTGGCTCGACCGCGGGCCTGACGGGCTCTATCGGCCGCACTCGCGGTACCTGCCCAGGCCGCCCATGGTCGTTCCGCTCCGCGATGCCGAGGAAGACAGCTACAGCGTGGTCGACGAAACGACGGGCAGGGTTATGGAGGAGATCCAGCATTCGCGGGCCATCTTCGACCTGTACGAAGGGAGCGTCTTCATCCACCAAGGCCGGACGTACCTGGTGCACTCGCTCAACGTCGACAAGCAGGTCGCGTGGCTGAGGCCGACGAACGTCACCTACTTGACCGAGCAGCGCGACTACACGGATGTGGACGCCATCCGGACGCGCATGCGGACCCGCATCCTGACCGATGTACCCGAGGACATCTGGGGCTTCTACGGCGATGTGCGGATCACGTCCCAGGTGTTTGGCTACTACAAGGTGGACCCCAGCACTCGCAAGATCCTCGAGACGGTGGACGCGGTGGACCTGCCGCCCTTCAAGCGCGAGACGGTCGGGCTCTGGGTGGATGTGCCGAGCACCGTGCAGATGGTCCTGCGCTCCATGCAGATCCCGATCGACTTTGCCGTGCATGCCGCGGCCCACGCCATGATGCTCGTCCTGCCTCGCCGGGTCAACTTTGGATCGGGCACCGACGTGCGCACCGAGTGCAAGTTCCCCTTCCAAACGCGCTTCAGGCCGGCGCGGGTCACCCTCTACGATCACCACAGCAACGGGGCGGGCGTCACGCTGAGGGCGTTCCGGTCCCTTGCCGACCTCGTCAGGCTGGCCTGGGAGATTGTCGAGACCTGTTCGTGCGAGGACGAGGACGGCTGCGTGCACTGCGTCAAGCTGGCATCGTGCAAGGAGCACAACCTTGCGTTGAACAAGGAGGGTGGACGGCAGATCCTCAGGGGCTTGCTTGGCATCGTCGAATAGGCTTGTACGACCACATAGGTGTGTATGCAATCCATTGCACCCCTCATCGCTTCAATTTCGCCTCGGCCCGACGGATAAAGGAGTTCAGGATTGCTTGGTAGACTTCCGGTTGCTCGGCGTCTGCGGCGGGGTTCGCGTCAACGCGAGTCAACTTCGGCCCGAACACATCCCCACGATGGCAATGGCTCGACTGCGGAATCACAGCGAGCTCGGAATCCGGAGTGCAGCGGTGGTAATAGGCTGAGGTTGCTGGAGTTGCCTCGTCGTAGTCTCCGCAAGAGTACAGAATGGAGGGCACAATCTCGGGGAGCTCCTTGAGCCTCGGCGTGATGACATAGCCCTTGAACGTGCCCGAAAGTAAGTATTCTGTTTCTCCGTTCATCCTGGTGTACACGTCTTCCCCGAGCTTTGCGAAACTGTTCGATATGCACTCGGGGACTGGATCCGTCCGGCAGAGGTGTTTGGCATTGAAAGCGTCCGTGGCTTTCAGAAAAGCAGCACTCTTGTAATCCCCAGTTTTCAGTGCTTCGGCGATGGCGTTCCGGTGCTCTTCAGGTAGTTGTGCGACGTAGGCATCGGCGTCGGCCTGCCAGCGGTTGATGTCGAGTGCACTCCCCGCCAGGGTCACCGAGACGACCCCGACGGGCTGTTCCCGCAAAAGATACTCGACAGCGAGCATGCTGCCCCAAGAAGAGCCCCAGAGATGGATCTTGTCCAGGTCCAGAGCCTTGCGGACTGCCACTACCTCCCCAACGTAGTAAGGGATGTTGCCGTACTCATCGAGCTCCGCAGTAGGTGGAACTGTAGAGTATCCGCAACCGGTCTGATCCCAGAAGATCACTGGCCGGTCCTTCGCCGCGAGCGCCAGGGGAATGAGATAATCATGACATGCACCCGGTCCACCGTGAAGCGTGAACAATGGTGGAATGCTCGACCCGAGCTTCTCCGCGCCGACGACCTGGATCCAGACGCGTCGATCGGGGCGAAGCTCGAGCCAGTACTCCCTGACCGTCGCGTCCGCGGGGAACCACTGTGTGTCGGCCGGCTTCATGCCCAGGCGCTGTTCATCCGCGATGGGCACCAGCTTAGGGTAAGCCATCTTTAGGTAGCAGCCAACGGCGGCAGAAGGGGGAGGAATGAAGCGATTCAACCTCGAGCAACGCGGCCCTGTTCGCTTTGGGGCGCGTTGTTTTTCTTGGCGCGAACTGTCGGCGACCTGCTCCGATTCAACGTTGCGCGGGGGGATGGGTGACACGATCGGCCGATCACTCACTCTTATCTCGTCACTAAAGATGACCGCGGTAATGCCAACTAGAATGGATGCACAGCGAAAGCTGCCTGAACAAGGAGCAAGGATCTGCTGGTCGCACGAAGGATGGTGGCGAATCCACCTAACCCCTCTACACCGACTTCACTGCTACGCAGTTCCGTCGGCATCACACGGCCAACACCAACCGATGCAGGCTCTCCAGCCCCTGCCAGTCCAGGTGTACCCTCTCCATGCTGTTCGATGGGCGATCTCCATCGCCCAGAGTGCCGGGCAGCCGTAGCCTGCCGACAGGCAATCCCGCCCCACCATCCGCACGCCGCTGCCGCCTCTTGCCAGAAACCGCCGCAATCTGCTCCGCCTCCTTCAGCAACGAGTCCAGCTTCTTCAGCTGCTCTCGGTACTGCTGCACCGGGTCCGCGCGGCGCGGGATCCACCTGACGAGATGCCGCCCCGCGGGCTGATCCGTCGAAGGCGCGATCGGCGGTGCGATCTTGGACAGATCGACCACGCGCGGCGCCGCCAGCGCGTTCCGCAGGTCCGCCAAAACTCGGTGGGGAGCGTTCCGCGGTTCAGGCTCCCCTTGCTCGTCCGATGCGGGTGCATCCGCCGCTTTGCTGATTCTCGCCATACGGCGCACCAGGGGATCGGGCTCCGCGGCCACCGCGGATGATCCAGCCGCCCGACCCATGCCGCCCATAAGGGCAGCCTGTGCCGTCAGGCGCGCATTCTCAAGACGCAGGTACCTGACCAGAACGCGGAGCGCCTCGACCTGGCCCGAGACCGACATGGTCGACAGCGCGGCACCCAGATCGCCCAGGTAGGGCGAAGGGCCTGCGATGGCGCCCGAGAAACCATCCTGGCCGCCGTCGCCGTCTAAAGCCGGCGTCGAAGCCCCACTGCGGAAGCCGCCCTTGCGGCCCGCGCGCTTCAGCTGGGTGTTTTCCTGCTGCAGCTGCTCCACTTCGGCCTGGAGCTCCTCCACTGCGCGCTCGAAGATGCCCTCTTGCTCCTGCGACTTTTTGAGCTCGGCTTCAAGGTTCATGATGACTTCAGCCTGCTCGCGGGAGTCGCCCATTCGCTTCTCCAGCAGCTCGATCTTGACGGAGCTCTGCTGCACGAACTCGTCCTGCGCAGACGAAAGCAGATCAGCGGCTGCGCTGCTCGTGACGGCGCACGACAGCTCACCCTCTGCTTCAGCGCGAGTGCCAACGTTGCCACTTCGCGCGAGAGCTCGGACGACTCCTTCTCGAGCTTGAGGTTGAGGACGTAATGCTCCTTGATCTCCTTGCCGCGCAGGACCCTCGGGCTCACGCCCCGCTCGATCGGCTCCGCCTCCCCGTCGGCCAGGCTCTGATCCACAACCTCGGCCGCGGCGCTCTCCAGAGACTCCAAAAAGGCGCGGGCACCCGTCCATGCGGGTTCTTCGCCGAGCCGGAGCACCTGCGTCTCGCTCTCGAGGAGCAGCTTCTCCAGGTCCTGCACGAGGTCGGCGTTGCCGGCGGTGCCTTCGCCTCTGAGCTTGGCCTCGACCTTGCCCGCGAGCTGCCGGAAAAAGTCGGCCGCCCTCGTGCAGTTGTTGAACACCCGGACAAGCTGCTCGACGACGTCGGCGTGCGGCACGAAGCCGGGGGCTTCCGCGGCAAGATCGGCGATCCGCCGCTGCAGCTTCTTTGCGCTCTGCCTGACGGCCTGTCCGTGCTGCCACAACTCATCCCTGACGGCCCCGAAAAAGGCATCGTGTGCCGCGGCAAATGCTGCGGGGGCCTCGCCCGCATCCTCGATACCGTGCTCGGCGGACGCAGAAAAGACGTGCGAAAGCCCGTGCATCTCGGCCTCCAGCCGATCCATGAGGGCTTCGATGGCCTGGCTGTAGAGCTGGCAAGTGTACGAGCGGACCAGGGTGTCGTCGACCGCATTGTTGCCGATGTGGGAGCTGCTCAGGTGCTCCATCTGCGTCACGCATCTGCAGAAAAGGACGCGTCAGATCCACTGGCTCCTCAGGGAATGCACATCCCGACGCACCTTTGGAGATCCACGAGCACCTGCGGCGACTTTGCCAGGGCCTGTTCCTTGGAAAGCTCCAGCATGGCGTCGATCCTCCGTTCCGTCCCCACCAGCTCGTCCGCCAGCTTCCCCAGCTCCAGGAACTCGCTGACCGAGCACACGTCCATGAAGCCCTCGAAGCGCGCACAGAGCCCTGCAAAGTACCGCAGCCCCTGCTCGAGCTCCGCGACCGCCGGCGCGCGGACCTCGCCGGCCCTGCCCCGGCCCTCCTGCTCGGCGTACTTGGCGAGCAGCTCCGCCTTTTGCCGCAGCCTCTGCATGGCGAGGACCGACGCCATCGAGTGGGCGTCCTTTTCCACCACGGCCTCGGGGATGTAGGGCTCCATCAGCCGGACCTTGGCGGCGGCTTCCTCGGCCTCGATCCGCCGCAGGTCCAGCTCCACCTGCTTGGCCTTGACGTCGCTGGCCGTGTTCTGCAGCCGCAGGGTGAGCGACATCATGGCCTGCGTCTGGCTGCTCAGATGGTGCTCCGACTCGAGGCGCTGGGAGGAAGTCGCCTGCAGGGTCTCGATGTCGGACTGCAGGCTGCGCACCAGGCCGCGGAACTGCTCGATGGTGCGCTCATAGTCGGCCAGAGACTCGGCGGCTTCGTCCAGCTTGCCCTGCTGCTCCCTGACCTGCGCCTCGGTCGCCGCCAGGGCCTCCTGCAGCTGGCGCTCCGTCTCGACGTGGTTCTCCTCCAGCTCGTCGCCAAGCTCCTTGAGCGCCTCGAGGTCCTCGTTGGCCGCGCGCAGCTCCTCGAGCTTCTCGCCCAGGGCCAGGTTCTTTTCCGTGAGCGCGACGACCATGTCCTCGGCGTCCAGCGCGTCGTCCAGCTGCTGCTTGAGGTTCTCGAGGGCCTCCTGCGCCGACGCGAGCTGCTCCGCCAGCTCCTCGGCCTTGGCCTTGTGCGATGCCAGCGACGCCACCTCGCGCTCCAGCGCCTGGATGCGCTTGCGCCTCTCGACCTCGTTCTCGTTGCTGATGTCCCGCAGCTTGACCAGGGCATCCTTGAGCACGTCGATCTGCTTCCTCAGCTCGCGCACCTCGGTGCCGCCACCCTCGGCCCGAGAGGCGCCCGGCTCGCCCAGGCCGTCCTGCTCGCCCTCGGCCTTGAGGATCTCGACCTCGATCTGCAGCTCCTCGACGCGGTCCTTGAGCGCCGCCACCTCGCTCCCCAGCGCGTCGGCCTTTTCCTCGGCCACCTCCTTGTCCAGCGTCATGGACTCGAGGTTCTCGGCCGCCTCCTCGAGCCGCCTCTCGAGATCCGCCCTGCCCTCGCGCGCGGCCCTGAGCTCCTCCTTGAGCGCGCCCGCGGCGGCCTGCAGCTCGGTCACGCGCGAGCCGAGCTTGGCCTTTTCCCGCTCCAGAAGGTCGACCTCGGTGCCGAGGCGGACGAGGTCCGTGAGGCGGTGCAGGTCCTCCTCGCGCTGCCGCTCCATGACGCGGACGCGCACGCGCAGCTCCTCGAGCTCCCGCGAGTGCATCGCCTGGGTGGTGGAGCGCGGGGAGAGGAGGCCGTGTGCGCCGCCGGGCTGCGGGGATCCGGGGACGGCATGGTGGGCAACGTCCTCGGCTTCCACGGTGTCCTGGTTGTCCGCGGTGTCTTCAAGGGGTTCAGCGTCCTCGGCGTCCCCGGGCTTGTCGCCCTCCTCGGGTTGCTCGGGCTCGATCTCCTCGACGGGCGGCAAGGCAGGAGACGCCTCCGCGGATGCCTGCGCCCGGGGCGGCGTCGCCACCACGGGCGGCTCCTCGTGGGTCGGCGACGGAGGCGCGGAAATGTCTGCCAGGTTCAGGTCGCCGAGGGATTCGGCTGCGAGGTCCAGCTCCGGCCCGTCCGGCAGCGGCGTGCCGGCGGCCGAGGTCAGCCTGGTGCGGGGTCCGGGCGTCCTGTCCGGGATGTGCAGGCCCAGACCGACGGCGCCTTTTGCAGGCGAGGCAGGGCGCGAGGTGCTGGTGGATGCTGCGCGCGAGGGCGTGCGAGGGGCCGGCAGCTTGGCGGGCGAGGAGACGGTCGCGGCAGGGGGCCGCTGCGGCGAGGCCGGCGCCCTGGAGGAGATCGACGACACGCGCGACGCGGCGCGGGGTGTGCCGGGCGCCTGGGCTGCGGGGACGGGCGACCCGGCCGAGGAGAGGTTCGGCGACGGGCTGGCAGAGCGAGCAGCGGGGGGAGCGGCGGCCGAGGCGCGCGACGGCACGCGCGAGGTCGGTGCGGCGATGCGCGAGGGTGCAGCGGTCGGGGCGGCCGGGCGCGGGGGCCGCGCGGAGCCGACTGCGGGCACGGCGGAGCGGGCGGCGGCCGGCGTGCGGTCATCGCGCGGCTTGTCGAGCAGCGCGGCGCGCAGCGAGGCGCGGAAGTCGGCGGCGCGCGCGGGCGTGGCGGCGGGCGGAGTGGCGGGGGGCGGCACGGCGGCAGCCGGGGGGGCGGCAGGCGGGGGGGCACTCGCCGCCAGAGGGGCAGCGGGAGCGGCAGCGGCAGCGGCAGCCGGTGCCGGCGAGGGGGCCGCCGGCGTCGCGATCGCGCGCAGCTGCGACGGCCGCACAAACAGCCCGTGCTGCGGCGCGCACTCAAAGTACTTCTCGCCGTTGACGGACCCGTCGTTCTTGCCGGCCGGCAACGGCAGCTCGAGCCCGACCCACGTGCCCGCGGCAAACGCCGTCGTCCCCACAAACCGCACGACGCATTCCGTGCCGCGGTAGTCCACGCGCTCGCCCACGCGGTGCTCGGCCATTTCAAAGGAGCAATGCAATCCGGGGACCGCCGACGCGTTCACGGCGCTTCGCAGGTCTGCAATCGGTCCCTTGGTCTTCATCGAGCCTGGCAAACAGAGACCGCCGCCGCCTCCGCCGTCCTCCGCTCCAGCAGCACCGCAGAGATGGGCGACTCGGTGTCGGAGTACCTGCAGGTCCGCCGTCCAGGCAGCCCCCGGTCCCTCCCTCCTTCTGACCCTCAACACCCCTCACCACCCGCGACCCCAACCCACCCATCCCCCACACCTTCCGCCGACCACGCAGATGGGCATGGAGTGGTACAAGAAGGCCGTCAACGCTGTCATGCAGTACGGCGAGTACGAGATCAAAGTGCGCGAGGCCACGGGCAACGAGCCGTGGGGCGCCGCGTCCAAGCTCATGCTCGAGATTGCCGAGGCCACGCACCACTACCAGGGATTCAACGAGGTCATGGAGACCATATTCAAGCGGTACGCTGCCCTCCCCGTTGCCCGGGCACGGCCATCCCGCCTCATGCGCGCTCTTCGGCCGGCTCCAGGTTCCAGGAGCCCCGGGACAAGTGGCGCTGCGTGTACAAGTCGCTGACGCTGCTCGAGTACCTGGTCAAGAACGGCTCGGAGCGCGTCATCGACTACGCACGCGACCACATCTACGACATCAAGGCCCTGCGCAACTTCCACTACACCAGCGAAAAGGGCAAGGACGAGGGGCTGAACGGTGCGTCGCGCGCCCCTCTTCTGACACCGGTCGCTCACCGGGGTTCCGCCAGTCCGCAACCGCGCCAAGGAGCTGTCCGAGCTCCTGGCCGACACGGACCGCATCAAGGCCGAGCGGAAAAAGGCCCGGCAGAACCGCTCCAAGTACACGGGCGTGTCGGGCGACGAGATGAGGATGGGCGCGACGGGCTTCGGCAGCGCGACGGGGTTCGGGAGCGCGAGCAGGTACCAGGGGTTCGGGAGCGACAGCTTGAGGAACCAGGGAGGCGGGGGCGGGTTCAACGGCGACTCGCGGGCGGGGAGGTACGACGAAGAGGACAACGACAGGGACGAGAGGTGGGCCTGCCTGGTTGCCGGCCGCGGACTTCGCGCTCAGCTCCGTTCGTCAGGTCGCCTTCGCCGCCGCCCGAGCGCGCCCCAGGGCACAACACGGACAAACCGACGCCTCCGACGCCCTCGGCGTCCAGCGCCGGTCCTCTGGTGGACCTGCTCGACGACCTTCCCGGGGCGTTCGGTGGCATGAGCACCGGCGGCGCGGGGCCCGCCGACGACGAAGACGAATTTGGCGGGTTCCAGGCGGCCGAGCCCTCTCCGGCCGCCAAGGCCTCGTCCTCCTCCTCGCTGGACTTTGGGGCATTTTCCTCCTCCTCGACCCCGGCGCCAGCTTCCAAGCCCGCAGGATCGGGCGCGGGCGCCGGCTGGGCCGATTTCGCGGCGGCCCCTGCGCCGCAGCCCAAACCCCTCGCGGCATCGGGCCCCGCACCGTTGCGCGCCGCCGCCCCCGCTGCCGTTTCCCCGGTGCTGCCCGGGCCGATACCCCTTTCCTCTTCCTCTGCTGCCAAACCGCAGGCGCCCGCGGACCCGTTCGCCGGCCTGTTCGACATCAGCGCATCGTCGCTGGCGCCGGCGAAAAAGGCGGAGGCGAAGCCGTCCGGCCCGCCGCTTTACGCGCTGCCCGTGAACAACGTTGCCCCTGCGTCTTTCGGCTCGGGCAGCTCGGGCGGGGATTCTCTCATCTAGTTGCGGTCGTGGAACAGGTGATCTGTACTAGGAAGGTGCCTACAATGGCGGCACAATTACAACATTGACAAAGGGAGGAATCACTACTCTGCTAGACGCAGGCTGCGCCGCACGCCCCCGGACCCGCACGTAAAGGCGTAGGCGCCCCTGATGACGACCTCCATGACGCCAGACGTGGAGCTCGCTGGTCGGGGCATCCGCAGGGCTTTGGAGGCGTGGTGAACGTTGCTCCACGTCTCCTTGCGGCCAAAGCCCGTCAGGGACCAAGCCACCAGCTCGCCGTCCGACGAGCCCGAGATGAACATGTCCTGGTCCTCGTCAATGGCCAGCGTCTTGACGAGCGTGCTGTGCGCCTGCAGTGTGTTGAGAAGCGTTCGCTGGCGCACGTCGTAGATGCCTGTCGCCGACCGATCGGTGAGCTAGCTGCAGCGCTCGGGAAACGGAGGAACAACGTACAGATGTCGCCTTTCTTGCCGCCGGAGAAGAGAAGCTGATGTCGCGCGGCGTACGCCAGGCTGTATGCGCCACCATCGTGCACGGTGAACGCTGCACGGGGAAGCAGGATGAGTGAGTGCTGCGGGAAAACGAGGGACGCCTGACCTCGGATCCTCGCTCGGGCGCTAGGTAGCAGCGTGTCCCATATGCAAACGTTCGCGTTGCCAGACGACGAGCCGGCCGTCGCGATCAAGGTGGTAGAGCCAAGGAAGCAAAAGTCGTGGAGGGTGTTTGAGTGGCAGGAGAAGCTGGCAAAGGGGAGTGCGGCCTTTTCCTGCGATTCGAACCTCCAGAGCGTCAGGACGCCAGAGGCATCGGACGCGCCAAACACGTGTCCGACGGGGTCGAATCGGCAGCGGGTGATTTTGGTCGGCGATCCCCGATTGTAGCTAATCAGCGGGTCGGGCTGGCCGAACTGGTACAGTGAAATGTACGGCGGGTGGTTGGAGCTTGCTTGCTCCGAGACAGCGGCGAGATCTGGGACGAGGATAAGGCTCTGCGCAAGGGAGTGGACCAGGCAGCGCTCACAGTAGTTGAGGGTAGGGTGGGGCTCGATGCACGACAGCCCAGTAATCGATCGCCGAAGACGAGTGCCGTTGTCGGCGTCGACTTTCGCGAGCGGTTCCAATCAGCACGGGGCAGAGCAACGACCAATTGTCAATCTCACCGGGCAATTTGGCGCTGGAACGGGTCTTGATCAAGGGACCCGAATCCGCTGGACTGCTCCTCTTCGACGCACTAAGCGGGGACCCGTCCTCCGACCCATCCGCAAAGTCGGCCTGCAATCGGCGTGCCAATCAGCAAACGCACCCTCGGTTTGCCTCGCCTCAATACCTTGTTGAAAAAGATGGCTGCTTCGATGTCGAGCTCCAGTATCCCTTTGGCTGTCGCGACAGCCACAATGTTCTCATCCAACTGCGCAAGTGTCAGATCCTTGATCCTTGCTTCCGGGGCCCGCCGTCACCTACCGGATTGATAGCCAAAGAGCCCACGGCATCCGAGTTCCGGTAGACGACGTCGACCTCATGCGCCGACCCGTTTGCCCTCTGCATCTTGATGAGATGTGGACCCTTCCAGCGAGTGGATCGACTCACCATAGGCAACCGCGCAACGAGGACGTCGTACATAAGGGTCGGGGTCGCCAGGTCCTTTACAACCGCCCACAGTTTGCGTGATGGACCGCCTCTGATGAGCTTGACCACCTGGGGAAGCGTGGGTGCGCCTGCGGGCAACACGTGTGTGTCCAGACTCTCAGTTCGAAGGGGCGGAAACGCGACCAACCTTCGGGGGCCGTGAAGAGAGGAGACTCCAGTATCGAAGATTGGACGCGGTACAGCAAGGTCGACAGCGGTCGCAAGAGCCCGTCGCGGACAAAGGAATAGAGGGTGTCTGTTGCGGCGAGTCAACTTCCGGCGCAGCAAATCGCCAAGCCCACCCACCCGAACCCGAGTCCTCGAGGACCAGGAGGTAATCCCCGACGCGCGCGGATGCGTAGGTCAGAGCGAAGTAAAGGACAACGTCGTCGGCAACCAGGTTCTCGGCCGACTTGGGTTTAGGTCGGAATTCGGCGGTGGCCTCATCGAACTCCTGGTCGCTGTCAGGATCTCCGGAGTCTGCCGCCGGCACGAGCGGCTGCAGTTGCACGCGGTGAGAAGATACAGCACGCGACTACAAGACCGCCACGAACCACGTTTCCCGACAGGAGCGAGTCCACCAAAGCGAACACTGCGGGCAAGTCCCTATTTCGGAGTGCCGCGAAGAAGGATGGCGTGCACTGTATCAAGTTGGCGACGGTGGCAAAATCCTTCATCATGTTCGCCGACAGCAGCCACGTGACGAATGCGGTGACCGCGGCTTGGGGAATGAACGACAGAGCCGCAGCTGGATCGACGCTTCCTGCGGACTTCTGTTGCCACCGATTCAAGGACGCCAGCAGCCGCCTAGGATGCGCATGAACATACGATGGTCAGAATGCGCACGTCGGCAGCGACCGCCTGCTCACCTCGAGAACGAAGAGATGAACTCAACAAAAACGGGCGGCAGCGCTTTCCGAGCCACTTCAAACGCCAAACGTGCCACTGTGTTGCACTCTTGCACCATAAACAGGGCCAGGCTCTCCGCATAGCTCGCCAGCTCCCCCGTGAGTGGCAACAGCTCAATGTACGCGCGGAAGACATCCGCTTCTCGGCAACGAAGGTTGATGACACGATCCAGGACCTCGAGCGGCATTTCGATGGCTTCCGACATGCTGTTCAAGCCGTCATGCATGCTGTCGAAGAACGAGGAGAACACAGGGTCCGATTGCAGGACGTCCATGTTGTCGCACACGTTTGCGGTGGCGGTCGTCGCAGCCTGTGCAAGCGGAGAAAGCCGTCGAGTCAAAACATTTTCGTACTTTCGACGGGCGTACCTGAACAAGGCGCATCCCGAGGAACCACTTGAAGAGCCTTGCATTCCTGTTCTCCATGAGGAAGTTGAAGGCGGTCTTCCGATCCATGTCGGGAGTATCTTCGGCGTTGTGGACAGCTTTGGAAAACCCAAGAGTTCCGCCGGGCTTCGGCAGGTCTAGCGACGTGTCGAGGATCGAGGAGACGTACGATTCCGGCTCTTTCGTCCTGGTCATAGGCTGCGACCAGTCAAAGTCTTCGGCCTTCTCGGAAACGGGAGCTGGATTCGCCGAAGGAACTCCGAGCAGCGCCGAAGGCGTCGTTCCCGTTCCTACGCTCCCATTAGCAGCCGGCGGTTGGGATAGGTAGTCCAACGAAACTCTGCTCTTCCTCCGACCACCGCCTGTGTGGTCCTGCGAAGCGGCGGAGCTTTGGCGCGACTTTGGCGGTTGGTGCCGGAGATTGTCGACAGCTTTCTGCACTGCAGTGAGAACTCCCCAGTCTGCCAGGCCGCTGTCCAAAGCAAGCGATCCCCTTCGTCTGATGAAGCTCGCGAGCACCGCCGCATCCTCGAACCCGTTTTCCGGGGAGCCCGCGCGCGAATCGCTGTCGAGAAGCTTCGGGTCTGGCTGTGGCAGCCAGTCGTTGAACTGCTCGAGGATCTTCAACGCCAGCGCGGGACATCCGATCTTCTCGTAGGCGCAAATGGTCTGGTAAATGAACTCCGTCTCCACATCCTGGGGCACCAGAGGAAAGAAACGAACGCTGGCATAGTAGCGTTTGAGGTAGTCGTATCCGACGAGGAGCGCCGGATCGTTCAGGGCAGCCAGCAATTCCTTCGTGACCGGAGGGCACGGCCGATCCTCTGCGAGCACGTCGAGGGGGATCTAAGAGCCACATCAATCACGTACAGACTGGACCGACGTGCGACCTCACCATAAGGCTGAGAATGGCCTTCTCTCGATCTTGCATTGCCGAGAAAGCCAGGCTCGCCATCCAACGATCTTGCTGCGCCAAGGATCTGGGAAGCATGTGGGAACCCGTGATCTCCTTGAGGAGCTCGCTGTTGTCGCCTAAAAGGAAGCTTAGCACTGACTAGGCAGTCATTCAAGCAACGGAAGTCACCTTCGAACACTCTCGTGATTGCGAAGGCCAGCTGCGGGTCATCGAGCTGTTTAAGGCACACGCTCACGGCGTCGCGTAAACGATCGCCCAAGAGGAAAAAAGCGACAGCGTATTCTGGGACGCGAAGGTGGTTCCTCATCAGTTTCGTACCAAGCAAGGGACAGCCCAGAGACCAACCGAAGCGCTGCCGGGACATGAGCGCGAACGCGTTCTTCGCCGCCGCCGTTTGCCATCGCGCTTGAGTGAAATCGTTCGACAGGAACTTGATCATCGTTTCCCTTTCCGCGGTGCTGGGGGTGGTCTTCCACAAGGCAAGAAGCAGGTTCTTCTTGCGCAGAGCAAGGAAAAAGACGGCGCACGCCACGGCGTCGCCTTCCTCCTTTTCTTTGAAGTGGTTCCGTCCGATGATTTCGAAAGTCTTTCTCTGCCACCGTATCGGGTGTCAAGGGGCGGTGTACGCGTGCAGTCCAACGCCCACGACGCACCAGTGTCTCGAGGTTTTTCATCCAAAAGCCCATGCCGTAGGCTCTGGCCTGCGGCCACAACAGCTTTCCTCCAGCCACCGACACACAGGTTTCGTAGAGGATATCCTGGCGTAGACGCATTCAACGGGAGCTCGACCGAAGCGCGCTGAGTGTGCCTACCTGTGACTCGCTGTGATAAGCCCAAAAGATGTCGACCGGCTGGATCTGCGATTCCCTCGTGCCGGGCATGACCTTGGAAAGATACAGAGAAAGGCGAAGGTATAGGATGTAGCGGATGCCGTTCTCGTCCAGCGACCGGCGCTGCTGCTCTCCTTGAATCACGGTGTCCACAACCGCCATGAGGATCAGTTGCTCGTTGGCGTCGATTCCGGGCAGTGCCACGGTTGTCAAGAGTTCGAGCAGCGCCTGCGCATCCTGCGCCGAAAACTCGGCTTCCGCGTTCTCCCTGCAGAAGAGTGCGTTCGCTTGCCGAACATGGCCGAATCAAGCTCGCACAGCGCTTACCGATCTTGGTTCCCGCTCCCGAACAACTGCTCGTAGAGAGCTTCCTGGTCGGCCGTGTCCACCTGCTCGATTTCAAGGCTGTTAAAGAGTTTCCACAGGGGGATGGGGATGTCCTTGATCTCCCTCTTGGCGTCAGCCATGAGCCGCACATAGCGGTACAGAAGGCCGAGGATGTACTTGACGTAGTCGTATTTGCCTGCCAGACCCTGTCAACAACGGCGGAAAGGGGCGACGCGTCCGGCTTACCCCAGAGCATGTACTGGATAAGGAGCATCGGATGGTGGTCCGGAAGCCTGCCGTTGACTTTGGAAGCCTTCTGGAACACCGTGAGCTCCCGGGAAAGCCCCGTTTCGCCCGCTTTCGAAACTATTGCCCACAATCAGTTCCAGAAAAAAGGGCAAGAGAGCGATCAGGCAACGCACCCATCTTCTCGTCCCGGAGCCACTTTGAGTAGCAGGTGATCTCGTGATCGGTGGCAAAAATCAAGAGGCCGTTGTTCATCCAGGCCAGGCACCGGCCCAGGGCGCCTCGCGGGGTGTTGACGTCGTCCCGGAGGCCGATCTTTGTAATCTGCTTCCAGACGGGCACGTTGAAAATGTTGAAGTGCAAGCCCATGGCCTCCACCCGGTGCGGGCAGTAGACCTTGATCTCCTTCCCGACAGCGACGGCAAGCAGGACCTGAGCATCCGCAGTGAGGTTCCAGTCGAGGTCCACCACCGGATCGCTGAGTGGACCGGCGGACCGCGTGAGTACGGACCAGCCTGTGAAGAGGGCAAACGCAACTTACTCGAACACAATTTCCCCCTCCTCTCTCGCCCTAGTGCCCGTGGCTTCGTAGTCCAAAATCGAGATGACATCTTGCGCACCTCGAGAGTAGACTATGGCAACCTTGCCAAAGGGGCTCGCCTTGACCCGTTTGACGCTCGCAAAGTCTATGCCCGAGCCGACGATCGTCTCGCAAGACGTCTTGAACTTGGTCGCTACGGATTCCCGGCGCAAGACATCCAGCGTCCCCGTCCGAGTCTGCCAGAAACGAATGACATTGTCGTCCGTGTACGTCAGGAACATGTGCGACCCCAAGGGTGCGGTCGGCGAATACATCGAAACGATGGCGTTGGTAGGCGACGCGAACTTTAGAGAGGCGCCATGGGGAAGAGACAGCCGATCCTCGTCGACAAGGACGACGTCTGATAGCTCCCGGCCTGGGTTCAACACCGCGTCAGCCTGGATCCGTGACACACACAAGCACTGGCAACCCACCGCCCTTGAGAACCGCAGTCCAAATCATCACCTGGGCATCCTCGCAGACGGCGACGACGATCGCATGCATCGTCTGCGGGTCGTCGCCCGCGTGTACCGGCTCTTTTGGCTCCGAGAAGGCCTGAAGCATCAGAAAAGCAGAGTCCGCCCCGTATCCGTCGAACTTGTGCAGCAGATCGATCGACGACTGGCCTACGGAGAAGGCAAAAAGCCCCGAGTTGTTCTGCACCAGCAGAATCGGAGCTGCGAGATATCAGCAACCGCCGACAGTGGTGCACACAGGGGCGCCAACCAGTAGGGAACCAAGCGAGCTTCCGGGGCGCCACATCCTGGGGTAAAGCTGCGACAAAGTCGAGGCCCTCGGAGTAGCGGATGCCAATCTCGGGAATAGTGACTTTCCACACGTTGAGCTCCCCGTCGCGGCCGATGCTGGCGCAAAAGTCAAGCATAGGATGTCGAACGAACTTGACCGGGGAGAGCCGGTGGCCGGCAAAGGATCGAAGCAACCGAATGTGTGACGAGTCACGTGTGATGGCAAAAAACTCGTCCAGGTTCTCCATGTAAACGTTGATCACTCCCGCTTCGTTCTGCGTGAGGAAGTAGATTTCGGACGGAAGAAAGACGCCTGCCGACGATAGAACATAAGGCGTGCGCAGATGCCTGGGCTTTTGCGCACAGTCTCACCGGAAGAGCGGATAACGTTCGCATTCTGGAACACGTGCGGAGTATCTTTGAAGAAAGCATAGTCATGCGGCAGCAGCGCATTCTTGGTTTTCATGAGCACGATGACTTTGGGCATCCGGCGAGGTTGCGTCAAGAGGTGCTGCCGTCATTGCCATTAGTGCACGACAAACGGTGTCGAAGCAGATCGCCCACCTGAATGCCCCAAAGGACGACGGTGCCGTCCTGCTGGATCTGAATGAGGATGTCCGGATTGTCTTTGACTGTCTCCTTCAGTTTCTTGACTTTGCGCGTATCGTCGGGCGAGATCCGCCGGCTCTTCCTGATAGCCTTAAGCCCGCGCTCCTCCATTTCAACCCTCATGGCAATTGCTGCATGCAGCTCCTGTTGGTCGAGCCAATGAATCGCAACCATCTCCGGGCCGCTGACATTGAGAGAGGCTGGTGTCTGCGAAATGTCGATGAGGCAACACATGTAGAACTTGGACGGATTCTCCGGTGTTGCTTGGCTCCACAGCCGGCAGATGTTGTCGTGCGACATCGTCAACAGCACGTTCTCCTCGGCATATCTGGGTTCCAAGACGTCAGCAGCGCAAGCCGCGACCCATTGCTCTGCCCCACCTGACATCTTTCCGCGGCCGTCTCCATTCGGCATACACGATTGCCCGGGAATGAGGCAGATAAGAGAAGTCGTATGACGTGGTCTGCGAGCCTGAATAACCGCTGTCAGGGTGCGCAATCAAGCGGGAAGGTTGCGCCGGACTGACCGTTTATGGATACGGTCCTCCGAAACCACAGCTTCACCAAACGGTCATTCTACGGTCCGACAAGAAGCGTTAGAAGGCACGTAGTTGTGTCAAGGCACAGACCCCGCCTTGCCATATGTTGCGAGAATGGTGCCGTCTGGAGAGAAACGAGCCCGTTGTACGGGGCCCGACACTCTTCGGGGAGGTCAGACGCGCTCGCTGGCCAAGAGAGGTGACAGACCTTGAGGAAAAGAGAACCTGCGTGTTCAAAGCGTCTCCTGCGGCGACGAAGGACAGCAAGGCGAGCGAGCCGCCGCCAATAGCCAGTGTGCCCTCGTTTGTCCAGTCCATGGTCGTGACGTCGAAATCAGTCGTCACGGTGGTCACGTAGCCCCACAACACGTCGCCAGCGGCGGCTGCGATCGGCTTCCAGATAGAAATCTTCATACCCGAGGCGGCCGCAATCTGGCAACATATCCGCCGTCAGAGGCGTTCCTGGCAACGGCGGTCGGCACCCCACAAATCCCATGCCAGGGCACATCGCCACCGATGTGATGACGTGCTGGTGCTCCGGCGCGGCGGCCGCAGTGTCGGTTGGAGGGATCCCCTCAAAGGTCTGCACATGGCTAAACTCGTCCGTGTAGACTACGACGAGCTTGTCCGAGCCATACACCTGGCCGGAAGTCCACCATCACGAGAAGCGCTGGGAGGCTCGGCCGGGAAAGCTCACGATGTACCGCGACCCGTTGAACCCTGCGAGCGACACGCACTCCGGCCCATTCGCTTTGCCCGATATGTGCTGCTGCTTGAGGTGCATTCTTTAGTCCAACTCCGGTGAACGGCAAGGTGGCAAATGTGGTCTATCCCTCCATCGCGGCACCGGCGGAGTGTGTGAAGCTTAGTTCGATCGCGTTTGCGCGTGAAGCGCGCGATCGACGCCGGCAGGCTCCCCTTTGATTGCGTGCGTATGGAGCTTGTGCCGCGTCTCACGGCATGGCGTGGGCGTTGGATGGAGTGTGGAATGCTCTCTTCACGCCGGTGGTGGCCGTCGTGACGTCGCCCGATGCCAATGAGATCTTCAAGTGTGACGGGCTCGCGTCGTTCGAGGAGTTCCTAGCCCCTCTCGGAACGCTCCAGACGCCACGTGAGCACCTACACACACGCGCGATGTTCCGATGTCTGACGTGCGGGATCAGTGGTGGTGCACGATGTGCAGGGGACAGCCACGACGTTGGAATCGTTTCACATCCGATTCAGGGACCCCAGCGGATTGCGGCCCGCCGAGGCGTCTACGTTGGTCGAGCTCGCCGCGGACACGCTCCGACGTTCGCCACGCCCTTGGGCCGGCAAAAGGGCGCCGTGGTCGGGAGCTCGTGAGGTTCCCTCATCGCGATCGGCTTCGGAGGACGGACCAACGCGCGAGCCGACCATCGGTCCGGACCTTGACGGGTCCGGCCCTGGGACGGCTCTGCCTGCTGGTTTTGACCCCGGCGACACGCCATGGTTCGACGCATTCGCTGAGGAAGCTGCGAGTCGCATCGGCTCCGTCGAGCAGGAGACCTTCAACCATCCCGTGGCCTGTAGGCATCGCCATGATGCCATGTGGTGGCATTGCTGATATCAGATTGGTGTTTCGTCAGGTTTCATGGTTGTTTCCACATTGGACAAGGACCCCGTATCCACGCTCGTTCAGCTCTTCAACACCGGTGCGTCAGCCATTCCCGGTCACGACAAGGGCTTCGTGGATCCCAGCTTCCTGCGCTACTACGTTCTTCTACAGGACCGGCAGCGGACCACGGACGAAGAGTAAGGTGGCTTATCCGGCTCCCGCGGACCCAAATTCAAGCCCTTCCTCCAGGGCCGACATGATCTTCCAGACCATACGAAAGTCATTCGGACTTCAGACGGTCCTACTGCGCGTCAACTCGGTTGCCGCACTTTCCGGCGCCCCTGGTGGTACTGTCGAGGCCGTGCCTTCTACCTTCTGGCCGTCCGCAGGTGTCAACCGTCCCGAAAACGGGGATGTGCAGCGCGTTTGGGAGACTTTTGTCTCGAAGGACGATTTGGACGGCGCGCGAGCATTTGTCGCGGATTTTGTCACCCAGCATCTCGTGCCTTTCATGGAGAAGACCGTCGCGAATCTGAACGAGCAGGTCGCCAGCGCCCGGAGGGGTTTGACCGGCCGCCTCTTTACGGCCGGTCGGCGGTACTTCGGCGTTGGGGCGTCGTCGCGCAGTCCGACAACATCTCCATCGCTGTCGGAAGACGGGTTCATGACGTTGGTTTCCCGTGCTCGCGGAGATCCGGGGGCTGATACCCGAAGTGCAGATACGCGTACTCGACGCCCGAGGCGCAAATGCGCCGGCTGGCCGACTTTGCCTTCATGTTGAGGGACTGGAAGCTTGCCCTTTCGGTTTATGACACTGTCCGCAAGGACTTCCAGGTTGAGGAAAAGGCGATAAAGTACTACGCAGCCACCCTGGTGAGCGTCTTCGGCCTGGCGCTTCACTGCTTCGTCTAAAGCCATGGCAGGAAATGTGTGGCCTCTGCGCGTTGCTCCTTGAAAGCCAACCTGCGTCCGCAATCCGGACTACGCAGTTCGACGCTTGCGTCGACAAGTACAAGGAAACCAAGTCCAAACCGCTTTGGCTGCGCGCTGCTCTCGCCTATCTGGCCGTCATGAGGAGTAAAGGGTGGTGGAAGGAGTCGGCTGCCATTTGTCTCAAGATGACGGCCATCGAGGACTCGGATTTGCTCAGCGCTCTTTGGCTCGAGCAGGCTGCACTCTCCTTCCAGCGTAACGTCCCGCCGCTTACGCGCAAGTATGCCTTCCACATGGTGCTTGCTGGCCACCGGTATTACAAGTGCGGCGAGGTACGTGGTCCACCAAGTCTGTAGCTGTGGCAACTCACGTTGCTCCTTTCTCCAGCGCGACTTTGCCGCCCTCTGTTACTACCTCGCATCCACTGTCCTTCACTCGTCGAGATGGTCGCTCGCGGAAGACCACATCAACTTCACCCTCGGCCGTCAATCTTACCATCTCGGCGACTTGCAGCACGCCATGACCTACTTCGTGCGCTTGGTGCGCGCCAGCAAACAGCCACCGTCGCAGCAAGCCATTTTCTTGAAGGAGTTTCTCCACGTCTGCGAGCAGACCGCGTTGGCGGGCGGAGGGAGGCTTGGCCCCATCGATCTTGGAGTCCCCGAGTTCGTCGGTGGCAGCGCAAAGCTGACGTCTTTGAAGCTGGAGCATGCCAACGGCACCGATGCGCCGACCGGTGACGACGTGTGGGCAAACTTGGAGGAGCTTTTGGTCGACGGCGGACTCGGCAGAAGGGGAACCGCGCCTTTGCGATCGATCGGCGGCAAAAGGAGCGGTCTCGATGTCATCGGAGCCGTTGGCGGTGGGTCGCAGGCGGCATGCCTTTCTCTGCTCGGTTTCTCATGCTGATTTGTCCGAAGAACCTCTGTATCTGTGCACTGACGCTCGCAATCCTCTCGGTGTCCCGATCACTCTGACCGACGTCAGCGTGCGCTGTCAATTTGCTGGATCTATTGAGAAAGACATCCCGCGCGAGCAAGAAGCTGCTACCGACTCCGGGTTTGAGCTGAATGTCATCGACTCGATCGAGTTCGCCCCAGGCGAAACCAAAACGGCAAGTGCCTTCATTGGTTAGCAAGAGCAGGGCGGCTCACTGGCGCACGTTAAGCTGAATCTCGGTATCGTCCCCCGCCGAGAGGGGCGTGTCGTCGTTCACGGTGTCTCTTACAAGTTTTTCGGAGTTGTGCCGGCGGCTTTTTCTTTCTCCCCCGACGGCACTCCAACGAGGACCAAAGTGTCATCGCGGACCTCTGCTTTGCAGGCAGACGTCATGCAACCAATGCCGTTGCTGCAGGCAGTTTTCCAGGACGTTCCAGACCGTCTGGTGTCCGGGGAAGCTCGGAGGGCTTCGCTCGAGCTTTTCAACAAGGGGAGCCTCGGCATGGGAAACGTCTTAGTCGGAATCAGTCACCCTGGATTCTTTTGGTTCGGTGAAGACGGCCCTTCGGACGATCCAATGGCTTTCGGACGTGCCGAAGCGGAATCCGCGGGCCCGGCCGCCGGCCATGCAGCAATCAACAACTCTTTGGAAACGATGGTCGTGGTTTCGCTGTCGGACATTCTCAAGAGGGAAGGAAAGCATCCGACGCTCGCCCCGGGCCAATCCGTGCGAATCACGACCTGGGTGCGCGGCGATCGGATCGGAAAGCACGCTTTCCGCCTTCTGTTCGGGTACCAGTCCGAGGTGGGTAGTGAAACGATTAAGTCTTGCGCGGCCAAGTGTTGATGTGCACGCTCTGCAGGCCGCGGCGGAGGAATATCGCACCCTGCGCCACTCTCTTTCCATCGCCGTGCTCCCTTCGTTGCGCATTAATGCCTTCACGCGGCCAAGTGCGAAGCACTTATCCGAATTTGTTTTGGGACTCGAGATCGAGAACCTGAAGGATTCACCCTTGAATCTCAACAACCTTGTTGCCGTCAGTCCGTCTTGGCGCATGCTGCCTTTCGGAGAAGCGAGCAGGTGAGCTCCGATGAGCCCTGTTCTCTGATTTTCATGCGAATAACAAGACCACCCAGCCTGCCATCTACGACGCTTTCGCCGGCGGAAGTTTGCCTCGTCTACTTCAAGCTGACCAGAGATCCTGAGGCATCCCGCACGCCCAGAGCGCCGGCGGAGAAGCTCCCGTTGCTGTTGTCACGGCACCAATTCGTGAGAGCGGCGCTCCATTGGGAGATTCATACTGATTGGTAATCCAGGGCGTGCATGAAGTTGGGTCTGGGCGGGACGTCTTCTTTCTTCCAGCCCGCCAGCAGTGGCGGATGCAGAGTCTCGCCGTCCGTCATCCGGAAAACACCCCTGTGGAGCTCCGGTCCCAGTACCCACTCATTCTCTTGGATGACGTTGACTTTGTTCTGTCTTGGACCTACCCCGCACTACCAACTTCAGGGACCCATTTCGTCATGGGGATCAACCTCGGGTTGCCAGAGGAACCAGTCATGCGCAAATCTTCCGACGATAAGCCGACGAGCGCTCCCCGATCAAAGGTGGACAATCCTGTCCGCGTGCTGTTCGAGGCTCCCGAGAGCGTTCGGCACGACTTTTCCGTCAAGCCAATCTGTGTCGTTCCCATCACGGTCCACCTGGAGAATATCTCTACCGAAACGCCCGCCTCCGTCACCGTTGAGTTCAGCCAAGGGGATCTCGACTGGGATGGAGCAAGGTATGCGCGATAGTACGGAGCTCCGCACTTCCGTGCTCAACCACTACGCTTGGCAGCGATGGTGCCGGCTTGTCCGACGTTTTCTGGGTGGGGACGACGACCGCTCGCTGCATGATAGCAGCAGGGGGATCCAAGGTCTTGAGCTTTCACGCTGCGGTCATGGCTCACGGCGTTTACAACGTCGGTCGCTATTCGATGACGGTCGAAATCGACTTTTCGGTCCATCGGCAAGCTTCCGCCAGCTCCTGCCAGATCCTGGTCACCTGACTTTTGCATCACGCGACGCGATAGCAGCACGCTGGGCAATGGAAGCGCGAATGGATACGCGATTTCCAATGCGCAGCATTTCCGCAACCAGTGCCCCCCGGTCGGGGGTGGCGGAAGCTTTGGAGCCCGCGGAGCCCACAACATCCTCACCGGCACGGATGTCGCACGGGAAGGGAATCGACACCCGGAACGGCTGTTCCCGCATGACGCGCGGATTCCACAGGACCGCAACCAGCTTCGGGTCGTACTTGTTTGCAAAGAACAGCGCGACCTCTCCGTACGCGCGCTGCAAAGGATGTCAGGATCGAGACGCTGGCGACCGGCGCTGGTACGGCACCTGCAGATCCTGGCAGTAGCGGAAAGCGGGCTTCGGTGCTGCTATGGAAGCCCCGGATTGCTGTCTTGCGAGCTCGATGTTCTTGAACCGCTTCCCCGAGTCCGGCGATCCAGCGTCGGCACATTCCAAGTGAAGCACAACGTCGTAATCCTTGAGGTCGGGTTGGAATAGAACCTGCATACGCGTGAGAATGCGGGCGATGAGGACGGGGAAGCGCGGTGATTCACCTTGATGGAAAGCGATTCGCTCTGTGCGAGACTGTCTAGCAACGACAGCCCCGATCGTGCGAGTTGGCGGACCCGGTCGACGATCACGGGGCTCGGCGCTCCGTAGCTCCGCGACCGACCCGTGCGATCAGCCTCGGTGGCAACAAACATCGCGGCGCGCAACGAATTGGCTGGATTGCTCCGGAACGCCCGGAATTCGCTTTCGATCTCCTGCCTGTCCGACGTTGTCATGCTTCCCTTGTGGAGCTCGACGATGAGGGGTTCGCTCGGCCAATCCCAGGTCGCCAACACATCCAGTACCCGCACAAAACCGGCGGAACCGCCGCCTGGGGTCGGGGCGGCACGCGGATTCGTGAAGACGGAAAGGCAGATGAGGTCCAGCAGCTCGTCCGCAAATTGAAGGGAGAGGAGGTGGCACGCGAGCCAGTACTTGGTGAGTCGTATGGTCCACGAAAGGCCGGGGAACTCGAGACACCGGTTGTGAAGGTGAAGGGCGTGATAGGGAGCACGCAAATGGAGGGCTTCGAACCGGTCCTTGGCGCTTCGCATGACGGCCTTCACCTCCTGGGGAGAAGCAGGGCTTGCAAGGGCGCGCTCAAGTAGATGAAGCTCGTGGTCAACCTTGAGCCGACACCGGAAGGCGATGCCGTTCCGGACGCTGACGTCCAGATACCCGGCCGGCCACACCTTGCCGAGGTCAAGGCTCTCCTCCAGATCGTCTTCCCCGTATCCACCGACAACTGTCCCCCATTCGGGATGCTGAACCCGAAGCTGGTCTGCGATCCTCAGCAAGAAAGCCAACTTCATCTTTTGGAGAGCCTCCAGATCGTCGGGCCATCGATTGGAATGCTCAAGCTCCAAAACAACCTCCGAAGGCAATTGTCCAGACGGCGGACTCATTTGTAGGGATGGATCGCATCCAAATAGGCCCGTAGAAGCCCGTGCAACAGAGAGGATTGACAGGGGAAGGTTCTCGAGAATCCGCAATCGCTTGCTGAGAAGGTCAACGGCCTCGGGGGGCGAGATCGCCTCGTATCTCGACCTGAAGGCCGCGTCGATCGCCGCCTCATGGCTGACGACATTCTCGAGTCCGAATTGACGCCGTAGGAGGTGCGGTACCGCACGTCGCAAGATCCAACCTTCTCCACCCGCGGAACCGCTATCGGGGTGCTTGGGTGCCTCCCAGACGACGCTGTAGCGGATTCGACCGTCTTTGAATCTTCTCAGCTCCGCAAGCTCGCCCCAAAGACGGGTGAAAGCTCGAGCATCCTCCTGATCCTCCGGAGCCGGGCCATGGTCGACGAGACCCACGTGCTCGGTTGCCAGCGAGCAGCCGATCACAATGCGCTGCGCAGCCGGGTCGTTGGTGGAGGTCCACTCCGAATTCGTAGGCCACTGCGCTAGTGCTTTCACCTGTCGCGCAACGATCAACGGCGACCGGTGACGAAGCGCCTTCAGCAGCACAGACGGCGCGGCGCCGCTCAACGCCCGAGCCTGCTTCGCGGCTTCGACGGCCTCTCCTAGATCGTCTTTGATCTTGGGGGCAGGGCATGGGAAGCTGAGACGTGCGTGGCACAAGGACGGCCGCGGTTAGCCCTGTCCGTCGAGCCTGACCGTAAACTCCTACCTGAAGACTTCGTCGTACTTGCCCATCATCGTCGATCCGGAACGTGAGAGAAACAGGTCTCCAAAGTGATCCTTGCTTTCATCTCCGAGCAAACAGACGGCCCACTTGGCTTCCCGCTGAAGCTCCGCGAGGGAGCTCGCTGTCATGTGCGCCGCCAGATTGACCATTCCCGACGGATCCACCATGACGACCTCGAAGACCTCTAGGAAAGCCGAGCGCGAAAACTGGCGAGGCAAACGGAGTCTCGTTGGAAATGCCAGCGGGTCCGATCAACAGCAAACAAACCTCGTTGTCGTCCAAGGGCTGGAACCGGTCTGTCATGAAGACGGGGTTGCTTCTGAAATCATGTTCCGCCAGAAACTCCAGTCCGACCCGAAAGAGCTGGTAGGCGCTGGCATTCGCCCCAGGCACCTTGCCGTCCGCCGAGCCGCCGCCGCGCAAAAGAAAGTCCAGAAGCATCGACCACATGAACCCGGTGAAACCCAGAGCGTCATCCGAAAGCCCGCGACTGCTCAGCCAAGTTCTGCCCATCACCGCGGCGGCGTCCATAGCGGGGCAGGCCTTGCGCTGCAGATGCAGCACATTCAGGTGGGAAACGAGGAACATGTCGGACAGGATCGCATTGTTGTAGTGTGAGCTCGCCGCCGGGGAAACCGGGTCCTCGGTGGGACCTTTCCGGAGGTTGCGGCGCCGCGGGCCAAGTGCCGGCAAGCTGAAGGCAGTCGGAGCGACGACGGGGTGGAGCCGTATCGTCATTTTCGCCGCCTTGGTGCCCTCGTCCTGCAAGAGCAGTACGGGCTTCTTCATGTCACCGTTGAGAACATGGAATGACATTTGCAAGCCGCCGGTCGAGTCCGTGCCCTTAAAGGAGTTCCGGATGTGGGCAGCGAGGCACGCGAGGAAGAAGGCCTTCTTGTGAAAGTACCGGTTGTTGATGAAGTCCTTCTCTTGGAACATGGTCGGCGGCATCTCGACGGCAACGTCGACGTTGGGCAAGGCAGACGCCCTCGACACTTGGTGAATGAGGAAGGAGCCGACGATGGCCACCGTGGCAGGAGAGCCGACGACGAACTGATAGCGAGCAGTTGAGTCCGGAAGGCTATCGGTGAACGGAATGCACACTTCGTGGCGAGCAGCCCAGGCTGTGGCCTCCTGAAGCTGGCGAGGAGGGGGGTTAATTCACATTTGCTCAGCACGGCAAGGCCCGGACGAACCGAGAGCGAAAGAGCCTTCATCGGCTTGTCCAGAATGGTTTTGACCTTCCTCAAGGTCTCTTCCAGACTGCCAAGCTTGCTATAGTTAGGAGTGACGCTCACAAGGAGCTCGTCCAGCTGCACCAAAAGTCAGCCCAACCGCAGACTCGGTGCCAGGAACAGACCTGGAGCTTGAAGAGAGGGCTCTTGTAGAGTCCTACGGCATCTCGGTAGGCCTTCAGCTCCGCGTTCGTCGGCAGCCGATGAAGCCCATTCCCGGGTCCCCTGTCTGATCCGCCGGAAACGTCCGAGGCGGCATCAGAGGGCGAACCGTCACCGATGACGCCGCCCTCTGAAGCATCGTCGTCGCTCTTGGCTTCATGGAAGTCGGAAGCCCGTTTCCGCTTCATTGTGTGTAAATGTTGTCGATCGCTCCTGGCGCGTCGTCGAAGCTACTTCTATCCTGCCATCGCTATGGCCACCGCGTTGGGATCCATGGGACGGCGCATCGCGCTCGTAGCAGTTGCGGGCCGATCTGGCACACTACGGACTCCCTCGGTTGTCTCCCGGGTTACGCGGCGGCTGCAGTCCACCGACGCCACCGCAGCGCCTGGCCAGGCCGCCGCATCGCAGCCGGAACCGGACACGCCCACGGAGGCGCCGAAAAAAGCGCGCCTGGGCTTTTTTAGGGGCACATTGGGGCTGATTTTGCTTGCAACTGCCACGTACTACGGCACGGCTGTGTACCAGGGGTTGCAATCACCCCGCGGGCCCAAGCGCCCCGTGGAAGCACCAAAGGGTCCATCGACGAATGTCGGGGCCGATAAAGAGCCTGCGATGCCACGCGGGGCGCCTCTGGAAGCTCGGAAGCAGGCAAAGGAAGCTCCTCTCCCAGCCCCCGCCGCATCGGCGGCACCAGCTACCATCGAGGACTCTAGGCACCAGCCGACTCGGTCCCTCGGCGCTTCTCCCACTGGATCCGAGACTACAGTGACCAAGGTAGGCTTCGCTCGTGAGAATGATTCCGTATTTGCTCTCTGATCGGGCACATCAAGGCGCCGCCTGCCGACTCGAACGCGCGGACCATTCCTCTGCCATCGCCAGAACCGGAAACGCCGCCGCCACCGATGGATGCGGACGTACAGGACACCTCAATTGCCCAGGCATTGACACATGCGCGAGAGGCAGCAGCGACAGCTCTCGCCGCGGCAGTCGAGAAGCGACTCGCAGTGTTCGACGACCTGCCCCCGTTGCAGGCGCTCACACTTCACATCGAGGCCCTGAAGGATCAATTGGAAAACCGGGATGACGGCTTGCCCAAGGAAGTGCTGCTCAGTTATGTGAAGCGTCTGGCCGACAAGGTGGACGCAATCGAGTCGGCTGAGATGAGCACGCTTAAGGAAGCTTTGGAGGATCAGGTGGGTGTTTCCCGACGGACGCAGGTGTCTGGTTGTTCACCCTTGGAGGCCACCCAGGCAGAGGCATTTGCGTCAGTCATGGAGCAGGGCACCTCCGACGGGCAGAAGGCCCTCGAGGAGCAGCGCCTGCGCCTGGAAGCCGAGGCACGGGAGCGCCTCAGCACCTTGGAGACCAAGCTGCAGGAGGCCGAGGAAGCGACCGCCAAGTACGCGGATCTCGCCGTGGCGGTGACGCGGTCCGTGGAGGCTCTGAAGCGGGAAGCGGAACAGAATGCCAAGGAGCTGGAGACCTATTTTCAATCTCTCGCCAAGGAGGCCCTCGATCGCGAACGCAACGAGCGCTTGGCCATCATCCGCGACCTTTCTATGAAGCTGGAGCTCCTGGAGAAGCACCGGATGGAGAACGTGGACGGCGCCCGCAAGATTGCCGAGCTGCAGAAGCTGCAGGGCGCCGTGACCGCGTTTGGCATTGCTTTGCGCGATCGCACGGGCGAACCTTTCCAGGAGGAAGTGGAGCTGCTTGCCAGGGTCGGCAACGGCAATCCCGTGGTGACCTCGTGCGTGGACATGGTTCGGGACGATGCCCCCGCGGGCATCCTGTCGGACTTCGAATTGGAAAGGTGGTTCATCCAGGGCGTAAAAGGTGCTGCGTCGCGCGCCGGGCGGATGGAGTCTGCGGACGGTGTAGCCGGATATGTCCTTGCTGCGCTGCCGGCGCTTCCAGCGGTCCTTGGTGGAGGGAGCAAGCGAACGGAGACCGACATCGCTCTGGAGCGGGCCGAGCGCTTGCTTCGCGAGGGAAACATCGAGGGTGCTGCACGAGAGGTGAATCAGCTCCAAGGGTGGGCCAAAGTGGCTGCGCAAGATTGGCTCGAGGCCGCAAGGCGGAAAGTTCGGGCCAACTATGCTCTTGACGTAGGTATCAAATCTCTTCGTCGCAGGTCTGATATCTAATCTATCGTTCTGTTTTTCAGCTGCTCCAGGCGGAGCTGACGATGATGTTGTCGGAGCTGCAGTAACTAGGCTATGCCAGAGTCGACCTGCGAATCACGGTTAAATTGTGATCGGAGGCACCAAAGCTTTTGCCGCTACCTTTGTCCAACCGCTGGGGGCCGTCCCGCGTCGCGTCCCCCCAGGAACTCGTCGTACCTGGCATCGGTGTGAGCACGTTCCGCCTGGTGAAGGTTCCATACCTACACGCGTTCCAAACGTTCGCGTTCCTGCCGCGGCACGGACGGTCGGGTCGTCTTGAAAGCCTCGTCAATGTGGTGGTCGCGGACCAGAACCTAGTGGTGTTTGCGTAAGCAAGTCAGCGAAGGCCTCCAACCCGGCGAAATCGCCGACCGTTTCTCGTGCTGTGCTCGCCACATCGCGGCTCTGAGATCCCTGATCGACGTTCCTGCTAATGGAGTGAAGCTAAGGCGAACAAGCTGTGAGCACGACTCTAGACACGATCTCGAAATTGCGCACCCTATTCTCCAGGTAGCCGCGTTCCGCTGCCGTCATTCGCGAGCGTTGACCGTCACTATTGCGGGATGCAATTGCGACCGAGAACTCCAGCTGCTTCTCCGCGGACGGGGAAGCTTCCTTCTTTTCCGCCACGGGTGCGTCGATTCCTTCGTGGATGGCCAGCAGATGGGCATTGTACAAGAGAGCTTGCAGATCGGCCCCGGAATAGTCGGTCGTTTTTGCGGCCCAAGCGCCGAGATCGACGTCCGGGGCGAGGGCGAGCTTCGCAGCAACGGCCTGCAGGATCTAAAGGAGAGATGTAGCGCCCTGTCGGCCGGTGATGAATTCTCCCCCACCTCGGCCCTTTCGCCTTCGTCCGGCATTCCGCAAAGCAGGCTCTTGTCTAGACGGCCCGGCCGGAGCAATGCGGGGTCGATGAGGTCTGGACGGCTCGTTGCGGCCAAAACGTAGACTCCCTCGACCTTTTCGGCTCCATCCATTTGTGTCAACAGCTGGTTGACGACCCTGTCTGTGACGCCAGTGTTGTCGTGCCCACTGGGACCGGGACGTTGGGATCATTGCAACAGGTATCACGCGATCACTGCCCACCGGCGAGGCGCGATGGCATCGAACTCGTCAAAAAAGAGAACGCATGGCTTTGCGGCCTGCGCTCGCTCGAAAAGATCGCGCACCTGATTGCGTGGTCAGCTCTTCCCCTCGTTGGAGGCGGGTCGTGGCTCACCCCGGCTTCACTTGCACCAATGTACTTGTTCAAAATCTCCGGACCCTTCACGCTGATGAAGTTGAGCCCGCATTCCTTTGCTACCGCGGACGCAAGCATCGTTTTGCCGCACCCAGGGAACCCGTATAGGAGCAAGCTGGCCAAGCGCGTGAGAAAGGTTGAGGTGCCGAACCAAGCAAACGAGGCGCACCCTGACCGCAACCGCAAAGGGCAGTTGGCAAAGATGGCCGCATACTTCGTGGGCCACTCAAACGTCTCCTTCAGCGCCCGCCGGGTCTCCGTGAGCCCTGATCGAAAGAACGTCACTAAAGACTCCCTCGTCGGGGGCAGCAAACCCAGCCCACCACCAATGTCGGACCATGATACGTCGGAAGTTTGCAGCTTGACTCCTCGCAACGAGGACGGCACGTAACCTTCTTGCGCCGCGCGGAAGTCTTCCTGCTGCAGCATGAGTTGCCCTGCCTCGAGCTCTTCCACCGTAGAATTGGACAGCTGGAGCAGCTGGCGCATCGTGGCTGCCTGCAGAGCCCGTTCCACGAGGGTTCGGAGGTCGCTGGCGAGATAGCCTTCCGTGGATGAACAGATGTCTACCAGGTCGAGATGCGGAAGGCTCTGCGAAAGGACCTTGGTTCCCGAGGAAAGGACAGCCTCCAAAATCTGCGAAGAGTTAGGCTTAACCAGCCCATGGTCAGGGCGATAGCAGCGGAACTGACCTCACGTCGCTGCTTCTTCGACGGCGGCAACAGATGGACGACCTCGTCGAAGACGCGGTTCTCGGCAAGCGTTGCGTTCAGTGACGCCTGGCTCTGCGCTGTGGCGATCACCACAAGCTCGTACTTCTCCATGGCTTCCCGCGCCATGTCGCAAAACAGCTCGGATGCCTGCCGATACCGGCTCGAATCCATGTGCTGCGGCTGCGTGAGCGGGAGGGGTCGGCGCGTAGTGGAACGTAACATACCTCTTGCTCCGCCATTAGAAGCCGGTCCAAATTGTCGAACGCCACTATCGACGGCGCCCGGAAACTGGCCTCCTGCAAGATCTCCCGGAGCGTCTCTTTGAGGTTCGACACTGGTTCGTCCGCAAAGGCTCCGCATTCGACCAGGCGGCAATCTTCAGAAAATGAGGAAGGCGACTTGCCGTGCAGTGCTTGGGCACTCACTCGCAAGCACTTGCCGGGATCGACTCATTTCGTAGAAGAGTGCCTCCAACAACGCCGTCTTGCCAGACCCGTGTGCCCCGTACAAAAGCACCCCGCCGATTCCTGCAAATACCCTACTGTCAGACGCAGGGAGCCGTTGCCGCCGCCTTCCTCACCTGGCGCCTTCAGCTGGCTTCGCAGCTCTCTGCAGCCGAGTCGGATGCGGATGTAGTCCCGGAGCTGTTGCCTCAACGTTTCGACACCACCCAGAATGGGTTCGACGTCAACGTCGGGCCTGCTCAATCAAAGCTGTTAGGCGCCTTTAGCTGGGGGGAGGAAAGAGCAAAGCACGCACGGGTTCTGCTCCTCCTCAGCCATGTGCATGTCCGCACCAAGGTCCAGGGGTATTCGCGTTGCAGAGGCGCCATCGACCACGGTGTATAGCGCAACATCGTCCTGAACATTCGCCTTCGCCGCCTGCGGGAGCTTGCCCTCCAACAGGAACACGTACGACGACAAACGTCCGTCCCTCGCCGGATCCGGAAGACTAATCCTTTGGCCGTCGTTCAAAACCGTGCCCAGAGAGGCGGAAGCAAATGCGTCACGCGCGCTTCCAACAAAGCGTTTGGCCTGCTCTTCGGCCAGTTTGGCTCCTTTCCCACTAAAAATAGCAAGAAAGCCTTTGAGAACAGAGCGCAGGACCAACACAGCTGCATCTCACCTCAGGACGATGGATCTGGACGATCCCTTCGATATCCGGCGGGCCACCAGCTTGGAGACCTTTAGCGGCTGGCCAACGGGAAAAGACAGGCTGGACGGCGAAGTAAGAACGGGTTTAAGCACCAGGTCGGTAGGGGCAAGCAACTAACCGCAGCCGATCAAAGCTCCCGATGCCGAGCTGCACCCGTGCCTCCCGTGATACACCGACGTGATCCCTCGGGACGTCGGCCGAGGGTCGTACCCTCACATGCAGTCCAGGTAGCCTTGGAGGCTTCGCTCCTTCGTCCTCTTTGCGCCTTTCTCCCGTGGATCCTTCGGCGGCGCTCTTTTGGCGCTCGGTCGCGTCCAGCTCGTCCAAAGCATCCCGCTCCGGGGCAACGGCAGGAGACAGGTAGAACACAGTGCTCGGTTCCCAGGATCCGCAGAGCTGTTGCAGATTCGCCGGATGGCACGAGATCACCACGCTGGGTCCGTCCAAGGGCCGCGCATCCAAGTCTCGCAGGTACTCTCTAGGGAACGAACGCAGCTCCAGCGCTACCCCGTCCGCAGCGGATCCGTTCGCAGAGTCCGACACTCCGGCGCCAAAAACTTCCTTTGGAGCGCTCGATGAGGAAGCGCGCTGCTTTGGTGCCACGATGACCTCCACATCGTTGTCCAGACGGACGCAGCGCGCAACGGGGTCGGTCTCGACTGAGGGGAGTTTAAGCACGCTCACTGGCCAGCGGCCGCGCGGATTCCCACCGACTCTCAACGTGATCGGGGTCTGCCCTCGGCCCCAGACCGACATGAGCTGTCCCGCTGACACGACACGGACCTGGCTCAGCAGCTGCTCTTCCAAATACCCCGCCTGGAGCTCCAGTATCTCCCAGTCGTCCTCCGTTGCGGGCTCCACATGTACGCGGCTGCCCCGAACGGCGTTCTTGACAAACTCCACGGATACCTGCGAGGAGCTCGTTGGGGGCCGATGTGGAACCTCCGAAGGCGCTAACGTGCCTTCTGGCCGTCCTGAAGCCCCAGGCCCTTCCCAAAGAATGAATCGAGCTCAATGAGTTGGTGCGTCACGTTGGTTGGGCCCCCGCTGGCCTCAGACTTGAGAATGGGAGGCAGGGTTCCGGCTCCGGAGGATCCCCCGGCCCAGCCGACGTAGGCCGTGTTCCGCTTCGCTTCCTTCCCATCGGCCGAGGGAGTGCTCCACGAGAGCTCCAGCACCACATCGTTTGAGCGGAGGTCCTGTCGCGTTCGGGCTGCGAGCTAAGCGGTGACCAGAGTCTCCCAACCAGAGAAGGCACCTTTCTCGTGTCCCACAGGGCATTGACCCAAGCCGGCGGCAGGTTCGCGAACCCGCTCTTGATGCTCGGCGAGAATCGGACCTGCGCGATCGGCATGGTCTTGGCTTCGCACGCGTTTTGTTGAGGGGCGCTGATCGGGCCGGCGCGGCGCACGCGCGCGCGGCTTTGCGGTGGAGGAAGCGAACCCTGACCACAAACAAGAATCGTCGCGCCGATTCCAAGCACCGATTCGCTTCGGAGGGGCCCGGAGATTTGATTGCGGTGTTTGCATTTCTCGACGCACCCGCGAGCCGGCCGGCCAACTTGGCGGACGCGTCCTGCTGCCGAGCACACCTCCGCCACCGCCCGAGTCGCGCCACGCTCCAATGTCTAACGATTCGGACGTTCCGGACGGGCGCGTCGGCCTTACCGACAGGATACGGTCGACGTCGGTCAACGTGGGTCGGCCTGGAGCCCGCCTCGAAGGAATGGACGCCGACGGCCCCTTCGGGGTCCTGGAACCCTTAGAGCTTCCAAGACCTGAGCAACAGCGTGGCTGCCCAGGCGATGAGGAAGGAGCTCGACAAGCTCATCTCCAAAGTTCAGGATGCTGAGAAGAGGAAGGTTGGTTTGAATCGGCTCTGCGCTGCGTTCCGCCGACTGACGGCCACCCAGCAATTCGCGAAGGAGATGGACAACTGCTACCACCTCTTCACGAGATACCTGTCCGAGAAAACCAAAGGGAAGAAGCTGTGGGTCGTTGTCGCGGTGGACGCCTTTCTGTCTCCAACACACTCTCCCCACCCGGGTCATTGCAGCGAATGGGACAAGATTGCCTCTCCCCACCCGGATCAGGTGTGCATGACGAAGCTCGGATCGCTTGAATCTGCCTGATGATATTTGCGTAGATTGTGCCTTACGCTCAGCTGGAGCCGTGCCCGCCGGAGAAGCAGAAGCCTCTACTCGAAAAGCTCGTCGTGCTGAAGCTGAACGGTGGTCTGGGGACAACCATGGGCTGCGTCGGGCCCAAGAGGTGGGCCCTTGACCCCGTGGTGCCGGATGACTGTTACGAGACCGCGCGCCCATAAGTGCCATCGAGGTCCGCGACGGCTTGACCTTCCTGGATCTGACCGTTAGGCAGATTGAGGTGTGATGCTCACGTCTGGGGATGGTGGGGCGATCCTCACACATGCCGGCAGTACTTGAACAGCAGCAACGACTGCGACGTGCCGTTCTTGCTGATGAACTCGTTCAACACGGACGACGAGACCAAGCGGATCATCCAAAAGTACTCGGGCCACAACATCGATATCCGCACGTTCAACCAGAGTCAGCACCCGAGGATCATGAAGGAATCTTTGCTGCCCGCACCGAGGTCCCCGGACGATGACATTGGCAAATGGTACGCGAGGATGTCATCTCGCATTTGAGACGTCTGATCGAGAGGTCGCAGGTACCCACCTGGCCACGGGGACCTCTACGACGCCATGGTGGGCTTGTCACCGTGGGAGTCGGGGTGGAGCTAACGCTTTTGCAGTATAATGTCGGTCTCATCGACGAGCTGCTGGCTGCTGGCAAGGAATGGCTCTTTGTCTCGAACGTGGACAACCTCGGTGCAACCGTGGATCTGAGTGGGGCCAGTCGCCCCCTCGTTGACATGCCTGCGTCTCACCGCAACGTCAGATCTCTACAACTACATCGTCGAGCACGGGAACGAGTTTGTGATGGAGGTAAGCTCACTTGACAGGCCTCCACAGTCCATCGGGCTGACGCCGGCGTGTTTTAGGTCACGGACAAGACCAAGGCAGACATCAAGGGCGGCACCCTCATCGATTACGAGGGCAACATCAGGCTCCTTGAAATTGCGCAGGTCCCTCCGGACCACGTAGACGACTTCAAGTCCATCAAGAAATTCAAGGTCGGTAATTGCACGTGGTTGTTGCAGAGCTTGTCTGAGTTCGTCGCAGATCTTCAACACGAACAACCTGTGGATGAATCTCGCGGCGATCAAACGGGTGGTGGAGAACAACGAGCTTGATCTCGAAATCATTGTCAACCAGAAGACGATGGAGACCGGGGAGAAGGTGCTCCAGCTTGAGACAGGTTGGACCGTGCGAGTTACGCCCCGGGAACAGTCTTGACATCCAACTGCAGCCGTCGGGGCGGCGATCAAGCATTTCAAGAACGCGATTGGCATCAACGTGCCACGGAGTCGCTTCTTGCCCGTCAAGAGCACGTCGGATCTCTTCCTCATCACCTCTGATCTCTACTCGCTGGGCCGCGGGGAGCTCCAGATGAGCCCGAAGCGGCTCTTCGGCACTATTCCCATCGTCAAGCTTGGGGATCACTTCAAAGTAGGCGGACCCCCGTGCTCTGCCTTCGTTCGCGTCTGACCTCTTTCGCCCGCAGAGTGAGGAAACTCGACGGAGCCCTAGGCTATCCTTAACATCGTCATGCAGAGGTCAACAACTTCCTTGCCCGCTTCAACGGTCCCCCGAAGATTCTCGAGCTGGATCACCTGTCGGTCACGGTGAGCCACGCTGCTTCGTCTGCGGGACATCAGCTGACCTAACTGCAGGGCGACGTGTTCTTCGGCGCGGACGTGACCCTGCGGGGCACCGTCATCATCGTCGCTAATCAAGGAGCCCGGATCGACATCGCTCCAGGATCGATCTTGGAAGACAAAGTGGTCACCGGAAACCTCCGACTCATCGGTGCGTGGATTTGTGACGTTTAACCGCCATTGCTGACGTCTGCCCCTTTAGACCATTGATGGACGGAATCCTTGAAGCTGCAATCACTTGCTTGTATTTTTGGCTTATACATCGGTCCCCTTGGGCGATCGGAACTCGATGCCATCTTGGGACCGACATTCTACTTCAGCTCGCCGCTCGCGGAGATCACGATGCGCTTCTTGGTCTTGCCCGACTGGGAACCAAGGGCCTCGATCTTGTTGACCACGTCCATGCCCTCGGTGACGCTGCCGCTGTGTGCCAAAAACGGTCAGCACGACGACACCATTGCCATCTCGGGACATACAAAACGACGTGCTTGCCATCTAGTTTACGAGGCAGCGTTAGTATAGTCTGGTTCGATGCTCCGACAAGTGCCCAAATACCCACCAAGCCAGGGAGTAGACACGGTGCAAATAAAGAACTGTGACCCGTTCGTGTTGGGCCCCGCGTTGGCCATCGAAAGGATGCCGGGCCCGGTGTGCTTCAGAGTGAAGTTCTGTTGCGGAAGCTGTGAGCATGGACCGAACAGCATCTCCCGTTCGTGCTCGAACCTCGTCGGCGAACTGCAGACTGAGTCAGAATGATGTCAGCAAACTTAAAGAACGCGGACCCACCTTGTTACCGTAGATGCTCTAAGCCACCACGGGGTGCTATGAGTAACCCAAACAGCCAACCAGAGTAGATGAGACAAACCTTTCCGCCGGTTCTAGTAAGGGACGGATTGGTTCAAACGGCGGTAAACCCCTCGTGACAGACTCACTCACCCGTTGTGGTTCGTGAAATCACCTCCCTGTAGAAGCGCTTTCGGGTCAACGGGACCTCCCGAAAGCACGCCTAGATCCAACCTGAAGCATGAACTGCGGGATCACACGGTGGAAGGTCGACCCCTGGTATCCGAAGCCCTTCTCGCCGGTGCAGAGGGCGCGCTGGCTCTTCACATCAGACTCGTCGCAGCAAGAGAAGACGCGATACTCACGAAGCTGGAACGTCAACGATGCCACGGAGTTATGACTCGTCAACATAACGGTCAACGGATGACCCTGGATCACGTACTCTGCACAGGGATCGATCGTAGATTAGATGGGAAGGGGGCGATTGACCCGAATAACTCACTCTCCGCCGTCTTCGGGGTGACATCGGAGCGCAGCTTGAGGAGAGACGCGTTCAGACGACCTCAGCAAGACGTCCGCCACGCGCATCCTGACCTCCATCACGATGCGACCGAGCGGAGCTCCATCGGCAGTCACGTCAAAGAACACTGATCGCGTGATGGCGAGGCGAGGTCACCGAAGGTGGTCCGGTTCAGACGAACAGGGTCCATCGCATCAAAACCGCGGAGAAGCAGTCAGAGCGCGCAGGACAGTTGAGGCAAAGATTCAAATCCACCCTTGGGCTTGGACATGGCGGCGGAATAAGCGCGGACGAAAGGGGCGACGCGAGTGGAAGCGCGGAACATCAAACAGCCAAGGGCTTTCGAGTTCGTGCTCTCGGTCGTCTCGCGGCGTTCGGGGGATCTTCCAAAGGGTCGCGAGGCTACACCGCGGCGAGCAGGGCTACTCCTCGCTCTACCCAATGGTCCGGCGGCATCGACGTGCGCAGCTCGACCTCCATCACGAAGTTCTGATCCGTTCTGCGCGGGCTGGCACCAATCGACGTGTCAGAGCAGACATCACGAGGCTTGTTGGAGGACTCACCGCTTGTACACCGGGCACCTGTAGACTTTGGGATCGGGTTCCGCGGTCGACACGGTGCAACCGACCAGCACAACAGGCAAGGCGGTGTGTATGACCTTTGGAAGGCTTTCGCACAGGCTGGCGGGGTTTTCAGTCCGGCTGCCATCCTGCACAGGCAGCGCGACACTTACCGGCCGGATCGCTTGTCGAAGCCTGCACCTTCCAGCTGCAAACCGCACACGTACACGCCCTCGGGCGGGGGTCCCGTGATCTCTTCCTTCATCTGCTTGGTCACTTCGGTGGTGAGCTGGGGAACTGGTCAGCTCAATCCCGTGCACGTTTTGCCGCCGACGAACCTTCACCAAGTCGAGCGCCCATCCGTCATGCTGCCGAGTCATCTCCTGCTTCACACCGGTGAGGAAGCCCACGGGATTGAAGAAGAGGCCGATGTTGTAGCAGGCAGGGCGCCCGTCTTGAAGCCAAGCCTGGAGCTGTGCAGTCCTGTTCGAGCGAAAATTTAGGACAACGAATGAAGGAGAGCCAGGCAATGGGACTACCTCTGGGTGAGCTCCATGAACCACGATCCCAGTCCAGCGCTCTCCCAAGACACGCGGAGCCAGCTCGGCGGTGTTTTGGCATCAAAAAGGGCGTCAAGGACCTGCTGGATGGGTGTGCTGAGCACGATGACACCCTCGATGGCGAGCTTCAGGTCTTTCAAGCTTGAGCGGACCAGCGAAAGGACAGCTTGCAACCGGCTGATTTCTTGAGAAAGGAATATCGTAAGGGGCTTGGTGGCCCCTTGTTTCTGCAATCCAGTCTTCACTGCAGCTGGCTGGAAGTCATTGGGCAGCTTGGATACCAGATCATTGAGAATGTCCAAGACTGCCTCCTCTCGGGTCTTGCCAGACGATCCTACGTTGTCTTTTGGCTGAATCTCCCTGTGCAGCCGAAAAGGGTGAGCCGGAGATCCGCTCCGCACCTGACATGCACCCTACAAGACTTTCCCGAGAAGATCATTGCTCTCCTTCAGTGAGAAGGCCATATCAGCATTGGAATGCAGACCAAACACTTCCGTGGAGTCCAACAGTGGCATGGCCTCGATGTTCTTGCGGAAGGTCAATATCTCCCTGCAGTCCAGGTCAGTGCTCAATCCATATGTACCACCGACCGCCATGGATGCATACTCTGCAGATGATGAGATCTGGTAGCCTGGTGCAACTGCATAGCTCGTGGCCATGGTGAAGTCTCCAAAGAGCTTGGTGCCATAGGTGTTGAGCAACCGCCTGTCATAATCATCTGTCACCCTGCCTCCATAGAACACCTCACAGATCATGTAACGGATGGTCTGAAGGGAGCAAGTAAGAGGTTACTCATATGAACAGGTGTGCCTGTGCTGCAGTAGAGGAACCTACGGCCCAATCAACAGTTCCCTTGGGTGGAAGTTCATCGAAGTGCGTCTGAACAAAAAGGATGCTAGCTGCAAGATCAGCCTGGTTGAACTCGTACTGGTGGAAGCGGGAAGGAACAGATCCAGCTCACTGTGTACAAACTTTCACTGGGAGCTTTGCTTACTGGAATAGCCCATCCAAGTGGTCCAAACTTCCTCCGTTCCTGGATAATGGAATGCAGGAATGCAACAGAGCACAGCGTTGGCTTGTACTGGGGCCTGGGGCTAATGTCCAGAGCATCTTGAGTCAGAGTCTGGAAAGTCCTCTGCAGACCAGCCCGGAGGCCCTGGGGTGCTTCACAAGTAAACTTGAGGGATCTATGCAGCAAGTCCGCCGGGAAGGCTGGGTTGGCTTCTGTTGTGATCCAAAGACGGAAGTTCTCGTTGACAGGGCTTGCAGTAGCAAGCAAGGGGCCGATCTCCTGCATGAACTGGATTCCAAGGTGGCAATTCTGTAAGAGAACCCAACCACCTGATTGCATCATGGCAGAAAGGATCCTGCGTGCGTGAATCTAGTGCAGATGTTTGCAGGGAAGGGAAGGAGTGAGATACTTGAAAGGGTGTTCCTGAGATCCAACTCACCTCCTGTCCTTGACCCATGGAGATGGCTTTGATCTCCATTCTCATCCTTTTGCTGAGTGCCTCGATGTCGGATGATGGATCTGCTCCGGGTGAAAGCAAGCCAATCAAAGGTGTCTCGGGCCTGGACTCCCCAAGTAGAGCCTCCAGTTCAAGCACTTGAGATGTAATGTAGTGTGAACCCTGGGCAAAAACTTTAGCTCGGGCCAGACCTCTGCAGCCGGAAGTCTGACCATGGAAGACTCGACGTACTGCTTTGCTGCAGCTATGGTCCTGTCTGGAGAGAACGACCGAACAAGCACAAACTTTTGAAAGGGCGTGAGAGCTGCAAGGGCAGAGCCAGGAAATGCATCGCTTTCTGGAGAGTCACGCTCAAGCCACATGCGCCATGACTTCTCGTTCTTGATGACGAGTCCAAGAAGGTCCGCAAACTGAGGCAGCTTGCTCAAAGCAACCAAGTTCAGCCAGGTAACGTCTGAAGGATCATGAGCTTAACACAACGCTATGCAAGCAGTCCCTCTCACCCTGAATCCAGGTATAGGGTTTCTTCACCACGGCATTGATGTCCAGTGCGGCTCCTCCCCGGAGCAGCAAGTAGAACTCTTCAAAGGAGACGGTTCCCATAGCAAGATCCCGCTTGATTGCAAGTAGAAATGTGAAGAGCAGCTTGTCACGTTCGTAAAGCCCTCTGAGAATATATCTGTGTGTGCTCCGTGTAAGGTCGTCCAAAATGCCAGCAACCCGCTTTGTGGTGACTGGTGAAGCTGCACTGTGATCCATAGAGCCGTCAAAGAGTTGCATGAATTGGTGCAGCGAGACCTGGTACATTGGATTGATCCCAGCCATGTCCGCAATGATGGAGAACAGAATGCTACCCTGGGTTGCAACAGGTCTGTAGTCTTCTCGAGCTTCAGTAATCTTGACCTGAGTTTGCACAGCCGTTTTCAGCTTCTCCTGCACATCCTCGGATGCTGTCTTGGATTTTGCAAGCACGTCAACCAAAGATGAATCATCAACCAGGGATCCTTGGGTGCTGGAAAGACGTTCAAGGAGGTTGTCTTCGAGGTCCTTCAGCATCTGCTTATTCCTGCTGATCTCCTCAAGAAGTTTCGTCCGTTCTGTCTCCAACTCTTGCCTCTCATGCAAAATGACACGTCCAAGAAGCTGTTCTTCCAATCCCTTCGTGGTTACTGCAAAATCAACAACCAGGCACCTGGCAAAAGACTCTGGTGGAAGCTGCGGATTGGGCAGCTTCGTCAGCAGCACCACAGTAGCACCACCTTGAGGCCATTCCAGTTGCTTGTCACAGAAGTTGACAACGAATCCTCGTCCAACTTTGATCAGGTTTCTGTCCAAAATGTCGTTCAGGGACGAATCAATGTCATCGGTGCAATCCTCAATGATCAGAGGAGTATTGGCAGCCAGTGCCGCTTCAACGTCCAGTCTGAACGTCTTTGCCACAGTGGTTGTCCATCTAGCAGCTGGGAGATGCTTCAACATCCACCTCTTGGCCTGCCCTTGCGGGTCAATTATGAAAGGGAACTTCGGGCCGTAAGAAACAAGTGCCCCGTTCTGGAGAGAAAGATCGTCTGTTGGGAGCCCTTCCAGAGTCCACTGACTGATTGTGCTTTTGTTCACCAGGAAATCAAGAACTGGAAACGGTTTGGCGGGACTGCAAGGAATTCCTGATGCACTCAGATCGTTCTGCCATCTTTCCAGCACTTTTGCTCGGAAAGCCTGGTTGTAGGGCCCGCTGTAAACCAAGAATGATGCTGCAAGCAGTGCATCTCCAGCTAGCTTGGTGATGGCATCTTCCAGCGCTTTGTGCTCCTGGATCCAACGGGACTGTTCTCCAGAAAGGCCACTGATGAGCAAAGATGCGGTGTTCATCTTTGTTTTGCAGACGTCGGCCTCCTGTTGCAATGTTTGCTTGGAGGAAATCGCCTCCATGTACTTGGCATTTAGCATGTCAACCTCCGCTTGCTTCTCATCCAGTGTTTGCTGCGCTTTGTTCAAATCCGCAGATGCCTGTGCAAGTCTGTGCTCCTGAACTGCCAGGTTTGCTTTCAATGGGACCACTTTCTTGTTGATCCAATAGTAGTAGGACATTGCCTTGACCCACGTCGCAAGACCTGCCACGTCAGATGACACCTTTTTGGCCCCTTCAAGGCTGAAGTCGGGCATGTCAAGGTAGGGTTGAATGAGTTCGATTGTTTCCTCGTTCATTTCGTCCTTGGCAAAGTTCAGCAGTGAAGACAAGAAATCCGCCTGGCTCATGATTTTCAGTGATTCCCCCCACGAGGGTTTCGGGCAAGGCCTCTCAGGATCCTGTGTCACAGGATCTATCCTCTTGCCCTGCAGGATGAGGACGCAGTCCATGATCCGCATGATGAGATGGGGTGGCTTTGCCAGCTTCTTTATCGTGGATATGTGTGCAGGCTGGATGGAGTTCAAGGCCATGGTTGCCTCTTCCAGGGCCGGTCCTGCAGCAAGCAGCTGCTCCTCAGCAATTTGCTTATCTGCCCGGATGCCGTTGGCAATCTCCTCTGCTACCTTTTTGACCTGCATCACAGAGTCCTTGACGCTTTCTGCAGCAGCAGTCTTCTGGGTGACATCATTGAGCACCAGGTCTGCCCGTCTTGAAGCTTTGCTGATCTCCACTTCCTTCACCGAAAGCTCCACTTGCAGCCCATTGATTGATTCGGAAGCTTCAACAAGCTTTCTCAGGCCGCTGCTCATTCTATCTGCAGCTTGCCGCAGCTCGGCATGCTTCCTTCCGTAGACAGCCAAGTAGCTTTGGAGGAAGGTGATGAACATTTTTGGTGTGACATGTGTTTTTCTCCGGTATTGTTGGTGATAGAGTTGTGAGCATTCAACCACGACATCGTGGATGTGGGCAGCATGATGGGCAACGGTCGCCACTGGAATGGAGTCTGCAAGAATAGGGAGCTCCCTCAGATAGGTAGATGCAACTGCTTCAAGTGCTGTCATAAAGCGGACTGTCAGGGGCAGAACGGAAGTCACGCTGCAACGTGCTGTACTTGCCTTGTTTTGGCCATGCGCTGAGCCATATGAGGTTGCACACGCTGAATAAAGCAGGAAACTTGAGGGAGCGAGTCCTAAATGCAGAATTAACGGGTGAAAAACAGAGCACAATGTGCAGGTTGCTCTTCACTCGTTCCACAAAGAACTTCCAGACTTGCTCAGGAGAATCCGGAATCGTGGGCTTCTCTTGTTGCATCAAGGGCCTGAGCTCGGAAATGATTGCAAGCACCTCATCCTTGGGATACAACCCCGGAATGTCACCGGATGTGAGCAGCGCATTTACGAGACCAAGGAAACTCTCCTCCTTGATGTCCCCATCAGTCATCAAGAATGTGACGCCTTTTCCCTCCAACCCTGTCACCCGGCAGAGGATCTTCAGGTCATCCATCAGATTGGTCAGATTGTAGGTTCGTGTGACGGCAAGTTGAAACAGTTGGTTTCCAGAGATAAAGCTAGCAAGCTTAGCCAATGATTTCTTTCCAGAGCCTCCAACGCCAACAAGCATTGCACTGGCACCGGGGTCGCTAAGAATCCTCGTCAGCTTGCAGATGTTCAAGATGGCATCGTCAAAGAACACCAATTTGAGGCCCGGACCTCTGATGGATGCATTGTACTTTTCGAGAAGATCCATTAGCCGTGCCCGTAGGATCTCCATACTTTTTGCTGGCCTGTACAGAACTGGGTCAGCACTTGGTGGTTCGTCCCGTGCCTCAGTATCGCCTGATGCTGCATCGTTGGCTGCTGGGAGTGAAGCTTCATTGTTTGTCATGGAAGCTTGGAATGTGCACCAGAGATTTTCCACAGCAAGGCTCTCCAATGGCAGGTGTTCATTGCTGGCCTCATTCATGCAGGCATGCCATGTGACTGAAAGCTGGCGATCAAACCAGTTTGCATCATCAATCGTCACGAATCTGTCGCACAGCACCCTTTTGCTCTCATGTGCCCAAAGTTTGAACAGTGTGAGCGGATCAGTTACCACTTCCGAGTTTGCCCGGAGCAAACCCTTCATGATTTGCCCAAGGTCACGGAGGTTGAATGAGTAGTGGAATTTTGCTGGGGTTGGAAGCATCTTGTCCTTTGTTGCCTGCCACAAATGCTGTGCAAGCTTGGAAATGCTGCTGCTTGCTGCCACAACTTCCTCTGCGAATCCATTCGCTGCACTGAAATGTCTAGACATCAAGGTGCTGCAAATTCGATCAAGTGATGCCGGTGCCGGAATGGGACAGTTGATGACCACGAAATGTCTCTTCAGACGTTCGGGAATGTCGTTTTTGCCACCCCCAGGGAGGGCCATGGCACAGACGAAAGACAGGTCTTGAATTGCTGTCCATTCCCCTTCAGAGGCTGGGTAAGAGAATGCACAACTTGAACCAGACACCAACATACCTGGTCGATCAAGTGAGAAGAAACCCTGGTATTCAATGAGCTGCCTCATGATCTCTAGGGTTGGCTGGTCTCCCCACTGGTTGATGTCAGGGATACTGAAGTCATCCAAGAAAATGCACATCCGTTTGCCATTGGGGGGTCCAAAAGTGTTCCCCATCTTCTTCTCCAAGCTGCTTTCAATCATCTTTTGGAATCCTGATGTGCTTGTTGTCGATGACAATGCAAGCTGCTTGGAAACGTATTTCTCCGATGTAAGGCCTTCCACGAAGGAATGCAGCATGGTGGTTTTTGCCGTTCCCATCTCTCCAGTGAGAAGAACTGGTTTGTTCTGTTTGACTAGAATGTCCAGAAGGTACGTCACATTGAGGCTCTCAATGGTTGGCACCAAAGTGCTGTTGCCCAGTGGTGCCTTCAGCTGAGTTCCCCAGTGTTCCCAGTTGCCGGAGCTGTCCACAAAGTACTCAAAAAGAGTTTGAGAACTCCTGTCCGACATTGTGGGGAAAGGGAGGTGCTCTGCAAAGCTTGTAAACAGGAAATCCTGCAGTCGGATCCTCTCTGCATTGTCCAGCATGGATCCAAAAGTCCATGATAGGGCAAACACCAAAACCCGTTCCAAATGATCCCTGTTGGATGTGGAACCTGTGAGTAGACCGCTCAGAAGCGTTGATAGAGTGTCGAAATAGGCATTGGGTGTCAGGTCCATTTGAGGGTGAAGGGTTTGGACAAGGTAGCTATGGGTCTTGTCGAAGGTGAGGTTGATGCCTGCTTCCAAGACCTTGGCCTCATCCCTGGTGCGTCCTTTGAGCCACGACTGGAGCAATGCGCCCCATGGGAGAACTTGAAGACCAATGTAGATCATTCCGCAGCGAGAGACAGTTGCTGGGCTGGCATTCTTCAAGCTGTGGACCTCAAAAACGAGCTTGCAATTCTGGGGCAAAGAAAGGCGATCTCCATTTGCCAGGGTCAAGCACTTGTTGTCATCCAGCACACTGTTGAGTGATTCAATCCAGACTGCATCCACAGGACCATCCAGCACAATCCAGGTGTACTCGCCCTTGCGCTTCATTGCTCTGCGCCATATTGCCGAGAAAATGCCATCTGTCCAGTCATTGGTTGCAACGTCCAGTTTTCCAAACATTTGGTAGTCAGTGATGGCTTTGGGGTTCATTCTGATTTCCCTGTGGACTTCTCCACATGCCATCCGCGCTTTAATCAGCACCTGCAAGCATGTGGTCTGCAACGGGACCATTGCATCAGAGACAGAGGAGCCACATTTACCACAAGCTTTACCTTGCCAACCCCAGGTGGACCGAGGATCATGAGGCCATGGCGAACCAGGGAGCTTTCATGAAACTGCAGAACTTTGCTTGTCCAGGGAGGGTGATCCGTCAAGTTTCGTGCCACAAGCTCCTCTCGGATTTTGCTTTCCAAGAGATCGTGGGAGGCTCTCTTGCTCTCCACCCCGGGGAACAAGTCATTCAAAAGCGACAAGAATACTTCCGTGTCCTGGTCCACCAGCTTGGACACGTTCATGTCTCTCAGGACGCGCATGAGGATGGCAACTTCACTCTCTGCTGGGCTTGCACGTTTTGCTGCACCACACGTCCGCAAAACTGACAGAATGTTGCGGAGGCCAAAGTCATAGTGAACCTGCTTTGAAAGTTGCTCCTCACAGAGTTTGTACAGCATGGAAAACTTCCGTGCAAGCACAATGTTGTTGAGAAAGCCAGAACCGGCGAGCTTGACACGCATGATAATCTGCCTGTCTGGCACCTGACAAAGGCACGTTGCATGTTGGATCTCTGGAGATCAAAAGCAGAACGTTCACCTACCATCATGGCAACGTAGCGGAAGTTGGTCTTGAGATTCTCCGGCAACTCCACACGACCAGCGTAGCCCGGATTCATAGTGATGAAGATGCCAAAGTCTGGATTGAGCTCCACAGTCTCCCCATCAGTGAAAGTAAAGGCCTTCTTTCGTTCCCTCCGTGCCGAAAGCACACATGCAATCTGCTGGGCAGCAACAGAGAGAACTGGAAGCTCAATGCGGTTGAATTCGTCAAAGTCACCCCAGCATCCGCTTTGCGCAAGGCCCTTGAAGATTCGCCCCAAGCCTCTGTAGTCCATTTGATCTGAGCAATTGAAGACAACAACCCATTTTCCAAGTGCCTTGCCCATGTCCTTCACAGTCTCCGTCTTGCCTGTGCCAGCTGGTCCAGCAGGTGACCCACCAAGAGACATCCCCAAGGCCTGAGCCAGAGTGATGTAACAACGATCCGTCAGAGGTGTGATGGCAAGACGGTCACTGCAACCAAGGTATTCACAACCGTACTTGAAGTCGAAATTGGTGATCTGGGCAAAGCAACAGCTCTTGGTGGGGTCCCAGTAAAAGCGGCATTGCTTGAGCCAGTCAAAGCTCCCTGGAGATTTGCACTGCGACTTGATCAGGTTTTCACACACATCCCTGTGGTGCACCTGGATGGTGATGAATGTCTCGTATTTTGTCCTTTCCATGGGCATCAGCTCTTTTGTGGTGATTTCAATGAGCGAATTCAACAGATCTGTCACTCCTTGGAGAGATGCAGTGAGTTTCTTCCTGTCCCCTTTCGAACTGACGAGGGCATCTTCCACCAGAGCAGTGAAGAAGATTTGAAGGATGACAATTCCAACTTGGGCTGGGTAAGCAGCCAGAATTTCAAGCAATGGCACCATTGAAAGCTTCATGACTGCTTCCCCAATAATGTGATTGACCGTAGTTTGGACTGCTTCCAAGAGCTTTCCAAGCCATAACTCAACGTTACCAACTGCCTGGCAAGGTTGGCTGAGGGGTACCTTTTCCCCTTCACCTGACTCCATTGCTACAATTTGGTTGTAGTCCTTATCATGGAACTGAACCGAGAACACATTGTCAAAAACGTTGCGAAGGTGCGGCTGGATGGTGTGTGAGTCACTTGCTTGGCCCAGAATCTCAAGGAGAGTAGGGTCGGAAACAAAGTAGAAGCGAGGAAATATGCTCCTCTTTGATTCAAGGTATCCGCTGAGTGACTTCTGGCAGATTTCCAGCTGTTCCATGAGCTGAGGGATCAGGGTGCGTATCGTTTCACTGGCAGCACAGCAAGCCAGAACATTTGGGTTCTCTGCCACTGTGGCCATGATCTTACACCATGATTTGTCCACCCCCGCAAACCTCTTGGCCTCCTTTGGGAGCTGTTTTGCAATGTCACCGCCCACAAAGACCGCCTCAAGATAGATCCACAAATTTTGCAGTGCAACCCATTGCTCAACTGTCTCGGAAGTAATTGACAGCTGATGCACCCATTGTGCTATTTCGTCCTTGAACGGCCCATTGTATCTGTTGGAAGATAGAGAGCTGAGGAGCATCAAGCTGTCTTCCATGTCCGTCATCATCAGCACAATGACAGATGACTTGAGGATGATGTCCCCTCGTGTCTTGAAGGGGGCAAGGCTGAAGCTGCGTGAGTTCCACATGTTTGCCAGTGATTCGAGCTTGCTCTGAATGTCAGCCTCCTTCACAGCGGCATTACAGACGTCCTCAACATCCTCTGCCTGATTGACCAACGATTCGCAAATCAAGGACCGGAGCTCTACCTTCTCACCAGCAGCCACTTTCTCGCGGATTCCGGGCACCACTGTGGAGAGCCTGTCCCAGTGCCGTTTCTTCACCGATTTGTTGCACAAGAGTTCCAGAAGCGGAACAGCATGGCAGAACAAGTCCACTCGCTCCTTCAGGACATTGAAAACCGACCATCCTTGAATGGAGCTTGGAAGCTTTTCAAATCGGTCCTTGAACGATTCTATGTCCTTTGAAAGGCTCGTTAGATCTGTGTCATCCAGTGAAGCCGTCAAGCTGTTGTGTCTGGCTGTGATGTCCACGAAAAGTGCGTAAGCTGTTTGAAGATGCTTCAGGTCCGTCTTGATAGCAGCCATGCGTGGCAGGTGAAGAGGCGGAAGAGCAAAGAGAGCAAGGGCAGCACTGTAGCTCTGGCTCTTTTGGTCCAAGTCGTTGAACTGCAATTGAACTGTCTTCAGCACTTCAATGTGTGCTTTCCACACTGATTCGTCAGATTCAGCAGCACCACCCTGCAGGGGTGACATCAGGTTCCGATAGCTTGTGGCAAAGTCCGTTGCGCCTTTCACAAAGTGCTCCACAGCCTGGACCAGCTCCGCCTTGAATTTTGGTTGAACACGGTGCAGCTTTCCTTGAAGCTCCGATGCCGATGCCCGCAGCTTCTGCAAAGAGTATTGAACTGAATCCACCAACTCGCTTTCTTCCTTGGTCACTTTGATGCCATGCTTCACTAAGCTGGAGTAGATGTCCTCAATTGGTGCCAACTGGAATTCCATGTCAATCTCCTGGTCCCTGATTTCATTGAGAATTGACACTGCATAGTGGAGTTCCTCAATGCCAGAGACGTCGTGTTGCATGGCATCCTGTTTGTTGCGAATGAATGCCGTCAGTCCTTGCAAAGCATCCCGTACGTGGTGCTTGAGCTTCTGCCCTATTGCGTTGAGCTGGTTCTGTGCTCTTTCCAAGACAGCAGATCTTGCGGAACTCAAATCAAGCATAAAAGCACCAGCACTGACAGACAAAGGCATTGATTGCGCAATGTGTTGCTTCACCTCACTCAACAGCGAGAGTTCTTCGAGGAGGGCTTCCGGTCTGCTGGTGCTGATGTCTGCATTCCTAGAACTGACCAAGGAGTCCCAGCGCCTTGCTGAAATAAGCTGATGCTCAAGGTTTTTTGCAGAGTGAGCCAGTGATTCTGCAATCAATGTCACAAGCTTTGCAAGCTCTCGATTGGACGAGGTTTCTTCCAGATGCTGCTCCAATGTAGTCAAAACACTGGAACTGCCGACAGACTGTTCCTCTCCTGTTGATTCAGTCTGCTGACTGGTATGATTCTTCTCTGAAAGCAACGAGCTCTGCAACGTGCGCTGCAAATCTGCCCATGGCTTTTGCGATTGAACCACCCCACAAATTCCAATGACTTTGGAGCACAAATCTGACACACATCTTTGGAAGTCCCAAAGTGGCGGTTCAAATGCAAGTACTCCTTGCCCACCAAACAGAAGTTGGCATTGAAAAACTGGCTTACCCATGTCTCCGGTATTGGGTCCGTCAGGCACACCCCCAAGACCCAGAGAAGTGCGCAGTTGCTCCAAAGCATTTCGGAGGCACATGAGCAAGTTCCGCCCCAGATGGCTGGCTACTTCCTCATAGTAGACCCTGAAAACCTCCACACCGTCGGCCATTCTCTCCCTCGGCATGGCGTCTTGTACGGACTGTAAAAAGCTCATGAGATGTGCCTCAATTGCTTGGCAGGTTTCGGCAATATCCTTAGTTCCAGCCTCAATCATGTGGCTTGCATCCTCTACCATCTGCTGCAAAGTGCGAGGAACAATTGCTTGCTGTTGCATAGGCAACAGGGCGATTGAAGCAATTCTGTCACTAAGTGGAAGGAGGTGTCGAGCTGCAATGCCTTGCAGGTGGTTTGCATGCAGCTCAGCAGCATGACAAGAATGTTCCATAGTTTGCAGGAAAGGCTCGAGGTTCAGGGAGGACCTTGCAGATGCAAGTGGTTAGCAAACAGCTACCTATATGAGACAGCAGCTGGCTTACCACGTGAGGACACTGAAGGCAGGGTGAAGGTGGCGATCCACTGTGGATGCCAGTAAAGCAACTACAGAGCCCATCCCAGTGCCGTTGATGCCTTCATTCAACAGGCCCTCTCTTCTGGCAAGAATGGCCTGCAGGCGACTCTGAATCGGCTTTATGCGATGGCACTTGCTTGCAACAAAGACTGCATCTGGTGGGACAATCATTCCCAGCTTGTCCATCCAAGTCACCTCGAGAACCATGTTGTCAAACTCGGCACTCAGGTTGATGCACACATGTCCTTGTGCATCCCTGGCAAGAAGGGGCACATGCAATGCTTGGCCAACACGCTTCACAGATTGCACCCAATGATCGTGCCACAAGAGCTGGTACTCCAACAGTGCACGTGTAAGGATATTGTAGTGTTGCAGCTTCATTGCATTGTCTGGGTGATCAAGAAGAGCAGGCACAGAGGCAAAGAACTTCATGGGTTCCTCAACTGAATGCAGCAGCTGACCGGCCCAAGCAATAGCACCCGATGCCTCAGGCATGTGCCAAGGAATTGGGGGACTGTCCTTTGCCCTCTGATACAGGCGTCTTGTTGCTTCAAGATCATTTGCAATGAAGTGTGAGAACAAACCAGCAGCCAAAGCATCAATGCCGAGGTTCAGCTTGGGAATTGAGGCAAACCGTTCAAGGACTTCTATGCCGGCTTGAGTGTTGGTGCAAGACGCAAGTGTTGTAGCCAGAAGGCCTCTAGCCTGATCTTCTGCCTGCCTGGCAGCTTCCAGCAACTTGTTGTGCGATTCCTCGAATCCCTAATGCAAGATTCAGCACAGCATCCATGAACTAGGGAGTGTGGCTTACATGGTCATCAGTATTGAGGGGATCCAGGTGCAGCTGCTGGACGGAAGATAGAGCACTGTCGAATGCCTTGCAAACCATGGGCAATCGCGGATCGGCATCCTTCAGCTGCTGGAAAGCCTCTTTCCAGTCCAGAATGACCAAAAGTGCATTCAGCCGGCGACAGAAAGCATCAAGCTTTCCAAAGACGTGCTTGGTGCTAATCTCTGGTGGTTGTGCAATGAATGACTGGATTTTCAGCTGATGATTTGGCATTAGCCCAAGCCCCTAGGCTTCGCAACAAAGAAGCGTGCCTTCATTTCTTCAAAGGTACTTTGGAAGGAGTCCCTTAGCCTAAGGCACACTTGGAGCTTGCCTCTAGCTTCATCAGAATCCAGGGTCCAAAAGCTGTGGTCTACACCCTGCTGGTGTTGGTGGTCAGTGAGCATTATTAGCTAGAACCTGATTGTCAAAAATCCTTGCCTTTAGGACATGTCCATGGCAGCAGCGAACCATCTGGTTTGCAATCTTGACAAGCAGTGATGTGATGCGTTCAGAAGCATGTGTCCCGGTTGAGAGCCTGTGAACAGACGCTCAGAGTGGGCCCTGCCAAACCGACAAGAAGGACACAAACATCATGAGCATCTTCACAGCCTCAACAATGCCTGGAATGTAGTCCATGACTATCTCAGGATCAGTCTGGTATAGGCACTGGATGTTGCTCTCCATGGCCAGAAGGTATCGCAGGTTTTCCTGGCAATGGCAAGTCTTAGCATGATTCAAGGCAACAGAATTGGGACCCACATTTGCAATCTTTGACTCCTCCCCGATACGATCTATGAGGTGCTGAAGTGGCGCGCACTTTGCAGAGCCGCAAGCCTTGAGAATGCTGATGACCAGGGAAACCTCCTTGATGCTCAGTGCCTGGACGAGCTGGCTGTACTTGACCATTTGGAACTTCCAGTGCTGCAGCTCTGCATTTGGTCCCACATCCCCCACATCCTTCCGGATTTGATCGCACTGTGTCAGGACCTGTTTTGCCTGGTGGTGCCACTCTGTGCATTTCTCTGGGTCGAGTGGTTGGCAGACTCAGGAGAAGCAACAGGATTGACACCCACTCTCTAGGTCACTCAGCAGAACTGGGTTCTTCAGCACTTCTTGGTGGCAGCTGGGATTGCTAAGCCCCGACAGATCTATGGTGCACGGTGCGAGCCGGAACTGCTCTTCTTCGATGCCAAGGAAAGTGAGATTGCTGGAAAAAGCAGCCAGATTTGTCGCAAAGGTGGTAGATGCGGCATCGGAGGGAACCGGCCGGATCTGCGGGAGGAAGACATCAGGGACAGGCAAAACGAAGAAAGCCAAAAAAGGAACTGCCTTTGCTTGGACAGACGGGCATATGACTTCCGTCAGGTGCATTGTGAGAGCCGGAACTGGGTTGCTGTTGAGGGATCCGTAGCTGAGGCTAGTCTGAAGGTTCTGGGCGGTTACGCCGGTGCCAGGCATGCGAAGGAAGAAGCACCCCGGGCCAAGCATTGCGCTGGAAAAGGATGCGGTGACAAGCATCACGTTTTTGTTGAACGCGCCCTTCAATGTGACAAGCTCCTCCTGCCAGCATGGTTAGGTCAGCCGCCATCGCATCCCGCCACGCCAACATGCCTTTGTCGGGGGTTGCCATAGCAGGAAAAGGCGCTGCGGTCCTTCCTCGCTAAAGAACTCGTTCATTGTTTCGAGCCTCGAGCCGTGCAGGAGCTGGTTCTCAAGCACATCCTCCCGCTCCTGCACCACGGCCGCGAAGGCCGCCAGTAGGAACCTGTGCCTCGAGTCAAGGGTCTGCCTCCTTTTCTCCAGCAAGCTTGAGTAGCTGGAGGTGCCCCCGAGCCCCTTCTTCTTGTCCGCGTCCCACGGGTTCAGCGAGGCCGTCGACCGCAGGTTCTGGAAGCTAGTGCGCAGATTCGCGATGCTGCTCATCGTGGCCGGCGCCGGCGCCCGCCGAATGAAAGCGACGGATCTCGAACGGCCCCCGGGGTTCGCGGTCGACGCGGCGCCGAGGCGGAATTGGGCGTGACAGGGGTGGTTTGCGCAGTCGTGCGTCGCGACGGCTGGCGGCTCGCCCATGCCTTTTCCTCGGCCCCTTGGTCGCCCGCCGCTGCCAGAAATGACGATCCCGCTGCCGGATGAGGTCAATGCTCTGAGCCTCGACTTTGCCGCCCTGGAGGAGACCCTTCAGAACACGTCCCAGACGCACCCGCTGGGCGCACGGTTTCGCGCGCTGTTCGGCCTACGGTCGTTCCGGGATAAGCGCGCCGTCGATGCCATTGCCAAAGGTGCGCTCATAGGCGCCCGACGATGGGATCGGTGGTTCAAGCGGTTCGCCGGGCCCGCACAGCTTTCTCGGACTCGTCAGTCCTGCTGAAGCACGAGCTGGCCTACGTCTTGGGCCAGATGCGGAACCCGGCCGCGATTCCCCCCCTGTGCAGCGTGCTTAAGGACGTGACCGAGGACCCGATGGTTCGGCACGAAGTGGGTGGCACGTCTTGTCCTGATCGGGCTGCTGCCGACAACCGATCTTGGCGCAGGCCGCGGAAGCTCTCGGTGCCATCGGGGATCCCAGCGCACTCGAGACCCTGAAGCACTACCTGTCGGACTCCTCGGACGTCGTGGCACAGACCTGCGAGCTGGCGATCCGAAAGATCGAATACGAGGCGAAGAATCCGGGCAGCTCCACCGCGGACTCGGACCAGTGGGCGCTATCGCGAGAGCGTCCCGTTTCCGGACTGAAACTGGGGCTCGCGCGCAGGAGCCCATATCTGTCCGAGGATCCGGCGCCCGCCTTTGAGGGCACGCGAGAGGTTCCCGAACTGCGCTCTATCCTGCTCGACACCAGTCAACCATTGTTCGAGAGGTACAGAGCCATGTTTTCGCTTCGCAACATGGGCGGCGAGGAGGCCGTGCTGGTGGGTAGAGGCGGCGCCGCTCTCGTCCTCGTATTCACCTGGGTCCCAGGCCCTAGCAGCGGGTCTAAACGACTCCAGCGCATTGTTCCGGCACGAGATCGGTGCGTTTCGGAACGTCGTCTTTGCAATGATTCCGCCTCAATATGCCGTTGCAGCGTACATATTCGGCCAGATGCAGCATCCGGCCAGCGTTCCGGCGCTGATCGAGGTGAGAGACCGGCAGGCGCCTCCGAAACCGCAGTTCTGAGCGAGCTTCCGTGACAGAGGCTGTCCGATACCGCGGAGGTAGCCATGGTTCGTCACGAGTGTGCCGAGGCTCTGGGGTCGATTGCCACGGACGAATGCCGCCCTGTGCTGGCCAAGTTTGCCGCAGACGGCGAGCGCGTGGTCCGCGAAAGCTGCATAGTCGGTATCGATATGATGGAGTAGAAGCGATGCTTTGGCTTCCCGACGTGCTAGCCGATCACTCGAGGCAAGTCGCCGTCCGTAGAGCGAGCAGATCCCCAGCGGCAGTTCTTGTCGCAAATGGCGAGCATCACTGCCCCGTCTTTGGCTCTCCCGCTTTGGCTTTCAGTTCCTCCACGCGCGACTTGACCTCTTCCATGTCCGTCGGCATCACCTTCACTAGCGCGTGAATTGACGCCCGTGGGGGCCCCGATGCCACCTACGCGATGGCCCTCAGCCCGGCGCAGAGGCGATGCCACGGTCCGGTTCCAGTACTTGTCGAAAAACTCGGCAGTCTCGGGTATGTTGGACACCCACATCGCGAAGATCGGGGCGCCGATGTATATCACCCACTTGGCGCCCAAGACGGCCATCAGCTAGCATCCTGGACAACAGAGACTCACGGAGGCTCACGCGGAACATCTCCATCTTGCTTGCGGCAGCTTTACGGCTCATCCTTGGGGAGAATGTCCCAGTTGCCTGCCTGGCTTGCACGTCGTCGAAGAGGAGATCCCTCGTAGCCCGCAAGGCTCTTTCTGGGCGGGACAAATGCCTTGGCGCTCCTCGCTGCCACCGCGAGATAGATGGCGGGGCTGGCCAGGGTGGGGATGCACAGTTTGATCAAGCGTCGATCACCGTTCACATCACGTCTCCGGGTCCGCCATGGGCCGTGTCCTGGGATTCGCCGTGATCCTGGGCGGCATGTTCACGGGTAAGCCGACGAAAGGAGAGCTCGGTTCGCCCTCTCTAACGTCCTGATGCGCAGGCAGCGTCATCGTCCATCGGTAATCGCCATCCACTTCCATCACCACCGAATACAAGACTGACTACGCAAAATTAACAGGCTCATCGCCCCTCCAATGGAGATACCCATTCCGCCACCGAAACCCCATGCCCAAAGCGATGCTGCTACTCCGGCAAAAGGTTGATCAGCTCTTTGACCTGTGATGCGCTTTAGCTCGGACCGTCGCGGCGCGGCTGCGCGAACCCCCACCTGTTTGGCAACCTCGTAGCTTGCCGATGCCAGCTTCTGCTTGACGCTCTTTGCCTGCGTCTGCGGCGTGTTCACGATGGAGTCCCCGAGCTCCTGCAGCTTGTCGTTGCTGCGCGGGCGTTAGCAAGGGCATGCTGGGCCGACTCCTGGGTCGGTTCGCACCTGGTTCGTAGAGACTTGAGGATCTCCTCTCCCTGCGACCGCAAATGAGACGCCGATGGCTGCGTGAAGGCCGACTGGGTCGTGTCCACGAGCTCGTCCACGATGTTCGTGATGCCGCTGACGGTGTCGCGGAAGTCCTGCCCATAGGTGGTGGACTGCCGCATCGCATAGAGGAGCTGCTGGATCGCCTTGACGATCTGGTCCGTCTGCTTCTCCAGGTAGATCTGCGGCCGCGCGGAATAAGTAGCCACCAGAATCGACCCTGCAGACCACCAACTTTGAGCTCGTCGAGCTCCACGATCTCCTCCGCGCCGCTCGCAGCCGGCGGCTCGGCCGGAGACGGTTCCTGGTACTGGGAAGGGGGAGTAGGGACGACATCCGCCTGCACTGGGGGAGGCCCCCGTGCGCTGGTCGAGGAAGGAGGCCTGCGCTCCACCACTTCCGGCGGCTCGTAGGCCGCGGGGGCAGCCGACGTCGCCGGCGGCGGGCTGTACCCAGACGGTGCAGCCAGAGTCTGGTCGGTGGTAGGGGGCGGGTAGGAGGATGGCGCAGGTTGAGGCGATCGGCTGGGCGGCGGCTGAGGCGACACGGAAGGGGCGGGGTACTGGGGGCCGGCGCTCTGAGCAAGCTCCGGCTCCGGCCGCTGGTTTCCCGCGGCGCGAACCAAGTCATTGACGGCCGAAGTTAGGGCGTTTGTGGCCGAAACGAGCGCGTCTGGGCCCCAACTCGTGCCGGCCGCATGAGCCTTGGCGACACTCATCAGCCCAGACAAAGCGTTCGACAAAAGTCCCTTGGCGTTGGCCAAAACCGCGCGCTCGTGGTCAGAAACGGACGGAGACGCCTCCGCCGCCTCCACGTCCTCCGTTATGGTTTTGCACGCGATAACCACCGACTTCATGGCCACCAACACCATGGTCGGTTGATCGCCCCTGGGTAATCACCCGTTACAATCACGTGCACACGGCCATATGTGCCTGCACTCACTGCGATGCCTTGACCAGATCCTGAGAAGACGTTCTGTACGCTGCCAGGCGCGATTGTGCGACGACGGCGTCGGAGGAAACGGCGATGACAGGATCCAGTTCGAGGCTTTGCGCCGCACCAGGAACGAAGGCAGGGTTCGGCGGCGGCGGAATCGCCTGCACCGTCATCTGCGCTGTTGCTGCGGCAGCTGCTGCCGCGGCGGCAGCGGTTGCTGGGGAACGCGTAAAGAGCCCGCCGGTTGACGTGGAGACGCAAAAGTGCCCACCTCGAGCACGGGCTTCCTCCAACTGCGTCTGCAAAATCCGGTTCTGGCGCAGCCCATGAGCGAACGAAGGAGCCGACCTCCCCAGGGAAACTCACGTCGTCGGCCAAGCGCTGAATAGTTAGCAGATCACCGTCCCTCGCCGCGATGATCTCGTCGTTCTTCCTCGTCGCGAGGCGAAGTTCCTCCTGCATCATTGCAAACTCCTTCCGTGCCTTGTCCATTTCCATCTTGGAAGCATTCAGCTGCGAAACGGCGTCGTTGAACCGCCGCACGAGCTCCGCCTGCTGGGCAGCATTCTCGTTGTATCGACGGGTCGTCTCCGTCAACTGGTTCAGGTTGTCGTTATGGCGGCGAGTGGTTTCCTGGCATCGGCAGCACGTCAGCACCTGTCGGTACGGATAGCGCAGAACGCACGTTGAGGTTCGCGTTCAGGGCGTCGAGCTGCCTCTGCATAAGGTCGATCTTCGCCTCGTAATCCGTCCTCAACGTCCGAGCCTCCTGTGCTATGTTGACCATCTTGGCCTCGTACTCCCCCTTGAGTCTGGCCGACTCCTGGGCAACAGCCTGCGTTCTCCGATCAGCCTCCGCCATCTTCAGCTCGTAGTCCTGGATGCGCCGCTCGTAATCGGCCCTCATCTTGCCCACGTCCTCCGTTACCCTCTGTATCCGCAACTCATATTCTTGCCGCACCCGCGCAACCTCCTGCCGTTGGGTGGATCAACAATCAGCGCCGACGTTTGTGCGGCCGCCAGAAGCTCCCACGGCAGCCGAAACCGCGGCAGAAGGCGCGGAGTAACCCGAAGGGGAGCCGATAGCCTGGCTGGGCCTGCCGCCGTCGAGACCGGCCATGAGGTTGTCCAGAGATGCGAAGTCCAATTGGTCCTTCCCGTTGGCCAACGGCGAAACAGCAGACAGGTTTTGGTCTTGCCTGTAGAGAGCCCCGGTCCCATCGCCCAACAGCGACTTGACGTGGATCAGTCAGGCCGAAAAGGGCCCAACGGCCGGGAGCAACTCACCCTGTTTGCACCATAGTCGGCCCCGAGCATCGATCCCCCTGCGCCTTGGCTCCCGTATCCATAGCCACCCGCAGACAAGCCAGCCGATACCCCGGCCGACATCCCCCCCAACGCTGCGTCGCGCGAGACCCACGGAAACCTGCGCTCGATCTCGAAAAGAACGTCGCTGGCGAGGTCCTAAGAGGTGGGCACACGGCGTGAAGATATGGCAGTCCGGCACTCCACGCTCGCCTCACTCTGAAGCGCGAAGCTGGCAGCGTCGCCAGCTTCTGTCGAGCCTGGTTCCGTTTGGGGTGGAAGTCGTCGCGCACGGGCAGGAACGGAACTGGCGGCCAATGAGACTCCCCTCCAACCGCTCCCAAGAGCTGGTGCCACCTTCTGCTGCGTCCAGCTGTCTCCGCTTCATCTCATCGAAGACGTCCGTAGAGAGCTCTTGGAACTGCTGCTTGGTGAGCCGCGTCAACTTCTCCCGCGCCGACTGCCGCTGGGGGCTGGTCGAGGCCGCGCTCATCAAGTCCTTGGGAAGGTAGGCCCGGAGGGCCGAGTACTGGGCCTGCATCGCGGAGTCCATTGTGGCCGCGAGCACGGAGTCGACAGGAGCCCGTCGCGCTCGGGGGTGGCCAGGCACCCGGGGATTCGCCGAACGCGACGAGCGTCCAGCTGCCGGGCTTCCCCAGGGCCACCGTCACACTTTGCCAATAGAGGGGGGAGCCCGGGCGTGAAAGTCGCCGCGGAGGAGGAGGAACTGAAGGGGGACACCTGCTGCGGCCTCGGCCTCTCTGAGTGACTTACGCCTCCTCTCTCCTCTCCCTCTTTTCCCCCGCCCACCCCCAATGTTCTTCGTTTGTCTGGCGCGACCACCCTACGTGAATGTATTCTTCGATGGCGATAAAAGCCAATCATTCGCCCGTTCTGTTCCCACGATCCGCTCGAGCTTCAGCCGATCGAGCTTGCAGAACATCGCGACGCTGGAACCCCCGCCCGAGGGTGGTATCAGGCGGAGCATGTCCGAGTAGAAGGATGGATGCTCCGGAAGCGAGTAAAAGAGGACGCGGTTCACTCCTTTGATGCGATATCTGCGGTTTCGTCGGTGATGGCTCGGGCGGCAAGCGCTAATCGAGCGTACCTGCGGAAGAAGTGGACCCGTTCGGTGACCAAGAGCACGCGAAAGTCCCCTTTGGCAAACTTTGCTCGATTCCGGTTAACGTCCGCTGGTTCGGTGTACCTGTCGTCGATCGGTCAACTCGTGCAGCACATAATCGGCGGCTTCCGCCTCACTCCGAAAGTGACGTGAAGCTGAAATCCCCCTTGGCAAGGTGATTCCGCAGCCGCACGAACTCAAAATACGAGGAAACAAAGACGAGGAGCCCGGGCAGCGAAGCGATCTGCAGTGACGGCAGCAACTGTACGGCGGACATCAGCGCAGCCCCTCCCGGTGGGTGCGGAAGACGGCACATTTTCGATGAAGAATCGGAAACGCATCTCCGCCTCCTCCGCAGGTTTCCCGCAATCAAACCGCCGAAAGATCTTCGGGGGACGCGTTGACACGGCTGCACAGGGGCCCGCAACTCTTTACCTACTTGCGAAACGGTCGCGAAGCTGCGATCCACCCCAGCGTAAGTCCGGGCCGTCCGAACCAGTCCGCTAATGTTGTGGCAGCTTTTCTTCACCAGCGCGTTGATGTCGGGGGAATTGAGGGAGCTGACGATCACCGTCTGCCGCACGAAGCGCGCCCTGGCGAACCAGGTAAGACTGCAGAAGGGGCGCCCGATCACGAAACCTCACTTCCCGTCTAAACACCATTGCTTCACGCGCGAGAAATCGCAGCCATGCGGATCCTTCGGTATCAAATTCAAGTTCTTGAAGACGTGCTGCGAACCGTGTCAAGCGCTGGGCCAGGAGATCAGACGGCCCACCAACCTGCACATGCTCCCAGTTCTGCATCAGGAAGACGTCGCACTGATCGAGGAACGCGACCTGGATCGACGAAAGGAAGTCGCCGATGTCGTCCTTCCCTCTGGATGTGGATGAAGGTGGCTCCGCGGGCGATCGCGGGCCGCTCACCTCGCCTTTTCGCTGACCGTGCGGAGGCCTAGAGGAGATGCCACAATTATGTCCGACGAGAAAAAGTCGGTGAAGAGCTTGACTGCCTTCCGCGTGATCTTGAGCCCGATCTTGAAGTTGTCGTCCGTGTTGCCGGCGAAAAGACGCCTGAACTCCTCTGCGGCCTGCGATGAGCGAGGCGGGGGGGGGGGGGGGGGGGGGCTCGAAGACGTACCCGGTTTCGACTGGTCAAAGTGCTTGGCTTCGCCACCATCCCCGTACTCGTCCTCGAAACGCGCCTTGTTTTCCTGTACCGCAAATCAGCGCCCCGGCAAGGTATTCAGGAGGGCTACCTCACCTGCTGCGACGAGCCAGACAGGGCGATCAAACTGCGCACAAAGAGGTGGGCAGAGCTCCGAAACGGCAAGAGGACCAGGACCGTCGGCCTGGCAAAGGTCTGATCCCGAACATCCCTGAAACAACTGTCACAAATGACGCCTCGGGAACCAGACCAGCGGCTTCTCACAGGGCGTTCGTCGTTCCTGAGGCGGCGGCGGCGTTGATCCGCTCGGTGTTTGCCAGGATTCTATCGCGGGTCCTGAGGCGAACCGATCGGCAACGCGACAAGTGCATGACCATAAACTCCTCACTTGAGAACATGGTTGAGAGTGTGCAGGGCCATGAGGTCGTGCAGTTCTCCGCTGGTCAGTCCGCCCCGGTCCCCGATGACGATGTCCGAATAAGAGGAAACCCAAGGCCAGGCCTCGCTCTGGCTTTTGGAGAAGGCGAGCCCGTTCTCATCCTCAGGAAGCAGAGGGCGGTCGGCCGCTCTCGCCGCCGACTGTGCCCGCTTTTGCCACGGCTCGACGAGCTTCTTCTTGACCTGGCAGCGGAGCCTCGTGAGGTCCCGGACGCGAAGCCCGTTCCGACCAGGCCCACCAAGCATTTGCTACTCCATCCACGACCGTACTGGCGCCGGACAACGGATCCAAAGGTGTCCGAGTGGCTGGTTTGAACTTCACCCCGCCCGCTCTTGGCCTCTTGCGAGAACCGGTCGATGGCCTCGGATACCGAGTTCGCAAACTGCCAGTCATAGGCATCGTCTCCCTGTTCAGCGTCCACTGCGTCGAAGCTCTCGCCCTCGTGTTCCTTTCGCGGCAAGACCGGGGGTCGGGCAACGACGTCCGTTGCACCGACTTTGCCTGCAGCCCATGAACACGGCAACAACGACCGAAGCCCGACAGTGTCCCACCATCGCGGTCCTTCTTCTTACCCGTGCGATTGGTCTGCCCCGGCTCCCCAGTCTCCGTTTCTCGCCGGCGTTTCATTGTTGTCGGTGAACGACCCGCCCGCGCGGCGCTGATCCCCACCCCGATACCCGCGCATGGCGACCTATGGCGACGCTCCATGTCCTGAGCGCCAATGCAACGCGCCAGCTCGACCAACTGGAGAATGATCTGCAGAGACTCGAGGGGCCCGGTGCTCCGCCGTCGCTGCAAGGTAGCATGCCGAACCGTCTGCGACGCCGCCTCTGACCGGGCCGTCAGGGGAGATTTCGGCGTCCCTGGGCAACGCTTCGCGGCTATCCGACGAAATAGAGGCCATGGCAAAACGGGAGATTTCCATGCCGAAGCGGGAAAAAACCCTCTCGTGAGTCTGCCGAAACGGGCAGAGAGGCACACGTCTGAGGACGGACAGGCGGGCGGCGGAGATCCGGGACCGGGTCAGCGACTGCAGGCGGCGCTTGGACGCATGGAAGGCCAGGCAGCAGAAGCTCCTGCAGGAGCAGCAGGAGCGCCTGCGCTCGGAGCTGCTCGGGCCGGACAACCAGTCGATGGGAAGCGATTCCACCACGATACCCATGGGCGACTACTTTATTCGCGAAGGAGAGTCGCTGAAGAACGCAGGCATGCGCATAGACGAGTACATCAGCTCGGGCCGGAACGCCCTTCAGGAGCTGTTTGAGCAGCGGAGCATCATGAAGGTGAGGGCAGCGAGTGCTGGGGCGCGCCGGCTACCTTACCGGGACGCCAGAATGCTCAACGGAGGATTCTGGACATTGCAAATACCCTCGGGTTGTCGACGTCGGTGCTGAGGTACATAGAGCGAAGAGGGCAGCAAGACAAGTGGATCCTGTACGGCGGGATGCTGGTGACCCTTGTCATTCTTGGTCTGATAATCTGGTACCTGGCCTGATGTCGCCGGCGGCCCAAAGAGCACCCCCAACGTCAATCGAGTCATTGTAGAGGGAACGACCGATTCCCGCGGCATCTCTGATGCTCGCCGCGTTCTCACTGACGCTCAGTGCCGCTCCGCGGGCGCGCTCGGCGCGATGCACAGCGGAGGGGTTCACTTGGAATCACTGCGGCGGCAACGCGAGTCAAGACTTCCGCGGCATGCAGTTACTCAGTGCCCGTTCGCGCACCGATGTAGAGGCACTGCGGTGCCAGCTACAAGAAGGAAGATACGGCCCGCAGCAACGTGAACGCCGAGTGCAGGTCCGAGTTTTCTGTCGCCGACAGTCCGCAAGCCTCGAAGGCTGGCTTCGCGAGCTGCGCCTTGATCCTGTCCGCAGACGTGCCCCGTAGCGAGCCTAGCAGAGACGTAGCAAGGGCCGTGGCGGCATCCCATCCGACGTCGAGCGAATGGGACGAGCTGGTGGATTCCACCTGGACACCGTCCCGTTACAACCACGGCAGCCCGTTACAACCCGGCAGCACCACGGAGGCGACCTCTGAAGCCCACCTCCAAAACGATGCCGCGGTTCTCGCTCGCAATAACGACGACGCCGAGCCGCACGAGGAACTTGTCCATCTCGAAAACGGAGCCCTTGTGCGGCAAGATGTTGGAATTAGGGTAACAGCCTGTCAGTGGGCCGTACCTGGATCATCAAGCCGATCCTCGGCGCCCAGCTCGTCTTGGCGCGGGAAACGATCGCCTCGAAGGCCGGTTCGGTTTCCACGACCACGGTGCCGTCGACCATGGCGTACATGCGGCCGGCGTCGGATCCCGACTGCATGACCATGAGGCGGCGACCCTTGCGGACGCCGGAGTCCGCGGGTGCCTCCTCGCCGACGGGCAGGAACACGCGGCAGAGCACGCTCCATTTGCCGGCCTGCCTCCCGTCATGAACGTTGGAGATCCGATCCCTGATTGCCGTGGCCAGGTCCGCCATCCGACCCTCCCGCAGCGACACGGCACTGCGAAGCATTTCATCAGCACCAGCGTCGCTTTTTGCAGGGAGCGGCTCACCATGTCACGCCCATTTCGTGCGGCCCGGACTCAGTCTTTGATGAGACCTCCCAGCAGCCAGAAGATCGCGCGCCTGTCCGAAGTTCTGCTTTGACGACTCGAGGCTCTGGTCCAGAAAGGTCGACGGGGCAACTCTTACGCTTCAAAGATGGGCAACGTGCGTGACTATGTCATCATCGGGCTCGAGGCGATGCTGGGGGGCGCGCCGGACGATGCAATCGTGGATTATATCGCGCATGCTACGCTGGCCGACGACGACGAGAGCGAGATTCGCGATGCGATCGGCTCGTTCCTGTCTTCGGTGAAGGAAGACGCGACGGATGGCGAGACGCAGGAGTTCATAGACGGGCTGCTTTCGGCGAGGGCTGCGTGGCTGCTCAGCAGGGAGCAAAAGGAAGCCTTGAGCAAGTCGCATGCAATCGACCTTCAGCGCGCCGCGGAACGAACTGCTCTTGAACTCGATCGGGGAGAGCAGGATGCGCGGATGGTGAAACCCGTGCTTTCGGACGACGAAAAGAAGCGGCGGGAGCATCTTTTTTCCCAATACGGAGTCTCCGCCGTGGAGACGGACGATGCCGCGCTCGAGGACACGTTCTTCGAGCGGGCAAACGCCGGGGATTCGGCACCGGCGCTCGCACGGAACGACAACCGTGCCACTGTCAAGGCGGAGGAGGACCGCAAACGCCGCCAGATGTCAATGGAGCACGAGAAAGCAAAAGAGAGGGAGAAGGAGCTGAAGGCGAAGCAGCAGCTCGAGCTCGAGAAGGAAAAAAAAAGGACGCAAAAGAAGGGTACGCTGGCACAAGCTGCTTCGATGGGCTGCCAATGACATCCGAAGCCAGAGAAGCGACGCATGTGATGTTGGCCGGTCCTCAGCCCTTGCCCTTGCGGTTTCCGTGACCTTTGGCGACCGGGGCGGATTGTACAAGCTGCGGGTCGGGCGCTCCAAAGCCGCTCACCTCTCGGGTTGTCGTCCTTCCAATCGTCCCACTCCCGCTGACGGTAGGTCTCCTGATCCACTGCCGCCGAATCACTGTCGTCAACGACCTTGGGCTCGGGTCGCTCCCTGTTGTACTGTCAGATTCAGACGCCCAAGCTGAAGGCGGCACACGCACGTTTGGCCACCGCCGCTTATGATGTTGCCGCGTTGCATTTCGCGATCCAGGTACTCGTCGATGCTCATGGTCGGGAGACGGTAGCCCGGACCAAAGACCTTTTTCTGCAGGGCCTGCCTGTCGTTGACGAGTGTAAAGGTCTGCAACGGCTGCCCATTGAACAAAGTCAGCATCTGGTCGCCTTTGCGCCATTACCCCGCTTGCCTTTCCCGTTGATGACAGGAGAGGTCCCGATGGGTCGGGCTGCTCTCGAGGGCGCTCACGGTCTTGCGAGGGCCTTTCCTGCCCGTTCCCCATGGACGTCTTGGCCTTTTCCCGTTCCCTCAGCAGTTTCAGCTCCTGCTCGACCATGTCTAAGCTCTCCAGCGCGACCTCGACGAACATTGCGACGGAAGTCAGCGCCAGTTGCCGTTCGACCTCGTCGTCAGCCTCGATGCCCCGTGCCTTGCGCTCTCGCAGCGTCTAGGCCGGTGTCAGGGGGAGCCGGACCAGCACGCAAGAAAGAAGCCCACGGCCATGTCCTCCTCCAGCTTTTGTTTCCGACGGTGCCGGGAGATCACGTCCTCGCGCCTCTTCGCAGTTCCTGGCAACGACGCCGTTCTCTCCAGGATCCTCTGGAGGTCCGTTTTCCTCTAGTCCGCACCGTCAGGTCTCCTTCACGGTGTGCATCAATGAAAGCGATCACCTCGGAATCAAGGATGCCGTAGCTATCGAGTCTGGTGAGGAAGGACAACCAGTAGGACTAGAGGAAGGTGAGAACAGCGCGGGACCTGCCCCATGCCCCGACCCGGACCTTTGATTGCTCCAACAGAGGTAAGCGGTCAGCCTGCAGCTGTTTTGGGACTAGATCGGCGAGATACGCGTCCACCAGCAGCAGCCTGCGTCGACCGGTGAGGACGCGTGGCCAAAGACGCGAAAGAGCCCGGTCCCACGGCAGATCGCCCGTCCCGAGGTCCTCCACCGATTCGTTGCTGCTGAACAAAGAGAGGCTCCGGACCATTTGCATGCAGTCCGTAAAGAGCTGCACGGCCTCTGCGACGAGTTCCTGGCCGACCGTCAGGGTCGCGAGTCCGCGCTCCAGGCACCACCCCAACCTGGTAGCGGGCATCGCTGGAAGACAGGGACGTCGTCTCTATCCTCGAGTACGCGTCGACCCCGTCGCGGAACTTGTCCTGAAGTGACATCTATGTACGGCACGCGGTAATCCCTCCTCACAAGTCAACACAACACCATGGCCCCGAAGCGACGCCGGAGCGAGGCAGAGGCGGCCGATGCGCCGGAGCCCGCTGCTGCAGACGATGGAGAGAAAGCGTCAGCGCCAGGTCCAGCCCCCTCCAAAAAGGGCAAATACAGGAGGGAGAAACGTGGGCGTGCCGGAGCACCGGCCTCGTCCCTCCTGACACGTTGTGGCCGCCAGCATGGGACACGGACGACATTGACCACTGGAAGATCGACGACTTCAAGCCGGAGGACAACCACGGCGGCCCGTTCCTGGAGGAGAGCTCCTTCGCAACCCTGTTTCCCAAGTACCGGGAGAACTACCTGCGGCAAATATGGCCGCGGGTGACCGAAGTCCTGGGAAAGATCGTGAGTTTCCTTCTCACGAGGTGGTTGCGGCTCTGATGGACAGGCAACAGGGGATTGGGTGTGTTCTGGATCTCGTCGAGGGCAGTATGACGGTCAAGACGACTCGGAAGGCCTGGGACCCCTACGTTATCTTCAAGGCGCGCGATATGGTCAAGCTTCTCGCGCGGAGTGTGCCTTTCCACCAGGTGGGGCCTTCGCTTCTCCGTGTTACTGGTCGGTTGTGTGACGGACGCACGCAGGCCTTCCGGATCCTCGAAGACGGCGTCGCCTGCGACATCATCAAGATCGGCAACATTGTACGGAACAAGGAGCGTTTCGTGAAGCGGCGGCAGCGCCTCATCGGACCCGATGGAAACACTCTGAAGGTACAAGGTTACCCGATTGTCTGCCGCTCCGCTGGGTCTAATTCACGCCATTCAAGGCCATCGAGCTCCTTACGAGCTGCTACATTCTCGTTCAGGGAAACACTGTGTCGGCTTTGGGTCCCTACAAGGGCTTAAAGGATGTGCGCCGGATCGTGACGGACTGCATGAACAACGTCCACCCAATCTACCACATCAAGGTGCGGTTCTGACAATGCGTCGACCCGTCTTGCTAAGACGCCGGGATTCAGGAACTCATGATCAAGCGGGAGCTGGCGAAGGACGAGAAGCTCAAGACCGAGTCATGGGATCGCTTCCTTCCGCACTTCAAGAAACAGAATGCCAAGAAGAAGAAGCCTCCGAAGACGACCAAGAAGGAGAAGCCGCTTTTCCCGCCGCCGCAGACGCCGCGGAAGGTCGATCTGGAGCTCGAAAGCGGGCAGTACTTTTTGGATCCTGCGGAGAAGCTGGCGAGGAAAGCTCAGGAGAAGAAGGTTCGCCTTCTGCTGATTCCACCTCGCCTAATGCTGATCACATGGCCGGTTCCAGAAAGCGCAGGCCGAGAAGGCGGCAGAAAAGGCGCAGCAGCGGGAGAGCAGCTTCAAACCGCCCGCGGAGGACCGAAAGGCGCGCACTACCAAGAAGGAGACCGCATCGGAGCCCACGATCGAAAGTCTTCGGGCCAAGTTCGCGGCAGAGGCAAAAGCGAGGAGCTCGCGCGCTTAGGAGAAGGGCGTGTGCAGGAATTGGGGCTGTTATTCGTTTCTCCTTTCTACTTCTTCGAGAAGAAGCTCTCGAGCTTGTTCATCCCTTTGGTGCTCGCTTTCGCCAGGGCTTTGACCCCGGCTGTCGTTCCCGACCTTGCTTTCGCCTGTGCCTGTTTCTGCGGTGATGCGGAGCATCCATGAGAAGACCGGACGAGTGCGTCGATCCCGCAACTACCTTGGCTTCACGCGAGTTTTCCGGGTCCAAGGGTTCCGCGGTCCTCTTCACAACGCGGATGTCGGCAGGTTCGACATAAGCGTAGACCTCCTCCGGTTCCCGGGACCTGCGGAGGGGCCAGTGAGGCCTTGTCGGACGAAATGCCACCGAGAGGTCTCACTTGTAACGATCAGTCAGCTCCTTCTCCAGACCCTCGTCGATGTACGCAGAAAGTATCGCGATTGCATCCCGGGCTCGTGATGCTACTGCCGCGGAAACGTTGGCCAGGGTGCCGGTGAACTCCGGCAAGCAGCATACCTGGAGCAACCGTCGATTCCGGCCCACGCCTTGCGGACCCGCCGACCCCAGACGAGTCCAGCTCCCGCAGTATTGCCTCGACCTTTGCCCGATCAGCCTCAAAGGAAGGCCGCCAACTACGGTCAGAGTCCCACCTTGGCCTCCAACCATGCGACCGTTCTCTTCCTGTTTAGCCGAAAGACGGTCCCGTACCCGGGAACGTCGCGGTGATCGCACACGGCCTTGAGCCTGGTGTCCAAGTCGTGCACGAATCCCAGACACTCCAATCCTTCCTGCTGGCCGTCGTCGGGATGCAGGATGTCGTCCAGCGAAACGAAGCGATCCGAGCTCTGCGGGGGTCAACGGTACACGATTTCAGGTGAACTGGCGCGTGAGAGGTCCGACAGCTTCACGATTGGCGCCGCCATACCTCGCTCCGAGACAGCAAAAGACCGACGATTACGAAAAGGGGGTCCAAATCCGAGAGCACAAGCGCGGAACCGTCTGCATCGGTCCAAGCAGCGGTCAGGCCTTCCAGTCCGGCGGCAAAAGACATCGAACGCGTCTCGCCTGATTGCACCGAGTCCCCGACAAACCACGAGCCCAGCTCGTCCTGCATGCGCTGGAGCTCGTAGAGGGAGCCGGAAGACGCGCTCGACGCGACGGTCATGTGCCCACGCGTCCGCGGGTCGGGCACGCGATAGAGACGGAGGTCCTCGGCGCCATCGGCCGGAGTGGGAAGGATCCACACGGTCATCTGCGGTCGTCCGGAATTCGGGGGAAGGAGAGATTCGAAGCCGCGGCCCGCGAGTCGGGCTGATGCGGCCGACGCCGAGTCGACCCGGCGGGCTCCACCCCAAAGCGAGGCATTTGCGGGAATGGCGACGCAGGGTCAGCGAATCGCATGCCGGCCGGGCCGCCGCAGCTCCTAACATGCATTGCCGCAGCCCGGACGTTCACGTGGGCGGACATCGCGCGGGTCAACGCCACTGGGGCGGAGGGCCCCGCCGCCCAGGCATCGGGTGCGTCCTGCGGCCAGCAGGCCCGCGCCGTCCTAACCCGGCGCAGCAGACAAGCAGGTGCTCTTTGTTATCCACGACAAGGTGTACGACATCGGGCAGTTCGCAGCGCAGCACCCGGGCGGCGAGGTCATCCTCACTTATGCTGGCAAGGACGCCACGGGTGGGCCCACCGGCTTGGGAATGGCGTCGGCAATGCTGACAGGCAACATGTGTTGCAGATGTGTTCGAGGCGCTCCACAACTCCAGCACGGAGGAGGTCATGGCCGACCTCTACGTTGGCGATCTCGTGGAGGAGGAACCGAAATCGGAGGAGGAACGGAAGGCCCTCAGTGGGTGGATTCAATGCCGGTGGACTTTAAGCTCGGGACTGAACGGATTCCGGGGATCAGGGTTCGTCAAGGAGCTCCGGGACCTGAAGCGCAAGTACCAGTCGCTCGGATACTTTGAATCGAACAAGCTCTACTACGTCTTCAAGATCCTGTCGACCACCGCGCTGGGCTTGGCATCTATTTGGATCGTGGCCAACTATGGTCGCAGCACCGCGGCCGTTTTCTTCGCCGGTCTCCTCCTCGCCCTCTTTTGGCAGCAATCGGGTGCGTGTTGGCCCGTTCTTGCTCCTGTGCTTGCTGACAGAGCTTTCCGTGCTACCGTAGGATGGCTCGCCCACGATGTCCTGCACCACCAAGTGTTTGAGAACCGGAACCTGAACAGGGCCATCGGCTACCTCGTCGGGAACGTGTACCAAGGCTTCTCCGTCTCTTGGTGGACGGACAAGCACACCACCCACCACGCTCTCCCCAACATTCACGACCACGACCCCGACATCGATACGATGCCGCTGCTGGCCTGGAGCGAGCACGCGCTGTCGCTCTTCAACGACCTGCCGGACAAGGACGCCTCAAAGTTCTTCCTGAGGTTCCAGGCCTTCTATTTCTTCCCTCTGCTGGCACTCGCTCGCCTCAGCTGGGCCATCCAGGTACCGAGCGCGCTGTTCCGCAGATTGTGTTCCCGGCCAACTCTTTCAACGCTCCGCAGAGCATCACGTTTGTCAGCCCGATGGAGAGCGGCTCTTTCTTCACCAGCGCGCCCCACAAGCGCGTCGTGCGCAGCCCCAAGATCGAGGCCCTGACGCTGGCGATCCACTGGGCGTGGTACATTGGCCTCATGGCATACTACCTCACCCTGCCGCGCGCCATCCTGTACTTTGTCACCTCGCAGGCTGGATGTGGCCTGTTCTTGGCGCTCGTCTTTGCCCTCAACCACAACGGCATGCCGATCTTCACCAAGTCCGAGTTCCAGGAGATGGACTTTTTCAAGCTCCAGATCGTGACTGGGCGGGACGTCAAGCCTTCGATCTTTGCCAACTGGTTCACCGGCGGCCTGAGTAAGTGCATCCGTGCTGCAGCTGTCTGTGGCGCCTCACGCACGCTCCCCAGACTACCAGATCGAGCACCACATCTTCCCCAGCATTCCTCGCCGTGGGTCATCCGCTGTCTCGTTCGTTCTCTGGGATCCTGAACCGCGACCCCGCCAGACAACTTCCACCTCATCCAGGCGGATGTGCAGCGGCTCTGCAAGGAGTACGGCATCCCGTATCACGCGACCGGCTTTGTCGCCGGGACGCAGGAGGTGCTGGAGCGGCTACAGGCCGTTGCCGGCACAATCAACAAGGTGTAACGTGTAGAAAGACTCTATATAGAGCTAGAAGCCAGATGAACCGGGTGACGATCACGATAGGAAGTGGCGAGGAAAGGGGTCATGCAGCAGATCGATCGCCGCGTCGGCGTCGAACGACCACCGGAGCACGAGACATGGCGGAGAAAGGCCCTTTGGCGTCCTCTTCCTCCGTCGGCGATGAACAAATCGCAGCCTACCGGCTGCCGAGCCTGCGCATCAGCCGCGTGGGACAGTTGGACGCGAGCCTGCTCGACGATGAGCTCCAGGCGCTGCTCTCGGACGAGCTCTTCCGGGTTCTGAAGCTGCTGAAGGTCCGTTGGACGCGTATCATCGCCTCAACTAGAAGCAGCGGCTGAGCTGGGGTCTCTGCAGCCTGGCTTGCGGGACGCGTTCGAGCCGGAGATCATGGCCATCCTCCAGTTCGCCATGTACAGGCTCTCCATCTTCCCGGCGCGAGCAACGTACGGATCTCAGCTTCAGAACTTGGTCTACCGGAACGAGTACAGGTCGAAGCACTGTTCGTGGACCGTCGGCGGTCGCGGAACGACGGATGCTTACCGCTCCGTCTCCCCGTTAGCTCTCTCCTATGACTACCCCCCGACCAAGCTCCAGTCTTGGCTCCATGTCATCCTGCACGTCGGCGGTCGCTGGGCGTGGCTTCGGTTCAACCGTGCAGCTACGGCGCTGGGGTGGGGAGACATGGAGCCGGGACAATGGCAGCACCGGGTCTGGCAGTCGATCGGGATCATTGAGCGTTGGTGGCGTGCAGCGCACCTGGCCAACTTTGTCGTCTTTCTCTACGACGGAAAGTGCGTGGCTCTTTCGCCCACCGCTTCGCGGACGCAGGCTGACGTTTGCAATCGTTCCCAGGTACCGGAACCTCGTCGACCGCCTCCTGGGCTTGCGGCTGGTGTACGCGCGGAGAGAGACAAGCCGGCAGATCAGCTTCGAGTTCATGAACCGGCAGCTCGTGTGGACGGCCTTCACGGTAAACTGCTCGTCCCTGCCGATCTTCCGTTCGCCAATGACACCGCTTTCAGGAATTCCTGCTGTTTGTCCTCCCGCTGGTCAACATGGCGAGCATTCGGGCGTCGATCGGGCGCCTCTTTTCGCGCGGTTCGACCCAGAAGGATCTGCCGCCGGAGATGTGCGCCATCTGCTACGAGAACCTGGGTTCGCCCGACCTCTCGCAGCTGTCGCCGGCGACTGTTGCCGTGCGGACCCCGTACGAGACCAACTGCGGGCACGTGTTTTGCTACTATTGCGTAAAGTCGAACCTTTTGGGCAACAACGGGAGCTTCCCGTGCCCAAGGTGCGGGAAGGCTGTCGTGGAGGCATCGAAAGCAGTGCCCCGCCCCCTGCTGCTGGAAGATCGCGTGGAAGACCGCGGGGAAGAAGGCGGGGAAGATCTCGCTGACGATGCGGACGATGTGGAAGGTGCCTCGGCAGAGAAACAGTAGCATCCCGATTGTGCCCAACGCGATACAGCGTTCTCATTTCGTCTTGTAGAGGCGCAGCTTCCCCGGAACGTAGAGGAAGTTGTCCGAGTAGCTCTTCTTCCTGAACCGGACTTCCTTGGGAAGGCTGGGAAAGGGTTGAGCACGGCAACGGGACGGTGCCATCTCGCCGCTCACTCGATCCAGTAGTCCCACCCCTGCCTCTCCGCAAACGCAATGGCATCCTCCTTTGATGCGAAGCTGACCTTCAACGCCTGCACCGGGTCCGCGGAACTGACCCAGCCCATGAGCTGCGGGCCGGCGTGAGTTCCCCCCCGCGTCCGCAGCACGACCACCACCGACCGGGTTCTCCCACTTGTCCTGCACGTCAAAGTCGATCACCCATTCGCCCTTCTTCGCCTGGCCCGACTGCATCGCGGTCCTGGGGGGCGTTGAGACGAGCACGCCACGCCGGCGGGGCCACGCACTTTGCCGGGGAGAAGATGCGCACGCCGCGACGCCTCAAACCGGGCGGTGCGCCCGAGACGGTGTATGCCTGGCGGGGCATTGGCGGGGCGTTGGCGGGGCGTTGCAGGGGCATTGGCGGGCACGCACCTGCAGCGCGGCGGGCTCCTCCGGCTTCGTCAGCGCATCGTCGGCGCGCACCCGCGGCGTCGCGGCCGCGAAGCCGCGCGCGGAAAGACGCGCAACAGCCGGCCGCGCGAGCAGCGCCGGCGCAAGACGCCGAAGCACGGACATCTCTGGACCCTCCCGGAGTGCTGTTGGTCGAGTAGGGGATTGGAAGCATCTTTCCCCAACTTGACCGGGCGGCGGGGCCAAATGCCGCCATCGGGCCCCGCAGCGCCCGGCCGAGCGCTGCTGCGATGGCTGTCGCACTCGGCGGCATCCGCCCGGGGGGTGCGGGGCACCCGGGCCCCGTGCAGCGCGAGGAACGCGGCGACGGCCGTCCCCGGTCCCGTCTCGGGCACCGACGTCGTCGCGGCGCTGGAGGAGCGCGGCCTGGTGCACGCATGCACGTCTCACGGACTGCGAGCCGCCGCGAAATCGCGCCGGCTGACCGTCTACGCGGGATTCGACCCCACGGCGCGATCGCTCCATGTCGGCAACCTCCTGACCATAATCGGGCTGCTGCACTTCCAACTCGCGGGCCACAACGTCATTGCTCTGGTGGGATCATGATGCGACGGCGGGTTTGCTCACGTGCTGATATCGGGCCGGTTCTGTCCCTGGCAACCCTCTGCAGCTCGGAGGTGCGACGGCAACGATCGGGGATCCGACGGGTCGTACGACGGAGCGGCCGGTCCTAACGCAGTCGGAGCTGGCGCTCAACACGGCTTCGATCGATTGGCAGCTCCACAATGTGTTCCAGTCAGCGTGGAGCCATGCTCGGCGGCGATCGAGCGCTCCTCCACCGGATCCCGGGTCGGACCCGTCCGGCGGGGAGCCGTCGCAGCAGTTTACGGTGGTGAACAACCTGGACTGGTACGGGGGTATGAGCCTGTTGAGCTTCCTCAAGGATGTCGGCCGCCACGCGAGGGTGCCGCAAATGCTGACGAGAGACAGGTGCGCGTGACGGGTGTGCTTGCCGAGCCGAGCCGCAATCCGACCCTCTCCTTGCCCCTATCATCCGCGCGAAGCGTCAAGTCACGTTTGCAGCCCGATGCCCCCGATGAGGCTGCAGGAGCCCAGGCACACTACGAGGGCCTTTCCTTCACGGAGTTCTCGTACCAGCTCTTGCAGGCCTTCGACTTTTACTACCTCTCCATGTCACACGGCTGCAACGTCCAGCTGGGCGGGTCGGATCAATGGGGCAACATCACGGCGGGCACGGACCTGATCCGGCGAAAGTCCCAGGATGCGGCCGAGGCCTTCGGTCTGACACTGCCCCTCGTTGTGACCGACAAGGGCGAAAAGTTTGGCAAGAGCGCAGGCAACGCGATCTGGCTGGACGAGGAGATGTGCCCCGTGTTCGACTTTTACCAGGTGCGGTTTCACACGTCCGCGTCAAGACGAGGCGAGTGACGCATCGTCACCAGTTCTTTCGCCGAACCCCCGACTCCATGTGCCCGACCTACCTCCGCTACTTCACCTTCCTCTCCCCGGCCGAGATCGACCAGGTCGCCCGCGACCATGCCGACAACCCGTCCAGGCACGTCATGCAGCGCACGCTCGCCGGGGAGGTGACCCGGCTCGTGCACGGCGAGGCCAAGGCGGTCCGGGCCGAGACACAGGCGTCGGTGCTCTACGACGAGGACGTGGGCGGATCCGTCCCGCTCGACCGCATCCTTGCCGCCTTCCGCGGGGACCAGAGGCTTGTCACGGTCAAGCGCGATGCCTGCGTCGGATCCGAAGTCTGGAAGCTCGCTGTGGATGTGCAGCTCTTTCCTTCAAAGAGTGCGTGGATGTCCCTTTGCCCGAGATGATCGTACGACTGACACGCGCTTTCAAGGCCAGGCGCTAAAGCACATCAAGAGCGGGGGCCTGTACCTCAACAAGGTGGCGGTGGAGAGCGACCAGCGAACGATTGCTGCTTCAGACCTGATACACGGTGCGATATTCACCCTGCGCGCTGGGAAATCGAACTACAAGATCGTACACGTAGACTAGAGAAAGAATGAACGGAAAAGACAAAACCCCTCACATGGAAGACAGCTTCTCCACGAACGGGAGCAGCACGTCGACGTCCTTTTGCGCCGCCTCCGGAACCACCGAAAGAACCCTCAAAAGATGCTTGGCCACCACATCCACGTCCCCGAAAACCGACCCACTGCGCCCACACGAGGCCAAGGAAGCGCACAGGGCAGCTTCGAGCACCGTCTCTAGCCGACGTGCCAGCTCGGTTGCCGGCACAGCGTGCGAACGCGCCTGGCGGCCGGCGTTGAGCTTGGACAGCGCATCAACGGCCTTGACTGCGGCCCGGTCCCCGATTTCGGCGAACCCGTGTCGGTAAGCCACGATCGCAACGCAAGCTGGGACGGCAAGAGGGCCGAGTGGAGGTGCCGATGCCTCGCCGCCGAGCCGCTCGACGGCACCCGCCAGGATGCGTTCCGAGGCGTCCGACCAGGCCAAAGCGAGCAGACCGACCACGTCGAGGTACCACTTGGCATCCGCGTCCCCTGCAAGCTGCGCGTCGGCAGCGAGGTTGCGGCACATGACGTCCACGTGCGCGAAAGCTGAGCTGCCCGCGGACCTGGCGACCAGTCCAACAATCCTGACCAGCGCACGGTAGCCCATCCAGAGGCGGAACGAGTTCCCCATTTTGGCGACGGTCGTCGAAACGGCAGTGCCGTCTGCAGGAGCCGCCGACGCCAGGACGGCGTCGAACCACGCCTCGGAGCGCCAAAACTCGAGCACTTCGTCCGCGTCGCGGGTCATCCAGCCGAGATCCTCGCCACCGGCGGGCAGCTTCTTGGCGAGATCGAGCGCCCGCAAAAAGACGGAAGACGCGGCCTTGCGATCGCCGGCGACCGCCAGGTGCACAGCAGCCACGACCATGGCACGGGCAGCGGCATGCGAGCCGGCAGACGCACAGCTCGCGACCCGCAGGGCGCGAAGGTGGGCAATCTTGGCCGTGATGAGGGAGCCGTCCGGAAAGGGCATGTCCGGCCCGGCCGCGCCGTCCGGAACGGTCCCAGCCCTGCGTTCCGAGCCCTGCGGATCCCCGCGGACCGCATGCACGGCCGTGGAGACGGCCAAAGCCAGCGAATCGTTGATGACCTGCCCCGACTGGCCGACCACGTCCGCCGCGGTTTTCGAGGTCGCGCGAGCCGACTTGCGGGGAAACACAAACACTGAAAGGGCGATGTGCAAGAGGCAATAGAAGCCGACGAGAACCTTGAGCAGCGAGCTTCGCGGCCAGAGTCAGAACAACCGGCAATGGCAACATCGAGAACCACCAACCTGATCCAGGCAAAGGGACCATCATCAGGGAACGAAAGCGGCTGGGCCGCCGAAAACGCCGCGGTCGCGTTGGACCCGAGCACCATGCCGACATCGACGTGCCCTCCGCCCGGCGACGAGGCCGCACCGGCAAACGAAGACCAGTCCGAAACCCCTCCGCTGCCGCCAAAGAGCAGCATCCCGGCCAGGATGAGCACCGAAAACGGCGCCGCCGATGCAGTCCCGGGAAGCATCGTCCCGTCAGCCGTCTGCACCGGCGCCGCGTGCCATCCCGAGAGCGGCAGAGGGTTGACGCCGGTCAGCAGAGCCCGGAGGCCGTCCAGTTCCAGGCGCAGCTGCGCGTTCTCCGCCGTCAGGTGGCGGATGTGGTCGGTGGCACCCTTGAGGATGGCGGCCTTGTGGAGCTTCTTGCCCGCCGGAGCCTTGCCGTTGTCGGTGCCGGGCCCTTCGTCGTCGTCCGCACCCTCCATCTCTGCCGCCGCAGCCGCCAGGGCGGGCACGACGTCCCTGAGCTCGCGCATCCGCTCGTTGATGTTTTCGCGGTACCGCTTCTCGATCTCGTTGTGCGACGACCGGGGCTTCTTGGCCGCGCGGCCGACGTCCGTGGGAACCGCAGAGTCCGGCGGTGCAGCGGCCTTGGGGAAAACGACGTGCGGGTGGAACGACATTGGTGGCGGCGGCGGGGTGGCCGAGGGCGTCATGATGAGCTGAGGAAAGACTGGAGGGACGGGGGGGGGGCCTCAGAGCATGGCAGGTGCGAAAGTCGGGTTGGAACGCACCGAACGCGGGCTGGCCGAGCGCGCCCGGGTTGACCATCAGGCCGGTGCCGTCGCCCAGCATGGGCATCCGCAGATCGAAGGGCCCAGAGACGGTCACGGGGGGTGCCGGGACCGGGGCGACGACCTCGGGGACCGACTTCCGCGGCCGGCCGCGCTTGCGCTTGCCCAGGGGCGGGCCCGCATCGCCGGGAGCGGGATCCGCGGCGGCAGGGGCGTCGGAGGGCGCGGGCGCCTGCTGGATGGGCAGCACTGCGTTCGGTTGCAGCAGCGCGTTCGGCGGCAGGAAGCCCACGCCGCCGGCCAGCATGTCCAGCGGCGGGAACACGAAGACTGGGTGCGGCGGGGCGTGCGGCGGGGGGTGAGGGAGGTCGGGCGTGTCGGCGGGGTCGGTGCGCGGCGAGAGGTCGGCGGGCGGCGAGCCGCGCAGCGTGCCGTCGTCGTCAGCGCGCGGCGCGCCGAGGAACGGGTCGTCGCGCACCGACGCCGTCGCCGCCGAGTGCGCCGAGTGCGCCGAGGAAGCGGGCGACGCGGGCGGCGGCGGCGACGCCGACTCGCGCAGCGGCACAACGCGCGCGCGCACCCGCCGCGCCGGCGACGGCTTGTGGTGCGTCAGCTCGAGCAGCAGCGACTGCAGCAGCTCGCTCTCGGCGTCGGCTGCCATCGCGGAGGTGCAGCGCACGCGCGAAACAGCTTTCCGGGTCTGGCCGGCCGCCCGACCCCGCCACTCATCACACGCCCCAAAGGCTTTCATCACACCATGTGAAAGATTACAGCTCGCGCTAAACGGCACACCGCAGCAGGAGAGAGCTCCTCCGGTCCGCAGCTGCACCAACCTAGCCTCCCAGCATCCCCTCACCGCACGCCGCCGTAGTACGACGCCCCGCCGGCCTGCGCCTGCTGCGGCCGCATGGCCGACATCCCTGCCCCATAGGGTGTCATCCCAATGGGCATCATCGGCCCCCCGTACGTCGACGGCGCCGGCGCGTAGTACGATTGTCCGCCAGGGCGCACCGCTGGCCGCGCAGTGGCGTACCCGGTCGCGTGTCCCGGCACCTGCTGCGGCGGCGGGTGCGGGTTCCGCTTGAAGTGGAGGATCAGCTCGTCGACCGTCTTGTACCGCTCCTTGCGGAAGGAAAAGTACCCCGGGGCAAGGAAGATGCGCTGCAGACCGCAGAGATCAGTCGCGGGTCCAGCCCGCGCACAGCAACCACGCCCACCTCGTGCGAGGAGCCCGTCGCGCCCGGGAACTGGTACACGAGGTAGTAGCAGTTGGGCCCGTCCTGCCCCGCGGGGCACAGCGCGTACGCCGCCTGGCGCGGGTTGTTGAGCACCACCTGCCGCACCCACTGCTCCGTCTCGGGCAGCGTCTTGCCCTGCCGGTACTTGGGGTGGCGGTTCATCTCCTTGGCCTTCTCGCGGATCGGATCCACGTAGACCGTGAGGAGATGGTCCAGGTCCTCGAACGGCGAAGCCGACTTCATGTCCCGGATCTGCCACTTGGGGACGCCGCCCTGCACCACCTTGCTGATGGCTGGGGAAGCCGGGGCGAACAAAGTCAGCCGGAACCCACCACGGAGCAGGAATGCAACGCACGGATGTGCCAGAAGATGTTCTCGTCCGTCTTCATCACCACCACGAGGTCCCCGATCTTGGCCGACGGCCGCAAGAGCATCTCGCCGACCGCCTTGCCCGCGAGCTCCTTCTGGCTCAGGTCGGCCGTGAGGTCCTTGCGGTAGAGCGGGTGGTTGACGTTCTCCATCGCCTGGCTGGCCACGCGACGCCGCTGCTCGTCCTCGCGCTTCTTGGCCTCTTCTTTCTCCCTGTACGGGTTGAAGAACTCGTCCCGCCTGGCCGCCGCGTCCTGCTGCCACCTTGCCAGCGTGTCGACGTTGACCTCGAACTTCGGAGCCTCGGTCATCACGCTGACGTCGAAGCCCTCCTTCTTCCAGTCCAGCGCCAGGATGTCGCGCACGACGACGCGGGCCGTGTGACCCTCCTGGACGTCCTTGAGGTTCTCGTCGGCGGGATCAAAGACTTCGATGACGCCCTCGACGCCGCCGGGGAGCTCGACGTAGATGCGCTTCTCGAGCTTCTTGCGCACCGTGGCCAGGAGCGGGCAGTTGGGGAAGAACTTGGAGACCGGCTCCTTGGTCAGCATGAAGAACAGCTCTGAGATGTTGGGGTACAGCTGGGTGAGCGTCCGCGAGTCGCCGTAGGGGCTCTGGAGCTCGGCCTTGATGTCCACGAGCGTCTGCTTCTTGAGCTCGTTGTTGCGCTTCTCGAGCTCGTCCGCGTAGCCGTCGAGGTCGAGCTCGTTGAGCTTGCTCGTGATGTCCTTGGACGCCATCAGCTCCTCGACGTACTGCGACGGCTGTTCGTCGTCCTCGGCCAGATCGTCCGCATCCACCGCGTCGGCAGCCATCTGCCGCGCGAGCGCGTAGTCCTTGACGTGTATGCGCGTGTCGTCCAGGACGTCGATGTGCGCATTCCGCCGGCCAAAGTGGTACTTGCGGATCCGGATGAAGCTGTTGCAGTTGAAAAAGACGTTGGGTCCCACGACCTTCTCCGTGACCAGGTCCTGCCGGCTCTCGAGGCCCGGCAGCTGCTTCTCCTCCACGATCCTCGCCAGCTTGGCCAGGATGGCGCCGGCTTTGCGCGGCCCGAGGCCGCTGACGTACTGCAGCGTGTGAGCCCTGTGCCGGTGCTTGATGGCTGCGTTGATGTCCACGCCGACCCTTCCCACCGCGTTGATGATGGCGCGCTCCAAGTTGCGCACGAGCAGGTCCGCGGGAGCCGAGGACTGGCGCTCGTACAGCTTCACCTTGGTGATGTCCTGGTTCTGGTTGAAGAGCGAGGCGTAGGCCATGACGGGGTCCTGCGCCTTGCGCGCCAGGCCGATGCAGTACCGGAGAGTCTCGTTGTACTCCCGGAACTCCGCCTTGGCCTCGGCCGAATTCTTCCAGATTTGCGCCGTATCGTCCGTGACCCAGTGGATCTCCAGGTGCTGCAAGAAGGTGTGGCTCTTGCGGACCTTATCCACCTGGTCCTGCACGTCCTGGAAGAGCCGCATGGCACCGACCGTCGACGCAGCCATGACCACCACATCCGGCCGCGAGCTGACCAAGAACTCGGCCAGGCGCTCCAGGTCCGCCTGCTTTGGCGCCTTGGCCGGCTCCGGCGGGAACCCGGGACGGTCCAGAAAGGCGGCGCTCTGAGCCACGCTCTGGTCGCGCCCTCGGTCCTGCATACGAGCCAGCTGGATAAAGTTCGCGACCAAGCCGTCCTCGTCCAGCGTGACGGCAAAGGTCGTGGCGTTCCGCCCGCCATCTCCCCAGCTCACGGCGGCAACGCGACAGTCGCGGCGCGACCGGTCCTCCTCCTCTTCATCGTCATCCGACTCGGTATCGGACGCCCTCCCGCGCGACGTGGTCTTCTCCTTCTTCTTGCGCATGAAGGGCGCGGCGGTGAGCTTCACGGCCAGCTGCGTCTGGCACTCCCTGCAGATGGTCTCGGTCGCTTCCGTGAGCAGCTTGTTCTTTAGCCACTTTGAAGCGTCCGCGGAGACGGCATGGAGCGCGAGCTGCAGCACCTCCTTCCTCTGCCGATTCCAGATCTTGGCAACGTCCGAAGTGTTCTCCGACTCGATGAACCTCTCCAGCGTGTTGACCCACTGGGCCCTGTCGGAAATGTCCACCTCGATCGTGACCAACCCTTCCGCGGCGGCTCGAGATATGAGCGCAAACTGGCCCTTTAGAGCTTCGTTGCGGTCGCCCTTGGTGTTGTAGCCGACGTTGCCCGACCGGAAAGCGGCGACGGGCTTCTCGTTGATGTACTTGAAGCTTGCGTATTCATGGTCGTCCCCGATGATGTCCCGGCCCTTGGCGGTCGCCGCAACGTTGATGACGGCCGACTCTTCGAACTTGCGCCGCACGATGGCGCGGAATCGGGGATGCGCCGCGATCTCCTCCGCCAGATGCTTGTTTGCAACGGCGAGAAGCAGCTCCGGTCGCTTGTACTTGGCGTTCGTGTGCCGCGCCATGGCCTCCAGTGGCTCGACGGCGTCGTCTTCCGGGAAGCAATACTTCCGATCCATGTCGCAGCTGCGCACGAAACTGTCCACGTCGATGTGGTAGTGCTGGAAGTTTCCCGGGGCAACGTGAGACCATGCCGGCGAGCAAAAGCCGTCCGCTCCCTACCTGTGTCACTTCGCCGATGCCCTGGTTCTGCGCCAGCTCGTACGACGTGGGGTGGGTCTTCGCAGCAGGCCGCCCTTCGAGCTCGTCAAGCTTGCGGAGTTCCCTGCCATAGTGGAGGAAGATGTACTTGCGCACATCCTGCACGCCCTCCACCGTGTCGATGAACTCGGAAAACGAGTCGATTACGTGGTCCACCGCCGCCCGCCCTGCGGCTGCTTCGCGCACGCGGTTCACGAGCGTTTCCAGCTCCTTCAGGCGCGCCGACCGCGCTTGGTACGCCAAGTCCATGTCAAAAACCCGCCACAGGGCTTCGGGGTCCTGGCCCAGGTACGACACCCAGTAGTCCTTGCGGTGTGCCGCCAGGAAAGGCACCTCCATGAAGTGGTTCTCCTCTCCGCGCATGAACCACAGCAGCCGGCGAATGACCTCCACCATCCTCGAGTCCGCCTCGATCGCGCCCATGCCCGGGTTCATCTCCTGCCTCCATTGGCGCGCGAGTGCGATGGCCTCGTCCTCCAGATCTTCCTCGGACTTGGCCGGCATGTACGCCTGGTTCTGGTCCATCTGAAGCAGCTGCGGGGACGGACGGACGCGTTCGGACGGGATGCCCATGGCGACGGCCAAACCACACGTTACCTGGAAGCGCTCGGGAATGTCCGTTTTCCGTATGAGCTCGTCCTTCTCCGTCAGCATCTTCTCCACGAGCACGGTCGGTTCGTAAATGTCCGTCAGCTTGAGGCTCTGCACCGCCGGGCGCAATTCCTCGTCCTCCTCGAGGTAGTCGTCGTCGCCTGCAGGCTTCCCAGCGGCGGCCTGATTGCAACGAGCGTGAGAGGAGGGAGAGCCAGTTGCCCGGCGCGACGCACCTTCTTCTTGAGCTTCTGGATGTGCTCAAAGTACGTGTCGTCGCCGAAAACCTCGACCAAGAAGCGGTAGGTCTCCTCGTCCACGCCCGACATGGCCGCATTGTCCCTCATCTTCTGCGACTCCTGCCTGCGCATCCGTCGCCGGCGCTCCATGAGCTCCTGCTCGTCGCCCGACTGCTGCTCGTCGTCGACGATGAAGTCGTCCATCTCATCGCGCTCCGACAGGCTCTCCCGCTCGTCGGCATCCCCGTCTCGGAAGATGGCCTCGTTCAGGTTGTCATCGTCGCGCCCGCGGTCCGGCGAGGGGCTGCGCGACGAGGCCCGGTGCCGCTTGATGCGGCGCTTCTGGCCCGTGTTGGCCGCGATGAGCTCCAGATCCTCCTCATCGACGTCGTCCTCGTCGTCCTCGTTCTCGTCCGAGTCGCGATCCCGGCCCCGTTTCCTCGAGCCGCCGTCCCTCCGGCCGCGCCCGCCGTCCGACGCGTCGCTCTCCTCCACCTCATCGTCGCCGACCACGAACCGCTTGTCCTCCTCCGTCACGTGCTCATCCAAGTCCTCGTCCTCCTCGTCCCTGCAGCGAAGCGACCACGGGGAGCGTTAGACGCGGAGCTGGGCCCGGTGGACGTTTGGGAACCCACTCCTCGTCCGAGTAGAGCTGCATTGGCAGGAGGGACCCGGCAATTCAGCAACGGACCGCCGCAGACGCCGAGCAACCCACCCCGGGCTTCTTCCTGGACGGGCGCGAGACCTCCTCGCCCTCGTCGTCCGAGTCGACCCTGCGCTTCTGCGGCCTGTCGTCCTCCCCGCTATCCCGCTCCGGCGACCGCTCCCGCTCGCGCTCTCCGCGGTCGGAGCCCTCGGGGCTCGACATCGCAGCGCAGCGGCCGGCAGCGGGTGGAGTTTGGGAGGAGGTGGGTGCCCGCGGATTTTCGTAGTCACCGCAGCCTAGCGCCTTTCCACCCGCCCTCCACCAGCGTGCAGGCACCGCAATAGTCACCGCCCGCCCTTCGCGATGTTCGCCGCCACGTTGCTCCGCCGCTCCGCCGCGGTGGTCCCCCGCCGTGCCTTCTCGCTCTCGGCGCGCGCCCGTGGGTGCGGGATGCCGCGCGAGGCGCCGCGCTTCTGACCGGCGCCATCCACCGCATCCACACGGCCGCCGCACGTCCCTAACCTCGCTTGGCGCAATCCTCTTTGCTTCGACGTTCCATGCTTGTGCCGGGGACTTTGGGGGCCCCTGCTCCGCCCTGCGGCACGGTGCGCCACCCGGCACCCGCATTAGTCGCTGGAGCACCGTCGTCGAAGAACCTCGCCCTGCCCCTCGGCGACGGTCACGTGGAAGGTGTGATTGCCCGGTCGGCTGCTGGGATCCGGGTGATTAACCGGTGGTGTTGCCGGAACTCGCGGTGCTTCTTCTCGGACCGTCCCGCTGGGCAGACGTCCACGGCCTGAGGTGACGTCTGCCGGCCTGCACAGGCCTGGGATGCGGTTGCTCATGTTCGTTCCCATTCAGCGAGCCGGTGTACGACAGCGTTCCCGGCTTCGGCGAGCCCGGCAAGATCCCGACCAACTACGAGATTGCCGTCGGCATGGAACGGTTCGAGATGCTGCAGAAGCTCGACGGCAAGGTCACCTTCGACCACCTGGTGCCCATCGTCGCGGAGCGCAAGCCCACGCGCAAGGACCCCTTGGTCGTCAGGGGTGTGGACCACGAGGCGTACATCGGCTGCTCCGGTGCGTGCCCTGTCTGGACGCCGTCTCCCCTTGACCAACGAAGCCCTTGATGCAGGATTCCCGGCCGAAAGCCACGAGCCCGTCTGGCTGACGCTCAAGGACAACGGCTACGTGTACCGCTGCCCGGCCTGCGGCTCTGCTGTGAGTCCCGCGGGAGCCGCTCGCACGATCCTGCTAACCTATGGATCGGCAGTACAAGTACGAGGACATTACCCACCACCACTGAGCAGCCGCCGGGATTGGGGCGCGCTTTGGGGACGGCTCTATTTGCCGCTGCTGATGCCATCAGGATGTACTGCTAGGGGGTCAAGAGACTTTATCACACGATTTCGCTGGCTGCATGTAGATGGTATCGGTCGCGTCCGCCTAGAAGGGCGGTTCTGCTGATTGGGCTGTCCGCCGTGCGAAACGGAGGACACGCAACCTTCGCAGACTGCCCAATGTGACCTCTGGACGGCGCCTCCCGCACAATGGACTATGTTGCCCGCGCCTTTGGGCGGCTTATGCCGTCCATCGTACAGCGGCGGCTGGTCAAGTTTGTCCTCAAGGTGTGGCGATGCCGGGACGGAACGTGGACCGCGGTCCAACGCGCACCGCTGCAGCAAACCTTCGGCTCCCTCTTCGGCTCCGATGTCGATCTGGAGAACGTTGATGTCGAGCTCGCCGACGGACACGTGGTTCTGCGGGACCTGGAGCTGAACGTCGAGGTGAAGCCATGTGACCGCTGTCACCCGGAGCTCTGAACCCCGGAACTCGGACCGCAGAACCTGAATGCCTCCCTCGAACATGCTCCGATTGCCGTCGTATCCGCAAAGCTGGACCACGTGCGCGTTCAGATCCCCTGGGGTGATCTGGCGGAGGGGAGGGTGCTGGTTGAGGTGCAGGGACTCGAGGTTGTCGCGGAACCAAAGCTGCCCCAGGACGAGGCCGGTGGGGGGGCTGCGATTGGAGCGCTACGAATTCCTGCTTACGTGCCGTCGTTCGCAGACATGTTCAAGTCGGCCTACAGCACGCACATGTCGGCCAGCATGCACCTGGCGGAAGAGTTCTTGGACGCGGAGGGGATGCCGGAGGACTTCGATCGAGCGTCTCCGCCCGGTGGAACGAGTGCGGATGCGGAAGCCGGGGGTTCCAGCTTGGGATCGGACTTTGGAGGCCTCGAGTCGCTTGCTGACTTTATCGACGGTGTTTTCGGGCGAAGCGAGGTGTCCATACGGAACACATCGGCCGTCTTGCGGATGCAGGACGGATCGGGCACGGGCTTTCGAATTGGTGTGGGCGAGGTCACCGTGTCGGGCGAGGTCCTTCAGGATCCAAGCTATCGGCGACCAGGTGGGGCTGCGAAGGCAGCACGACGGTCGGCGTTTGTGGCCGGCATCCAGCTCGCTGTCTTCGGTCCATCCGCCTCTGCCTCTGGGCAGACTCCGCACGGCGACTTTGTCGTGCTGGCGTCCCCGGAACGCAGCAGGATCGAGGTCGACGCGGACTACGAAAGGGAGCTCTGCAAAGGCGGAGATTCCAACGTCGCGGATTTTCGGTACAGGTGGAAGCTTGCAGCCCGTTTGCCGCTGTTCTTTGCCCGATTGCAGCCCTCGGTCTTGCGCACGGTGCTCCATGCGATATCGAGTCATGCATCTCCGGGACCGTCTGCTTCTGATTCTGCCTCTGGAGCCTACGCGCAAAGCGTATCGCACCGCGAGCAGGAGAACTTCCCAGGTATTGAGATCGCAATGGGCGGTCTGGAAGCTTTCGTGGCGTTCGAGGATGGGCTGGATTGGCTGGTCGCGGGCGACTTTTTTGAAGTTTGCTCTTCCTTGCCTGCAAACCGCGCTTTCGGAGGCCGATCCGATCACCTCCACCTTCGGTTGCAAAAGGCTGGTTTGAGTTTGTCTCCGGACCGTCTACGGTTGGACCTCGGCGATCTCGAACTGCGAGACTGGAGAGGTCGGACATTCGTCAAGATTCTTGAGATGTCGTCCTCTCCTGGGGCCTTTGATGTGAACGCTGATGGCTCTCTGCCTGCGGCCGAACGAGAGTTCCTTTTTCCCAAAGCAACGGGACGGAGACTGACATCTCCTACACCCGCACGGCCCCCCGTCGTCGTTGTGGATCTCGATCGCAAACCAGCTGTGGCCGGCTCGCCTGGCACTGCGTCTCCCGCCAGTCAGGTGGCAGTTTCGCTGGCTGCGTTGAGGTTTCGGCTGGATCCCACAATGTGGCAGCGAATTCAGACTCTGTGGCAGGCATGCAGATTCACCGATGCCGCCCGGTCATCTCTGGACTCGGCTTCCGACTCTGACGAAGAGAGCAGCATATCACCTCCTTTTCAATCGCTTTATGCTCCGCGCTGGGAGTGTCAGATCGATTGCCCATCGTTTTCCATGTGGTTGTTTGGTGGAGCGATTGAAGGTCCCACTCGGGCAGGCCCCAAGGATGGCGCCGCCGTTTGGCTCACGACGACATCGCTTTCCTTGACGATGGGCCGCGGAGCCGGGCTAGGAACGTTTGGATGGGCTCCCCACCTGGCAGTCGCCACCGATGATCTCTCCGTGTCTGTTGTCTCTTATTTGGATGGCACGGCGGGAATCGGTGCGGTTCGTTCCCTGGTTTCTGTCGGTCGCAGCCCCGGGAGTGAATCAAGGGCGACGCTTGAGGTTCTCGGCGTCCCTGCAACGAGTGCTGAACCGGAATCTGCCGGCGGCTACTCCATACGTGGTTCAACAGCTGGAACGCAAATGCTGCGCTCGTGGTACGACTTGACCGGCAGGGATCGGAGTCCGAGCGCTGCAACAGAAAGTGGCTACGAGGACGCCCCGGTCAGCAGCCAAAGTCCGGGCGGACCAGAGACCATTGGCTCGCGGCTCCAGTTTCGGCTACGGTGCCCTGCGATTGTCGCTAGCGCTAGCGACGAGGCAGTGCGCGAGGTGCTAAGCTTTTCAGAGCACTGGCGGGGCATTTTGTTCTCTGAAAGTGCGACAGCGCCGCACAATGCAACGCAGTCGTCGGACCGTGGATCGAACGTGGTTTTGCTGGTGCACGTCGAGAACGGTGAGTGGGGCCAGTTTGATTCTTCCCGTAGCCTGATCTGGAGCGGTACCCCTAGCTACTCTGAGGTACACAAGCCCGAGGACTGCGCGGCTGTACGTTGCGCAACTCGAAGGATGTTCGGTCGAGTATGGAAACGGCTCTTTCAAGGTTGGCGTCGATGCGCTGGAAGTTTTGGAGCTGGACGGCACTGCGAAGGACTCCTTTGCTGCTTTCCTGTCTCTCGTGAGTGGCACAGTGGATGTGAAACCGTCGTCGAACGAGATCAAGGTCGTCATGCGACTCGGAAGTCTTTCGGCGGGAGTGGAATCGTGGAGCGCACTTGTCGAAGACCTAGGCGCATTGCATGACTGGAGCAGCGACGGACGGTCCCAGCTTTCAGGGGACATCAAGCCCGTCGCCTTCGACATGCAGGTGCTTCACATCGAGTTCCAACATCCTGCAAGCGCGTGTTCAATCATTGCCGTCGTCTGGGCGCGGGCCCTTTACGTCAGCGGATCCCGAACCGGATCGGGGGTGTTCAGCTCCGGAAGCCTAGCGGGTGCCACGCTCTTGATCAAGGAGGAACTGTCATCGAAGCGAGGCAGCCGCCGTGTACCTGGTCTTGCTCGACCTCCCCGAGACCCACTTACATCCGTCGGCTCGGAGCCGTGGAGAGAACGAGGGCTAACCGACGTGGCACACATTCTTGACGTTGCTTGCACTTTCGCAGCCGCCGAGGGAGATGTGAAGGTGAATCGTCTCGCGATACGCTCGTCCTTTCTAACGAAAGCACAGGCCGACGTTTCGCGAGGAAGCATGTCTTTGGAAACCTGCGCTGACTCGTACGCCAGCTTGCTGGCTTTGGTGGACTACGTAGCAGCACTCTTCGCGGAGAAGGCGTAGGTTTCCGCTTTGACCTGAGCCCCGAATGCCCGTCGATTATTCCTCAGTCCCAGTGCTTCGCGAGCGCCGGCCGAACGACTCCATCTGGCAAGGTGGAATCCGAGTAGCACGGGCAACGACGTTTTCGGTGAGCTCAGCAGTGCCCTGCTTGAGGCTTCTCACAGACGTACCCATCGGTTTGACAGGCGATGTCGACGATTCTGCCTTTGCTCCATCTTCCGCGACCACCGCAAACCCAGTGGATCCATTTCCGGACACTCTCAACATAATCGAGGACTTCTACGCCGCGAGCAATCATGGAGGGTCGCACCAGGAAGGAGGGGAATTCGCAGCCCGGATGCACGTCAACGAGGTTGACTTTGCCGGTGACGACTCGGATGCGCAGGGAGTGGGAGATTACCTGCCGCTGCCCATCGTTGATGCGTTCTTCTCTCCTGCATTCGCACGGCGTGTTCCGGATGCGGGCTCGGAGCAGTATCCCCGCCGTTGCATCAGAATCCGCGACATCGCCTTCTCGTGGCGCCTTTTCGGCGGCTACGATTGGCCTTTTGTGCGATCATTGGTAGCTAAATCGGGGCCAAATGCCGCTTTGTTTCCGGCGACTTCCCGATCGGCTTCTCCGCTCATTGAACTCAACGTTTCTGGCATTTGCCTGGACGTCGCAACGCTTGTGGGACCAAAAGTCTCCGCATCCACAGCGGCTTTCCGCGTTCGGGAATTGGTGGTCAACGACAATGTCGCGACGTCGACGTGGTCAACGATGGTCACGAGCGACGATCCAGACAGCCACGATCATCCGCGAGAAACCGACGAGGCCACTCTGAAGATTAGTGCTGTGCGTTTTCGGCGCGATGCGGAACCAGATGAGCTGCGGCTCAAGGTAAGCAACTCACCCGGCGCCGTTGTTCGCGCCCAGCTGAACCTCCGTTGATGCGGCAGGCACACCTTGCACCATTGCGACTCCACATCGACCAGGACACCCTGGACGTTGCGGTCAACTTCTTTTCCTTCGTCGGCCAGCATTCACACCAGGCTTCGGCAACCCCTGTAGCGGTCGACGAGCCCCCTTTCATCCAGTCGTGCGACGTCTATCCTCTGTTGGTCACCCTGGACTATAAGCCGAAGCGCTTGGATGTGGGCAGCCTGACGGACGGCAACGTAGCCGAAGTTGCCAATTTGTTCCATCTCACGGACGCGAAGATGGAGATGGGCTTTGTCCGCGTCGGAGGGGTGCGTATCGACAGCGAGCCGGAGCTGCCCATGCGAGCAACTCACGATGTGTCGTGCAGATCAGCGGATGGGCAAGACTCGTCGAGGAAGTGGCAAGGCGATGGTTGCCGCATGTCTTGTCCAGCGGCGTTCCCGGGGTGGTCAAGGGTGTCGCGCCGATACGGTCGGTAGTCAACATCGGAACGGGGGTTGCCGATCTCGTCCTTCTTCCGATCGAGCAGTTCAACCGGGACGGAAAGATCGTGCGCGGGATCCAAAAGGGCGCCATGTCTTTCGTCAAATTGGCTGGGGTCGAGGTCCTGAATGTGTCGAGCAACATTGCTCTCGGGACTCAAGGTGTGTGGAGCGCGGAGGGGAGACCACATGGCCTCATTCGCATTTCGGTAGCCCTCTTCCAACGCGCCGACGAGATGCTCGCGGGCGATCGGAGGCCCAGTGCCTCCGACTCTCGTTCGCGAGGCCGGGGGCTTGATTCGGCTCCGCGATCCATCGCAGCGGACCTGCGAGAAGTGGCGAGCACCATTGTCGCCATTCCGGTCGACGTGCGAGAAGCGGCGAACTCGCACGGGATCGTGGAGCAGGTCGTTCGCGTCGTGCCGTTGGCGTTGGTGCGGCCTGCGGGGGCCGTGGCGGGCGCCGTTTCCTCGCTTTTGCAGGGTCTGAAGGATACTGTGTCGCATTGAGAATTCATTCATCGTGCTGTTGCCGACGCCTCCACGGGGAATGCGCTTCTGGGTCCGGCGCATTTGCTGCTCCGCCCGCGGTCCCCAAAACAACAGCCCATCAGAGACCCCCGGCGATGCCCCTCGTGCCGCGTGAGGCAACTTTGGCATCTCATGCAATTAATGCAACTAATGGGTTGCCGGCGCAGAGCTCCTCTTGCCTCCGCTACCAAGCACCGCGAGGTTTGCTCCGTTCAGGGCCTCTGTCAAAGTGCTGGACACATCTCCTCCTCCCCAGAGGCCAGCCACTGCGGATATCGGGAGACGATCAGGGCAAGTCAATTGTCTATTGCAATGGAAGATCGGTCGTCGTTCGGGACCTGGCGGTCAGTGGGAGGCACCGGAAGTCCTCGCCAGGGGACTGAACCCTGCACCGCCTATGTTGCTTCCAGGATACGAGCAAGTCGTGGCGGTTTACGGGACATTCGCAGACAGTAACCGCTGCGCGTTTCGCCCCGAGCGGCGCCTATATCGCGTCTGGGGGTGGGCTTCCGATTGCCTGAGGGAGTCTCTTGCTGAGGCGGGGTCTACCGTTCCGAAGATGCTGCCGGGAACCTAAAAGTGTGGGACGTTCTGGGAACCGATCACGTTGTGAAGCTGGAGCAACGGGTGCTAAGCTCTAGGATCAACGACATCGGTGGGTATGCCGCAAGTTTCCTTCGGCCTCGGTGTTCACGATCGTGGTCAGCTTGGGACTTTGAGAGCAAACGAATCGTCGTAGCTGGCGACGGAAAGGAAAGGTGGCGGGTGTTCGCGGTGACGCCCTGGCTCTGCTGACTCGGAACAGGTTCGGGCACGCTCTCCTCGTGGACACCGGATCCTCCGTAGGAGAAATTTCGGGTCACAGCAAGGCAATTAATGCCTGTGCCTTGCGTCCGATGCGGCCCTTCCGTGCCGTCACCGCCTCGGATGACATGACCGTCAACGTGTACAACGGCGTTCCGTACCGGTTCGCAAAGAGCTTGAAGGATCACACGCGCTTCGTGTACGACGTTCGCTTCTCTCCGGATGGAAAGTTTTTCGTTACGACTGGCGCGGACGGAAAGGTCTGGGAGCTCAACTGCCCAGCGACTTCACGCGGTTGATTCTTCCCCTGGTCAGATCTTTCTGTACGACGGAGACAGCGCTGAAAAGGTCGCGGAGTTGACTGCGGCCGCGGAGTCGCATACTGGCTCCATCTTCTCGTTGTGCTGGTCTCCGGACAGCAAGCAACTTATATCGTCGTCGGCGGACTGCTCCGTCAAGCTCTGGGATGTTGAGAAGCCGGCCGTCGTTCAGACTTGGAAACTCGGCGAATCCGGGGATGCCGGCGATCAGCAAGTCGGCAACTGGTGGCGGGGCGACCATCTCCTTTCCGTGTCTCTGCGGGGAGATATTAACTTTTTGAGCACGGCGTCACTGAAACCGACCAAGATGGTCGTCGTGGGTTGTTTTGTTCGTTCGCTAGATTGGACTTGACACCGTGGATCTGCCGAAACAGGGTCACCAGCGACCCGTCACCGCGCTCGCGGTCTGCGCCCCTGACACCTTTGTTTCTGGCTCTAGTGATGGGCGTATTCTCAAGTGGTCTGCAGAGGGTACCGCTGAGAACGTGCAAGGTGTTGGTCACACGAATCAAGTTGTGGGGCTCGCAAAAGCGGCCACGCAGGTCGTGAGCGCGGGGATGGACGATTCGGCGCGCTTCATCGACGTCGAAAAGGGCGCTTTCACGTGGGTGGGACGCAGGGAAGGGAGGTCCGTGCTGGCTGACCTTTTGCCATCAGCCAAGCAAGCGTGCCCCTTAATGGCATCCCAAAGTCGCTTGCGGCGTCTGGGGACTTGAGCGTAGTTGTTTTGGCGAACAAGGCGGTCAGCATCGTCAACAGCGCCCAGCAAAGCTCTATGGCCTTGAAGTTCCCCGGCACAGCGGTTGCAGTCAAGCCTGATGGTAGCGAAGTCGCCATCGGTGGTGAGGTGGGGCTTCAGACCGTCGCGCGCGACCGCATTGTCTCACGTGGATTTGCAGAATAACAAGGTTCACATCTTCAAAGCTGGAGCTGGGAAGCCCTTGGAAGATACTGGGCGGGTGTTTGAAGGCAACCGCTCTACCATTACAGCTTTGGCATACTCGCCGGACGGGAAACTGCTGCTGGCGGGCGACGGCCAGCGGGTGCTCGTCGTGTACGACACGGAAACGGGAGCGGTAGGTTGGCACGAGGATCTTTGGTCCGCTTGCCTGAGTCGCGGCGCGCTTTGCAGGTCAAGATCGACACTTGGGTTTATCACAACTCGCGGATCAACTCCGTCGCATGGTCCCCGGACGGGAAGCGGGCCGTCTCTGGCTCGTTAGATACCAACATCATCCTCTGGAACGCGGACAACCCGTCGCAAAAGGTCCAGCTCAAGAATGCCCACGTAGACGCCGTGAACTGCGTGTCGTTTCTGAGCGACAGTTCCATCGTTTCGGCAGGTCAGGATGGTGCTATTCAGATCATTTCGATCACCCAATAGATACCAGTGAGATGATCACAGTTCATCGTGAGACACGTCCGCCTCCGTTGGTGCGCCGGCGCTGCCAGCGTCTTCCGAGCCTGCGGAAGCCTCCGCATCCGCCTTCGCAGCAGCCTTCTCCTTCTCCTCCTTCGGGTCCTTTATCGGTGCCGGCTTGATCTCGACCTCGGCCTCCAAGTCCTCGTCAACACCGAGCGCGGTCCTAACGACCTTTTCCATCCGCTCGGCAAACTTCTCCGTGTCTGACGCGGGCGTGAGGGGGGCGCTTGTGCGGGCCGACGGGTGCCCACTCACCAGGGATGCCGTAACCCGACCGCACGAGGGCCATCTCGTAAAGGGTGCGGACCATCTCCGTCGCCTTGTCGTCGTTGTCTCCGTCCTGCACTTTCTTGAGGAGGGACTTGATGATCGGATGCCCGTCGTTGATGTCCAGGATCTTCTTCTGCTGCCGCTGGAACTCCATCATGTAGTTCTGCTCCTGCTGCTTGAACACCTGGCCCTGCATCAGCCGCTCCGTGTTGCCTGTTGTCCCGTCAGCGCCCACTGGAATCGAGTCGGGCATCGGGAGGCACCCACCGGTCCAGCCCCACTGGTTCGCAACAATCGCCATCGGGCTCTTTGTGAGCAAGTCCGAGATCTGGACCTTCTCGACCACGTCGATCACTGCCGGGGGCGGTCAATGCAGCTCCACGGGTAGCTGCGGAAGACTCACGGGCAATCTTCAGCCAGTCCAGGAGCGGCTTGAACTCTTCCTCGCGCGCTTCCTTGGTCTTCTTGGCCTCCTCATCCTCGTCACCAAACTTCAACCCGGCCTTGGCCGCGTTCTGGAACGTGTAGGTTTCCCCCGATTTCGGCGAAAAGGTCGTGACCTGTTGCCACAGGTACTCGTCGATCGGGTCCGAGCAGTAGAGGACCTCGTATTCCCGAGCAAGGATCTTCTCCAGGAGAGGGCTCTTCTTGATCTCCTCCACGCTGGCGCCGGTCAGGTAGTAGATCTGGGTCTGGTTCTTCTTCATCCGCTCGATATAGTCCAGGATGGACGTGCTGTTGTCGTGCGAAGACTGGAATCGCAGCAGACGAAGAAGCTTCTTTTGGTTCAGCCGGTCCTCGATGGCGCCCAGCTGGAGGAGAAGTCAGCCTTTGCCGGGATCGCGGTCCGCAGCTTCACACCTTGAGAGTTACGCCAAAGCTCTCCAGGAACTTGGGGTACTTCTCTTCGTCCTTGCTGAGGGTCTTGAACAGTTCGATCGCCTTGCTGACAAGCTTCTTCTTGATCCAGTTCAGGATGCTGTGCTGCTGGATCGTCTCGCGAGAGACGTTGAGCGGGAAATCGTCGGAGTCGACGACGCCCTTGATGAACGCAAGCCACCGCGGAAGGAAATCGACCTGCCCATGGCCTCGCTCAGCAACTCGGAGTTGGCACCAGGTACGGGACCACCCACCAGCTCATCCGTGATGAACACCCTGCGGACGTACAGCTTGATGTTCCGGTTGAAGGACTCCTCGGCCTGCTGAAGGAACGACGGGGCGGGCTTCGCCGGAACAAAGATGATCGAGCGGAACTCGTGCTCCCCTTCAGCCTTGAAGTGAATGTACGACAGAGGGTCGTCGTTTTCCTTGGTGAAAGCCTTGTAGAACTCGTTGTACTCTTCTTCTGTGACGTCCTTGGGGTTGCGAATCCAAACTAGAAACCAATCCGGGGAGGTGAGAACCATCCTTGGTGGCATGCGGGTCCACCCACTCGGCTTGTTCGTGTTGACCTTCTCCCACTCCTCGACCTTCTTTTCGACGGACTTGGTCTTCGGCTTGTCATCATCCTTCTTGTCCTCCGTCGCGTCCTCCACGTCCTCCTCGGGCTTCTCCGCGTCCTTTGCGTCCGCCTTGTCCTCGTCCGGTTTCTCGGCCTTGTCCTCCTCGATCGGAACCTCCTCCGTCACGGTTTCTAGGAAAAAAAGATGGCGCGGCGACCGCACTGATCAGCCTGGAAGCTTCCCACGAACGGATAGGGGCCCACTTTGAACCCAGAGGTAGATCGGGAAGTTGATGAACTGCGAGTACTTCTGAACGAGTTCCTTCAGCCGCGTGTCCTCGAGGAACTCCAGAGTATTGGGCTTCAGGAAGAGTGTGATCTCCGTGCCGCGACCGAGCGTGTTTCCGCGCGGATCCTCGGCGATGGTGAACCTGTCAACGAGGGACGTCGGCCGTGATCCCGACGGGGAGAACGACGGTGGTGCTCACTCGTTCTGTGCGCTGGACTCCCAGATGAGCTGCTTGTCGGTGTTGTGCTTGGTGACGACGCGGACCTTGTCAGCCACGAGGTACGCCGAGTAGAAGCCGACGCCGAATTTGCCGATCAGGTTCATGTCCGCCGTGTTGTTCTCCAGCGCCTTCAAGAAGTCGCTCGTCCCACTCTTTGCCAAAGTTCCGAGGCTCTGCAGCGAGCGGAACGGGCGTCAAAAGGTGCCGCGGGCTGCCTGAAGCGCCGGCCCAACCTTGACGAGGTCCTCCTGGGTCATGCCCACTCCGGTGTCCGTAATGGTGATCGTGTTGTCATCCTTGTGTGCGCGCACTTCAATCTTGAGGTCCGGGTTCTCCTTCAGGGCGTCCGGGTCCGTCAGGCTCAGGAACCGGATCTTGTCCAGGGCGTCGGACGCGTTGGAAATCAGCTCGCGGAGAAAGATTTCCTTGGTCTTGTACAGAGAGCTGGCGGGATGAATTGGCAGCAGCGACATGCGGACGACGCCATGGCGGGTTGAATGGTGAGCACCGCGGCACCAGGACGGCGTCGGCACGAGGACCCACTTGATGATGATGTCCAGGACGCGGGAAATCTCGGCCTCGAACTTGAAGTGCTTCGACTTGGCCTGGACCGCTTCCAGCTGCGATGAGGAAGGCGATGAGTGCCGGGCGCGGCCGCGGCGCCGGAATGGGCCGCGCACCTGCTCCGCGGTGAGTTGGGGAGCGGCGGGAGCCGCGGGCGCCGGCTCGGACGACTCCGCAGCGGACGCGCCCCGCGCGACCAGGAGGAGGGCTGCAACGGCCACGAGGGCCAGCAGGAGGGCCCGCGACAGCGTCGGACGAGCCATCGGCGTGTTTGGGCAGGTGGAAGGGCAACGAAAATCGACGTGTCCGGTCCCCGGCCGCGGCCCTGCACCGCCCGATCCGCCCAGCCACACGATTCCTCGAGAAAACTCTCTCAGGATCGACGATGTCCTTTCCGATCGCGGTCGTGCAGCGTTCCGGGCCTCGCTTGGATGTGATGGTGATGGAACATGCCGACCGTTTCTTTGTCGTCGTCAACGAGGGGATCGGAGCCTTTGGCAGCATCGTGAGGGCTGCAGACGCGCGACGGTGGAGCCCGCTCACGACGCGTCCAGATCTCTGCCCGATGGGACAGGCCGTCGTCCGCGCGTTTCGATGCCGCGGAGGAGTTGGTGGCGGAGAGCAGGACCTGCGACGTCAGGGTCGTGCTGGGAACCCCGGACGACCCGCTGGCGCATGTCTATGCCAGCAGGATCCTCGATGAGATGGCCAAAGCGCGTCCGACGGACGATCGGACGCTCCTGCTCAGCCTTGCCTTGAGGAGAAGCCCCGCTGAACCCGGTTTGGACGCGCCTGACGCGTCGGCATTGGGCCAGGCGCGCGAAACCCTCGAAGAGGCGGTCAACCTCCTGCGGGAGTGCCGGCTCTTTTGAATTATTCGTGTCTCTCTATGGCAAGCTCGCAACATCGCGATCACGAGACGGCCTCGGGATTTGGCAGCGTCAGGAGCTCTTTCCCCGTCTTTCGATCGAAACGGATCACGGGCATGCTCTGGATTGCCGAGATGTCGACCTTGTGGCCCAGCAGCTCCCGGATGTTGTCGATCCCGTACTTGATCATGGTTGGTCGCTCAAGGGAGAGGCCCCACGCGATCACCGACACATCCTCCGGCAAACCCATGGGCCGGAGCATTTCCGGCCGGAACATCCCCGAGTTGCCGACCTCGACCCACTTCTTGAGCCCTGTAAAGAAGAGCTCCGGCATCAGCGAAGGGCGCATGGGGGACACATGCTCACTACGAACCTTGATGGTAGGAAAAGACCTCCATGCTGGGCTCCGTGTAGGGATTGTACGCCGGTTTGAACTTGATGGGTGACAGGCCCATCTTGCCAAAGAAGGTGTTGAGGAACCCGATGAGGTCGCCAAGTGTGATGCCCCGGTCCGCAATCAGCCCTTCGACCTGGTGGAACTCTGCCAAATGGGTTGCGTCCACGGTTTCGTTGCGGAACACGCGGTCGATCGAAAAGTATTTGACTGGCCGGAACTCCTTCTGTTGGCGGGAGTAAGCCTCGCGCCCGCCCCGGTGCGCGACACCACATCACCTCCTGCGCCAGTTGGTAGAGCATGTAGGAGCTCCGCGCGGTCGTGTGTGTCCGGAGGATCAACTTCTCCGCCTCGTCCTGCTGCCACTCGTAGCCGTATCCGATGCTGCCGTAGCCGCCCTTGGAGTGGACCTTTTTCACTCGCTCCATGTAGTCCTTGGGGAACTTGTCGTCCGTCGCGGGATCGGAAAGGAAGAAGGTGTCGTGCATGTCGCGGGAGGGATGTTGCTGGGGCTGGAAGAGGGCGTCAAAGTTCCAGAAGGAAGATTCGACAAAGTGGTTTGTCGGCATCTCGGTGAAGCTTTGGCGAGCGAGGCAACACATCCATGAGGGTGCGGCGGGCGGCGGCGGGGGACGCTCATACTCACCCAAGCTCGAAGAAAATCTGCCGGATCTCCTCCCGGACCTTCATCAGAGGGTGCAGCGCGCCACCGCTCGGGGGAACTCCCTCGGCGGCAAAGTTGTACTTTTTGAAGTCCTGGTTCTTCCACGACCCGCTTCCGGTGCGGGCGTCAGATCTGCAAGCAGATCCGAAGGACCGGGAACCCACGTCACCAGCATCTCGGGGGTGATGTCCGTCGCCTGCTTTGCCAGCGACGTGGAAAAGCTGGGTCCTTTCGTGACCTTGTACGTGATGGATTTCCTGCCATGTGAAGATGAGCAGCTGAGTCTGCAATCACCGCCGACTCCCGAGCGCGAACCCACATCCTCGAGACCAGCCTCCGGCTCAGCAGCTCCTTCAACGCATCGGGCTTGGGGTGTGTGTGCGTATCCCGCACAACGGCCAAGTCCAGGGCGGTCTGATCCGTGACAGCATCCACCTGTCCCGGAGCAGCTCAAGCGATCCGGCACCAAACCCCGCAAACGCGTGCCAACTCACGGCGCGGACCAAGGAGTTCCCGACTTTCTTGACCCATTTGTTTTTGAAGGCCTTGCCTTGGCCAACCTTGGCCGACTCCTCTCCGACGAGTTTCTGTCCAAAGCGTCACCAAGAGCTGTCTGATGGGAGAAGGACAAACCCACCGGCAGCTCGGAAATGGGAAGGCCGACGTCCCCCGCCGGAATGGCGTTGAAAACCTTAACCTCATGGCTGCCCGACGCGGCGAGCTCCTTGCCCTCGGCAGTGAGCTCGTAGCGAAAGTCCTCGAGAGTCTCGAACTTCACGAACTGGGGCACCGTAAAGCTCGATCAGCGCTCCGGGCAGCCCGATGCACTCTGCGGCGGCGCACTTCTCGGCTCCAGAGACTGCTGAGCGCTCCGTACATGGCCGGCTGCTCGATCTCCTTCCCGTCCAAACGCAGCTTCTCCGTCGACTCGATGAGGCCATCGACGTCCAGGGTCTGCAAAATGAGGCCCTGCAGGGCCTCTGCGCCGGCCGGGCCCTCTTTCGCAGCCATCTCGGGGCCGAGCGGGCGGAAGAAGGTAGAGTACGCGTTTTGTGTGTGTCGCGCGCGTCCTCCGCGCCCACGCGTACCTACTGCTCCGCAACCCCGTCCCCCGATCACCGGTGTTCGCGCCGTCGACGGCGGCCGTGACTAAGATGTCGTCGTATCTCCCTAGTTGGGAATCGGTCCAGCGTGCCGTGACCTCCATCTACGGGATTGCGAGGGACATCAACCCGGCCACTCTCACCGGAGCCATCGACGTCATCGTGGTGCAGCGGAAGGACGGGACCCTGGCATGCTCCCCATTTCACGTTCGGTTTGGCAAGCTGAAGCTGCTCGTACCGTCGGAGAAGAATGTGGGTTGCCGCTCGCACCAGGGAGACGTTGCAAGCGGGCAGCGGCTCATCGCCGTTGGCATCCCCGCGGACCAGGTCGATGTTATCGTCAATGGGACCAAGCAGAACTTACCAATGAAGGTCGGCGACGCCGGAGAGGCCTTCTTCGTGGTGGAAACCAAAGTCAGACCGCCCGCGATTGGCTCCGTGGAAACGTTGCCTGAGTCGTCGAGCCCCGCAGAACCCAGTCCCAAAAGAATACGCCACGTCGCCGCTTGCGTCAGCAGCTGATGCGCCTCTGGTATGTGTTCGGCGTTGGGAAGGGAAAGTCATGGTCTCATGCCGCCTTCTCCGGTCCGCCAGTCTGTGGAACCCCTATCCTTGGACGACTCAAACGTTGACGATGGATCTGCCGTGGATACACCTGTGACCTTTGAAGCTTCACCAACCCCCCCGGACGATGTTCCAGAAGCGGCTACTGACGCCGCCGGTGGTGAATCCGCGGTTGACCAGTCTGTGGCGGAGAAACTGTTCGACGACGCTCCCGAACCCGGACAGCTGGAGCAGCGCGCTGAAAGGGATCGTTATCCGCTGAGTGATACGGAGATGGATCGCTTGCGACCGGACGCAAGGTCAGCTTAGTTGTTCGAGGTTGCATGCCCTCTTGACATCCACGACAGGGCCGACACGCGGAACATGCTGAGCGACACGGAGCCGGAAGCCACCGTTGGAAGCCCTCCAAAGTACACTTGGACTTGGGGCGCCTTGCCGACAAAGGCAGCCGCGGATCCGTCACAGCCGTCGGACACGGCCGGTTCACAGCCTTCCGAGGGACAGACGGAGGACTTGACTATCGAAATCGCGTCCACGGCTCAGCTTTCTCCCGTCTCGGCCCCGCGCGATGAAAGCGGCGACCTGGATGGGAGCGGTGCTCGGAACGAGCGTTCTCCCTCTCCTTCCCTGCCTGGATCGCCAAGCCCGGCGAGCAATGAGTACGAGGATTCCGAGTATCCATCGCTCGGCGACTTCAAAGTCGACATTTCCTTGTGCGGGCAACCCGACAACCTCCCCAAGCTTTCCAAGGAGGTGCGGCGGGATTGCCCAGAGCGACGGGGACCCGAACTGACAATCATTCGTGCGAGCAGGAGGCGGCTCTGCTTTTCCGCAAAAACTCCATCTCTTTCGACGAGTTCTGCCAGAACCCAAGCGTCTTGACCGATCCCAACCTTGTGTTGCGCATTAACGGAAGGTACTTGTGTTGTTTTTGCAGGAGGCGGCGATGAAGGCTCACTCTCACGCAGCTACTACTCGTGGAGCGTAGCTGCTCCCATGATTGCTTGCCGAGCAATCTACGGGTACGACTTGCCCGGGGACGTTCTCTCGGAGCTGGTGGCCCAGCACCAAAAGAAAGCCGCTGTTTCGGGTTGGCGCCAGTGGTGGTCGCGGTCCTCCGCCCAGCCGCCTGCGCCGCCCGCGCGGACGTCGACTTCGGAGAGCTCGCCACCCATGTCGCCGCCGGTCTCTGCCCCGCCGTCGCCGACCGCTGCTTCGCTGGCGGTGCCCGGGCCTCCTAAGGAGCCCGCGCGGGAGGAAGAGTACAACTACGCCAAAACACTGCGGCTGACTTCCGACCAGCTTGTAAGGCCTGGCTCCGCGAGGAGCGTTTGCAGTTGCTGATCTTCTTCTTTATTCAGAAAGAACTGAACCTCCAGAAGGGCCTCAACACGGTGTCGTTCGTCGTGCGATCAACCCTTCAAGGCACGGCCGCCACGAATGCCCGTATCTTCCTGCTGGACGAGGACACCAAGATCGTGATATCGGACGTCGATGGCACGATCACCAAGTCTGATGCCCTCGGGCACCTCTTCACGATGGTCGGGCGTGACTGGACGCACTCCGGCGTTGCGGGGCTGTACACGGCGATCAAGAACAACGGGTACCAGCTTCTGTACCTGACGTCACGCGCCATCGGCCAGGCGAGCTACACCCGCGACTACCTCAAGAAGGTGGAACAGGGCCAGTTCCAGCTCCCCGACGGACCCGTCATCATGAGCCCCGACAGGCTGTTCAAGTCTTTCCACCGGTGGGCAGACGGTGGCCATTGACCATGCGTATCGCCGTTCGCTGACTTGCCGCCGCCGCTCCGAACATAGGGAGGTGATCCTGAAGAAACCGGAGGAGTTCAAGATGGCCGTCCTTCGCGACATCAAGCGCCTCTTTGGCGACACCACCCCGTTCTACGCCGGCTTTGGAAACCGAATAACGGTGGGGGACTGCTCGGCCCATTCCAGCATCCGGAACCAATTCCGCCCCCACAGGACGCGCTATCCTACCGCAGCGTCGGCATACCATCTTCGCGCATATTCACGATCGATCCGGCAGGCGACGTCAAGCTGGAGCTGATGCCGACCTACAAATCAACGTGGGTCGGTGTGCAGCTGGTTGGCGCGATAGGCTCATCCTCGGCGCAGATACCTCTCGCTGAACGAGCTGGCCGAGTACCTCTTCCCACCCATCAACCGCGGAGTCCTCGCGAACGAGGAAGAGGCCTTCTCGGACCTAAACTATTGGAAGCAACCGGTACGACCCGGCCCAGCCGTTGTACGCGAGTTTCGTTTGACAACTCAAGTTTCGTTTGACAACTCCCCGCAGCTTCCGGAGATTGACGATATCTTGGACTTGAACGGGGAGGACGGGGATGGAGACTATTTTGACGAGGAGCAAGATCTCGAGGCAAGCGGGGTCGATCTGGTTTGAGATTGTGCAAAAAGGCGGATCGCCATGCCATCTGAGTCGGTGTACATACGTATGGTTCATTTCCTGTCGCGGCACCAGTGAGCGTAGTCCGTCAGCGCCTGTCGGGGACACCAACCTGTAAAAGTGGCGCTTGAAGCGGAAGTGCAGCTGCAGGACGCCGCGGTCGAACACGCAGCGGAAACCCTTCTTGTGGGAGTGCTCCCACTCCTTGTTGACGATGTTGAAGGCAATGTCCTCGTACGGCGGCCCGGCGGTGAACTTGATGACGGCAATGTCCGGATTGGACTTGTCCTTGATGATCTGGAAGCTCGGCGCCTTGGTCTTGTCAATGAGATCGGGGTAAAAGATGTTGAACTTGTACCTGCCACCAAAGAAGTCGTTCTGTCAATACGACCCGCAGCAGGTCGGGGCCGGCGCGCACGTACCCCTGAACAACTTTTGGCGGCGGATTGTCCGTGTCGTAGTGGGTCTGATTGTACTTGTTCCACTCGTAGCCCGTGTGTACGCGGTTGAAGTACCGGGGCTTCCGCGGACGGTACTTGTCCTGCCACAGGTAGGACTTGGTTTCGGGCGCCACTTCCGATGCAAACACCTCCTCGTCCTCGTCCATCGCCTTGGCGGCTTCTTCCCTCCAGAGCCGATCGTCGTTGCTTTCAAAGGCAGGCGCGGCTACGGCCGCCTTGGGCCGCGGCTTGGCGACGAGCTGCTGAGAGAGCACCAGCTTCCGTTTCTCCTCCAGCACGAGCGCGTCCTCGTCCTCGTTCACAATCTCGAGGTCCTGATCCTCCTTCGAAAGCTCCTCCAGCGGGCGCGGGCTCATGCTCGGATCGTAGGCATCCGGCAGCTCCTCTGCCTCGTCCTCGGCATCCGGGCCCGCGTCGTCTTCCTCCCCGTTCTCCGGCAAGGCCTCGGCCTGCTTCCGCCCGGCGCTCTGGAGCTGCAACTTGATCGGCTGCCGCAGCTCCTCGACACCCCTGGCGGCCTCTTCCCGCTGCCTCTCGCGCAGCCGCTCCAGGCGTTTGCGCAGCATGACCCTGTGCATGTCCTTGAGCCTGGTTTTGGCCTTCCAGACCAGCAGACTCTTCATGAGCGCCTCCCAGTACTCGACATCCACGGGCCCGCCCGACGCCAGCTTGTCCTCGACCTGCCTCTGCAGGACCGTGAGCTGCTCAAAGTTCTTGTCCCGCAGCAGCCTGTCGATGTCCGCGAGCACGGCCGCGCTGACCCCCGGTTTCCGGCCCCGGGCCATGCTGCTCCGGTGCTTCGACAACTCGTCCTCGCAAACGACCAGCATCGCCTGATTGGGCGCGCGTCAGCAGACGGCCAGCATGGAAGGCTGCTGAGGGACCCACCTTCCAAAACTCGATGTTCGTCTCGTCCTTCTCCAGCTCCAGGTACATCCGGATGTCTCTGTCGAGCTCCTCGACGTCCTCGAGCTGCAGCCCCTGCTGGAAGATGGCGTAGGGCTCGTCCATCTCCATCTCGAGGCCCATGGCGTCGAACTCGTCCGCGATGGCCCCGTCGGTCGCCAGGCTCAGGTTCATGGCCAGCACGTCGATCGGTTTGGCCCTGCCCTCCTTTATCCGGATCTGGGCGCGGCGCTTTGCCTGTTCGAGGTGGAACTCGACCTCCTTGGTCTCCCAGTCCCCGAGCTTTGCGCGCTCCTGCTCCCGGCGCAAACGCTCCGCCTCCTCCTCGCGCAGGCGGATCTCCTCCTCGCGCTCGGCGCGCTTCCTGTTGAGCTTCTCCAGCTCGGCCATGGCCTCATCGCGGCGGCGTTTCTCCATGGCCAGCCGCTGCGCCTCGTTGAGGCCCGCCTTCTGCTCCGACTCGACCTTCTTTGCCCACACGAACTTCTGGCTGAGGTTCGCATCGTTGAACGGGTTGTCCTTGTTGGAGTAGCCCAGCTGGATCGCGACCTGGGCGGCGAACTGGGTCTCCTTCTGCCTGCGCAGCTCCTCCTTCAGCTTTCTTTTGTCGGCCTTGCGCTGAGCCCGCTCCTCCGACGTCTCGCGCCGTTTGCGCTTTTTCGAGTCCCGCCGGTCGTCCGACGAGCGCGACGCCGACCGGGACCGCGTGCGGCTGCGCTCGCGTCGGTCTCTCCTGCGCTCCTCGCGCCGCGGCGAGTCGGGCGACCGCGACCGCCGCGCCCGCGGGGGAGATCCTCGCCGGCCGTCCCTTTCGCGGCTCCGCGTCCGGTCCTCCCGACGCCGATCGTCGCGGTAACGGTCCATGGGCGACAGGATGTGTTTACATCAGTTGTGGTTGCGGCCGTAGCGTCGCTCGACTCGCGAATCCAAATCAAAGAGCCGCGCCTCCCCCGCGGATCCCGCCGCCGCCACGCCCTCTCCGCCGCAATGGGCAGTCGCAGCCACATCAGCGTCCTTTCGGCGGGCCCGTACGGCGTGCAGCAGGTGCGGCCGCCGCTCCGCAGCACACTTTCCCCCGCCAACCTCACCCCGCGCCGGACGTCCCCACCGCGCAGCCGGTCGCCATACACCCGCGCCAAATAGCTAGCGTGAGTGCTTCGACGCATCCGGGTGCTCCGCACCCTCCGGGACCGCTCGCATGCTGACCCGCGGCCCTGCGCTTCCAAGGAAACGAATGTGCACATCAATATCGACGAGCTGTTCGACCCCGCGATGCTGGAGCAGTTCGGGCAGCCCGGGAAGCCCGCATACTCCTAGTGCGTTTCGCCGTGCTGTCGGACAGTCCTGCACCGGCGACCCGTCCGCCTCCCTCGGATCTTTGCTCACCCACTTCCCGGGACGCAGCGCAACGCTCATGACCTACGCCATCCTGACCAGCCCTGCACGAAAGATGTCGTTAAACGAGGTGTACACCTGGCTGACCTCGAACTTTCCCTACTTTCGTTCGGCCGGATTGGGCTGGAAGGTGCGTCGTGCCGACTCCGTCCCGTCCACGAGCAAGCACTGACACGGCGCCTTGGGTCCGCAGAACTCGGTGAGGCACAACTTGAGCTTAAACAAGCTGTTTGTGAAGGTGCCGCGGCCCATCAGCGAGCCCGGCAAAGGATGCGTACGTACCCCCTGCCGCCCGAGGCCGCGACGCAGCTGACGAGGTCGCCCAGTTCTGGTCGCTGGACATCGGCGCACTGTATGCGGACCCCACGCTCACTCGAAGGCTTCCCGCGTCCCGGATGAGCCCGGAGCAGGAGATGCTGGATTCCGCCATCGAGGGTGCGGTCAAGGATGAGCCGGCGGGAGGCTCCGCAGGGGAAGCGCAGCCAGAGCCCAAATCCCAGCCGACCTCGGCCTCAAAAAAGCGCCGGCGCTCGAACGAAGGCGGGGCCAGCAGGTCGACAAAGGCTGAGAAGCTCGCGGCCTCGGCTCCGGCCGGGACTGCTCCCGCCGCGGAGCTCGTCGGCTCGCGCCCCGCGCCGACGCACCTGCGGGCTCCGGCGCAACCGATCGGACTTTCAATGCACTTTGTCGGCGGCCCGCAGAGCGCGCTGGCGTCGCAGCCGATCTACTACATCACCTCCACCTCGTATTTCCAACGGCCCGGCGAAGTTACGCCTCCGACCGAGGCGTCGACGCCCTGCGGCGGATCCCCCGTCGCAAGCGCACCGCCGGCATTGTCTTTCCTCTACGCGAGCGGCGGTAAAACCATCATCACGCCGGCCGCAAAGAGGGCGCGGACGGGCAGCGAAGTCTCGCTCATTCCGCTCGGCTTGCCCAATAGTACCGCGCAGCATTTGTAGAGGGAGGGGATCTAGATACCCGCTGTGAGAAACCAATGAATGTACATTTCACAGTTCCATCATGATCTCCTGCTTCGCAAAGTGTCCAATCAGCTCCGCGGCGGCTGCCGGCCTCGAGTTCCACTTGGGGAACTGGCGCTTGTAGAGGTACATGCAGACCGTGTCTTGCGGCTTCACCGGGCCGTCGAACTGGCACTTCATGTGGCCGTGCGTTCCTGCCCGCCTCGTCAGCACCGCTACAAGCAAGCCATGCAGCACTACGAAACCAACCTATCGAGTCCTGGATGTGGCCGGTCCGGCCCAGTTTGGTCACGAGCTGCACCGGCCTGAACCACGCAATGTCCTGCGCGTTCCAGAACATGTAGCGCACGACCACCGAGCGCTTGTGGATCTTGAAGGGATGCCCGGTCAGGATGATGCGCTTGGCCACGATGCGGAGCGGATCGGCTTCCAGCACCGTGCCCGTCGCCACGAGCGCCGGATCGGCGCCGTCCGAGCCCGACCTAAGGAACAGCACGGGGGCAGGCCCGAACTGGATCGGCAGGTAGGCCGAAGCCATCGACGGGCGGCCAGGCTGGAGGAAGCGCTCGTACTTGTGCACGTTGTTGACGCCGCCGCGCGTGTCCGTCGAGTAGATCGGCGAGGCCCAGAAGCGCCGGAAGCCGAGCTGCACCAGCATCTGGTCCTTGCTCTTCACGGGCTCCTCGTACTCCGAGGTCTTCGTGACGACCATGTTGACCAGCGACGTCTTGTTCTCGTGGGGCAGGAGGGAAAAGATCCCGACCAGCCCCGACTTGCCGACCAAGTCCACCGCGTCCGCCGGAAAGTCCCTGATGTTGAGCGTGACGTAGGTGCCCGGCTCGACGCCCTCGCTGCCGACCTGCTTCAGCATGCGGTGCCGCGTGCGGGAAAAGTTCTCGAACTGGAAGATGCGCGAGTAGTCGACGGGAAGGTTCTCCGTGGGGTCCCACGGCGAGGTCCGGAAGGACTTGAGCCCGCGGTACTTTTGGAACCGCACGCGCGCGTCGACATCCCGCGGAGTGTTCACCTCGTCCGGAAACTGCGCGTCCTGCCGCTGCTCCTCCTTCTTCTTGAGGTACTCGCCGTACGCGTCCTCGTCGTCCAGGTCCTCGTAGCTGCCATCGTCCCCGTCCGAATCGGCGGCATGACCGTCCTCGAGCTCGATCATTTCGTGTTCTTCCTCCTCGTCGTCCGATCCGCCGTCCGAAGAGCGCCCGTTTGAAGCACCGTCTCCGTCGACCATGTCATCATCCTCCGACCCGCCGTCCTCGTCGTCGGCATCGTCTTCCGAATCGTCGAGGATCCATTCGGCCTGGTAGGCCGAGGTGCCTTTGGGCACCCGCCTCTTTCGCTTCGCCGCACCGTCGTGCCCGTCGGCCATGGCTGCATTTTGCCGCTGCTCTCCGTCGCGGAGCTCCTCCTCGGTTGGCCAAGTCTGCTCGCCGGCCATCGGGTCGACTTCGTTCTCCGAGGCGAGCGATTCCTGGGCCTCGGGATCCGGCTCCGCGAGCACCAGTGAGGGCGCCATCTCCACGTCCCCGGCCCGACGATCGTCCGGCCTCTGGGCGGCCTCGATCGATTGCAGCTGGAACGTGCCGACTCCGACAACGTGCACCAGGCGGTTAGCCGACATCGGCTGCCCCCGGACGAAGCCCGTGACGCGAAGCGTGCCGGTCGGGTCGCCGTCGGCCGATTTTACCAGCTGGAGCTGGTCCGGCACCAGGTACGAATGCCGCTCCCTCCAGAGCGGGGCCTTTGATCGGGTGTTCGCCACGGCACGGAGGCAGGCGCCGCAGTCCTGCGCCGAGTCCAGGGAGAACAACCTCTGCTCGCCCGGGAAGCGGTCCTCCATAAAGAGCTGAAGGGACCTCTTGATGTCCTGCCGCTTCCCCGAGGGAACAGAGTTCAGATGCTGCACGATCGCTAGCGGCGTCACGACGCCCTGGGCAGCAACGGCGCTGAGGCACATCTTGCCGAAATCGTCCACCTCCACGACCGCCGACAGCACGTAGATGACGTAGTCGACCACCTTTGCGGCGTCGATGATCTCCACGAGGTCCCTCCGGCATTGGACCAGCTGCACTTTCTGCTTGAACTGCTCGAGCCTCAGGACCGGCGACGGCCCCTCGGAGAGGACCGTTGCCCCGCCGCTCTTTGCCAGGTGCTCGACCACGACTTCAGTCGACACATCGGGGCACAGCGGGACGACCGCGACCAGCTTGGGAGGTGCCGAGGCCCCCTGGAAGAAACGGTTCTCTTGCGTCAGAAGCTCCCGCTTCTTCTTCTGCTCCAGCTTTGCCGCATTCCTCCTGTCCGCCTTGGTTGATCGGCTGCTTTTCGTTCGGCTGACGACATCGGTGCGCTCCACCTTGCCTTCAGGGCAGAAGTGCGTCAGAGAAGAGGAGGAAGTGCGAACCAGTCCCGTGCGCACCCTTGTTCTTGGCCTTTATGGAGCCTTTCGTAGCATGGCGTGATTTGAAAGACCTGTTGGTCTGCTTCAGCGTCGGCCGATGGTGGAACGGCTCGCCCGGCGGCATTTTCGTTGTTGACTTTTGAGGTGGACGAGCGCGTCGATCACTACAAGTCGCACACATCGCCTCTGCTACTAGCTGTTGCTAGAAAATCCGCCGGCAGCGCCCCAATGCCAGTGGCCTTGGCATCTCCATCTGCAAACTCTGCGCCTCGGGCTTCTTCACAACTACCTGTGCCCCGGACGCCAATGTTGGTGGACGGCCCCGCCATCGCAACTCGGCTCAAGCAGACTGGGAAGCTGAGCTCGGCGGAGATTTCTGCGTCGTTGGGAGTACATCGCACGACCTATTTTCGTTGGATCAAGTGGGCATCGCTGCCCCCGGCATCGAGAGAGGGAGTTCGCAAGGTCCGGAGCCGCCGCAAGGTCACGGACCAGATGGTCCAGGACATCGTACACGAGGCAAAAAGCCAGGTCAGGGTCACCCAGCAGGAGCTAGTTCTTTTTCTGGCAGAAAAGTACGGGATCCGCGTCTCCCAGCAGCACGTTTCGCGGCTGCTGAAGGCAAATGGCGTCACTAGGAAGAGGCTCACCGTCAAGTCTTCCGAGGCCTTACGGCAACCGGAAAGGCATCTTCTGTTTCATAGTCGCATCGAGAATGTGCCTATGGAACGCATGGTCGCACTGGACGAAACGGCTTTCGAGCTCAACGACCCGGGCAGCCACGGGTACTCGGACCGCGGAAGCCGCGCTGTTGTCTACCTCCCGCGGAATAGAGGTCCAAAGGTGACTCTGTGTCTCGCAGTGTCACCAAGTCCTCGTCCGGGAGCAGTTGCTGGAACGGTGATCTCGTATGTGATCTACCGTGGCAATATGAACACGGAGCGATTCTGCGCTTTCTTGAGGTCTGTTAAGGCAGACGGACAGGGCCCCAAGAACGCGCTGAACATTGTGATTGACAATGCTGGTTACCATGGATCCCCTTTGAGGGCAAAGAAGACCGCAAATGGTACTGCGATTGTAGAGAACACCTCCGGCAAATCGTTCCTCGCGGTTCAGGCGGTGGCGAAAGCCAACAACCTCAACCTCGTGTACCTGCGACCCCGTACTCCCGAGTTCAATGCGAGTGAGCACGTGATAGGGCGGTTGAAGCGCCTTGTCCGGCGAGACTGTCCCTCCACTGTGGCCGATCTGATTGACGCTGTCGAGAGGGCGATACGAATTGTTGGGGAGAGCGATCTCTGTCCCACTTTTCGGCACTGCATCAAGCTCAGCGCGGAAGAGAAGGCGCGCATTCAGCGGGAGATGCTTCGGTCCGACAACCTTGGTTCCACGAGCGGGTGCATACAACCGGAAACGGCAACTGGCGAGATCACGGGAGACACAAACTCGACCCGCATGGACACCGGATCGGGTCCCGGGGCCGCGCCCAGGAACGCGGTGGACGACGGCATCGCTGCTCGAGAAGCGGCCCGCCTGCTGCAGGAGGTGGGGAACTCGTCGCCGTCGTCATTGACGCGTGCCGACCTCCGTTTGACTTCCCAGGCCCGGGAACTCGGAGTGGCCGAGGTCGACGTCCACAAGGCCTACGATGTGAACCAGCTCTATGGCCGACTACGAGGACTCAGTAATGGAGGTGCTTTCGGATCGGCGTGGAACACGTTTCTGGACGAGCTGCAGAACGCCCGCGCCACCGCCTCCAAGGACGTCATCGGCACCCTCACCTCCCTCCCTCCCGACCAGTTCCGCGGAATATGCTCCGCAGTCGAGAAAGGCAAAGGCAAGGAGGTCCGCGCGGCCCTCTGCCGGAAGCTGCGGAACTTCGTCGAGCGACGTCGGCTCCCCGCGCCCGTCGCCGACGAACCATCGCCGGCCACTGCGGGCACCCCTTCCGGCCTCTCGCCGCCTCCGCCGCTCTTTCCAACTGTTTTAGCGAACCCGATTTTCGCTCCAGCCGTTGTCGGAGCCCCGGGGGCGCAGCTGGACGCTCTGCTGGACTACGCTCTGGAGCCGACCGTGCCCAAGGACCTGCGTGAGGCTGTCAAGTACGCGTGCTGTGCCGGGCTTTCCGACCTGGACCAGGGTCGTCCGGACGGCAGTTACTCGTCCCTCTCCGCGACGAGGAAGGAACGACTTTTTGTCTCGCGCCTGGTGGCGGTCGACCGTGAAGGAGGCTTCCACCGCTGGACGGCAGCGACCGAGATCCGTCTGCGTGGGCGGCTGATGGCGAGTGATGCGGCTCGTTTGGATGATTTCGTCCATTCCGTATTCCTTGCTCGAGTGCGGCACTTCGTTCGCCAGCCGGAAGCCGGGCTCATACCCGTGGAGGACTTCGAGCTCCCAGCCCAGACCCACCTCCGCCGGCCGCAGAACTGGCGCAAGATCCTGGAGGACGCCCTCGGCGCGCTCAAGAACGCGTCCGGGAAAGCCCTGTGGGATCGGAGGAGTCGTTCGCTCGAGGTTGCGCTCGCCAGCCTGACTCTGGAAGAGCGCATGGCGCTCGTTGTCCGCACGGACTTGCCCAAGGACATTGCCTTTCAGCAGGCTGAACAGCGCCGCATCTTCTTCGAAACCTTCCTCTGGGGCCCCATGAAGGCCAACGAGGCGCTCCTGGGCATACCGGATCGTGGTCCGGTGCCCGCGCTGGTGAGCAACGTTCTGGCTTCCAGCTCCAGCATTCTGGGCTGACGGTGCACTCCTCGCAGCCGCTGACCTTCTACGAGATCTTCCAGCCCACGAAGGGGCTAAGAGGCGTGAGCGAAAGGGCGGACGCGGACCTCGGCTCGTTCTTCGACAAGGCTTTGGCTGCTGTGCACGGAGAGGAGGGGCGCTCGGTCCTGTTTGAGTTGATCTTTTCTGGCCACCCGATGCGCGACCATTTGCTGGACTATTGGGGGTTCGATTCGCTCGTGAACCCTGTCAGCGACGCCGCCCGTCGCGCGAGCGTCGCGTTCCACCTGAAGTTGGACGCGCTCGAAAAGGCCTTTGACGCCAAGCGCGTCGACATCTGTTCCCTCGGATGCCTTTATTGTCCCTTCACAGTGGCGGTCGAGGGCCGGGTGCCGGCTCGGAACCCGGAGCGGAAGAGAAAGGACGCGAACGGCGCTACGGCCGGCAAGTCGTCGGATCAGCGCCAGTACGACGCTGGCGTGCGGCTCGGGCATCACGTCGCGGGGAAGCACTTTACGTGCCAGATCTGCCGCAAAGACGGCAGGCGTGTCACGTTTGCGTTCGAGGCCAAGTACCGGGAACACGTGGAAACCCAGCATGCAGATGCTCCTCTCCAGTAGGTCTCCGCAAGAGATCCACACGGGGTCATTACTCATCCTCGCTGTCCCAGCCTCGTCATCCCCCGGGCCTTCACATCACGGCGCGGACTGCTGCTCGCCCAGGTCAACTACATTGTGCCGCACGCCTGCCGCACTCAAGCAACGGAAGCGGAGAGTGCTGCCGCCGGAGCAACGGCGATGGACGTAGACGGGGCGAAGGACGAAGGTTGCGCGGCAAAGGAGCCCAGGTGCCACCTCTGCCTGTCGACAACCCGGGGACACCGGCGAGGATGCCGGCCGGCTTTGCGGCAAGCTGCGGAGAATGCGTACAAGGCCGTCGGGGATGCGGAGCACGAGCGGCACGTGACCGAGCGCGCCATGTCGACAACCTGGTTCTTGCCCGAGGAGGCCCTCCACCCCTGGGCGATCGAGCCGCTCAAGAGCGTGGGGCTGCTGATTTCCCGCGCCGCAACCGGTGCGGCGTCCTTTGCAAAGCTCGTCTGGACCTCGGCGATGCTGGCAGTATACAACGGTCTGCTGGACAACCGCTCCGTTCCCCCTGCCATCCTGCGCAAGTTCCCACCTTCCGTCGTAGCGAACATGGCGATGCTGGTGGTTTTGAACGAGGGGGCGCTAAACGCCAACGCAGGCACACGCCGGAGGAAGAAGCCGCGCGGGGACATCGGCACGGATCCGGGCGTGGAGATCACCGCAACTGGCGCGGGACTCGGCACGGTCACGGAAATGGCGGAGGACGATGACGAGCCCGCTGCCGAAGATGGGGAAGAAGAAGAGGAGGGCGGAGATTTCGGTGAATACGCCGGGTTCGCGGACTTCCTGGCCGGCGAGGGGGAAGCCGACGGACCTGAACACGTGCTGGAAGCTCTGGGCGCCGGCTTCGGTGGCGACGGGATGGCCGACGACGGCGAGGTTTTTGACGGTCCCGGCACCCTCTCCGTGGAGGAGCATAACGCGGCGGCTGCGGTTCTGCGGGCGGTAGTCACCGACGCCTACCACGAGCTGAGGCCGGACCTGGCTTCCGAGTTTGCCGACTGGCACCACTACCTGCTGCGCGGCCCGCTGCTCGGTTACTTCAGGAATCTTGCCGCAGGACGCCTCCGCACCGTCCCCATCCAGCTGCGCAAGGAGCTTTCGGACCTGATCCGCACCTTCCTGAAGGAGGAGCTGGACAACGCCGTGAAGCGGCAAAAGATTGGCCACATCTTGCGCTGCGTGCTGGCCAAGCTCGGGACGGGTGATACGAACTTTTTCGGCACCAGCTTCGCGGCCTTTGGCTGCAGCCCCGAGTTTGACGCGGAGGCTCGGCTTCGCCTGACCTGGCTACTCCTGCCGCTATCCGGACGCTCGCTGAATACGATCATGGACCTGCGGGAGCCCCGCGACCGGCCAAAATGGCCAGCGACTGTCCTACAGCGCGTGATGCTTTCGCTGAGGAAGCGGGACGTGGAGCTGAAGCGGTCGGCGATGGCGACGCGTATCCGCAGCGTCGCCATATCGCCGCAGAAGGCGCGCGGCAAGTCGCAGGACGAGGAGGACGCAAAGGCGGCGTACCTGCTGGATCTGCGCGACCGGGCCCAAGCCGAGCTCCGCCGGATGCCGCCTGAAGCGATCAGGCAACTGCAGGAGGAGGAGCGGCACGAACTGGTCGAGACGTATGTGGCTGACAAGCTGCAGTTGCGTGGCATCCCCGTCGAGATCCCCTCCGTGCAGGGGGTTGGCATCCACCCCACAAAGAGCCGCTTTTGGGGGCCGGAGTGGACGGAGGGCCTGGACAAGGAGGCGCTGTTGCAGCGCTACGAGAGGGAGCTGCTCGATGAGAGGCAGAGGGCGCGTCAGCTGAGCACAGCTGAACTTCGCCTCGCGCAGACGGGCAAATGCGCGGACGCGGACGCGTTTGGCTCCGAGGCTCTCTTTCAGACTATGCGGCTGCGGGAGGAGCAGATCGCGAGGCTCAAGATGCGGCGATCGTCAAGCGTTGCCTCGACCGGATCTGAACCAAGCCCGACGGCCTTGCCGCAAAGCTCGACACCGACACCTTCATCATCGAGTGCGGCGGACAGCGCTCGGCGCGTCGCCGCCAGCTTCACCACCGAGGCCGCAATGGACGTTGACCCTGCGAACGAGGCGGAGGGTGGTGGACCCTCTGCGACTCTGTTCCGCGGAAGTGCCGCCGTGGACCTGCTTTGCGCGGACATGGAATGCTCCGACTCGGAAGACGGCAATGTTGAGGCTGCTGACGACTTCCCCACGATCGGCGGCGGGAAGCAGAAGTCGAAAAAGGGCCGACCGATCCGAGTGGACCCCAAGCCGTGGCCGAAGAACGGGGCACCCAAGCGATTCCATGGCTACGTCACGACGGGGAAGAAGCGGGCGCCGCTGTCGCCCGAGGGCAAGGTGAAGAAGCGATTGGGGAAGTCACGTGTGGCGGCTCGCCGATGGTCCAGCGCGGCCGGAGGGAGCGGGGAGAAGAGCGTGGGTGACGCGTTCTCTCCCGTGGTGAGGTCGTCATTCTGATACGTTTCATGAACAACAGCAGTCAAGGACCCAAGGCGGCACCACCGGAGGGACCTGGGCCGCGGGCGGGATCCGGCCGCTCTTGACCAGGATTTCCCTCACCCCCATAGCCCTGTACATAACCGCGAGCGATCTGCCCGACCTCTTCAAGATGCTCGGTGTTAAGCTCGGCCCCTTGGCACCGGACGTGGCCAAGATCAACCCCGATTACCTGTTTGGACACCTGTTCAACAATGGCAACAAAATTGTTCAGGACGAGCGTCTTTTCCGCCTCCATCAGGAGGGGAAGCGCTCCCCGGCAGGGCACGCGGACGCCTCACGGCCGACCCTTCGCCGGTCGGGCGATGCGCTGCACTGCTCGTGCATTGCTGGCATGGTTCTTCGTGGCCCAACCTTTGCCATTGTCGAGGAGCACATGGCCGTCGTGCCCAGGGCTTCGAAGCCGAAGGCACCGCAGCAGCAGTGGACGGAATCTGAGCCCAAAGTGACGCCGCCCTTGGATTGTAGGTCCCCGTTCTTTCATCGGAGCTTCCGCGCCTAACCTGCTTCCCAACAGTCTTCCTCAGCGCGCCATCGCCCGAGCCGTGTTGGGAGTGTACGGAGCCAGAACAGCACGCCCACTGGCACGACTTTTCGGCCCAAGATTCGTTCGGGATGCCCGCGGTCCTCGTGCCCACCCTTCCGCACGGTGCTCCGGACCCCCCGCCGGGCATGGCCGTCGTTGATGGTATGTCATCCTTGCCGCTGCACTCAGCGCTGCTGATGTGTTCATCTTCAAGCTCACGGCTGGCTCCATGCTGGCGGGACCGTCTTCTTCCCCCCGCCCGCCATTACCGACGATGCCGAGCACTTGCTGGTAGATCCCGACTCGACTCCTTTCACGTGGATGGACGTGGATCAGGATTGGATCGGGCTCCCGCCTCCCGCCTCCATCCCCCCCGAACCCCCACCCGCAACATCACCGAACTCCTCCACATCGGTACCTTCCGAGTCTCCATCCTCCTTCACTCCCACCCTCGCTCCTCCGCCTCCTCTTCCCATCCCGACGGCCTCGCCTGTGGGTGCCGCAGGATCTTCTCCGCTTCCGCCCTCTTCTCCACCTGCCCCTGCTCAGCCTCCAACCTCCGCTCCTCTCCCACCGCACCCTCGCTCTACGTGCTCATCGATACCTCGTCCGCCTGTTGACTGGAAGACCTCTATACCGTGCTACAACTTTAGCCGGAAGGCGGACGCGGAGAAGCTAATGCCGCACTTCCTAACAATGGCAACGGAAGAGGAGATGTGGGATGCCGCCCAACGGGGCCTTCCCGTTTCTGGTGGCGTTGTCTTTTGCGATCCAAATCGCTGGTTCTATATGCAGGGCGGTCGACGACTTGCACCCGCGTTTGTGGCCCGCTGCCTGGACCCCGGCCCGGGGAGACGGTTCGACTTCGCAAACACCCACCTACCCGAGCTTTCGGAGAAGATCGTCGTCACCAACCCGGACGGCACCACATCGACATACATTCTTGTGCGCGCCAACGTGCCCAAGGGGTGCATCTCTGCGGGCCGCATCAAGGACATCCGGCTCGAACACTCCTGCGACGAGACGGCCCGCGTTGCGCGGGCGACGCAGGCGGCGCCGCGCAACATCCGCTGCCGACACCACCCGGACGGCGCCGCCAAGCTCTCGGCTCACCGCCCGACCAACCGCGGGCATGCGAACCGCGACGAGAAGCTGCGGAAGGCCGAACGGAACTGGACGCTTTTCCCCAACCCCGACGGCGGGTCCGATGCCGACGGGGACAGGTTCTGGGGTGGTATCGCCGGCTTTGGGCGCGCCGGCGTCCGCCAGCTTCCGGAGCTCATTCTCGGCGTGCCTGGGGACCTCGATCGCCGGATGTGTGGTTACCAGCACGCTTCTAGGAAACTGGCGTCGCTGCGCAAGTCGCACACCCTCCCCTCCGGCCTGACAATCGAGGCTTGGGAATCGGCACTGCCTTCGCAGCGGACGACGAGCTGCGAGCAGTTTCGCAAGTACGCCCATGCCATCACGAAGGAGCTCTGCTCCGTCGTCAAGTTCTACTGCAATGATGAGATATGGTTTGTTCACGGCCAGCCTGCGTGATTGGGATGCAGCCTTCCTGACGCCTTCTTTTGCAGCCGCGACCGCGTCCGTACCATCCGGAGGCGTCGGCAGGTGCTCGACTGGATCGCCCGCGACCTGTGTCGCAACCCGTACTCGGGCAAGTTCGATTCCCAGACCACCTTCGCCTATGGCGCCGCCCGCTTTGGTCACGCAAGCAAGGGCGGTCCGGCTTCTCGGATTGTGCAGTTCAGGGCCGCGCTCGCGGCCGTTGGAATCCTCGTTTTGATCAACGAGTACCTGACGAGCCAGATGTGTTCAAAGTGAGTTTTCCCTCGTACTTCGCGCCTGATTTCGCGGCATTGATCGCCCTCTCGGCAGGTGCCTGACGACCTACGTTGTCCCCATCACCAACCCCGGGTGCCGTGGCGAGATCCGGGGCGCCAAGTACTGCCCGACCTGTCGCACGTACTGGATGAGGGACGTCAACAGCTGTCGGTCCATCGGGTACCTGTTCTGGTTCGCGATCGCTACCGGTGGCGAGCGCCCCTGGCCGTTCAAGCCTGACACCAGGAGGCGCAAGCCGTCGAAGCCGGCCGCGAAGTCCGCTGGTACGCTGATTTTGCTCGCTTTGGAGCGTGTGAGCTGATGGCGTTGCAGGCACCACTCTTCAGACCGGATCCGTTCCCACCGTGCCCAAGCGTCCTGGTGCGGTGGCGCGGGGACGCGGCTCTGCCAAGAAGGTCAGGCTGGACGGCCCCGGCCGTGGGTCTTCTTATCTTTCTTCTCTACAAATTGGCGGGTGGTGCGAGCCCTCGCCTGTGCCCGATTGTGGGCTTGATCGAGGTGGAGTCCGAGAGGACCGCCTTTTTGGTGGCAAGTAGCATTCCATATGTGTGTAGCCAGACAGATACAGAACAGAAAACCTACGGATCAAATGAAGCGGAAGCGGGAGGAATGGACCGCCAAGGAAAGCGATGCCCTCTACGATGCGGTCGCTCGCTTTTCGAAGGCCCGGATCGCGGACATTGCCCGCCATGTGGGCTCCAAGTCCCCCCTGGACGTCCTCGCGCGGATACACTTCCTGGACCGCGCGCTCGCCGAGGCCGAGGCCCTCGGCCTCGTCGGCCCCGAGTCGGACGGCAAGCATGCCAAGTACGATGCGGTCGAGAGCCCTGCGGCGCGGATAGAGGCCGAGGAGCGCGAGTCGGAGGAGTCGGCCCAGCGCGAGGACAGGGAGCTCCGCGAGGCCCCGCAGACCTTTATCACCAAGGAGATGCGGGCTCAATGGAAGAAGCCCATGGAAATCTTCAACCTGCACATGCTTGCTGTTCTGGCGGAAAGGTGGGCCTTGTCGTTCGGCGGTTCTGTCAATGTCTCACCGCCTCGGACCAGGGTGTACGTGCGGCACAGCGATACGGCCATCCAGCGCGATGCGTTACTGGAGCTCTACGACGCGCTGGCACGGTGGCTTCGGCAGACTCTCGCGCAGGTCGTTTTCTTTGCGCAAGCGCGGAAGCCGCGCCGCCAACGTGTCCAGGTGAAAGGACCGTTCTGGCCACCGAGCCAAAGCTGACGCGTGTCCTTGGGGGCAGGTCTCGGAGGACGACGTCCGTGACGCCTTGGAGGCGATGCCTTTTCCGAATCGCAACAGCGAGTACTACATCTCCCACTTGCTTTGGACCGGGAAGGGACGCCGGGCATTCAATGCCCACTACGGGGTCAACCTGGACAGTCTCGGAGGATCGGAGCAGTTGGGGGTTGCCACAGGGGGGGCAGATAGTATTGAGGAACAAAACCTCAACTCGACCATGGCCCCTTGGCACGAAACGAACCTTGGCCGCGTTGGCTGCTCGCCGGAACCCGGGGGGGACGAACTGAGTGCAGCAATCGTCGTGGAGGACGACACGAGCTCGGACAGCTCGATGAACTCCGGGCCTCCGGACGGTTTGGGCGATACAGGAAGCAATGCTTCAGATGCCGATTAATGGATCAACTGTACCGCGCAATTGCAGCAGGCAGTTGATATACACAGCCAGGTTCAGGCAAAGCTCTTCAAGGCAATTGACGGCGCTTTCCGCTGCTGGCCTGCCTCCAGAGCAGCTTGCAGCCTGTTCTTCGTAGCGACATCAACCATGCCGACGACGCCGCGGAAACCCGCGGGATCCGAAACCGCCAACTGCATGAGCGCTTGCGACACAGTGCGCTGCAATTGCTTCGATTGGGAGGATATGTGTCTCGGCTCGTACCGTTCTTCGTCGGTCGAGCTTGTCGGAGCCAGGAGGCGTGCCAACAGATCGACGTTCGCTGCGAGAAATGCAGATCCTGCATGTCTCGCATCAGTGGGACATCCACAGACTCCAGATAGGAACTCACTCTCTCCATCGGCTGGCAAGCAAGCGGCCGCAGAGGCCAGCACTTGAAGAAGCAGTTCGACAGGCACAGTTGCCGCGTCCGCGAGAGGTTCTGTGTGGACCCTGTTTGCCCTTGCGAGCGCAAAGTCGAATAGCAAGGGGCCAAGCCGCCGGATGAGCCGTCTGCCAGTCGCCGAGACGAGTTGCGATTCGCTCCGGGCGAGCCCGAATGCTCCGTTTGCAAATCTGAGTGCTGCGCTTGCGCTCTGGGGGGGAGTTAACGAATATACTTCTGGTGAAACAGAGACAATCCCACCTCGATGCCTCCGTATGCGAGGACGTTCTCCATTGCCTCGACAATAGGTTGGAGGATGGTTGCATCAGCCACCACCTGGGGCAGAGTCACGCACACAACGGTCAAAGCCTTGAAGACCGTGGCTCTCCGTTCATCCGAGCTGTTCTTCCGTGTCCTGCAAACGGCAGCGCTCGCGAAACGATACACGAGACCGAACCGATTGCAACTTACAAGAGCGCCATCATCTCACCACGAACCAGTCCCGATGCAAGCTGCGCGTCCTTGTCCGGCCACGTGGCAAAAGACCGAAGGCCGACAGCGAGGCCCACCAGAAGGCGGGACTGGCGTTCTTGATCTGTCTCTGGGACTAAAGAAGCTTGCAACGAGCGTCAGTCCCTCCAGAGATCCGCGGAACGTCGCCCGCTCCCACCAAGCACAACAGCGAGCCAGAGGGGCACATATCTGGTGGCAAACTCCGGCGGCATTTTGCCAATCCAAGAAGAAAAGGCGGCAGCGGTGCAAACGACCGTGGAATCCGCCCAACCATCGAATCCTGCGTCGCGATGGTTAGCTGCATGAAACTACCTGATCAAGGCGACATCACGCACGGTTCCGAACCCCTCCAAAGCCCAAGAGATGGTGCGAAGCGATATCGGCAAAGATCTTGAGGAACATCGAGCCGTTCCGGGCGGTTTTCGCCTCGGCCGCCACAGATTCCGGCGCCAGCTGGGACAGAGCGATGTCGAGGATAGTCGCCACTGCGTCACGCGACGGTGGCGACGTATCTACGAGGCGATCAAGAACAGCCAACGTTTCGTTCAGGGCAAACTGCGCATTGCGGGTCAGCCAGATCGAGGTGGTGTCGTCAATGCCACGCACTTCCTGCTCTAAAAAGCGAGCACCTCCGCAACCCAGGAATGACTTGAGCGCCAGAAGGCTGTACGAAACTTCCTGCTCGCGCGGCAGAGACTTGGTCCCTGAAGAAACCTTGTCCTCGCTCGCAACGGCGCGCAAGCACAAGCCGCAGAGAATGGTGAGGACTCCATCCGCGTCGGCCAGGCTTCCATCGGCGAGCTGGGACAATGTTTCGAGAACTCCCGGAACCTCGACGGCGATGCTCAGAGCACGCAAGATGTAAACCCAATTGTCGGTGTAGAACTGCAGAGTCGCACATCAAGCTCAGAATCGCATCGATGGCGTGGCACTTACGGGCAAAATAACGTTGCGGGTGGCCTCGAGATACGTCAATGAGCTGCCCACGTCAATAGTGAGCGGAAATCCTCCCAGGCTACGAAGGACGTCGTTCTCCAAGGACAACCTGCGTGCGAGAAAGCATTGGACCAAGCTCAGCGACATTCCTGGAATGCCCACCGGCCGTATTCCCGCAAGGTCTTGAACCATAGCTTGGCGAGAGTAGCCTGGTGCCTGAAGCAGACACAATGAGTTCGACAACGACAGAGACCGGCTTTCTTGAATACCCACGGTTGCACAACCGGCCTCAGGATGTCACCGTGAACCGTGGACATCAAGAGTCGCGCCCAAGCTCCCTGGACGGCCAACCGTACCATCGCTGACGCATGGGGTTGCGGGTCACTTCCGTCGCCCTTTTCGGCTGAGGAGGACGGTGAGAGACAAGATACCGACGATTGGCCAAAATCCTGACCGGCTATCTTGGCGAGAAGCTCCTGCAGCAGACGAAGGACTCTAGACAGGGTGCTGAGGTCTTGATTGATGCCGCTGGCAAGGTAAACCGCGCTGACGCGGCATGCAGCACTGGAGACCTCGGCCGACGAGTCGCTCGTCATCGCAGGGCTGAGTGCAGAACTGATTTGGGCCTGGTACTGCTCCAGAAGGGAGTGTCCTTCGAAATCCGGATCTTGCACCTGACCAAAGGACTGTGACAAGACCAAGTCAGAATACAAAACTGCGAGGCCGCGCTACGGCTACCTCGAGCACATCCTGCAGCAGATCCAAGCCACTAAGCCTCAAATCTTGAACTGGGGCCGTCGCGGCGCTGAACGCGATGCGAATGACATCGGCCATGCGGTAGATGAAAAAATCGCTCCGCTTGCCGTGCTCCTCATCCCGAGACCGCGCGACCAACAAGTCCACGTGCTCGCGTTGTCCAGACGCCACGACCTCGTGGAGCAGTTGGCGAATGCATGCCATTGCGAAGATGTGCGTTCTCCATCGAGGCAGCAACATAATGGCGGCCGCGATGGTGGGTGCCGCATGAACCGTCGAAGTCCCTGTTTCGCCCGTCTGGGCATCCAGCATCGAGCTGTCGTCGTCGCCCGCATCGGCGTTCGAGCTGGCTTGGACCGCATCGGCCGCTGGCGCTACCGCAGCTGCGGCCGTCGAAGCGGACAGGATCCGCTTGCAAAGGTCGATCCACCTCGAAGGAGCCTTTGTCGCCGAAAACCGAACCAATTCACGAAGCACGTCCTTGATCTCGTCCCGCACCATCGCCTCGCCCTCCGTGTCCAGGAGCCCGAACAGCTGTTCCTCCAGCGAATCAGCCTGCAACAGCAACCGTTCCGGATTCCGCTTCGCCATCTGGTAGAGGCACGTGACGCACGCCTTCCTGAGCACGCGAACCTGGGAGCGTACGTCCTGGGCCAGAAGGGCCTGCATGTACGGCACGAGACTTGCTGTGTCGAGGTGTGTGGGATCGAAGAGCATGAACTGCTGCGCGCACTTCAACGCCTCCACGGCGATGAAGGGATCTGACTGGTAGCGCATCTCCTCGTACTGCGCAAAGCACATGTCTCTCACTGCCTTGCTCTTGTCCGCCAGTTCGGGACCTGTGTGCGATGGGATAAGCAAGGGCTGCTTCACGTCATGGAACTGCCGACCCGCACCAATCACGTTGAGAGTTGCAGACAGGATGCGACCGAGAATTGGACCGATATACTCGTTGCCTTCTGCGTTTCCTGCGGCGCCCAGGTGATGACCGTCCGAGCACAGAACCTTGTAGATGAGGTCCAGCGTGGCCTGCACGTTGGAACCGAACATGAGCCCGGAGCCCTCGACCATGAGCAGAATGCCGACTAGAGCCCATGTGTGCACGGTGGGATGGGCGTCCATAGCGAGAGACTGCAGAATGCCGAAGCCAGTTTTGAGCTGCGGTATTCCCGAAAGGCTGCCGCCGTAGCATTGGATACTGCCCAACCCCAAAGCCGCGCCTGCGCGCGTGTTTGGCTCGCGCACATCGACAATCGCCTGCACCAACTGCTGAGTTAGCGAGCTGGTGAAGGACGATGAGTTGACGACCTGTGCGAGGCGTCCTATGCTTTCGCTTGCGAGGGCGCGAATCGAGCTATGATCGTGGAAAAGCCCCATCTAGACGGCAAATGCCATCAGTCCGCGGCGACAGCGATCCTTGCGCAATTGAACTCACGAAGACGAGCTCTCGCAAGAGCTCCGGAACCCGTCCGGTGACGACATTTCCCTGTCTCGCAACTGCGTGCTTCAGAGCACTGAACACCCCACCCAGTGCATTGACCATGGGGTCGACGGGGCCTTTCGCGGACCTCTTGACAGTCCTCAGCAGGTCTTCCAGAATCTTTTCCTGCACAGAGGACCCGACGGCGACGAAGAGTTGCCCGAATGCATCGATGGCAGCATCGACAGCATCGATGCTGGCTGGCGGCACCATGGGGCACTCGACGCGCCGAGGATCCACTGCAGCCAGATCCACTTTTTGAAAAAAGACAGCGCTCGCGTCGTTCTCGGGAGTCGAACCAAGGAAGCGCTCCGCCTGGCGTATGCGAGATCAGCTCCGGAGTGCCACAGCTGCAGATGAAACCCACCTGTTCCTCGATCGTCTGCACGTCCAGGTCTCTGAGCAGTATCCGGTTGATGCCACGATCCTCCGTCGCCACATTTCCGGCAATCGTGAACGAGAGTCCTCTGACATAGCTCGTGGCGAGCGCATCCCCGTGCTCTGGAGCAAGCGTCCCCACAATGGAAGCCATTAAGGGCGCGCTCGCCTCAAACGACCCCAACTGATAAAGCAGGCAGCAACACCGATACAAACGAGCCCGAATGTGGCACTCCTGCTCGGCAAGATCTTCCTCTGGCGCCTCACCGCTGTTCCCCGCTTTCGTCGGCGCGGCTTTGCCGATACGCCGGGTCGCATCCAGCGCCACCTGCGCTTCATGCAGCCAAAAGGACACCTTTTTGTCCAGTTCCGCATTCAGGAGCTCCTTGCCGTTGAACTCGAGGAAGGTGCGCAAAGCAATGAGCGCGGCGTCGGTCACCTGCAGGTACATTTGGAGTTCTCCGTCGCTGCGTGGAAGCAGCTTGCTCCCGTATCTCTCGAAATGGCTCCGCCAGAAGGTTACAATCTGTTGCAAGTGCACCTTGCAGAAATCGGGCCCCAGGCACATGAGGCTTGCGATCAGAATCCACGCCACTTCAGCCTGAATGCCGACAATCCGGAAGCTTTTCCCCTGGCTGGCGAGCTTAAGGAGGTGCACGGCCAGGGCCAAGACTTTGGCACACAGCTCGAAGCTGACGTACAGAGGTCTGCAGGGCACGACCGAGATGAGCGACGCGAGTGCCAAGGCGTATCCGCGGAACCGTTTCGTCCTGTCCGGCTGATCCGGCGTTAGGTTGGCGACCTCCTTCTTCAGCCAGGGAACGATGCGCGCAATCAACTTGGCGATGTTCTGCGGCGCAGAAAGACACACGCTACGCAGCGTCCAGCAGACGGCCGTGTTGACCGATTTGGAGAGGTGGTTGAGCAGATTCCCAAGCGGCTCGACGACCTCCGCGACGTTCGATGCGGCCGGCCCGACATCATTCAGCAGACTGGCCACTTCCATGAGGACGGTCACGACGGCTGCTTTGCTTGGCCCGGGCGTTCCCGCCGCCGGAGGCCACCTTTTGAGCCATCCATCGTTCAGTATCCGAATCGCCTGATTCTGGCCGGCTTCGCTCAGCATCTTGGCCAGAACATTCCGGAGGAGGTAGGTGCACCATTCGCGGGTCGCAAGGGTGGCACTTTTCGAAGTGCAAAGCTTCGGATGGCATGAAAGTTCGACAATGTGGATCGCAATCTCGGCGTAGTTGGCCTCGACGAACGCCTGCCCGCATTGGCGAAAGAATGCAGCATACCCTTCGACAATCCCCACGCGGACCGTCGGAGTCGGATGCTTGATCAGATATTGAGCATAGAAGGTGAGGGTCTCGCCCAACGACATCATGGGACGAGTGCTGGTCGGTTCGCCCCCCCTCTTCTTGGCATCAACAGGCGGCAGCGGTGGCACCAGGGCGAAAGCCAGCACCGTCCCAATGAGCGCGGCAACAGACCGCCGGAGAGAATAGTTCGAGTTCTCGAGGGTGTAGCGCATCAGGGGATGCAGCAAGGAGTCAAGATCGTCGATCTTCGCCGGACGCAGGTGCACGGTGTTCTTGAGCAGCGAGTCCAGACAATCGCATGCTGCCGTCCTGACGGCGATAGAACGGTCCCGGATCGCTTCCCGGGCCGCTTTGGCAATGTCTTTTGCCGTTGGTTCGGATGCCGATCTGCCCGAGCCCTCCAGCGAGCGCGCGAGAGCGTAATATGACTCGCAACGGAGCACTCCGTCGATTCCCGACTTTGTGTTCTTGACGAGCGCGGCAGCGGTCCCCGCAAACAACGACCCGACGCTGTCGCCAAAACCCATGGTGAGCATCCCGAGCACAAAGCTGACGGCGACCCGGACCACGACCGGCGGCGGCGGCGCTTTTGCGGGCGGGGATAGGATCCTCTCCAGAGCCGAAACGGTGTCGAAAACCGTGCGGCGGTCCCCGCTGGAATAGAGCTGAGTAAAGATCCTCGAAATCGAGTGGGCTGCGGGCAGCGTAGGTTTGGGAGACTCCATCGTTAGGATCCTGAGCAATGTGGCTTCGAGCCCCGTTTGGATCGGTTTCAGGTCAGCCTAAAGAGGTCAACGTCAGTCCCACGCGGCTCGTAAAGGAACGAGCGACATGCCTTTGCCAACGGCCGCAGCGCGAGCTCAACATTGTGCAGCCAACGGAAAACTGCAGATTCCCTGGCGTCGACGGGCAGAGACAGAATGCCGTCGTCAAACGCAAACGAGAATGCCGCGTTGTCCGAACCCGCCGAAGCAGCAGCCGATCTCGACGGAGCGGATCGGCCCCCGTGCCGAGCCGCTTCACGCCCTTCACCAAAGGGCTGCTTGGGTTTCTCCGTCAATGGCGCTTGCGGCCGCGGTGGGGCCTCAAACGCCGCAAAGTCCGCGCTTCCTCCAGGCTCCGCTCGGGAACCGAAAGCCTCGAAGGTGGGCGCGTCGAAGGCAGCAAACGACACTTCGGCGGTCGATGCCTGCGGAAATTCGGCAGCAAAGGCTTCGAACCCGACCTCTGCGAACCCGCTGTTGACGTTGTCCGAGCTCCCGACAGACGAGCGGCCGACTGGTGGGGATCCCAGGGCCGAGGCAGCCGCTGACGCGGGACCCTCCAGAGTGGGGCTAGCAAAGCCCACGTTGCCGGAAGCGTTTTCTGCATGAGCAAAGTCTGCGAAGGCGTCCAGAACAGCTGGGGAGTCCTCCGCGTGGAACGTAGACGCGGTCTCCGGGCCCCGCGTCGGCGCCGCTTCCAACGGACTTAATTCCGGGCTGCCGAAAATGTCAAAAAGATCACGCGCCGCTGACGAAGATGGCTTCGAGGCGGCGAGTTTGGCCGGTGCAGACGCGGCGAAGGGGTCGAAGGCCGCGAAGACGTCGAAGTCCCCCGTGGACGCGCCGCTCGGCGTTGGGGCGGAGCTCGACGCGCCCGGGGCTTCTGCGTCATTGCCGAACGCGTCGAACGCCGACCAGGACATCGCAAGGTGTGGGTCGCGTTGTGATACTAGTTCCGAAGTGCGTGTACAGTACGCGCGTGCATGATCGTGCGTCTCCCACACCTGTCCGCGTGAACCGAGAATGGCGGAGGCAGACGCGAACCCGGTCTCGCCGCTGTCGGCTCTCTCCTTCATGACGGGCGTCCTCCTGGGAGACGGCCGGGACGGCGCGACGTCCGATGAGAGCGAGGAGTTCGATGCCTCGGTCGCGCGTCATACGCTCATGTCGCCGGTGGAGCCGCGGGCGACGCTGAGGCGCTCCGAAGTCAGAGCGTCTGAGGACCCGGACGATACCTCCGATTCCGGGCTTGGTTCGGAGTCATCCGAACTTGCCGATGAACTCCTTCCCCCGCTGACTTGGGAGCTGTCGCGATGCCTCGAGTTCGACGCCGAGTACGACGCGGACGATCTGGCCGACCTCGGGACAGAGGGCCTTCATGCCGAGGATTCTGACGATGCCGACGACGAGGAGAGCGTCGCTTCATCGGAGGAGCCCATCTTCACCGAAGGCGGGATCGTGAACTTGGCGGCCGACGCCAGCTCTCATTCCCACCTTGAGGGTGACGGCATCAGCTCGCCCGTCAAGGAGACCATTGCCGAGGCGTGGGCGCACATCCGAGAATCGGCCGAAGTCGTGCCCGTCACCCGGGCAACGTCGACCACTTCGAGCTCCGTCAACGAATCCTCCAAATCCCGGAGGAGGAAATCGAACGCGCGATTCGGCTCGACAGGCTCTATTCCACAGGCCGAGCTGTATCGTTTGGTCCACGGAGAGTCCTACGTGCCCCCTCGGTTGTCGCCACTCACGCACCCCCCGACACACCTCGAGCTGGACTCGTCAGGGAGGCTTCCGCACGCACTACGGGCTAGTTACCACGAGGAGGAGGTGTCGCGGGCGATATCTGCCACCGTGCTCATGTGCCCGTTGTTTGGGTTCCTTCAGGTGGGAGGTGGTACGCTTTGACCGGAGCAATGCGTTGAGCTTCCCGCCGCACCAGATGGTCTTTATGATCAATGGCAGTGCCCACTTTGCTCTTTCTGCCTCCTAGTGCTGATCTAGCGATTCCAACAGATCAGCTCTACTTCTCGACAGCCCCCTTCTACAGCCGACTCGTCCTGATCCGCCTCAGTGCTGTCACCTTCTTCTTCCTCGTCGCGCTCCGCGCGTACATGCTTCAGCGCACCATCGAAAGCAGCCCGAAGAACAGGACGGTAGGTCGCTTCTCGAAGCGCTCCGCCCGCGCGGCCTGACGTTGCGAAAGGACGACCCGTGGGTCTCCAATGCTCGCATTATCCTGACGGTGAGTCGCGCGATCGCCACTCCGCCATTTCAGCTGACGAGAATCTGTAGTGGGCGACGTTCGGAGGTGCCACCGCCAACACCGAGCTCATCATCCTCTCGATGCCGAATCCCGCGACGTAGGCTTGCACGTGCCGCCGCTTACTTGCCGTGCGTGACGCCGCTATTCCGTAGGTCTCCATACTGGGTCGGCTTTACGTTGATCCTTCTCAGCCTCTTCATGACGAGGTACCGTCCCGTCCCTGTGCCGTTTCGGTGCAGCACTCACGCTCGTCCCCGGCAGACCCTTCTCCTACCGTCCGCTGATCGAATTTGCGTGCTGCATAGTTTTTCAGCACCTGTTCCTGACTTGGTGGTTCGACCCCATGGGAGCTCGGGAGCCATCCTTCCCGTCTCGGGCCGTGTTTCTCCTGGCGATGGTCGTTGTCGGTGCGGTGGGCAGCGCGCAGCTCGAGACTCTGCGGCGGCAGGAATTTCTCTCCCGCAAGGACCTCAGGCGCCAGAAGGACTGGTCCAACCTGCTACTTCATTCGGTGCTCCCGTCGCCGATCGCGCGCGAGCTGGAGGCGTCGGGCCGCGTGGTGGCCCGCGACGTCGAGGACGCGACGATCCTATTCTCGGACTTTGTCGGCTTCACGTCGATCAGCGCCGTCACGAGCGCCAAGCAGCTCGTCAAGGCGCTGGATCGCCTCTTTGCGGTGTTCGACATCATCATTTCCAGGCATCGCCTCGAGAAGCTCAAGACCATCGGCGATGCGTACATGTGCGCCGCCGGACTGGTGGACGACGGCCCCGCGGAGGCGGATGCCGGCTTTTTGAACTTGGTCCAGTCGATCCTCGCGGGGCTCGAAATGATCGGCTGGCTGCAGGGCGGTGGCTTCCGCCCGCGCTTGCCTTTCGGCAGCACCCCGGAGGAAGTCTGGAAAATCAGGATCGGCATCCACCGGGGCCCGGTGACGGCCGGCGTCATCGGACGCAGCCGCTTCGCATTCGACTGCTGGGGCTCGACGGTCAACATCGCGTCGCGCCTTGAATCGTCGAGCATGCCCGGCAAGATTAACATAGCCGCGGAGGTGTTCCGGCAGGTGGAGCACCTTTTCGAGGGGACCCATCGCGGTGCGATCCCGGTCAAGAACTTGCCTTTCGGAGAGGTCGAGCAGACCTTCATTGGTGCGTGGTCTTCCGTACGCGGGTTTCGTTCCGGCCCAGTTGACATGTCGCGGCAATTATTAGATCGGATCAAGCCGGAATATTCGATGGACCTGGAGGGCAAGATCCCCAACGCCCTCTTTTGGGAGGTGGCCAAGCGCGGGCCTCGATTACCGTACAGCTCGTGTCTCACGGCAGAGAGTCGTTGGCGCGGGTTCGCGGTACCGGTGGTTCAGGTACCGTCTGTTTCTGTTCACCTCGACAGTGGCAGCGATGTCGACGTGGCCACGCAATAAATCTCCTTCCACACGAAAGTACATCGCTCGAATACCGTGCGTCCCCCAGCAGCATTACAACATCTCGTGTTACGCCGACGATCCGTTCTCGCTCGGCACGGTGGGGAGGGCCGGGTGCTCCTGAACCGCGTCCTCCGCTTCTGCGGGTTCCGCAGGAAGCTGCACCGACATCCTGTTTGCCTTTGTCGTCGCCCCCTGCTTCTTCATTGCCGAGGGCCTCCCCGGGGTCGCCGCGAATCCCGAGTCCGCCCCCGTGGAAACGACCGAGTCGCGGTTGGAAGCCCCCACCGACGCGCCCGCCGAGGCCTGGGCCGCCGCCGGGCCGCCGTCCACGAAAGAGTTCCTCGAGGGCTGCATTACCATCAGAGGCGCCGGATAGAAGCCCGGCGGTGGCGTGAGCGGCACCATGCCATCCTCCGACGGGACGTAGTAGCCGCCGTTGGGTCCGATGAAGATCGGTTGCTGCGCCGGGACAAAGGCCGACGGGTCCCACACGCCCGAACGGCGGGAGGCCGGGGCCGTTCCGGCGTAGGAATAGCGGTTCCGGGTGCCCACCGAGCCAAAGACGGCGTCGCCGTCGATGACGACGGTGGCAGGCCGGGGCCGGGTGCTCCGCGGAACCGGGGGGGCGGACGGAGGAGGCATGGAGAGCCGGTTGGCCGCCTTGGTCGCGTCCGCAGCGGTCGCCGTGCCGGCTCCCACTGTGTCCGGCACCTGGAAAGCGACCGACGTGCGGTCGCCGGCGGCGCGCTCGCCGGCGACGGCCATCGCAGAGGCACCCGCGGCGGCGACCGCGATCCCCGCTGCGGGAACGGCACGATGGGCGGTTACGGCGAAGTCAGAGTCCGGTTCCGGCGTTCGGGCGGCGATCGACGAAGCATGGACGTCGGCTGGACGTTGACAGGGGGAAGGATCAGCGTCGAGACGGCGAGTCGGCGGTGCGATCACACCTTCCCAGGCCGGTGCGTCGATCTTGGGGGCCATCTCCATGACCGAAGGTGCCTTGTCGCCGGGGGCCGATGGTGATCCCGGGGGGGCCGCGGCAGCGACCTTGACGTCCCCTTCCTCGACCGCGACCTGCTTCGCCGCAACCTTGCCCTCTTCGGCCCGCTTTTTCCCGCACGAATAGAGCAGCCAGCCCAGCAGCCCCAGCAGGAGCAGGCCCCCGACCACGACGCCGATGATGAAGCCAGCCTTTGCACCGCTGGAGAGGCTGTCGAACCAGCTTACGGGCGGGCCGGGGACGTCGGCGCAGTTGGTGCCGTCGGCGGGCGACGTGCAGACGACGCAGGTGGTGCCGTTGAAGAAGGTCCCCCAGCCGCAGACGGGAACCGTGGGGAGAACGCTGGCCGAGGTGATCGAAGTGGCGGGGACGGCCGTCGAGCTCGTCGCAGTGCGGGTCCCGGTCGGGATCGCCGTGACATCGGGGAAGCAGGCTGCGGGCGCGGCGCACCTTGCCTGGAAGCAGCAGAGCGACTGGCATTGCGTCCCCGACGCGGTGCACGCGGCGCCGATCTCGCCGCCGGGGAAGCACGTCGCGGTCGCCGCGCAGAGGCCGTCGACGCAGCAGCCCGAGGCGCACTGCAGCGGGCCCGACGCCGTGCACGGGTCGCCGATGGGCCGCGCGCCCTGGCGCGCATTCAGCGCCGACGAGGGCGCCGCCGCGAGCAGCGCCGCCATCAGCGCCGCCGCCAGCAGCCGCGGGTGCGGCGATGCGGGCCGCATCGGTCGCTGGACAGGGCGGGGTCCCTCCGCCGGCAGTGCCGTGGTCCCCGAATGATCGACGCGAAGTCAACAGTGCTTTTATTTGAAGTCGCGCCACACATACCGAAGACACAGTCACTGTTCAAGGCACCTGCTATCCCTTCCGTCCGTCTCCCTAGCCTGCTATCCCTCGTTGGCGCCCTCCCTCCTCCATAAAATGGCCGCGCCGGCGACGCTCAACTTCGGCGCGGGCCCCGCGATGATCCCGCGCAACGTGCTCGAGAAGGCGCAGGCCGACCTGCTCAACTACGGCGGCACAGGCATGAGCGTCATGGAGCTGAGCCACAGGTGCGCAACTGCCGCCGCACTCCCGGCGCGTCTGACGCCCCGCAGGTCCAAGGAGTTCGAGGCCATCCTCGCCGCCGCCGACAAGGACCTGCGCACGCTCATGGACATCCCTGACAACTACAAGGTGCTCTTCCTGCAGGGCGGCGCAACCACGCAGTTCTCGGCCGTGCTGTACAACTTCATCGGCCGCAAGCGCGGCGGCGCAGAGAACGGCCACGCCGCGGACGACTGGCGCTCCATCCCCGTCGACTACATCGTCACCGGCGGCTGGTCCGACAAGGCCGCCAAGGAGGCGCAGCGGCTGGGCGCAAAGGTCAACATCGTGCTCGACACCAAGAAGCAGGGCTACTCGGGCGTGCCGCCGCCGGAGCAGTGGAAGCTGTCCGGCCCCTCGGCCGCCTACGTCTACTACTGCTCCAACGAGACCGTGCACGGCGTCGAGTTCCAGAACAACGGCGCCGCCGGCCAGGAGGGCGTGTTCCCGGGCGACGTCGTGGACCCCTCGGTCCCGCTCGTCTGCGACATGTCCTCCAACATCCTCTCCCGCCCCCTGGACGTCTCGCGCTTCGCCCTCATCTACTTTGGGGCGCAGAAGAACGTCGGCCCCTCGGGCCTCACCGTCGTCGTCGTGCGCTCGGACCTGCTCGACGCCACGCACCCCGGCCTGGTCCCGCCCATCATGCTCGAGTACAAGACCGCGGCGGACAACACCAGCATGTACAACACCCCGCCGACGTTTGCCATCTACGTCTCGGGCCTGGTTTTCAAGGACCTGATCGAGAAGGGCGGCATTGCCGCCGTTGACAAGGTCAACGAGGCCAAGGCCAAGAAGCTCTACGGCGCCATCGAGGCCTCGAACGGCTTCTACCGCTGCGTGGTGAAGGAGGGCTTCAGGTGGGCATCGGCGTGTTTTCGGAGGCGTGATCGTCGAGGCTGACGGCCCGACAGGTCGAGGATGAACGTTCCCTTCCGCATCTACGGCTCGGCCACGGAAGCAGCCCCTTCGGCGGACCTGGAGTCCAAGTTCCTGAAGGGCGCCCTGCAGCGGAATATGCAGCAGCTACCCGGGCACAGGTCCGTCGGCGGCATCCGCGCCAGCATCTACAACGCGATGCCGCTCGCGGGCGTCGAGGCGCTCTGCGCCTACATGGAGGAGTTCGCCAAGGCCAACGCCAAGGCATGAGGGACACTCTTCCCGCCTTGGGCGCGGGCTGACGTCCATGGATGACGATGGCCCGCTTACTCTCTTAGACCCTCGCAAGGGACCGGTTTCCCTGCCACTCTATATCCCTGATATCAGTACAATCATCAGAACAACCATCGCATCCACAACAACCCGGCGTTCCGTGCGCTCGGGCTTTGTCCCAGTGGTATCGTCAATTCCGCCAATTTCCAGTCACACACACCGTGCCAAAGCAACCCAGATTCAGTTTTCGCCTGTCCGCAGGCAAAAGCACCACGGGGCGACCGTCCGAGCACCTCTTGTCGTCAAAAATTCTGATCTTCGAGAAGATAGACCTGAGTCGTCGTGTCAGTCATGCGTCGGCCAGCGCTCGGACACCAGTCTCACCTGCAGCACCTTTTTCAGCACGTCCAGCGACACCGGCTTCGTCAGCACATCGTCAAACGCCGCAGACAGCTCGTCCGTCTTCTCGTAGGCCGTGAGCCCGATGATGGGGGTCCGCTGATTCGTTCCGGCCACGGACTTGATGACGTGCGCGGCCTGGTCCCCTTGCACTGGGAGCAGGGCGTGATTAGAGTGCAACAAAGTTCCGTACGAGGCCACAACACATACTCTCGGGCATGATGATGTCGAGGATGATGAGGTCGAACTTCACATCGCCCGATGCGGCGTGGACGGCGTCCGCGCCGTTGGGAACCACAACGCAGAGCCCACCGAGCTTGTTGAGCTGCGTTTCGATGATCTTCGCGCTGATCACGTTGTCCTCCGCGACAAGGATGTTGAACGTCCGACCGAAGGGGGTGAGAATCTTCTTGGCGGTGCCGGCCCGGCCCAGAGTCTTGCGTTCGGGCTTGCCTTCGGGCGAGGAGCGCCCGGACTGCGCGGCACTCGGCGTCGCGGCGGCACCCGGAGCTGTAGACACAACCTTCCCCACCGCATCCCCGGCGCGGATCGGCCGCCCTTCGGCCGCCGTCGTCGCCGACGAGATGCTCGTCGAACCCGATCCGCGGCGCTCGCGTTCCGCCGGCTGCTGGCTTCCAGACCGTGACGGGACCAAGGAGCCCGTAGGAATCTTGGGAGAGGGCGTCGAGGAACCGGCGCGGTCGTCCTGATCCATGGCGAGATCGGGCAGGCTAGGGTCCGTGGAAGACCGGTGCGCACCCTTCCCGAGGGGCAGGGGTCCATCGGCGCTGTTGAAGGATAAGGTGCGCTGCCGGCCCCCGAGGCGGATAGAGCTGCTCGTGAGGGTCCGTCTCCGCGTCTTAGGGGGCGAGGCGCTCATCATCATCTCCGACTTGATCTTCTCCACCTGATCCGTGTTCGCCTTCTCCAAGAGCGGCAGGTTCTTGAAGCTGAAGGCACCGAAATCCGCGCCGTCTTCTCCGGCAAAGGGAGCCACTTCGTCCGGCAGCACCCTTCCATCCTTGCGAGCTGGAGGCCCCCCGTCTTCCTCCGAAAGCTTCTTCCCGGCCGCGCCCCGGTCGTCGAAGTAATAGGTGTCCTCGACATTGGCTGGCTTCGGCACGAAGCTTGTCTCGTTGGAGTGCAGCGAGTCCCAGTTAATGTCGGCGAACCACGGGTGCGCCTTGATCTCCGCAGCGCCGTTGATCCCGAGCCGTTCTTCAACCTTCGTGCACATCAGCCGCTCCATGAAGTCCCGAGCTTCCGGCGAGACGTCGACCTCATCCTCGTGCCAGTCGATGTTCCGCTGGAGTATGTTCTCGAACACCTGCTGCGGCGTCGGCGCATGGAAAGGAGGAACACCGTAGAGGAACTCGTACGTGATCACCCCCAATGCCCACTGGCGAGATTGTGCAGCTTAACGTTAGAGAGATGCCCGCCTTGAAGCAACCGCGACTCTGTGGAACCCACCCAATCGACGCTAGAGTCCTGACCGAGGCCAAGGATGGATTCCGGAGCGAGATAGTCGGGGGTGCCCACGAAACGGTTGGCATCTCCCGCACCAGATCCCGTCTGCTCCTCTGTTGCAGTTGAGGATCTTCCAGGGAGGCTCGAGGTCGACGCCGCAGTAGGAATCCCTGTGAAGTAGAGGCCCGGTAGGGCCTCGACCGATGACGAGCCGGACGAGACGGTGCTGGCGATGGAGCTCCGGCGGCTGTGGCTCCTCAGATGCGGGAAATTGCTCAACGGGAACGCGTTGGGTAAAGACAGCGCCGCCCCTGCCGCGGAGTTGAAGTTTCCCAAAGTCGGAGTCGTCGGCGTGACGGCTTTTGCGGGCTCGCTTGTGGTCGGGCTGTTCATGCTGGGCACTGCGGCAGGGTTGAACCCCTGGCGGCGCCCAAGGAAGCCGACCCGCGAGAGACCGAAATCGGTGAGCTTGAGGTGGCCATGCTGGTCGATCAGAAGGTTGTCTGCGAAAGGAACGCAATCAGATGGCAGTTCGCATCCCTGCAGGAAATGCAAACCTGGCTTGAGGTCGCGGTGGATGATGCCCCTCGCGTGCAGGAACTCCAAACCCACGACCACCTCGGCTATGTACTGCTTTGCCCACTTCTCGTCGAGCGCGCCCATGACCTTGACGAGGGCTGCGCAGTCGCCGCCGTTCAGGTATTCCATGACGAGATAGAGATTGTCCTTCGTCTGGAACGAGAAGTAGAGCTTGACGACGAAGTCCGAATCCAGCTGGGTCAGGATCATCCGCTCGTTTCGGATGTTTGTGACCTGATTCTTGGCCACCATGTCGCTCTTGCGCAGGACCTTGATAGCGTAGTAGTCCCCCGTGACCCTCTTCTTGGCTAAGTACACGGATCCGTAAGCTCCTTTGCTGATGGGCTTGATGATGTCAAAGTCCTTGATGCTGGGCTGCGACCGCGCCAAAGCGCTGAGCGGGGTTGTTGCCGAAGGCGGGGTACGGACATAGTCGTCCCGAAGGCTGAAACGCGCTGACTGCGGCGAGCTGCTGAAGTCCGAGTCCCCCGTCCGAAGAGGGTCCAAAATGCCGGCCCGAGAAGCTCGACGCGACCTGCCGTGGAACTGGATCGCGGGAGATCGCCCGTCTTCCACATCGCTCGACGGGTTCAGGCTCAAATGATCCATGTCCAAGTCCGTGGTGCTAGCCGGGGTGCGATCTCGGCGACGGACCATCGCCTCGAAGGGCTGGGTGCTAGAGGTGCCGCGTGAGGCGACAGACTCCTTGTCATCCTCCTCCGAATCCGACAGCCTCATCGAGTGGCGCAGACTCGATGCTCCCCGACGGCCACGACGGCCCAGCTCCGATTCCGACGTCGACTTCGGCATCTGGCTCCTGCTCGCGGGGTCGCGATCAATGCTGGACGTGCTGGAACGTCCGCGGAAGACAGGGGATACAGGTGCGCCAGCGGTCGCCCCAAAGAGCGACGGGGCATCGTCCGACACGTTCGTTAGTGCAGAGACAAGCTCCGGACGGGCTTCGTTGCCCGCCGGATCCAGAAGAGCGGAAGTCGTTCGGTCCCGGTCCCCGTTTTCGTCCGCGGAGCCACCGTACTCGGACTCGCTCGTACGGAACAGCTCCATCTCCAGATCCTCCTTAAGCTGCTCCTCCGCGCGAACGAGGACCCTCATCTGGGACACTGCCCGCTGCATCTTTTCGCACGCTTCCATCTTCAGCCTGACGGTCGTTTCCACGCTCTTGGAGAGATTGTAGAGATCCAGGCCGATCCCGTATGTGCCACTTTCAACGGAACCGCTGTCCACGAAGCCGCTGAACTCCTGCGCCGGGATGGCAGGGCTGCTTCCCAAGGTGGGCCAGGACGCCTTGACGCCGAAGCCGTCGGGCCCATGCGAGTGAGCCAGTTCGAAGCTGGGCAAGACCGGCGAAGTGGGTGACGTCGGAGCCAAGGAGGGCGAGCCCGACCAACCCGAGAGTCCAAAGGGATCGAGGGCAGAAAAAGGCGTGAACCCGGGCGGGGGGCTAAACTCCTCGGCCTGCCCAGGGTGCCATTGCAAGAGGTAGGAGAGCTCCGGGACTGTCCGAGCAACGTACGAGGATCCGGGCACTTCATCGGCAATATTTCCCGATCCGCTCGGCGATCCCGAGTGCTCCAACTGCACCGCAATCGAAGGGATAATGTTGCCCGAACTCTGAGTTGCCGACAGATTGCCAGACGACAGGGAGTCCGAAGCCAAATGACCGCTCTCCGGGCGCACCAGACCGAGCGGGTCGTCCTGAATGATCCGCGTGTCCCTCGGACTAAACATCTCATCCGCATCGTAATCCCCGTCCGGTGTTGGGATGGCGGCGCAATCGTCGATAATCCTTGCGAGGTCATTCGCCCGTCCAAGAAGCTTCCTGAAGTAGGGAATGAGATGCACGTTCGTGCCCGCGGCATCATGCCCGCGGAAAGCGGAATCAGTGCCTGAGCTGAAGGGAGGAGATCCGCCGGGTGTGCCAGGGTCCACCTGCAAGTCGATGACGGGAATCCCGAGGCCTTGGGCTTCCGCCAGCTCCAAGTCGAGCTCTTCGTGCAGCGCACGCTGAATCAGCTGAAGGCGCACCCGGTACTCCTTGAGATCCTCGTTGCACTGGGCGATCTCGTACTCCGCCCGATGAACCTCGACGCACGAGTTCGAATGCTCCTCAAACACTTGCGGCGGCACTTTGCGGTCGCAGACGTGGCAAAGCACCATCTCCAAGGTGGGAAACGTGCGCTCGGCACGGAACTCCATCTCCGATTCGCGCGATTCACCAACGACGGCTTCGTCGGCGACCGTGCCAGCCTCGGCGGCGGACGCAGATTCCTCCTGGTTCGGAGACGCCGAGCGCTTTGGGGTAGTCGCGTGATGCCGCGGAGAGAGGTCCGCTTCGTCGTCCCCCAGGTCGCCTGCATCGTCAGCGGCCGCCCGGCTCGACCCCGCCGACTTGACGCTGGCGGCATCCGCCGCGGACGCGTCAACCTTTTCCGACTCCCTGTCCACGTTCTCCCAGCCCGCCCCGACGAGGCCGACGGGCTTCGTGACCCAAAAGATGCTCTTTGCGCTGCCGGTTGCCTTGTCGGTCATCCGCACACCGTTGGCGACCATGTCCATCCAACGACCGTCCTTCCGGATAGCACGGTACCTGATCTCCATGCTGATGCGGTCGCCCGAGGTGTAGAGCGTCCGCATTGCCGAGATGAAAGCTCTGTGCGCCATTTCCGGCGCGAAGGGCGGCCTGCCCTGTCCGACAATCTCCGAGACCTCGTAGCCGAAGACCTCGGAGCAGCTCGGCGACACGTACAAGCATTCACCAGTGTCCAAGCTCATTTCCAGGAGCACGGTCAAGTTCTTGGATTCTTCAGTCGCGGCATTCAGATCCATCGAGCTCCACTGCTGAGCAACGCTTGCCGGGGCGGCCGGCGGCTGACTCGGCGCCTCCTTCTTAACCACCGGCATCGCGTCCACCGTTTTGGGCGAGGTCACTATGGCCGGGCTTTCGGAACCCTCGGCGCTGACGACGCTCGCAAAGCTCGTCCGCCGATCGTTCAGAGATCCCGTTCTGCCTCCCGGGAGCAGGGGTCCCGAAACTCCCGGATGGCCCGGCCGTGTCCCCACCTGTTGGCCAACAAGGTATCCCCACCAGCGCTCGTCCTCACCCAGCTGTTCCACAACCCGCGCAACGGAGGCGAAAGCCATGAGCAACCTGATCACGTACGGCTTGCACGGCCATGTTGGATGTGCGTCCCACATCTGCTGGAGGTTCCTGATCTCGTCGATCGTCGCTCTGACCCGTTTTGCATCGGCCATGAGCGCCGCGGGGTCCATCTCCAGCACGCGCTGCGCGACTGATATGAGCTTGGACAATGATTCGTCGAAAAGACTGGGCTCGGCCGCCTCCAGAAGCGGTCCAAGTTCACCAGACGGCGAGCCGGAGAGGTACGAGCGCGAGCCTTTGCCCGGGCTGCCGCCCTCGGCAAGTTTGCGGCCGTACTCTAGCGGATCCACGATGCGGGATGTCGAGCCAGACAGCGCGTACCGCGGCGGAGACGAGCCAAGCGACTCGAGGCCGACGTTCTGTCTCCCCGACATTGAATTGTTGGAGCTCGTGCGACGGTGGTGGAAATCCACAGGTAGCGCGTTCGCACCGGCCCTCGCCACCCGCGAGTTGGCGTCCCGCTCCACGAATTCCTGCAGCGCAGAGACGACCCGGTGCACTTCGGCATCGCATGCCGCCTTGGCAATCCGCAGCCCCGCCTTGAGCTCGGAAAAGGTCTTGACAAAGTCGCCCAGATCGCCGTCCGAAAGCGTCCTTCGAACCGGCGGCAGCGAACCGTCCGCGCCCTCGAGGGGAGTGTCCGGCGTACCGGGCTCGGATGCCTCCGAGCCGTTTGGCTCCGGCGCCGCCGATTTCCGCACCGGGCTGCTGGGCGGGGGCGAGCTCCGCTGCAGGCCCGGCGACCCCGCTCGGTATATCCGGCGCTGCGGAAGCAGTCCCGGGCTCGAGGTCACGGAAGTCCTGTGCGCCGGCGGCCCCGAAGCCCCTGCCGCGCTCCCCGGGCGGCCCGCGCCCAGGGGCGACTCGGATCTCGTCGAAATGCCGTCCGAGCTCAGCGCTTCGTCGTCGAAAAAGAAGACAGGGGAAGGGGATCGCAGGACCTCCATCATGTTTTCGGCGACGAGGGTGGGCTTGAGGCTGGGAGATTCGCCTCCGACGCCTGCGAACAGCGGAGACCGCGCGTCTCGCGGGTTCCCCGCGGTATCAGGCGCAGCCGCATCCGGCGTCAAGTCCAAGAACGGGAGGTCCACGAACGGGTTGGAAACCAGCTGAGGGGTCCACCGGAAGCTCTTGGCAGCGCGGGATTCCATCAGCATGAGCGCATGCGCCTGTACCGAGACCGTCAATGCCGATGACGGCACGGGGAACGTCCGAAACCTTACCTCTCCTCCGCGTCCCCTGCGGTTGCTGGGCAGACTGGTCTTTCTCGCGTCGATGGTGCTGCCGCTCGCACTAGCGGACGGCGGACCGCCGGGCCGGTCATCCAACGCCGCGAGAAGCGACGCCGATGCGAGACTGCCGCTCGCCGGAACGTAGCTTGGCTTCCGCCGCGGCGGAATGGCGCGGGCAAAGTTGGGGCGAGCTTCTGGGGTGGCTGGGGAGGTCGAGCTGGGAGAGGGGCTGTCCACCGTAAGCGTGAAAAGGTCGGGTGCGGCAGACCGGGTTCGCGGCCGGCGTTGGCGTTCTGTGTGGGGCACCGACATCAGCTTCTCGCCGGCAACAGCCAGAGCGACAACCCACGCTCGGTCACCCGACCCAAGGGCGAGGCGCTACTGCGCTTGACGACTTCCTGGTGGGGAAGAGGACCGCTGGCTCCACGCGATAGCGGGCGCCGGCCGGGCGTTTGACTGCCAGCCTCTGGTGCCTGCAGGTGTGCCGCCCGCGAATACGGTGCGGCCGTGGTCCCCGTGCGCGTCGCCGGGCCGTGGTTCCCGAGAAGGAGTACGTTCGGGCAAGAGGTGGAAAGGGCCAAGAGCTTGGCTGGAAACTCGGGTGCGGGTTTTCCGAGGCCGGCGCTGTGAGGAATCCTCGTCTGCGACGTCAGGGGCGGTTCCGTCGTCGAGGAGAGTGGCGGATTTCTGAAGTTCGAAAGCCATTAGCTCTCGTGCCGTCCAGCAGCCACTGGCTACAGCGTTACCGACCTCTCGGAACGTTGGCTCAAGGTCCCGCTAGAGCTCCCCTCGGCCGACACAACGTTGGAAAGCGACGACGGTCCCGGCGGGGCGCGTCGAAACGGCGGATTTTCGGCATTTCCTGATCGCAGCAGATTCGACCCCGAATGTTCCTGCGCGGTCACCGAGCGCGGCGAAGACCCCGACGAATCGCTCTCCCCTCCGGAACCCGTCGCCGCAGGCGGAGCTCCCTGTCCCGGAGGCCTGGCCACTGAGCGCGACATCCGCCTCAGGGGCATCGGGTGCGGTATGGGGATGGGCCGCACGGTCGCGGGGGACTCGGTGACCGACGCCGAGGCCGACGCCGACGATGCAGACGAGACCGAGGCGGAGCGCTGGCCCCACTGCGGAAACTCCCGCCCGGTGTTGATCGTGAGCGAGGGCGAGTCCGGGCCCGAGCGTTCCGAGGAGAAGGAGGTGGCCGGCTGGCCGATCGCGCCCGGGGAGGCATGCACGGGGGCGTCGAACAGGGCGGGGCCGCGGACGCCGGCCGGGAACGACCTCGCCAGGTAGTCCGCCGAGGCGTCCCACGAGTCCTCCGGCCTGTTTGCGGCGTACGAGTAGCCGCCCGAGCCGTGCCCCGAGCCCTGCCCCGATCCCGAGCCCGAGGCGTCCATCGCCGGGAAGAAGACGTACGCGCCCCTGTCGCCATCGGCGTCCGCGCCCGGCCGCGACAGCTTGCGGAAGCCCGCGGGCAGCGGCGAGCCGGGGGCGGCGCGGCGCGGCTCCGCGTCGTCCTCGTCGGCCGACGCGCGCAGTGGCGACCCCGCGATGGGCGACAGCGCGCCGCCCGCGAGCGGGTTCAGCGGCGACGGCCGCCGGTCGCCGCGCCGCTTGACCTTAAAGACCGGGTCCATTGCGGCTAGCCCGGCCCAGGAGCGGCACTCGCGGCCATTGGAGGAGGCCGAGATATGGAATTCACGGCTCTAGACCCGATCTCGAACCACATAAACCTTTAGCCAACCACTCCTCGCTGCCTCCCCCGAAAAAGAGGCACGGCCGTGAGCATTCGGGTGCTCGCCGCGCTGGTTTTGCGGTCTGCCCTGTTTCTGGGCCACTGGCCGCTCCTCCAGGCCGGGACGCCCGGTCAATCGGGCTGCCGCGCCGGACACCGCTTTTGCGCACTCCCCCGCCTTGTGCTCCCTCCAGGAGCGGCTCTTCGCGACCCTTGGCTCTGGGCAGGCCTCCCGTGAGCAGCACGAGCAGGTCTGTAGGGGGCGACCGTTGCCGCACGAGCCTCGGAGGCCAAATATTGCGTTCCCTGCTCGATCTCCTCCGGGATTGACTCGCCGAGTGGACGGGAAGCTCTGTCGACTGTTTGGGACTGTGGACGCATCTTTGGAGTCCTAACGGAAGATGAGGCACGAAAAGAAAAAGAAAGTGCAAAATGCGGCCGCGGGCCAGGCTTCTGGCGCGTCCGCCGACGCGGGCGTCGACGCTGCCGGCGAGCCGGCAACCCGTTACCATTGCGACAATTGCACGGCGGACCTCACCGACGTCGTCCGCATCCGCTGCGCCGTGTGCGACGATTTTGACCTCTGCGTGCAGTGCTTCTCCAAGGGTGCCGAGCCCGCGGGGTTCAAGCACTCCAACGACCACGACTACCACGTCATGGAGGTCCTGGACTTTTCCATCTTCTCGCCCGATTGGGCCGCGGACGAGGAGCTGGCGCTCGTCGAGGGCTGCGAAAAGTTCGGGCTGGGCAACTGGGAGCAGATCGCCGAGCACATCGGGACAAAGACAAAGGAGGAGGTCGACAGGCACTACCGCGAGGTCTACCTCGCCGCCGAGGATCAGATGCCGCCCATGGACCGCGATTTCGACAAGGAATCGAACCGCAAGGAGCTCCGAATACAGGCCCAGGAAAAGGCGGCGAAGCAGGCGGAGATGCGGAAGATTCCCAAGATGCAAAAGGTGGGAAACGCGCTCATAGGCGTCGATCGGTGTCCGGCTCACCCCGTGACCGCGTGCAGCCCCTTGCATCGACGCCGACGGTCCACGAAGTCGCAGGCTACATGCCGGGGCGCATGGAGTTTGAGCACGAGGCGGAGAACGAGGCCGAGGGTCCCGTCAAGGACATGGTGTTTGACGACCCCGTGGACGGCGACGAGGAGCTCAAGCTGGCCGTGCTGGACATTTACAACGACAAGCTCGCGATACGCGACGAGAGGAAGGCGCTGATCTTCGAGAGGGGCTTGCTGGACTTCAAAAAGATACAGACGCAGGAGCGCCGACGGTCAAAGGAGGAGAAGGACATGATGTTCCGCTTCAGGGCGTTTGCGCGGATGATGACCAAGGAGGACTTTGAGTTTGCGGAGCGGAACTTTACCAGTGGGGTTGACGGCATTCGAAGGGTTACTCCGCTGACCGACCTCTTGCTTGGCAGCCGAGATCGAGCTTCGCAACCGCATTGCCCAGCTGCAGGAGTGGCGGAGGATGGGCGTGACCACCGCTGCGCAGGGGCTGCAGTACGAGAAGGAGAAGGGTCTTCGGCAGCAGCAGCGGGGCAACGCGGGCTCCCTCATCAGCTCACGCATGCCTCCTCGCCCCATAATTGCCACGCCGGACCTGGGCCAGTTCACCCCGCGCGCCTCTCCCACACCTTCGGCTGTGCTCGCGGCGACCGCTGCCGGCCACAACCGCAGCCGGCCGGCGCCTGCCGCCCTGGACCTCGCCAACGCCGAGGGCCTGGAGCTTCTCTCGGAATCCGAGGTCTCGCTGTGCTCGATGCTCCGCATCATGCCGCACGCGTACCTCGCCATCAAGGACAAGATGATTTCCGAGTGCCAGCGCCTGCAGGGGCTGCGGAAGCGCCAGGCGAGGGAGCTCATCAAGATCGACGTCAACAAAACGTCGCGGTTGTGGGACTTTTTCCTCGAGAGCCGGTGGATTTACCTGCCGAAAGAGGATTTGGTTCCGACGTAGCCGGACTTGGGGGACACATGCGGGAGGGCAGCCGTATGGCTTATTCTTGAACATGGCGGACGCGAGGGAGGGGCTAGGGCACAGTGTAGCTACGGACACGGCATCAATGGACGATTTCTGGCGATTTCGGACGGGGTATGGCCGTGGGATGGGGCAGGTACTCGGCATTAAATGCTTCTGCGGACCTCAAAGAACCGCTTGAGGTAGTAGACCTGCCACAAGCAGACCGCAGTGAGGGTTGCCGACTCGAAGAGAGACCACCACATGACGCGCGAGTTGGTGGACTCGGCAGCTGCAGGGAGTGGTGTCAATGGTTGCCCACACAAGCCCTGTCGCTCGAGAAACTCACTGGCCTGGTGCGTCCTTTCGCGGGCCATCATGTAGGCCTGCTCGTCGCGGATCGACCGGAGCCCGTCGGCCAGCATGCGGATTTCCGATTCCAGCGGAGTCACGGCTGGGGATGCGGAGTGAGTCCGGGCCGTCAAGACGACATTCGGGCAAGCCCACCGTCCGTGTTGTCTGCCTGCTCCATTTTCATCGAGATCGTGCTGCGCTCGTCCGGGCCCATGACGGAGAACGCGACGGTCTTGTCGCTGACCGACGACATCTGGTTGCTGAAGCAGTACGTGTACTTGCCGTCAGTCTCGGCCACCACGCCGTACGTGGCCGTCGATTGCCGAAACACCGAGTACAGCAGCCGGTCGTCCGGCGAGGACACCTGCAGGGAGCAGTCGGCGTCGGTGCCACGGCCATGTTCCGGGTGAACGCGGCACACCCACCCAAAAGTCGATGTCCAAGCTCCCGCCGGAGCCGACCTCGAAGCTCAGGTCCAACCGGTCGCCGCGATCCAGCTTGTCCCAGAAGCACTGCTTCTCCTGCGGCCGCAGCTTTATCGAAAACGTCGAGAACGCGTCGCCGACGCGCGCGAGCCCGAGGAGCGCGGCCGCGAGGAGGGCCAACGCGGCAAAACGCATGGCCGGCGAGGAATGTGCGCCGCCAGCGCGTCGCTGGCGTCGCGCTTCCATGGGGCGGGACAACGGTGAACAGGCCTCGTTTGACTGCCACGAGGATGCGCGCACTCTCATCATGCACGCCCGCCTCAAGTCTTCACATCGATTGATGGAGGAGTTTCAAGCCACATGACTGCTACGACTTGGCGGAAGCTCCTTCGGCAGCGCTGGCTGCTTCGTTGGGACGATCCGGTCGGCTGCTTCACCCATCTGCAGCAACGGAATGAGTCCGATCTTGAGATCCACTTCGCCGATCGCGTCAATCAGGGCCACCGTTTCCGGTGCCAGGTGACTCCATTTCTCTCCCTTCAGCCGCGAGATGGCGTGGCCGAGCCCATCCCTGAGTTCGGCGTACTGCTGCATGCTGCGGCACGCGAATGGGACTTCCGCCACTGAATGGCCGACAATCGAGAAGTTTGAAATGGTGCAGGCATCATGGTCCTTCCACGCCAGCAGGCGCGACGACCTCAAGATCTTCCATGAGCGGTACTGGGGGCCCGACCCCGGCTGCGCCGCCGGGAGGACAGTGGGAGTGTCCGTGAGGCTCTTCAGGTAGGTCTCAAGCACAAAGTCCGTCGCCCGATCACGCTCCATGCGCTGCCTGTGACGCACGGCGAAGCCGCCGAGGAACCCTGCACGCTTATCCTCGCCGCTCGAGATGTACGACTCCATCAGCTCTGCGATCGCGACATCCGACATGTTCCTTTCGAACCGCGACCAGTCCGTGTCGCGCAGGCACCTGCGCAGGTGGAACCGAACCAGAGAGGCGATCCTTGTTTCGATCGTTTCCAGGGCCGAACTTCCAGAAGCGGATTGCAGAGCAGCTTGACGGAAACCTTGCGGAGCTTGCTGAAGCAAGCGGTGAAACAGCCGAACAGCAGAAAGATGGAGCGGAGAGCTGCCGGGCGAATACATGGGTAGGAACGGATGCAGGTCCGTGGAGATGGGGAAGCCGGTGCCGATTTCCCAGAGGTCGCAGATCATCTCGTCGACAAGGATCGAGACGGGCGCAAGGCGGAATGTCCGCAGCTCGTCGAGCAGCATCTGCCGTGGCAGCGGGGAGTGAGCGCAACGATGCGCACAGCACTCACGAACTCCTACCTCGCCATTTGTACCGATCTGGGTTGCGAGCAGCCCTCGCAGGTGGTGTAGACCAAGGCAACCGGTCCCTGCGAACGAAAGTCTCAGTGCCTCCCCGCTCAACCCAAGGTCGGCCGCGCGGTGCAGCTCAAGTTCTGGCAACCAGCGTTCCTCCGTAACAGGTTCCGCTTTCCTGCTCTCCAGGTCCCTGTGCCAAGTCTCAAGCAGGGCCCGCGCTTCCGGATAACTGCCAGCGTCCGTGTGCCGAACGATTGCAGAACCGATCCCCGTCTCATCGAACAGCCGTACATCGAGGAAGACGGGGCTCTGAATCAGACGCATGGTCTCTACCACAAACGATGCGATCCATGGCAGCGAAAGCAACGCCGCAGAGTTCCGCAGCACCTCGTCTTTGCGAGCTTCCAGCACCGGTCGGAGAGCTCCAGAGGTCGCCATGCGTGCAAGGAGACGGATAAGGGTACCAGCTGCTCGCTGCCACTGAGGCGCTTGCGAAAGATGTTCGACAAGCTTATGAGACTCGGCGATCGCGGTCTCCAGGTGGGTCGCAACATCACGACATGCCAGGAGCGCCAGAATGGTTTGGCAACTGTAGGCGAGGGTCTCGGGTTCGAAGGGACAGCCGCCCGTGCAAGTCAGGTCCAGCAAAGCGCGAAAGCCGCCTCTGATTCGAAAGTGCTCGACCGTATCGGCCTCCCGTTGGCAAGCTTGGAGGGCGAGCAAAGCTCTTCGTGCCTGTATTCCGCGCCTGTGAAGGCCTCCGCGATCCACGTCATCCACGATCCCTTGATCGTTCTTCGCGGAACACCGCAGGGCATCGATGAGGAGCTCGGCTTCAACGTCGGGCGGAGGGCACAAGAGCAGGTGGTCGCCTTCCTTGAGCTGTTGGATGTTCTGCGGCCGGCGAGAGCGGATTCAGACATGAAGCCGTTCTGTCCCATGAGTCGATCTTCCACCAACCGATCGATCCAGCAGCGGTCGCTCCGCGACGACGGGAGATTCGAGATCCATGCGGGCTCCATCGAGATCCAGCGTGCCGTTCGGTAGCATTCGGAGGCGCATGTCGGCAAGATCGACGAGGCTTCTCCTTCCGAGCGCGAGGGAGGCAATGAGCTTGTCCGTGGCCTCGTCCGGCTCCCGGCTCAACGAGCTCCAAGCAAAAGTGCTCGATGTAATGCTTCTCGTAACGTCCACTTTGCCAGGGATCCCGCTTGGAAAGCTCCGTCCGATGAGCTCCTTGAGCGCGTCCACACCGCGTGCCGCATAGGCGGCGACGGGGAAGTCCACCACTTTGGACGGCCAGGGCGGCAAGTGCACATTCACGCGTACTGTTCCTTCTCCTGACGCGCGACCGTGGATAAGGGGCGCCGGGAACGACTGGAGCCGTCGCAGATGGAGGCCGCCCGGCGAGCTTGAGGAGCGCGAATAGCCGGACGAAACGGAAGGCCGCGGGAGGCCAAGGCCGACCGCCGCATTTCCACGCGTCGGGCTCGAATTCGTTCGCGTGAGCGGCGTCTTCATGCTTCGTGAGCGGTTCTCGTCTGTTTCACCGATGCGGTGACTCACCCAACGCTTGATCGGCTTCCGACATGAAACAAGAATCAAAAGCTTGAAGCATCTATCTGGTATCAACAGGGAGCTTACAAGTCGCTCAATTCCTTGATCGCCCTCGAACAGGTGCTTATGGCGTCGACGAGCCGGCAGGATTCGTCTAGAGCGCTCGTGTCGCCCATCGGGAGAGGCTGTTCCGCGATGAAAAGCGACAGCGAAGCCAGCCTCGCATTGAGGACATCCAGATGGTTCGTCAGCGCCTCCCGTGTCGCGCCAGGCGCGGCCGCCTGGCGCATGCTGCCCGGTGCGGGAGGCGAAACGGGGCCGGCGGTGGCGTGCTGCACGTCGGAGCGGAGGCGTTTCGCGTCAGGCTGGGCAAAGATCCAGAACACCGCAAGTCAAAGCGACGGCCGGACACCAACCTGCGCAAGCCCGTCCGAAGAAGCCCGGCGCTTCGACGGCGAAAGCGCGGCCGACGACGCCGCGGCGGCCGGCGGTTCCCGAGCCTCGACGGGTAAAGGAGGCTGTTCTGCCGGCACGTCCGCTTGCGGCGCCGGCTGGGAAGACTCTGCAGGGTATAGCGTCTCGCAAATGACGCAGAGCTTCTCGCGTTGCCGGTTCCGGATCAGTGGGATCCCGATACAGTCCGGATTGGTGCACGTGTCGCCGAGCAGCGCCCAGCCGGAAAGCATGCGCTGCCCTATGAGCCGAGCTGCGCGGTCGCTCTGTTCCCTGGCCCGCGTGGTATCGTACGAAGCAGGTTCGTTCATGTCCTCGTCCGCTCCGCCTTCTTCTGCGTCTCGGGACTCGGGCGCACGCTCCACCGGAACCTCGGCTTCCCCTGAACGGGCATAACGGTCATGGGCGGTAGCGGACGGGGGTAAACGGGCCCACCTCTCGCTTCGCTCCGCAGCCTCTGCTGGACCGCACCGATCTCCGCCTCCAACGCGTCCTCTTCGGTCCTCTCGATTCGTGCCGGCGCAGGCGCGCCGCGTCCCGCAGCAGCAGCCGCCAGCGTCTCGCCCGAGTCCCACGCGCTTGCCCCGGGGGGCACCGGGGCACACAGCGCGCAGAACGCGAACGCCCCGTCCTTCGACCGCATGAGCGGCACCTCGCACCGCGCGCCCCCGCCGCGCGGCCGCCCGCACTCCGTGTCCGTCATGACCCAGCCGCCCAGGAGGTAGCGGCCCAGCTCTCGGATCGCGCGCTGCTGCCGCGCGTCCTCGTCCTCCATGGCCGCGGCGGCGCGCTCCACCGGTATTCCCATCATATGGAGAAAAGGAGCGGCCCGTCCGACGCCGGGAAACACGGCAGCGAGACCGAATGGAAGTGCGGTGAACACTGGTCTCGTCGCGAGCGCTGGCGTGGTCGCGATCAACATTGGAAGGCCCGTGCCTCTCCCATTGCCAAGCAGCCTTACACTCCGAATCCCGGACAAAGGACACGGTTCGATTTAGCACAGAGCAGCCGGAGACGCGATGGGTCGGTTCCCGTCTCGCAGCGGCCCCGGCGAGCCCTGACCCCCCCCCCCCCCCCGTTTCCAGACTTCCAGAACCGCGCGGGCTCCAAGCCCGGGTCCGGAGGCGTGGCAGGATGGTCCGAGTCGAACGTGGATCGGAGGGAGCGGCTTCGGAAGCTGGCGTTGGAGACGATAGACCTGGCCAAGGATCCCTACGTGGGCTCGGAACCGCTGCGCAGTTGCGGGACGCTGCTGATTGCTCCCGGTGCCGGTGGGCGTCTTTGCCCCGAAATGGCACGCCATGCGGTGGCTCTAGTTCATGAAGAACCACCTGGGGAGCTACGAGTGCAAGCTGTGGGTCCCTGCGCGACCAGGAACCGCGGACGAGGACTGAAGCACCGTTGCTTTCCAGCTGCCTCACGCTCCACAGCAACGAGGGCTCCTACCTTGCGCACACGCAGGGCAAGAAGCACCAGACCAACCTCGCCCGCCGCGCGGCCAAGGAGGCCCAGGACCGCGAGCTCAAGGGCGGCGGCCCGCTGCTGCTCGAGATGGCGCGCAAGGTGCCGGCCATCATGCCCAAGAAGAACGCGGTCAAGATCGGCCGGCCCGGGTACAAGATCACCAAGATCCGGGACCCGCTGACGAAGCAGATGGGGATGCTGTTCCAGGTCATGTACCCCGAGATCGGGGAGGGGGTCAAGCCGCGGCACCGGTTCATGAGCGCGTACGAGCAGAAGGTCGAGGCGCCAAACAGGGCGTACCAGTACCTGATTTTTGCAGCGGAGCCGTACGAGAACGTGTCATTCAAGCTGCAGAGCCGGGAGGTGGACAACTCGGAGGGGCGCTTCTGGACGCACTGGGACCCCGGTGGGTCTGCGGCTGAGGTGGCGTCGTCGAATTGAAGAAGTTGATTTGGTGGCGACAGATTCCAAGACCTTCTCGCTGCAGTTCCTGTACCGCGCGGAGCCGCGGCCGGGGGTCGGCGGCTTCGGACCTTCCCCGTACCAGAACCTCGCGCCGCCGATGATGCGGCCCCCGATGGCATTGCCGGGGAATCCGCTGAACCCTTTCGTGCCCAACGCGCCGTCGCCGTATGGACAGTGACGGGCGTGCCGGGTTAAGGACTGATACCCGCCGAGGTTGCGATAGATACCCCTTTGTCTCATGGCACTGAACGTTCAATGCACCACTACCCACGGACCCGGACGCCAGCAATGCCACAAAAACCCCGCCGCCCGCCGCGCAAAGTCTCGGAAGAGTCCTTTATCGGTGGGAGGTATTGTACACGGCCGATTACGCAGCGTTCTTCGGAGCGTCCGTGGCCTTGATCTTCTTCCCGTCCTGCAAGCAACGGAGGTGAGCATGGACCTCGCCACGAGTCGGCGTGCTCGGAACGCACCTTGAACCTCGGGCGAGCGGGCGGCGCGCGGTTCTTCCGGCCCTCGCGCGAGCGCACACGCACGACGTGGGAGTGGATGGCGCACGAGACGCAGTACTGCATCTTGATGTACAGCTTGGGCAGTGCGTACTCTGACATACGGACCCGTGTGAGCAGAGGCGAGGCGGAGAGCTCCCCGGCAGTAACCCACCGGCAAAGACCGAGGCCTCCGAGATATCCCTGACGGCGGCCTGCTCCACGATGTTCCTGATCACGAAGCGCTTGATGGCCTTGTCCTTGGGGACGCAGCGCGCGCAGTTTGAGCAGCGCACGGCGACGACGTGCCCGCGCCCGCTCTTGTTGCGTCCGCCATTCCGCCGCTTCTTGGTCTGCGCGGACGGCGGAGAGATGGTCACAGGCTGTCCCCTCCAAGCAGTGGCCCGCCCGCTGCCCGCAGCCGTCTCCCGTCCGCAGCCGACGCGCGCCCGACCCGGTCGACCCCCGCACCTCCGCGCCGGGCCGCAGCAGCCCTCCGGTCCCCGTTCCGCACATCGCACCCTCCCGCACCGCAGTCTGCCGGCCCCCGTGGCCCTCAGGCCAACACGCACCATCTTGGTCAAGGAGTTCCGAGGTGGTGTGTGCAAGGGCTTGCACTTTGTTTGGGGCCCGAACTCAAGTCGGGGTTTGGCAACCCAAGGAGGCGCCGCGGGACCGGGGACCCGACACTCCCAAACAGCCGCTCTCATGGGCGGCACCGGCAGCGGGGGCGCGGCGGGACAGGCGGCGGGCGAAGATCGCGCCCCGCGCCCCGCCGCAAAGCCGCTGAAGCGGTCGCTGCACGGCGCAGGCCGCCCCGCCGCCGCCATGGACGTCGACCCCGCGCCCGCGCGCCTGCCCTCCACGCCCACAGCCCGCCTCAAGTACGCCGTGCACGGCTTCTCGTCGTACGCCGCCGCATACCACCCGCGCCACATCCTGCACAACAAGCCCGGCGACCAGTCGTCGCGCTGGGCCTCGGCCACAAACAACCACAACCAGTTCGTCACCGTGCGGCTGGACCGCATGGCCGTGGTGCAGACAATCACCTTCGGCAAGTTCCACAAGCCGCACGTGTGCAACCTGAAGGAGTTCAAGGTCTACGGCGGCGTGTCGCCAGAGGGCATGGTCGAGCTGCTGCATGGCGGCCTGCGCAACGACCCGGAGCCGGAGACCTTCTCGCTCAAGCACAAGGTCGACGACGTGGTGTTCCCGTGCCAGTTCATCAAGATCGTGCCGCTGGTGTCGCACGGCGGCAACTTCAACTTCTCCATCTGGTACCTGGAGCTGCGCGGGATCGCCAACCCTGACATCGTCAAGGCGTGCCACACGCAGTGGATCAGCGTTGGTGCTTTGTGCCGCGGTGTTTCCGGCCGGGCCCGTGACGCGCGCCCGCCCGCAGCACCGCGAGAACCAGCTCTACCGCCTCTGCCTCAAGCACTTCCGGCAGCGCAACTTCCTCGAGGCCTTCGGCGCGCTGCAGTCGGCCACGCAGCTGCAGCTCGAGGACCCCATGCTGACGGAGCTGCACCGGCGCCTGGTCATCGGCGGCGACTTTGTGGGGGCCGAGGAGCTCATCGTCAAGGCCAGCGAGAAGAACATCTTCCGGGACTGGATCGTGAGCAGCCCGTACCAGCCAATGTGGAAGAAGGTCCACCCCGCCGGTGGGTGTCGCGGTCATCTTTGGAAGGGGCGGGACGGGTTTGGACGGTTTTGCCCCGCAGGGCCGGACGCACCGTGCCAACGCGGAGGCCACCAGATGTGCATCGACGTCAACGAGAGCAAGCTGTACCTCTTTGGCGGCTTCGACGGCCAGCGTGATCTCGCGGACCTCTGGATGTTTGACATTGCTTCCCAACGCTGGACCTGCCTGTGTCCCAACACCGAAGCGTGAGTACTGAGCTCGCCGTGCCTCGAGGGAGCGCCGTCCAAATACCTCCTCGCCCAGCGTTGGCGGACCGTCCGCACGCGCCGTGCACAAGATGGTCTACGACCAGGCGACCCAGCAGCTCTACGTGCTCGGCCGATATGTCGTGCCGGACGCCAACTCGTCCTGGGATTGCGATTTCTGGCGGTACGACGTGCTGACGGGCCAGTGGTTCCTGATCAGCGAGAACACAAAGGTGGGATCTGCTTGTCCTTTCCGTTGCCGCGCTTTTGACGGTGCCCTGCAGAACGAGGGCGGCCCGGAGCTCATCCACGACCACCAGATGGTGATTGACTCGGAGAACCAGATGATCTACCTCTTCGGGGGCAAGATCCAGGGCCCGAGCCTGGCCTCGGACACGCGCTACTCCGGGTTCTACTCGTACGACATCACAAACAACCACTGGACCCTCGTCTTTGACGACGACTCCCTCGGCGACGGCCAGGTGCAGCTCAAGGGCCGCAGCGGGCACTCGATGCTCTTCGACCCGGGCATGCGCGAGATCTACATCTTCGCCGGTCAGCGCCAGAAGGAGTGCCTGGCCGACATCTACGTGTACGACATCGACAACGGGGTCGTGCACGAGGTCACGCGGGACTTTTTCAAGCAGGGCGGGCCGGACCCCGGCTTCACGGACCGGTCGACGATCGACCAGTCCGCGGGGGAGATCTACGTGCTCACGGGCCTGCTCAAGGAAAAGACCACGTCCGAGGAGGTGGTCAAGAGCTCCTTCTGGGTGTACAACATGCACAAGGAGGCCTGGACAAAGGTGTACCAGAACGACAACATGGGGCCCGAGACGTGGACGGTCGCGCAGGACACGGAGCCGTGCCCGCGGTACGCGCACCAGATGGCGTACGACCCCGTGCGCAAGTGCCAGCTGCTGTTTGGCGGCAACCCGGGCGATCCCGTCAACACCAGCGCCCGCTTGGACGACCTGTGGGAGCTCTGGCTGTTGCGGTGGGTCTGCGGTCGGCAACACCTCCTGTGGAGAGGCCTCACCTTTCGTGCCGCAGACCAACGATGGCGGACATTGTGCGGAGATGCCGCTTCTACATCCGGCGCCAGCACTTCCGGGAGCTCTGTTCGTCCAAGGACTCGTTCAAGGCCCTGCGCTACCTGCAGACGGAGATGAACGAGGTCGTGGACCACACGAACGAGGAAGAGGCGCGCGAGTTCCAGGAGCTCACGCAGCACCTTTTCGCCTCGCCGGCCGGCGCGGGCGAGAGCGGCGCGGGGGGGATGATCGGGGCCTCGAAGGACAAGGGGAGGCGCAGGGTCGGGCAGCCCGTGGAGAAGGAAGGTGCGTGGCTGCTCCCGCTGGATACATCCTGTCGTTCGCTCAAGGCATTGATGCAGATCCGACCGCGGAAGCGCACCGGGAACGGACGGAGCTCTACGAGAAGCTGTTAGAATTTTTCCCGCCGAGCATGAAAGAACCGCAGGAGCACCTGCTGGATCTCCTGCCGTGACAAACGATTGAGATTTATTGCTTCTGTCGTCGGGATACCCTCCGAATACTGTACATAGACGGAAAAGAACGGATAGGCTCGATCACTCGCTAGTGTGTACCGTTGATCCCGTTTGCCGTCCCCGCTGGCAGAACCTCCTGTCCGAGGAAGGTCGCGACGAACGAAGCGACGGGTCCGCCGTTTGCCTTGCCGAGGCTCAGGCCGCCTTTTGGCTTGTCCTCGCACGCCCCCGCCACGTCGCAGTGCACGAAAGCGAGAGGCTTCTCGGAACTCCTGCCGTGATTCCTCAGGCCCGAAGCAACCGCGAGGAAAGCAGCTGGGTACTGGTGACCGCGTAAAGTGAGTGTGGACGGCTGACTGTTGGCTTGAACGACGTCTTCGGTGCTGCTCGTCGGGGCGATGAACTTTGGGGGTGGATCCAGATGAGCGAGATCGGGCAGCGACACCGACCAAGAAGGAACCCACGTCATAGTCTTCCCGCCGGATAGTGCTGGTTTCCCACGGATCACCCAAAACAAGCCCGGTGTCCGAAATGCGAGCGGCGATCGGAACCGCGGGTGCGGTGACGGGCACTAAAGCAGGGTACCCTCCGTAGGCCCTCACCACGTGGCCGGTGAGCGTGGCAACGGTAAAGAAGCGAGCCGTTGCCGGATTCACGGTCGCGAGGGCCTCCTCCTTGAGCGCGGCGAGAGGGTCTGTGAGCACCATGCGTCCCTCTGCATCCGTGTTGCCGACGTGCACGCGGACGCCAGCGCGCGACTGAATGATCTCGTCGCACGTGTACATATCCGCCCCGACACTGTTGCGGACAAAGGCCTGGAGGAGGGGGGGTAAGTGGGCGGATGAGTGATAGGGGCCGGAGGAGCCGATGAGTGGTGATCAACTGAAAACATGACGAGCACCTCACCAAGTACGCGGTCGCGTTGATCGTCTTGGGCTGCAGAATCCCGATCGAGCACAGGATGCCTGCAACGACTCCGGCTCCGCCCTTGTCCCTCGACATCCCGCGCATGGCGCCCCCAACCTTGATACTGTGGTTAAGGGGAAGCATCAGTGCCAGGACGGACTCAAGCACCAGTCGGTTCTCACTCAGCTCCCCCGGTATCAAACGCGATCCCTTTTCCGACGAAAAAGAGGTTCTCCTTGACCAGGCTCTGGTCCGGCGAGCGATACTCGAGCCGGACGACGGCTGGGGCGTGTGCGCCGCCGGCTGCGGCCAAGCTCGCGCGTGCAACGGCGTAGAGCAGGGGGTACTCCTTGGCCAAGACCTCCGGATCCTCCTGTACGGAAATCTTGACCGACGGGACGTCGGACAGGTGTGCCTTGACGATCTCGACGCACTTCTTCGGCAGCCCGCGGATCGGATCCGTCATGCAGATGTCCCGCGAGAGGTAACGGCCCCGTTCAGTGGCAGCGATCCACTTGCTGACAGCGTTCAGATCGGAGTCGGATCTATCGGTGACGAAGCCAACGGCCTTGACGGGGCTCGGCGCAAATTTGCCGCCCGCGGCAGCAAACTCGCGAGCCTGAAGCGGATCGTACAGCTCCTGCAATGCTCCGAGCACGGCGACCTCCGCAGCATGCTGGTAGAGCTTGTCTCCCGCGGGCACGTCGGGACACACCAGCAGCGGCTTGGACGCGCCAATCGCGCGAATCTTGGCGAACGCTGCCTTGGCAGCATCTCCGTACCGGCGAGCATCGTCGACATCAGCGGTAAGACTGCCGACAGGCGCGAGCACGATGCGCTTCCCGGGGGCCGCGGTGGAGTAAATGACAGCAGCCGGAGCAATGCCGGCTCCTCCAGGGTTCACGGCCAACACATTCTCCAGGTCTGAGCTCACATCCGCAAGAGCAGAGGAGGTAGCAGATTTGGTCTTGGCGGCAGAAGCTACACCTTCCAGTGAAGCGTAAAGAACGACCAAAGCATCGTGATCGGCCGAAGAGAGTGCCGCCGACAAGGAAGCCGGATTGACGGCCACAACGGAGGGCAGAGCAGCCGCCATCGGGATCAGCACTATCTCAACGCGGCACTCCGCTTCGGGGCGTCGGAGATGGATGCGCGATCGACGTTTGGCTGCTGATCGACGTCGCGTGATCGGAGTGACACCGACAAGGGCCTCGCGCCGTAGGCCAAGCGCGAGCTGATGCCCTGACCCACGGAGGAGCGCCTGCGCAGCCTCGAGGAACAGCTCGCCCGACCGACACGGCGAGGTGCAGCGCGGGCGCGATGCGGCCATTGAGGGCAAATTATGGCCTCCAGTACTCTCCGGCATCTCTCTCGTCATTCGTGCTCTCTTTCGGGACGCTCTCGGTCGGTTGCGGGATCGCGGTGCGTAGTCGCGTCACCCGGAAGAAGCTGTCTCGACTGACAGGGTCGCCTCAAAGGCCTGGTACGCGCTAAGCAATGTGCGCTATTACTCGGCGGCGCAGTTCTTTGGCGATCTCCTGTCCTCGACCGCCTCCGTCGTCGCGCTTTGTGCGGCAGCCCTCGCTGGATTCGGCGCGTTCTATTCCGCTCGGGCTGCCATAGACGTCGTCCTCACGAGCTTGGTGACGCGTCCTGTGGTAACGCATCAGATGCTGGAATTAATGAGGACCCCGGGTTCTCCCGTACCTGCCTTTCTGGACGTCAAGTGCGGATCTGGGATGCTGGCCTCTCGGATTCTAGCGAAATACCCCTCCGCAAGAGTTGTCTGCGCCGATTGGGACGCGGACGAAAAGTCTTTGAGGCGCAATGTGGCAAAGGAGGGTCTACCTGTGGACCACGTGCGGTTCGAGGGCGTGGACATTGCGTATCTACCATTCCCCGAGGATCACTTCGACGTTGTCACCGGGACCATGGCGCTTTCTGCAGCCGCCGAAGGCAAGGATGCTGACGCCGGAATTGAGGCGCAGAAAGCCCTGCTGCGGGAGATGGTCCGGGTCTGCAAGCCTGGGGGCCAGGTCGTGTGTTGGGACGTGGTGAACCCCGACGTGTACGGATCCGTACGTCTCGGAGAGTTTGCACCGAGCAAAGACTTCGTTGCGTTCGGCGGCTTGAAGAGCCGGATCGTGGTCGGGACCAAAGTGGGACGGGGATAGCATCGTTTCCACGAATTTGGCCCGGCGCGCATGCGTCGTTTTTGGGACGCTTCTTCCTGCGCGCCGGATCGGGAGGGGGCGGCCGCGGCGACCGCGGATCCTCCGCTGCCGACTCGGGTTCGCCGACCTCGCCATCCCGTTCCACATCCGCACAGGAGATGTAGACACTAGCTTTACCCACATGGTTCTACCCGCGAACGTCCTTCACGCGCAGCTCGACGAGCCGTCGGCGTCCGAATCCGAATCGCGTCCGCCGTCCCCCGCGCCGCCCCCGTCCGAATCGCCACCGCCCGACGAAGAGGCGGAAGCGTTCTCGACCCCTTTGCCGGGCCCGCCGTCGTCGTCCTTGTCCGCGTCGTCCTTGTTGCCAGCGCCGGGACGGCCGCGCGCCGCCGCGCGCGCGCCCCGCCCACCGCGCCCGCCGAGCTTTTCCGCGCGCTCGGCCCCCCGATCTCCGGCAAAGCACCCGTCTTGTCCCGGCGCCGAACGGATGCATCGCTTCCGGTTTTGGCGGCCGCTTTTTTCGTCGGCGCAGGCCCCCGATGGCCTCCCGTCCGAGCCTCGTCATCGGTCGATCCCCGCGAAACCTTCCGTCCGCCCGTCTTCAACGACGCCTCTTCTGGCGCCATCAGCTTTTCGAGCGCGGCCTTGGCCGCCGCCCGCGGCGGGGGCATCGGTGCAGAGCGTATGTTTTTTTTTCGTCCGAGTCACCGCACCGCGCCGCCGATCACAATCCCGACGACACAATGACACATGCATACATACATAGTGGCTTCAGCTGCCCAAATCCAGTCCCGCACCGTCGTCCAAATAAGACCCCGCTGCCTTGGATCCATTGGTTCCAGCCGCTCCCCGGGAGCTCGTCCACGTCTTCATGTTCTCCAGAACGGCACTCGCGCGCTGCGTGGGGTCCATCGAGCTCGAGCCCGCCGGGCTAACAAGGGGCGACGAAGGGTCCTCCGAAGCCACCGACGGCGCATAAACGCGCTTGCTCGCCGGCGCCTTCATGATATCGTCGAACGACGGAACCTCGGAACTGCTGTCGTTGCGTTCCACCTGCGCCGTCGGCTTCGCCTTCCGCGTGCTCCGGGAGCCCGAAGACGAGGGCGCGCCCGACCAGCGCGCGCGCTGCGTCGCCGGGCTGGATGCCGCGGAGCTCGTCGCCGGCGGCACCTTCGAGGTGCCGAAAGAGAGCGTGATGGGCTCGGGGTTGTACCCCGGGAGCAGCCGGTCCTCGTCCGTGTAGTGCGGGAGCGAGCCGTCCTCCTCGGCGTACCCGACCGCAGTGTCGTCCGACGAGTCCCCGTCGGTCGAGTTCTGCGTCTTGCCGTTGAGCGGCACCCGCGCCTCCACCGAGCCGTCCAGCTCCACCGAGTCCAAGCTCCGGGCCTTGCCCTCCCTCCGGCGCGTGGCGAGCAGGATGATGTTCTTCCAGAGCGTGTACATGATCCAGACGCCGCAGAGGACGAGGAAGATGCAGAGGATGACGATGGTGGCCGCCGACAAGTTGTAGCGCGTGTCGTACGAGTAGGCGGGGTTGCAGCTCCAGAGAAGGATAAGCGCGAGCAGCATCACGCCCGACTGAACCAGCTGGAAGAAATTCCTGAGGGTCGAAGCGTGTCAGGCGCGAGCAGGGATGCGACCGCAACGGTTCAGGCCTACCTCTCGCGCCTCGAATAGGGCATCTGGAGCCCGACGAGAAGAGCGTGGACAATGATGACCAGCGCCCACAGCGATGACTGCACGTAGCCGTTCGTGAAGCCCATGCCGACAAAGATGCCGGACATGAACCGGTACATGAAGTCCACGACGATGAACCAAATCTGCAAGAGTTGAATCAGCGACCGTCCGGTCCAGCGTCGCGGGAAGACGACCGACCTTGTTGCCCTTGAGCGTGTTGTAGAAGGTTCCCAGCACGATCACGGTCCGCTCGTGGCTGTACAGCGCGTCCTTGGGCCACGTCGACAGGATCTTGTAGCAGATGTACCCCGGCAGCGCGATGAGCGCCGACAGGAACACGACGACGCACCAGAAGGTCATGTACCACGGCACGTAGTCGTTCTTGTTGTCGTAGCTCATCTGGAAGACGCAGAACAGGACCAGGGGCATGTACATCAAGTTCCAGAAGCGCACGAGGGTCGAAAAGGTGACGGTGACGGCGGTCGAGCGCACGGTGCGGTACTTGGGGATCGAGCGGACCTCGCGCACGATCTCCATGACGAAGAGCGTGAGGGCGCCCAGGAGGATCAGTGCACCGGCGATGATGAGGAACAGGAAGAAGGACGTGATAAAGTAGTCGCTGAGGGACACACGGATCAGCGAAGTCCGGAAGCATGGCGCCCGCAGGAACCCACCCGAGGTTGATCCCGATCTCGAGCGCCGTCGCCTGCATCCCCTTGTCCATGTGCTCACGGTAGGGATCGTAGTCCCTGCCGACCATCGCCCGCACGAACTTGGGCATCTGGCCCGGCGGCATGGGCCCCCTGCCGGTGGCCGGGGGCGGCATGGTGTAGTACTGGTCAGTGCCGTAGATCGAGGCCGCGAACGACTGCAGGAACGGCACGCGGAAGACGAGCACGCTCCAGCGGAAGTTGGCCGCAAACTCGTTGAAGATGTCGGCGGTGCCGAGGTTGAGGCATCCGAGCATAAACAGGTGCTGCGAGAGGATAAACACGTCGTAGAACGAGGGCAGAGTGTTAAACATCTTGGGCCGCGCCGCCTCGACGGTCGTGTCGGTCGAGAGGTCTCCACCAGCGGCGGCCTTGACCCCCGCGGCGGCCAGGGCAATGCCGCCAAACGCCAGCGCGAGCCAGCCCATGACACCCGTGGCCAGGAACCCGTTGTTGTACAGCCCCGAGTAGTCGTTCGGCCCGCCCGAGGGCGGCGGGAGCGGCCCCTCGTCGCCGCCGTTGCCGTCGGGATCCGGGTTGGGGTTGGACGTGTCGAAGTTGTTGCCCACGTTGAAGGGCGCCGAGACCTCGAGCTCCACCAGCTCCTCCATCTGCGGGATCTCGCCCTGCCGCGCCACCAAGCCGTACCCCCTGGGCTTGAACCACGACGACCGCGCGCGCTTGCGCTGCGATGCCGATCCCTGCATCGGGTAATAGAGCCGAATCCTCGCGACGGCGGTGAACTGCCGCTCGCCCTGCAGGTCCGCCTCGGGGACCAGCGCGTCGGGGGTACCCTGCGTCGGGGTAAAGGAGATGACGGCGCGGCCGGTGCCCGTGTCGATGGGCTGCGGCCAGGCGACCTGCATGTCCCTGCCCAGGTCCGTGGGCTGCTCGTCGCGGACCACGTCGCGGGGCCTGCCGTCCGCGTCGGCCGAGACAGTGAGCGAGACCAGGACGATGGTGGTCAGGGGGGCGTCGGTCTCGGAGGACTGCGCCTGCAGGACCAGGCTGACGGGCTGGCCGAGGGGGTAGTTGGGCTCCGCGGCGCCCTTGTCGGGCTCCAGGTCCGCGGCGATGCCGGCCAGGGCCTGCGTGTCCTGGGTGGGGTCGGAACACACGGTGGTCCCGGGGGGCAGGGTGAACTGGGCGACGTAGGGCTGGTCGCAGTCGGGGTTGGACGGGTCCGCGCCGGGCGCCGCCGCCGTGTCCTGGCAGCGGTCGTACGTGACCGTGTATGTCCCGCTGGAAGCAGAGGCGGGGGGTTGATGCGTGTTCACGGATGATAGCGCACGGATGTCCCACCTGACGTCGCAGACCCCGTCGGCCAGGTTGGCGACAATCTCCCCGCCGCGCGTGCACAGCATGGCCCCCGTCGGCGCATTGTCCGCGCAGTCGGGCGCAGCCACGATGAACCTGATGGATCCCTCGGTACCGACGTTGTCCGGGAAGTCGACGCCCTTCGGCGAGAGCACGAAGGGGTTGAAGTAGGACGCGGCGATGAAGATGTACAGTCTGCGGTTCTCCCCATTGCGCACGCGGCCCGAGTTGTCCACGGCCACCTTGACGACGCGGTACGCGTTCTGCGTGGCCAGCTTGTTGCCGGCGTCGGCGTCCGGGTTGTTGAGGTCCACGTCGTCGGGCGTGCCGTCGTCCGGGTTCACGCTCGGGGTCGGGCGGCTCGGGTCCGGGTCCGTGGGGCTGGGCACCTGGGTTTTGGAGAAGGTGACGGTGACGGGTGCGCGGAGGCCCGTGGTGTGGGTCTGGGGGATCGGGGATCAGCAACCGTCCGGAGGGTGGCGGCCCAGCATCGACGCCCATCGCCGGCGGGACACCCACGTAGTAGCCTCCCAGCGGGTTCTTCACATTGTCGTACACGCGCACGTGGATGGTGTTGTTGAGCGACAGCGTCGTGTCGGTCTCCGTGGACTGCCACCCGCACGTGCGCAGGTTCTCCCAGGTGTCGCGCAGCAGGTACAGGTCCTGGCAGGTGGTGAAGTCGGTCGAGAAGACCGACGAGCGGGAGCAGATGGGGTTCGTGCCGTTGGGGCCGAGGTAGACTTCAATCTGGGTTTCGAAGGGCCGGGGCGTGAGCGGGGCGGCGGGCCGGATCGCAGCGCCGGCGCACCTTTCTGTCGATCACGCGCGGCGACGAGATCGTGAATGCCAACATGTCCGGGCCCAAGTCGTCCTTGACTGGGAGCAGGGCGTTCCGAGGCGGGGTTTAGGCGAGTCAGAGGAGTGCGAGAGCGGGTGCGAAAGCGGGGTTCTCCGAGTGAGATTGGCGATTCCCGGCGACCCGAGGGCGCCCACCGATACGCGGCAGCTGGTCCGCGCCCAGCGTCGGCGGCGCGGGCGGGCAGAGCGTCGAGTTCTGCGCGGCGGCGGGCGCGGCGAGCAGCAGCAGAAAGGCCGCCGCCGCCGCGAGCGCGCGCGCCGCCCGGCGCCCCGCGCGTCGCGCCATGCGCGGTTCGAGTGGCAAGACCATATCTAAGGATGCCGCAGGCCCGCGGGCATCGATTCCCTGAAGGTGACGACAGGTGGATCGAAGGGACTTGGCCGGGGCGCAGTTCGGCGGTGAGCCGCAGTGCAAAATCGGGGACTCCAAGCCCCGCGGCAGCCAGCCGTCCCCGACATTCTCCATCAGCAAGCGCCGCTCGCTTCCACGTTCACACTCCGAACTTGTGACAGTGTCGCGATCGACGGCTCATTCGCACACCTTCTCACGCCCGACAGCGTCACAGTGATCAGATACCTCCCCGATCCCAAATCCGATTTCTTGAGCGCCTGTAGATATTGTAGAGATGATGAACATGAGGCGCCAAAGGGAGATCGTCGCCTAGTCGAGCTATTCGTGATCGCGGCCAGCACCGCCCTGATCGCCCTGTCCGCGCGGACAGCTGGGATTGAAGTCCCATCTCACGTCGAACCAAAATGCTGGCCTCGATGGAGGTAGCAGCGGGGGAGCACCCCGAGCAGCAGTACCTGTCGCTGGCACGTCGCATCCTCGAGGCCGGCGAGGCGCGCGCGGACCGCACGGGCACCGGCACGCTGTCGCTGTTTGCGCCGCCGCCCGCGCGGTGGCCGCTCGGCGCGGCGTTCCCGCTGCTCACCACGAAGCGCGTCTTCTTCCGCGGCGTCGCCGAGGAGCTGCTGTGGTTCGTGCGCGGCCGCACCGACGGCGCAGAGCTCTCCAAGAAGGGCGTCAAAATCTGGGACGGCAACGGCTCGCGCGCGTTCCTCGACTCGCGCGGCCTGCACCACCGCCGCGAGGGGGACCTCGGCCCCGTGTACGGCTACCAGTGGCGCCACTTTGGCGCGCCATACGCGGACGCGGACGCCGACTATGCCGGGAAGGGAGTCGACCAGCTGCGCGAGGTGGTGGACAAGATCTGCCACGCCCCCGCCGACAGGCGCATCATCATCTCCGCGTGGAACCCGGCGGGTGGGCTCCTGCTCGACCCGGGCCATTTTCCTGGCGGACAAGCTAACCTCCCGGTGCAGACATCCCGCAGATGGCCCTGCCCCCCTGCCACATGATGGTCCAGTTCTTCGTCTCCCTCTCCACAACCCCCCCGACGCTCTCGGCCCAGATGTACCAGCGGTCCGCCGACATGGGCCTCGGTGTGCCCTTCAACATCGCCTCATACGCCCTCCTCGTGCGCATGATCGCACACGTCACGGGCACACAGCCCGGGGAGCTCGTGCACGTCCTCGGCGACGCGCACGTGTACGCGGACCACGTCGACGCGCTGAAGGAGCAGCTGGGCAGGGAACCGAGGCCGTTCCCGGTGCTGAGGATCGAGAGGAGGGACCGGAGGGGGGTGCCCGAGGCCAGGGAGGGCGAGACGAGGGAGGAGAAGGTGGACAGGATGGTCAGGGAGCTCGAGACGTTCGAGGTCGAGGACTTTGTGCTCGAGGGGTACGACCCGCACAAGGCCGTCAAGATGGAAATGAGCGTGTGAGCGCCGCGGGACTGCTGGAACGATACCGAACTTTGAACGATACCGGGTTCTGGAAAGGAGATACCAATCATTTGATACCTGTACATCGACCGCGTATTGGATTAGCTAGATCACTTGCCGGCCTTGCCCGCCGACTTCTTGATCGCCTTGAGCACCGCCTTTGCCCGCTGTCTCCGCTCCTCCGCCTCGTCCTTCTTCTTCTCCAGCTCCGCCCGCTCGTCCTCCTTTCCCTCGTCCCCCTTTAGCGCCTTGAGCGCCTTCTTCACCTCGTCCTTCTCCCTCTCGGCCGCGTTCCTGGACTTGATCGCCTCCTCCCTCACCCGCTCCCTCGCGTTGCCCTGCAGCCCCTCGGCGTACCCCTTCGCGGCCTCGAAATCGTCCCCTTCGAAGGAATACAGCACCCGCGGCTGGAGCAGGTGCGTGCTCCGTGCCTTGCTGAACTTCCATTCGCCCTTGCCGGAGCGGCTGTCGCGCCAGGCGCGGAGGTACGCGATGTCAAGGGCGACGGCGTCGGCCTCGGGGGCCGGGGGTTCAACGGGCTTCGGGGATGGCTTGGGGGCGGGCTTGACGGCCGGTTTTGGCGCGGGTTCCACGTCCTTTCCCTCCTCCCCGTCGTCGCCTTCACCGCCTTCTTCGGCGGGCGGAGCAGGCCGCTTCAGCTTGCCCTGCGACTCCAGGATGTGCTTCGCGATCCTCTTCTTCTTCTTCTTGGCCTTGAGCTTCTGCCAGCCCTTTTTGCTCGCCGCCGAGGCTGGGGACGGCGCGGTAGCGGGCGCCTCGCCCGCCTGGCCCTCTTTGCCATCCTCCTGGCTCGCCTTTGCGCGCTCGGCCTTCTTCGCCTTCTTGGAGCCGGAGTCCGCAGCGTCCTCGCCATCCTCCTGATTGTTTTCCTTGGCGCGTTTGTCCTTCTTGGGCTTCTTTGCCCCGCCGTCCGCGGCGGAAGCAGTCACGCGCGCCTCCTCGGCAGGTGATGCCTCGGCAGCGGGCCGCTTCCGCTTCCTCGACCCCTCGTCGCCATTCGCAAGGTCCCCATTTCCATGCTCAGCAGCTTTCTTCTTGTCCTTCCCTTTCCGTTTGCTCTCGGCGACGGCCACATCCTCCTTGGGACCGGTCTCGGCGGGGGCCGCCTCCGCGACCGCATCCCCGCGTTTGGGCTTTCTGCCCGGTTCGCCGTCCCCCTGAGAAGCATCTCCGTCGCGTTTCCGCTTCTTGGAGGGCTTGTCGGCCTCGGAAGCGGAGGATTTCGCCATCGCGGCTTGTTTTGAATTGTTTGCAGGGCCGTCCGTGCGCTCGCGGTCTCGACTCCGACGCTCATTCGCAATTCTCGGCACAGGGAACGCCGAGCACCCGGCCTTCTCACCACCACGCATTTATCGATCACCAATCGTATCGATCCGTGGACCCGGCGCTCCGCGGCTCCCCATTCCGGCCCGTGCCGGGGCCGTCCGAGGATGGGGCTCGCTGGAGCCGCATGGCTCGCGCTAGCGCTGCTCTCGCTCGCGGCAGGGACCTTCGGTGCCGCAATAGGGAGGAACGAGGAGAAGGAGTGGATCGCGGTGTTTTCGGACGGGTGGGACGGGATCGCCGGTGGGTGCACTTGGAACCGCAGAACTTGAAGGCAGTGAAGCCAATCCGTGCACCCCTCTGTTTAGCGTCGAGGGCATGGCTGCCCGAACTCCTCGCTGAGCACGACCCTGCTGCTTCGCTGGTGAGGTGGTTCTCGATCCCCGGCCCCGAACGCCCCGCGTCGGGCTCCCGCGAAGCCGACGCAGGGTTCCACGCCGCCCTCGTCGCCTCCCGCTCGCCTTCCCTCCCTGCAGCGCTCCGCGCCGACCGGCGCGTGCGCCTGGTGGAACCAAACGGCGCGGTGTGGATCGATCCCCTCCCCGCGCCCTTCCCTCCCATGCGCCATGCTGCGCCCGGTGCGGACCGCACCTGGGAGAACGTGAGCTTCGTCACGCAGCCCGGAGCGCCCTACAACCTCGCGCGGTTGTCGTCCCGCGCGCCGGGCCCGGACTGGTACTCGTACGGCTCCCGCGCGGGGGCGGGGGTGCGCGTGTATGTGGTCGACACGGGTGTAATGGTGGAGCACGCTGAGTTCCGGGGGAGGGCGGCGAGGGGGGCGTCGTTCGTCCAGGGGGAGGCGGAGGGCGACCAAAACGGCCATGGAACGCATGTAGCGGGTGGGTGGGACGTCTGGAGAGTCTGTTTCGTGGTTCAGAACCTTGCCGCAGGGACGATCGCGGGGTTCACCTACGGCGCGGCCAAGGAAGCCTCCATCATCGAGGTCAAGGTGCTCAACAGCCAGGGCGGAGGCAGCTGGTCCAACGTCATCGCCGGGATCGAGTGGATCGTGGGCCAGGTGCGCGCCTCCCAGGACACTAGCATCATGCAGTGAGTTCCCCCCCCAAAATGAGTGCCAATCACCTGATTCCAAACCGCACCTCCAGCATGTCCATCACAGGCACACAGAGCGCCGCGGTACAACTCGCCATTGGCAGCGCCCTCTCGGCTCTGCCTGAAATGCTCCACGTTGTCGCGGCTGCCGGCAACACGGGCGGGAACGCGTGCGACTACACACCCGGCGCCGCCAGCCGCGTGGGCGCCATCACCGTCGCCGCGACGGATCGCAACGACAGCGTGCCGGCGTTCAGCAACCGCGGCCCGTGCGTGACGATCTGGGCGCCTGGCACGGGGATCGTGTCGGCGGCGATCGGCGAGCCTCGCGGCCGGGCGCTGCGGGCCTTGAGCGGGACCAGCATGGCCGCGCCGCTCGTCACGGGCGCCGCGGCGCTGATCCTGTCGTACCGAAGGTCCCTGACTAGCCAGTCGCTGAGGGAGTTCCTTGTCTCGGTGGCGACCATGGGGGCGATCGGGGACCTGCCGGCAGACGGCTCGCCGGACGGCATCGCGTACGGCTTCTTCGTCGGCGGCAACCCAAACGCGACAGAGCCCGACGCCCAACGATCCACGGATGAGGGCACCACGTCCGAGATCCGGCCGTCGGGTTCTGCCGACGACGAGCTTGCGAATGGCCGCTCCGATCGGCACAAGCTGTTCGTACAGCCGGCGCGGCCTGTTCGGAACATTGCCCACCGACCCGCAGCGGCGCGAAATGGCTGCTTGGAATCCCATTGCTGGTAGAAGCCTCCAGGCGCCACCGATGCCCTGCGGTGGCTTATCCGTAAGCCAGTGATCCGGAACTCTGGTCGGTCCCAGTGGACCGCGGAAGCGCGCGCGTGAGATCCCTGACGACATCATTCTCTAATCAAATACCCGAACGAACGTGTAGCCTTGAGCCTGATGCCATGACCAAGAGATCATCACAACTGGAATTTTGACTCGTCCGATCGCGCGACCGCCTCCTGCTCAGAAATGTCGCTGCTAGAAAGCGAGTCGAAAAAAGGGCCTAGTATCAGCAAACGCTGGCGATCGAGCGCCGAATCAGGACACGCACCTACGCCGGTCATCTAGTATGAGTCGCCCCTCCCGTAGTCACCACCGCCCCTGCCCCAGCTGTCTCCCGAATCCCGGCGGTTGTACCCGTCGCGACCGCCGTACCCGCCACGGCCGCCGTACCCGCCGCGGCCGCCGTACCCGCCGCGGCTCCCGTAGCCTCCGCGGGGCGACCTGCGCTCGGTGCGCTCGCCCCTCGGCCCCGCCTTGTCCAGGCGGACCTGGCGGCCCATGAGGTCCTGAAATGGTTGCCATTAGCATGCGACGTCGGGGAGAAAATGGAGGCGCCTGCCCACCTGCCCGTTCAGTGCCTGTACGGCGGCGTCGGCCTCGGCGGGCTCGGTGAAGGTGACGAACGCGAAGCCGCGGCTGCGGCCGGTGTCGCGGTCCCGCACGACGGTGAGCTCGGCGATCTGGCCGTGGGCGGAGAGCACCTCGCGCAGGGCCTCCTCGTCGGCGGACCACGCGAGGTTGCCGATGAACACCTTGACGCCTTCATATTGAACGGGGCATCAGGTACGGGAGTTCTAGGCGCTGCGAGCGAGGACACCCACCGCGCTCCTCCGGCGTCGGCTCGGCGGCGGGCGGCGCGTCCTCGGGTTCGTTCTGGAAGAGGCGCGCCGACGCGGAGAAGGCGCGCGGCGCGGCGGCGCGCGGGGCCGCGGCCAGCAGCGCGGACGCGGCGGGCTGCGCGCGCGACAAAGAGCCGGAGAGCGCGGAAGCGACGCGGACGACGGTTCGGAGGCCGGACATCTTTGAGGTGGCGTACTTCCTTCAGCGCCTGATCGAGTGAAGAAAATCCGCCTCGATCCCCCAGCGGCATCAAGAGTCCGCGCACCCCTTTCACGCCGGGAGAGCATGGATGATGATCGGATTGCATAACTGTACAGTACATGCATCTATGACAAAGCCGTCTATACACGCTCCCGCACCGAGCCAGAGTAAGAAGCAGCAGCCCCAAGTCCCGCCCCAAACAGCCAAGCAGACAAAACCAAATCAGCTGAACCTGAAGATGTCCGGCATTGCCGGCCCCAATCCGTGCCCAGCATGCCCCAGCCCCGCAAACGGCGACGGCGGGTGCCCCGCAAACTGCCTCTGCGCAGGCTCCGAGGACGACCCGACGTCGCCCGCGGTCCAGTCCAGATCGTCGTCGAAATCCATGTGGTGATCCTCCTCCGCCGGCGCCGAGTCAGACCGCGGAGCCAGCGGCTCCTCCGCGGCATCGGGCGGCTGCCACCCGCCCGCGTGCGCCCCATCCGGCAACCCCTGCCCCGCCGGCTGCCCCGCCGGTCCCGGCGGAACCAGCCCCCCGCCCAGCGTGGGCGGCCCCTGCCCCGGCTGAGCCATCGCCTGCAGCGACGACAGCGCCTGCAGCTGCTGCATCGCCGCGAGCTGCTGCGGCATCGTCGCCATGAGACCGGGGATCGCGGCCTGCATGGCCATCTGCGCCATGTACGGGTTCGGCACCATGCCGCCGCCCATGCCCATGTAGCCTGGCATGAACATGTCGCCGCCGGGAAAGGGGAAGGCGTTCTTGGACATCTTGTTGACCCTGTGCGGGGAAGGAGCGTTAGTGATTGCGCGACGAAGGGAAAGCAATAGACAGCTCACTTCCTGGCGTACCGAAGACCGCACGCGTTGCAGAGCCTGATTAGAGCAGGGTCAGTTGATGAAGAAAGATGGCTGCCAGAGCGCGGCCGCCACCCACGTCTTCTGCCCGCTCGGGCCGCGGCGCCACTCGGGCGAGTCCGCCTTGCCACACTCCTCGCACTTGAACGGCGTGCCATCGGGGTTCTTCTTGGGCGCCGTCGACGCCTTGGAGCGCCGCATCTGCGGGGGCGATTCGGACAGGCTGCGATTGCCCGCGGGTTGAGCAAAAGAAGATAAGGACGCAGAGTCCGAAATGCCCACCCGAGGACGCTGCCAGACGAGGATTGCCCGGCCGAGATCGGGATCGGACCGCTGCCTTCGCCCTCCTCCTTGGCCCGCGCCGACGTGCCACTGGAGCTCTTGCGCGGCGGCGCCGGCCGAGGTGGTGGTGGCGTCGGGCGGACCGAAGGCGGCCTGCCCGGCGGGAACGCGGGCTGCGGCGACATGGGCGGCGGCGTCGCAAGCGTGCGGAAGGCGGGCACGGCGGAGCCGGCCAGGGCGTCGGAGGAAGGCTGGGGCGGGCCGAGGTCGCCGCGGCGCGGCACCGGGCGGCCGCGGTGGCCGTGCAGGTCCAGCAGCTCCGCGGCGGCGACGGCCAGCTCGCGCACGGTGTCGTCGATGTCCTCCAGCAGCGGCGGCAGCGCGTTCGCGGCGATCGGGCGCAATGCAGCGGCCTGGACGGGGTCGCCAGCGGCAGCCGAGAACAGGTCCTGGGCAAACTGCCTGCGCGCCAGGTAGTAGCGGTCCAGCACGTCGTGCATGGCTGCGGTGTCCGCGGCCTCGGCCTTGATTTCCACGTCGTCTGCCCCGGGTGCTGCGGGCGGGCCGCCCTGCGGCACGGGCGGGGTCGCGGCCGACACGCCGCCGCCGCCCAGCACCATCCACAGCACCAGCGCGGCGGCCTGCTGCACGGCGCCGTCGGCGTCGATCACGAGCGGCCGCACGAGGCCGACGATGTCGTTCGCCCGCAGCGCCGCCCGCAGCGGCGGCTGCCCCGCGAGCTCGATCAGCGCCTTGACGAGCACGAGCTTCTCGCGGTTCCACCGGTCGAGCCCCGCGACGGGCGGTGCCTTCGCCCCGCGCGCCTCCATCCTCGCGGCCGGCGGAGGCGGCGCGAGCGGGCAGGCGCCAATGGCGGTTTTGGAGTGCACCGCCCGCCACCGGGCGCCCAGCAATCGCACGGAGCGGAAGACGGAAGGCGTCCCCAAACGGGCACAAACCAAGTTCCGAGCCCGCCTGTCTCTGGCTGATTTTAGAGAGGATGATTTGACCAGCAATCGGGCTGGCTGCCCGGATTCGTGCAAAGCGGCGTGCGGGCGGCGTGCGGAAATGATCCATGATTCATCGCAGCCGATAAGGTGCCAAGCTCGAGATCGGAGCCTCAGCGAGCTTCTGTTACTGCTCTCCGTCTCTCTCTCAAGGAATGTAATCTCCCTGATGCGTCGCTTTGCACCGATCGCGTGCGGAGCGCGAATGCCGCCCGGAGGCCTTCACCTGCCCGTGTGGCATTCAGGGCTCCAAAGGTAGCTCCGAAGCTCAGGGCTCGGTCACCAACCAGCGCTCCGCGGCAGCTCGACACGCCGTCAGCGGTGGTCCCCAATGCGCAGGCAGCGCCTGCCCCCCCCAAAGGACGCGATGGCAAGGCCGCGCCCGACCACGGCACGGTCTTCCCGCAGGACCGCGTGTCGCAAATGACCATAACTATCGCGCCAGCCGACTGGGCGGCGATGCAGGAGGACATGGAAAAGATCTACGGTTCTGCTTGGAGGATGTACGAGTCGGCGAAGGACATGGCGCCCGACGAGAAGATGGCCTTCATGAAGCTCATGGCGTCCATCAGGTCCGCGGGCAAGCCGGGCGCGCCTCCGGTCGACACCTCGCTCCTGACGCCGGTCCAGGTGGACGCGGCTAGGAAGCTGGGCGAGGAGGTCGCGGCCAAGGGCAGCAACACCGAGGTGCCGACGCCCATGTGGGTCCCGGCGACCGTCAGCTTCGGCGACAACAAAGGCAAGTGGGAGAACGTCCAAGTCCGCTACAAGGGCGCGAGCTCCCTGAATCCCTGGACGAGGGGGATCCTCTACCTGCCCTTCAAGTTGAAGAGCAAAGACAAGTTCTTTGGATTCAAGGAACTCGCGGTCGCCAACAACTACAACGACCCGGCTGGGATGCGCGACATCCTGATGTACGGCCTCCTCCGTGACGCAGGTCTCCCCTCCTTGGGCACAGCGCCCTACGAGGTGTCCCTGGACCACGGCCAAGGGCCCCAGCGCCTCGGCCTCTACACCGCGACCGAGGTGGTCGACGACACGGGGATAAAGGCACACTTTGGGGACGACGACGGCAACATCTACAAGGTGGAGGGCACCGCCGCCTCCCTGGCCGAGGGCACGCGCGGGCAGATCCCCGAATCGTTCGAGAAGCGGAACAACAAGAAGTCCCCAGGATGGGCCGACGTAGAGGCGCTCTACGATGCCCTGCATGCGCTGACCCGCACGTCGGACCCGGCTGCGTGGCGCGCCGGCCTGGATGCCGTCTTCGACACCGACATTTTCCTCGGCTGGCTGGCCATCGTGACCTTCGTTGCCCATGCGGACACGTACGGTACCGCGGCGCACAACTTTTACGTCTACAACAACCCAAAGTCGAAGAAGCTGACCTGGGTTTCCTGGGACAACAATAGCACATTCTTTCCCAAGGACATGGAGAGGTCCCCGCTGGACCGATCCAAGACGGCCGCCACGTGGCCGCTCATCCGCTTCCTGCTCGACGACCCCGCCTACGCCGAGCGCTACCGGACGGTGATGGCCGGGCTGGCAGGCACGGTGCTCGCCAAGGACACGCTGGTCGAGCGAATAAGGAGTGTGGGGGCGGTGATCGGGCCCCGGGCAGAGGCGGACCTGGGGAAGGAGGGGTACGAGACCGCGGTGCAGGATATCGTGGGGTTCGTCGAGGTGAGGGCGAAGGAGCTGGAGGCGTTCCTTGCGGGCGCATCGGTGTGAGAGAAGCGATGAGATCGCGGGGCCGTTCCCACATCTCGTGCTCCGGGATCCGCAAATAAACCGTTCGCGTGAACGATGCGTATCTCTGGATGCGAGGATAAGGCAAGCTCTCACTTCGGGGTCCGATACGAACGTGCTGGGCGGTCTCGATCGCGTGCTCCGCACCGTGACTCCTGCCCCTGCCCTCGAATCTCCCCCGCGATGGCCCGCATTCCGGCCGTCGCGCTGGCCGTCGCGGCGGCGATCCTTTTCTTCGCGTGTTTCGCCGCCGCGCAGATCTCGCCGCCCCCGACTGTCCTCCCGGAGGACCAGGTTATCCGGATTGTCACCGCCGACGGCCAGCCGGCCCGGGCCGGCGTGCCCACGCTGTTCAACCTTTCGATCCTCGATCCGTGGCGTTCGACGGCAGATAATCCTGTCCCGCTGCAATGGATGCAGCTCGTCGACCCGCGTGGTGAGTTTACCGGCCCCGGGTCGTTTGCCAACCGCGACGACGGCTCACACCATCTCCCAGGCGATGGAATTGGCAAGCTGCCCGTCTTCGTACGTGTTTCGCGTCAAGAGTTTCGTGTTGGATTCTTATTGTGCCTGTTCTGCCTCCGCTTGCGCTCCCCTCCTTGGTCGGTCAAAACGACCTATCGTGCCCATCCCCTCCCCTCCACCTGCGCCTCTCGCATTGATCCGTCGCCTGCAGGTCGTCGCCCAGGACCTCGGCACGCTGTTTCACGTGACCGCCGATATCGACTTTCCCCGCTACAACTGGGACTCCAACCAGTTTGAGTCGGTCTGGCAGATCGAGCTCCTCCTACCCCGCGTTGGCAACTACGGGATCTATTCGAGATTTGAGGTTTTGCGCACCGACAACCCGCGACCGCCGACGATCACCTTCCCCAACCGTAACGATACCTCGCGGCACACGGGGTACGGCCGTATCACCGTGCTCGCGTCGTCCCCGAACGACCCGACCATGGGCCCGATCGCCAACACCTCTCTGGTTCAGACCACGCGCGGACTTGAGCTGAACCCGTTGCACCCGGACTCAGTGACAATCGGCATTACCCCTGCCGATCTTGCTCTGCCGCAGCCGGTCACGACCCCCCCGTCGGCGCTGTCGATAGATCGCTTCCAGCTTTCGCTGTCAATCCAGTACAATACGAGCAGGATACCTGTGCTGCCTACGGGATCGTGCGCGTTCTTCTTTGCAAACGCCAGCCTGTTGGAATCCATGGAGGGCGCCAAGCCGATGACCAGCTTCTCCCCAATCTACGAGGCGTACTCGCTTTTCACCGTCGTTCACGAGTCGATGCGGTGGTGGGACTCCAAGGGATCCTGGGTAGGGTCGGCCGATCGCCATTTGCCGGGCGCCTCTCAACCTCTCCTTTTGCAGATCGTTGGCACGAACCGCGCACCAGGTGGCCTGTGTCCCCCTCTCGACCCCAGCCAACGCTTCGTCGAGACCCCGCCGCCGTCGACAATGAGTCAGAGCGCCATCATCTCGTACGGCCCCACCGTGGGCACGCCCATCACCTTCCCTCTTCCCGGAAAGTACGCGATCTTCTTCCAAGCCGCGCGCGTGCCGTTCCAGGAGAAGCGGCGCACGATGCTTGTTGGGCAGTGGATCGTTGAAGTCCGGGGTATGTTGCCACGAGGAAGGGCGCGGATCTCTCTAAACCTCCCGCAGACGGCGTTCCCAGGGATGCCGAGGTCCTTGCGTACCTCTCCCGCGACAACACGGCGGGAGGCACGATCGGCCCCTACCCCAACACCAACAACTCGGCCTACGATCCGTCCCGGCCGCCTGGGTCGGGCGCGCCTGCCTCTGCCGCCCCGACCTGCCCGCCTTCGGGGTCGGGCTCGCAGGCCGGGCTGATCGCCGCGATCGCGGTGCTCTCGATCGTCGCCGCAGGTGCGCTGGTCGGGCTCGGCGTGACGCTTTACAAGCAACGCCCGCGGAACGATGACCAGACCTCGGCAAAGGGTGGCCCGGTGGAGCTGAGCATTACCAAGTCGGCGAAGGTCAGGGGCGAGGACGACGGCCGACCCTTCGTGCGGATGGAAGATGTGGAGGAGGCCGTAAAGGAGTGATGCTTTGCTATGCCATATCCTGGATTGTTGCTGTATACTGCCGCGCGATTTGCTTTGGAACACGATCGCTTTGATGCGAGGACGATACATCTTTTTGAGGGGGCGGGGGGGGATCGCGACCACCATTCAAACAGGACCCTCATCGGGCCATCGCGGGATTTCCGAATGTCATCTCTCGTGGTCAAATACGTTGAACCGGCCGAGCTCGCCGCCTGGCTCCGCCAGGGCAAGAGGAAGCTCGCAGTGATTGACGTCCGCGACGCTGATTTCCCCTATGGGAACATCCGAGGCTGCATCAACATTCCGAGCCGGACTTTTCACGATACGGTGTCGGGTATCGTGGAGCGATTCAGGGGCATGGACGCTCTCGTCTTCCACTGCGCGTTGTCACAAATACGAGGACCCAAAGCAGCAAACAGTTTTCGGACCGCGGTGCTGGAAACGATGTCGGATGGCGGGGAGCAGGCAAAGGTACCGGAGCTGTACGTGTTACGGGGCGGATTCTCGCGCTTCCAGGAGGAGTTCGGGACCGAAGAGGACCTGGTCGAGAACCTGACGGAAGAGGCGCGTGAGGCATGGCGGAACGGCTGGATCTAGGGGTTCAAATGCGGTTGACGATTGCTCTATTGCACCTTGTCGAGCTCATCGCTTCCGCTTCTTTGCCGGCTCGCTCTTGCGAACCACTGCCTCGGAGTACTGCTCGACCATCCGGCCGAGGATTCGCTTCTCGCTGATCCGGATGGTCAGGGCCTGGAACAACCGCGACTGCTTCTCCGCCGCCTCGTACTGCGTCTCGTCGTCGCTCAGTGACGTCGGGTATCGCGCAAGCCTCGCCTTTGCAATCTCCACGAGGGCAGTACGAATCCTATCACCGGGAGCTTCCACGGCGGAGAGAGCGGCAGACACCACGGCCTGTGCTTGCTTCTTGGGTAGCCTTGCTCCCGCAGTCCATCCCTTCACGACTTTGGAGTCCATGCCGATGATGCCCAGCAACGCAAGGAGCATCTTCTCCGGCGTCCCACTGTAGTCGAACCTGAAGAACGCCGACTCGGCGCCAGTCGCCTCCGCGTCCTGCATTCCGTCCTCGTCCTCTTCGTCCGAGAACAGCGACTTGAGCTCATCTGTCACAGCCGACCACAACTTGCAGCTGACGTCGACAACAGACGGTGGACCAAACGCCTTGGCGGCCGCCTCCTTCACGAGTGGCAGCGAAACGGTGACCACGTCGTACTTGTTTTCGCCCGGGCCATCGTCAACGAAGCCATACTTGTGCAGTAAGCTGGCGTTGCTGTGGGTGCCGTAGGTATTGAATAGCTCATCACCCTTCTTCGCTGGCCTGACGAGCCGCATCTCCATCATATCATCGGCTTTGCCATCCGACGCCTCGTCACCATCAGAATCCGAATCGGAGGCCGTCCCTGATGCTCCGTTCGCACCATCAAGCTCGTCCGACGAATCGTCCGAGATCGGCTCCAGCACGTCGTCTCCGAGGGATCCTCGCTTTCCGTTTTCCGCTTTCGGGTGAGCACCACCAGGGTCGCCGTTGGCCGACTTTCTCTGCTTCTTGGCTGGCCCTTCCGTGCCCCCTTCTTCGTCGTGGCTTTCTTCGCAGTCCGGGTCATGGCACGCGTGTCCGTCTCCTTCGTCGTCGGATGACTCGCCCCCCTCGACCACGAGCTCGGCGTGTTGCGGGCACGGCCAAGGACCTCCGCACAGCGGGCACACGTCCTCGTCCGTTTCCAGGTGCACGTGCTCATTGTCAGTTAAATGATTGAATGCGTCCGCCAGCGGGACCAAAGAGTCCCCGTGGAAGGCATCGACTCGGAAAGCACGCGAGGCAACGATGCTGCTGGCCTTCGAAAACGCTTCGAAGGTGAAGTTTGGGCTGTCGGCCGGGAAGAGGTCGCGGTTCTTCTCGAGAATCGGCACGACGAGCGTTTCAAAGTCCTCGCGAAGATACTGCTTATCCTGCTCCACGACCTCCAGAGGCTCCGTTCCCTCCAGCATCGTGAGCTCCTCGGGAGACCAAAAGGGAAGGGCCGTTTCGAAATCCGGGAGGCTCCGAAGGTAATTGTAGAACGGGGACTTTTCGCCCTGCTCTCGCTCAAACATGAGGGCAAGCGACAAGGCAGCGCCACCTCCCAGCTCCGCCTCTTCTAGAACATCGCCGATCGCGGTCGTCCTCGTGGATAGGACCGCGTCTTTAGGGATCGTTGCCACGACGGTGTCGACGGCCAGGTCCTCGAGGGCGATGACTCCGACGGACTCTCCGGAGCCGCGAACGCCCGCACGGACATCGATGCCGTTGAGCTTGATGTCGTGTTCCTCGAAGAACTTCTTCAGAAACGCTACGCAGTCCATCGAGGCAAAGCTTGTTGTGATGATTGGGACGATCGACCCTAGAGGACCTCCTTCACGTGTCGGCGCCATGGCTGTTGCAGCCGGTAAGCCGGCCTCCAATGGGGCCCCGTTAAGTGCATCGCACTCGGACTCGTATTTTGGGCCGGATTTGCCAACCCCACCCGATGAAATCGTCCGGAGAACTTGCCAGGGACTCGTTTTGGGCTACCTTTCCGGATTTGGACTCTCCTTCGTTCCGCGGCTCGGAGGCCTCGTCATTCAGGCAGTTTTGCGGCCTAAGAAAGGTGATCGGCCGCCTCGGCCGCTTGTATCTGCCATTGTCGAGCTGCTGGGCAAGTCCGCAAAGGGAGATGGCGCTGCTTTCCTTGCGACGCTCATGGGGGGGCTGCGGGCTTTCGAAGGGCTTGGAGAATGGATGGCACATGGATGGACGAAGTTCAGAAGACAGGACGAGGCTGCGAAGGCGCGGTTCGTCTCGACCGTGGCCGCAGCCTGGCTGGCCGCCTTTCTTGCCATACGGCGAGTTGGCGACTACGGCCGAAGGACCGACATCATGCTCCTTGCTGCCGTGCGGGCCGGTGATGTCTTCCTGCGAGGCGTCGTCGCGGCACCGCAGCGGCACGGGCACCGTTCGCGGGACGGACACGGACACCGGCACCACACCCTAACGAGCTTGCTTCTGGAGAATGCAGACACGCTCGTCTTCGTCGGCTCGTGCTGGGCGGTGATGTGGTGCTGGTTCTACGAGCCTAGAGCTCTTCCAAGGAGCTACAACAATTGGATCTCGCGGATGAGCGAGCTTCATCCGTCCCTCCACAGAGGGCTGCGGTACATTCGCGAGGGCAAGCTACATTGTGAGCTAGTTGCCGCCTTCGCAATCGTTTGAGCTGGATGTCTGATTCTCATTCTAGATGGAAAAGAGAGCCCGCACAACCATCTCTTGTTCGAAGTCGCCGACGGATACGGGATGCCTCGCCACATGGGCGATATTGCTAGCTTCGGTCCCAGCAATCCGCACGGCTTCCAGCAGATTCCGTGCCTTCTGGTGCACAAGGGCCTCACGGATTCCTGCCCCGGCCATTGGAAGAACGTGTGGACGAACGGCTTCAAGCGGAGCATTCTCATCTATCTCCCCATCCACGTGATCGCCCGCATCGTTTCGATCGGCACGCGACCGAAAGGATCGCCGAGGGTCAATCTCCTGGAAGTGGCCCGTCGGACGGCGGAGGACGTGGTGCTCTCCACATCATTTCTCTCGACCTTCATCACCTTGGTGTGGATGCCGATCTGCACCTTGAGGTCGCACGTGTTTCGGCCCGGATTTGCAGACACAGTGGGCTACGGCCCAGGGCTCGGCTCGTTCCTGTCTGGCTTTTCGATTCTGTTGGAGCGCAAGAGCCGTCGGAGGGAACTCGCTCTCTTTGTGTTGCCGCGTGCCCTCTATGCTTTGGGGTACATGCTTCTCGGCAGCGCTCGGATTGCCACGGGAGGCAAGCGCGATCCGAAGCACGGCCGCCAGATCATGAGGGCCGGGGAAAGGCTCCTTGTGGACGCCGTCGCCTGGCCGTTGGCGGTAGCTATTCTCGTTTCTTGCCTGCGATACGGAGAGAGCCGTTTCTACGGGCGCAGCAGCTGGGTGAAGCTGCTCGTTACTTTTGTTGCTGGGCGCAATCGGCGGGGAGCGCTCGGCAAAGGTGAACAGGACGGCCATAACGGTTCTCATACACAGTCTGTTGCTCCGAAGTGACGGCGGAAGTAGATACACGAAGACCAAGCATCTTGCCCTAAGACGCTCAAAACCCCGCGGCCCCGGCGCTGCGCCTCCTCTATGCCGAAAAGACCTCGCGGTCTTTTTCGTCGTCCGCCTTGAGCTGGCGAATGCCGCGCTCCAGGCTCTTAATGTCAGTGTCGATCTCGCGACCGAGCGTATTGATGTCCTTCATGGTCGTGATCGGCCCTTCCCACATCTCCTGGAAAGCCGTGGGCTTCAGAGAAGCCCGGATCCACTGCGTCTTGTTGTCGACGGGGCAATCGTCCGTGGGGAAGTCCTCCAGTCCAGAGATGTAGTCCGGACCGAAACGCTTGACGGAGAGCAGGTCAAAAAGCTGCGGCGCGTAGGTGGTGATGCCGTTCTTTTTCCGCGCGGCATTGAGGGTGCGCTGCCGCTCCTCGATGGCCGTCTTGTTCCGGCTCGCGGCGCTGAAGTCTTTTGCCAGGATCGCAGCGTTCACGTCCGCCCATCTAACAGGCAAGTGAGCGAGGCTGCCAACCATCGAACCCATGGCACCACTCACACTTGCTGGCTCTCGTTCGACGCCTGCTTTTCCGCCGGTTTTTCGACGCGGTGCTTCTTCAGCTTGTCCGTCCCGGCCATGTCAATCAGCACGAAGGACTTGCTGGTCTTGACGTTCGTGATGGTGATCCGACCTTGCCAGTCTCCCGTAAAGGTGTAAAGGATCTTTTCGCCAGGGTAAAGATCCTTTTCCGGGTTCTTGAGGGCGGGGAGCTCCTCCTGGGTCGGCTTCATTCGCGCAATGAAACCCTCGATGGCGAAGGTCCGAGAGACGCTGTACCATTTCTGTCCACACGAGTAAGAATTCCGTGTCCTCGACATGCTGCTAGCCGCCCACCTCATCCTTGTAGTGGATGACAGTCCGGAGACCCGTCTCCGGACAGTAGATCATGGACACGTCCTCCAGCTGGACGTAGGGCGACAGCGTGACGAACCCCTTGATGGACCCGCGGGGGAATGTCATCCGGTACCGCTCCATCCGGTTCCCGCGCGGCGTCGTCAGCTCCATCCCGTACTGATGCCGCAGCTTGACCGAGGTGCCCGTGAACCGGCCCGAGATGTGGCATATGCCCGTGAACGACAGCTGCCGCGCCGGGCACGCGTAGGCAAAGGCCATTTTCGGCGGGTGGTGCGAGACCTGCTCCGTGATGTAGATGATCCGGCCGTCGTCGGCGCCCAGGCGTGACTCGATGCTTCCGTTGCTGCTGACCTTGTCGCCCACGGTCGCGCTCTCGGGCACGGAGAATTCGGAAACGGCGTCCAGCTGCGTAAGCATCGTTTCCGCGTCGGAGAACTGGGTGGAGGTGGAGAATTTGGAGGAAGCGGAGGCGCGGGAGGAGGCGGGAAGGGAGCTCGAAGGCTCCGCGAGTGGAAGGGGCTTTTCCGGCTCAAAGTAGCAGGTGTAGCGTTCGCTGAGGATGGGGTTGTAGCTGCGGGCAGCGGGCATCAGGGCCGGAACCCGGCGGGGATCGCAGCGACGGACGCCACCTCTTGTACAGCTTCCGCATGTGGACGCCGTTGGTGCTCAGCAGGAACCGGAGCACCGCAATCATCTGCTGCTCCGCCTCCTCGTACTCAGGGATGGCGAGGAACATCTGGGGCTGGTCCATGAGGACCATGTGCTCCAGGAAGGAGAGGGGGTCGCAGACGGAGGCGGGCAGGCTGATCCGGCTGCAGGCGCGAACGGAGCGATCGCGGAGCACATCGTGCGGTCAGAAGAGCCGCAAAGTACGGCGATTCAGTGGGCGGGAACCCACAGGGAGCCCAGGTCCTTCACGCCGATTGCGTTCTTGAGGAATCCCAGGATCGCGGAAACCTTGCCCTTCTCCTCGTGCACGGGGGCGGAAGCGGCCGATGCGGAGAAGCCGGCGGCAATGGCCTGCTCCTCCTCGGCGGTGGGCATGGCACCCGGCAGGGAGCCGTCGTCTTCGGCAGGCGGCGGCATGACGGCCGGTCCCAGCCTGGGGGGACGACCCCGGAAACGGGGAGGTTCGCGGGGGGCGGGAGGCGGGACGCAGACCGCGGTCTGTGGAGCACAGGGAGCGACGGAACAGAGGCAGTCGCTGCTTCTCCGTCGGCCGCAAGAATGTCCTTCCGGATTTCCGCACGGTCCGCCGGAGTCGGAGATTCTCGCGCTGCGCCGGGGAGTGGCGCATGCGCCGGCAGAAGTTCCACCCGACAACCACGTGGAAGCCGCCGAATCAACACTTGCAAAGCCGCGCAAACGTGCCGATCGCGTCCGATTCCACCATGACGCGGTTTGCTCCCGCCGTTCGCGCCCTGACGCGCGGATTCGCGTCCGACGCGTGGCCCGCCACGCGTTCTTTGGAGCCGACCAGAATGTTCGACTTGGCCGCCGCCGATCCGTCCGTGCGATTCTCGCCCTACTGCTGGCGGATCACCATGGCCTGCGCGCACAAGGGGATCCCGCTGGAACGCGTGCCGTGGCGAATCTTTTCGGACAAGCCCGTGCTGCCGAGCCCCAACTCCGGAACGGTGCCCGTGATCGTGGACCCGAACAACGGCGGCGCGGTGGAGCACGACAGCCTGAGGATTGCGTCCTACCTGGAACGGACGTACCCGGATTTGCCCTCCCTGTTCGGCAACGCGCCGGGGGCGCCGCCCAACGAATCCGCCGAACGCCTCACCCATTTCGTCGCCGCGTGGGCGGAACGGGTGCTCGTGCCCCCGATGGGGCAGTTCCTCGTCGCGGACATCTGGAGCCGGATCGACCCGTCGGAGCAGGAGGTGCGTCCTTCTCGCGATCCTCGGCATGGTGATCGGCTGACCTGTAGTTCAGTATTTCCGCCGGACGCGCGAGAAATGGTACAAGGGTCGCACCCTCGAGGAGGTCCAATCTGAGCGCGACTCGAAGCTCGCCTCGTTCCGGCAGCTCCTCAGCCCCGCGCGCGCGGTCCTCAAGGGCGACCTGGGCGACCGCCGGCCACAGCCCTGGCTCGGATCGCCCTCGGGGCCGACGTTCGCGGACTTTGTCGTGTTCGGGCTTTTCCAGTGGGCGCGCTGCATCAGCCCGGGGTTCGCGGCGACGATACTCAAGGAGGACGATCCCCTGGCGGCGTGGTTCGAGAGGATGCTGGACCTGTACGGCGGATTGGGCCGCAACGCCCCCGTGTGGAAGGAGTGAGGCGTTCCCAGTCGGCGCGGCTGCAGTCAGGCCAACGATACATAGTCCAACCAAGCTACATGTACTGCTGCTTGAGGATGACCCCGCCGCTCTCCGGCTTGAGGTCGCCGACCTGCCTCAAGAACTCCTTGAGCCGGCCCATGTTGACGTCCATGTTCCGGCGGATCTTGTCCTTCAGGGCCGCGATGACGCTCTTGGCGGGCACGCGCTGGCCCAGCCGCGAGGTTGGCAGGAGGACGTCGACGACCTCCTGCTTCGTGATGAGGGCTGGCGGGGATCGAGCGTCAGCACAGCAATCGGCGGCCCGTTGCCTGCGCGGTACGCACTCGGATCCGTCTCCTCGGGTTCGCGCTTGATCTTCTTCCGCGGCCCACCCCCGTCCGACATCTCCCCGTCCGACATCTGCCGGTCGCCTGTCTTGTTCCCCCCCGCCGGCGGCGGCGGGGACGCCGTGGCCGGCGCCGAAAACAGCCTGATCTTGAGCACCGGCTGCTGCGGCGCCCCCGCCTGGCCGACAGGCGAGGACGGCACCGCCGGTGGCGGCGTGGGCACCGCCGGTGGCGGCGTGGGCACCGCCGGCGGCGCCTCCGCCTTGACCTGCACCGGCGCCGGTTCCCCCGCGACGGGGCTCAGCGCTTCGACCCGCTTGCGCTTCCTCCCCGACGCCGACCCCACGTCCGACAGCTCCGAATCCGACCCCGCCGGCCGCGCCTGGCTCCGCACGGGGATGCGGAGCTTGATCGGCGCGCGCACCTCGGGGCTCGCCGCCGCGCCCTTCTTGCCCGCCGCGGGATCGCCGTCCTCGCCCTCGGAGGTCCGCCCGGACTCGCGGGCCTTTTTGCGCTGCAGCTCGCGCTGCCGCATGCGCTGCTCCTCCTCCCGGCTGAGGATCATCGCCTCGTCCTCGTCCTCGTCGTCGGACGAGGAGCCGGCCTGGTCGTCCGAGTCCAGGTAGGGATCCTTCTCGTCGTCCCCGTCCGCGTCGTCCCCGTCCTCCGCGTCCTCCCCGCCCTCCTCCTTCTTGCGCCGCTTCCCCTCGAGGGCCTTCTTCATCCGCCTGTGCGCCTTGGAGAGCTTCTCCTTGCCCCTCTTGCCCGGCGGCGGCACCCCGTCCGCATCCCCGTAGGCCTCCTCCAGCGCCCCCTCGACGTCCTTGCCCTCCGTCTCTGCGAGCACCTTGGTCGCCCTGTACCTCCTCTCCTCCTGCTCCGCCCTCTCCTTCGCCATGTTCTTTGTCCCCTCGTCGTCCCACGCCGCCCCGCCATTGTCGCTCCCCTCGTCGTCCGACACGCGCATCTCAAAGTCCCAGTCCTCGTCGCCGTCGTCGTCCCGGCCCGTCTTGCGCACCGGCCGCGGCGGGGGGCGCGAGGCGAGCCGCTTGGCCTGGGCTTCGAACTCGGCCTCGGATTTGATCTTGACGCCCGCGGCGCCGAGGAGGTCCTGGATCGCGCGGTAGGCCGAGGGCTCGTCGCGGAGGTCCTGGGAGTGCTTGAGGAAGGCGGCTTCGCGGGCGGCTTCGGCGCGGCGCCGGCGCTGTCCGGAACGGGGGGGTTCAGTGGTCGCGCAAGGGACGGGAGAGGGGGAGGAAACGCACCTTCATGCGCTCCTCGGCCTCTTCGAGGGTGAGCGGGACGACGTTGGGCTTGGCGGTGAAGTTGTAAAAGTGCTGCACGGGATGCACCGTGAAGCCGTCGGCCTGTGGGGCAACCAACCGGCGCGGGGTCAGCTCTGGGAGGGATCCGACGCCCCCGTGCGGCCCCACCGAGAAAGCCAGCAGCATGTACTGGTCCCCCGCCAGCCCCTCCTCCAGACGCCCCTCGAACTCGTTGTCCCCGCCGGACGAGTCTGCCAGAGTAAAGGGCAGCTGCGCGATGGCGCGCTCCTTCTTCGCCTCGTCCCCGTCGCCGTACAGGCCCTGGCTGCGGAAGGTGCGCAGCTTCCTGTTTATCGCCTTCTGCTTCTTGCGCGCGGTCTTGCGGTCGACCTTTGTCAGGTCGATCTCCTCCTTGGGGCCGGACGGCGGCGGCGGGGCCAGCTCGGGGTCCTCATCCTCGTCCCTGCGGCCCCACTTGCGGGGCGCCAGCGGCTCGTCGGGATCTGCCGTGAATCCCTCCGGCTCGAAGCGGTGCATTTTGAGCGGCGGCGCCCAGCGCGCGAGGTCTGCGGCGGCGGGGGCCGCGCCGGGGAAGCGCATCACCGACAGCGGCGCGTCGCCGGCGGCCAGGCGGAAGCGCTGCACGGTCGGCGGCGCGGCGTCCTCGGCCTTGACCTTCGGGGCCGGCGCCGCGGGGCGCGCGGGCCGCGCGACGGGCTTCGGCATCGCGACGGGCTTCACGCGCGCGGACCGCAGCCCAGACGACGGCGCCGCGAGCGGGTTGGCCGGGCCGCCGCTGGCCGCGTCGGGCGCGCCCTCCATGGCGAGCGAAGCTTGCTAAAAAGGAGCGGGGAGGCAGGTCCCGTGATGGCGACGCGTCTCACGGATTGGTTTGGAATTTCCGTCCTATCAAAGGTGCTTGAATCCGCGGAAACCCTATGATCGTCCCTTGAGAACCACCCTGACCTAACCACTGCCTGGTTTCAGCCAGGGACGCCACCAGACACAAATCGCCGAGCGGCCTGTGATTCAACATCCGTTTCTCTTCTCTTCGCCCCGCTCGCCGCAGACCCCCGGTCCGCCTTTGCCCACCCCTCCACACCGTTTCCCCCCTCTCCGCAATGCCCGTCCGCGAGGAAGTCACCGCCGCCGTCGGCCCGGCGCGCGAGCTCTTTGCCTCCACGCCGCTCGCAAAGTTCATCGAGGAGCGCCACAAGGACCTGCTCACCGTCGACGAGGCCGCAACCGTCGGCGACGCCCTGAAGCTGCTCAGCGCAAACAAGATCCTGTCGGCGCCCGTGACGGCCGGCGACGCCAAGCAGGCAAACGGCGCCGCCCAGGCAAAGGCCTACTACTCGGGCTGCATCTCGCTGGCCGACATCCTCAAGGGCCTCGTCAAGCAGGTCGAGGCGCGCCGCATCCTGCACGGCACTACCTGGGACGAGAAGGTCGCCTCGGTCAAGGAGGCCGACCTGATCGAGATCGGCCGCGAGCTCCTCGCCAGGCCCGTGAGCCACTTCTGCCACGCAGGCAGCCTGCTGCTCGAGGCCGAGGAGGGCGTCAACCTCGCAGAGGTGCTCGAGAGCGGATTCAACATCCACGACGTGAGTAGCGGGACAGAGCAGCGGATGGACAGCCGGAGGCAAAGCACGTGAACGCGGGCCGGAGGACGGCGCGACCCCGTCCCGGCGGCCACGGCCCCGGAAATGCCATTCAATGGCCGATGAAATGTCTCCGCGTTCTCCTCTGCTTGAATCCGCGCTCACACGCCCCCCGCCCGCAGAGCCACCCCCACCACCGCATCTACGTCTGCCACGAGGCCCTCAAGCCGCACGACCACGCGGCCGGCAAGACCCACTCCGCCGCCGGCTGGCGCGCCACCGACGTCATCTCCCAGACCGATCTCCTCGCCTTCCTGCAGGCCAACGCGGCCGCCTTCCCCGCCCTCGCAGGCACCACCCTCGAGGCCCTCGGCCTGACCGCCACGGGCGTCTGCACCACGGGCGGCAACACCACCACGGCGCTCGACGCCTTCCACAAGATGCTGGTGGACCACCACTCGGCCATCGGCCTGCTGGACGAGGCCACGGGCAGGCTCGTGGGCAACCTCTCCATCACCGACCTCCGCGGCCTCGGCTCCGGCCCCGAGTCCTTCGCCGCCCTCGCCAAGCCCGCCCTCGAGTTCGTCAAGCCCACCGCGAGGCCGATCGTCACGCTGCCCCCCACCGCGACGCTGGGCCAGCTCCTCGAGACGCTCTCGGCCAACCGCCTGCGCAGGGTCTACGTGGTCGCGCAGGAGGACGGCGCGGAGAAGCTCGACGGGATCGTGAGCATCACCGACGTGCTGCGGATCGTGGCGAACCCGCCGATCGAGGAGGAGGGCGGCGAGCGGGACGACGACGAGGAGGAGATGAACGGGGAGGCGGACGAGGAGGAGCAGGCGTGAAAAAGGCCGATTGGCCGGATCGATGGGACGGTGGGGCTGCAGCACTTGACATCCGGCCCTCTGGCGGGGAACCCGGCGGGACGCTCGGGCTCTCGGGAGAGGCCACGTTACCCAGATAGATAGGATAGACATAGAACGCCGCTATTCATTCGCATATATCCTGCGCTCTGGTCGTCCGTTCCGTTGGCGCACCGCACTGGGTCGCCCTATAGCTGGACCTCGGCGAGGAGCGGCTGGCCCCTCGCGCCCCGCAAGGCATTCTCCGCCGCCATCACGGCCATGTCCTCCATCACCTCCTCGGCATCCGTCCCCATGTGCGGGAGCACCACCACGTTCCTCATCTTGAGCAGCGGATGCCCCGCCGGCAGCGGCTCGGGATCGGTCACGTCCAACCCGGCGGCGGCCAGCCTGGCACCGCGGAGGGCGTCGACCAGCGCCTCGGTGTCGACGATCCCCCCGCGCGCGACGTTGACCAGCACCGCCGTCGGTTTCGCGAGGGCGAGCAGACGGGCGTCCACCATCCCGCGGGTCTTTTCGTTGAGCGAGCAGGTAATGAAGATCACGTCCGATTCGCGGAACAGCTCGTCCAGGGCGACGTGCCTGCAGGCCCCGCCCGACCGCGCCTCGGAGTCTGGCTTGGCCCCACCCGACCCGGAATAGAGCACGGTGGGGTCCACCCCGAACCCGCGCAGTCGCTTGGCCACCTCGACGCCAATGTTGCCCAGCCCCACGATGCCACATGTGCGCGCCGCGAGCGTCGACGCCAGCCGCGGGTTCCACTCTCCCCCGAGCTCCCCACCGGAGGCGCCGCCTCGCGGATCGGGCTCCTGCCCCGCACCGTCGGGGAAGTAGCACGAAAACGCGGCCTCCTTGATCCTGCGGCACGCCATGAGCGCCAGCGCGAGGGCAATCTCGGCGGTCGGGCCCGCGACGACGCCGGGGGTGTTGGCCAGCTTCGCGCCGCGCGCCTTGACGGCGGGTTTGTCGACGTGGTCCGTTCCCACGGAGACAGTCGACACGACGCGTAGCTGCGGGCCGCACGCGTCGAGCAGGGCGCCGTCGATCTTCGTGTCCGTCGCGAAGCAGATCAGCCCGTGTGGTTTCAGTTCGGAGACGCCGGCAATAATCTCATCGCGCGATTTGCTCGGGGAAACGGCGAGGCGCACGTCGGGCTGCCGCGCGAGAAGCTCCGAGGCGCGCTTCTCGAGGGGCCGCGTGAGGAACAGCCGGAGGGGCTCCGCGGGGGCGGACATCGCGCGGCGGGTGGAACGAAAGATGATGCGGGGGAAGAGGCGCTGGAAAGATGGATTCCAGGTGCAGAATCGAGGAATCGCGGGCATGAAGCGGGTGAACTCGGCCCGGGCGGCGCGGCGGCGATTTCAGAAATCTTCAGATCCGTTTCACCACATCCAGGAATCTCGGCGGCTCCAAAAGCAGCAATCGGAGCTCGGTTCCTTGTTTCTCGAACAGCTGCTGAGCGCGAAACGGGGCCTTTGAAGGGCACAGGCCCCTACAGCAGCTCGTACGGGCGTCGCCATGGCTTCCTGGTTACCCCGCTTCCTGCGGCGGACGGGCAAGCTGGCCGCCCTGACCGGGGTCCTCTACGTCGCCGACGACAAGCTGAACTATTCGTCGGCGACCCGCTCGATCCGGACGCTGTGGACCGGCCTCCTCATAACCCTGGATTACAAGCTCAACTGGACCAAGGACGCCGGCCCGCACCTCCTCGAAATCCACGCCCGCGCGGGCCAGCGGATCCTGGATACTTGCAAGGCCAACGGCGGCCTTTACATCAAGCTCGGGCAGGGTATCGCGAGCCAAAACCACGTCTTGCCCCCTCAAATTAATGAGCGTTTCCGCGAGCTTTACGACGAGGCGCCCGCGGAGCCCTTCAGCGTCGTGCGCAAGCTGATCCGGGAGGAATTTGGCCGCGAACCGGAGGAGCTGTTCGCTTCCTTCGAGCCCGAGGCGATCGCTTCGGCGTCGATCGCCCAGGTGCACCGGGCCACGCTCAAGGACGGGACGCCGGTGGCCGTCAAGGTGCAGAAACCGGCGGTGCGCTGGCAGATGGGATGGGATCTGCTCTGCTACCGGATCATCTGTGCGGCGTTCGAGTTTGCCTTTGATCTCCCGATATACTGGTCGGTCGACTTCACGGCCGACCACCTGAAGAGGGAGACGGACTTTACCATCGAAGGCCGGAGTTCGGAACGGGCGCTGGCGGAGCTGAGGAAGGAACCCTCGCTGCGGAACGACGTCTACGTGCCGACCGTCCACTGGGACCTGACGACGAAGCGGATCATGACCGCGGAGTGGATCGACGGCGTGTCCTTGGCGAAGGTCAAGGAGGTTTCGAAGCAGTTTGACAAGCACTGGGTGGTGCAGAAGGTCATCGAGGTGTTCAGCCACCAGATCTTCCATTCTGGCTTCGTCCACGCCGGTAGGAGAAGGATTCGCGATGGACAGTCGCACTTGCTGACGCCAACGTCAACCAACAGACCCGCACCCCGGCAACCTGATGGTACTGCGGCAGAACGGCCGCCCGCAGCTCGTGCTCTTGGACCACGGCCTCTATGTGCAGGAAACGCCCTCATTCGTTCGCTCCTACGCCGAGTTTTGGCGCGCCCTGCTCCTCGCCGACATCCCGACCCTGGAAGCGATATGCCATAGCTGGGGGATTAGGGATGTGAAGATGATGTCTTCGGCCACGCTGCAGCGCCCGTACGATCCCGAAAAGGCGCTCAAGGCAGGCAAGTCTGCACTCGAGAAGCCCACCTTTGCCGAGATCTACGAGTTGCAGATGGAGGCCAAGGACAGGTACGAGCTTCCGCGGATGGAAATGAAGGTCGGGATGATGCTGACATGACGGAAAGGGCCAAGGAAATGCTCGGTGACACATCCAAGGTCCCGCTCGAGATTATCTTCGTCGCCCGCAACATGAACCTGATCCGATCGGTGAACAAGTCGTACGGATCACCCGTGGACCGCGTCGGCGAGATGGCTCGCTGGGCGGTCTCTTCCTTCTCCCGCCCCTCCCTTCCCTCTGTGTGGCTCGGCGCCGACGCGAACCGCGCTTCGCCGGGAATCCGGGACTACTTCTCCTCCCTCGTCACCTACATCCGGTTCAACGCGGCCCTCTTCGCCGTCTCGCTCGGTTTCACAGCCACCAAGGTGTGGGCCTGGATCCAGGGCAACATCCTGCGGCGGGACAAGGTGCTGGACTACGAGGAGGTGCTGGATCAGCAGGCAAAGGAAGCCATGAGGCAGCAGTTCGGAATGGTGCTGGACGACAACGCCTTCGATGCCTAGGGTTGTGACCATGGCTGCGAAGACGGATGGTGGGATTGGGGAGGAGGGGATGGGCGTGATCTGTGACGTGGCGTCTGTACTGCTTGTTTCTGCGTTTTGCCCCAGACGGGAATATAGATTGCTTCCGACACTGTTGGACGATCTGGCGAAGAGTTGCCAATATCGCCTGTGTGTCGATGGAAGGTTTGGGAGGGGGGGTTGGCTGGCAGCTTCACCGCAGCCGCCCGACAAATAGCGCGGGCCATGGGCAATGATATCCTTTTTCAGGCGTTGCGTGAGGGCAAGCCCCGGGCGAGGCGGCGGTAGCGGTCTTTGATTTGTATACGCACTGGAGCCCAACACGCCCGAGCACTCCGCGCGTATGTAATGAGGAGCTAGCAACCCACCGTACACTTAGAAATCCCCCTACGCCCCAAGAATCAGCTCCTCATCTACATTCAAACCAAATGCCTCCGCGCGAAGATCACTCTCAGACCACTCTCTCCTGAGAGAGGAGGCGGCTCCGAAGCAGCTCGCCGTTGAGGCGTCTGCGAAGGCGTTTTCGGCTCGCGACCCCCGGCCGGGCCTCCGTGCCGGGCGGCCATGCCGGCCGGTGCCGCGCGGCTCCCCGATTCCCGCGAATCGGCCTCCGCGGCGACCGCCGATCCCGCCGCACACGCGGACGACAACTCCGGGCTCGACATCCTCGCCTCGGTGTCCGCACGGTCGCTGATGGACGGCAAGGGGACTTCCCGCCGCTCGGGCGTGCGCGGCAAGACCGGCGCCGTTGCGGTCGCCGGCGACGGTGCACCGCGCTGCGCGGACCGCTCCGACGCCTTGGCAGGCAGCAGTGATTTCTGCCAGGGTCGGCTGATACTGTGCAAGAAGCTCGACGGCAACTGGCGCTGTGGGTTCCTCCAGACTGGCCCGTTCTCCGCTTCGAGCCGCTTACTTTGTTCTCCCGCCACAGGCAAGCGGCATTACGACCGCCTGTTGACCAAGGCGCCCAATGGAGCTGCGGAGGAGGAGGAGGAGGACGAGTTGGCCGGGCAAATCGACGAGGAGCTGCCGCTTGCTGCCCCGCCGGTCGAGGAAGAGGAGGTCCTGCCGGCCGGTGCCCCCTACGACTCTGCCGCAGGCGCCTACTACTACCAGGAGGAGGGCTACGAGGTCGCGGCGGATGGCTACGTGCCCGACTTCTCGCACCAGTACCTGCACGGCGACGAGCACGGCGAGGAGGACGAGGGCTACATGGACCTCGATCCGGACGGCGAGGTCACCCCCGAAGCCGCGGTCGTGGACTTCGAGCACCACCCGCTGGCGGGCCGGGTTTCTGGCCGGGCCAAGGCCCCGAAGAAGCCGAGGAACAAAGCCGAGAAGAAGGAGGGCGCGAGCCTGTTCCGCAAAAACAGCGTCAAGGCGCAGTGCCGGCCCATCCACGACCAGCCGCAGTGCCTGGCGCGGGACTGCTACGGCGAATGGGAGGCCGTCAACGGCCGCTACCGCGTCCCGGTGCACTACGTCACGGTCACGGAGCGCAACAAGTCCATGGTCGTGAGCGACTACAAGGAGATCAAGCACCTCACGGGCTGCGATCTTGTCACCCTGCTCTTCCCCGTGCCCGGCACCCTGCGCTGCAACCAGTGCGGCACCACCTTCTCCACCTCCTTCAACGCCAACTCGCACGCCATGTGCCGCGATAACCACTTCCGCTGCGCGCCGTGCGGGAAGGGCGTCACCACCCTCGCCGCGATCCAGAAGCACTTCAAGACCCCCAGCCACCGCGCCAGGATGGATGGCTGGACCGTCGACGGGGTGCTGAAGTCGAAGGCGGAGCTGGACCGCATGCACGACCGTGGGTATCTCACCCGAGGAGTTGGTTTTACCGTTGATGCTGACGGATCGCTCGCTCTGCAGACGCCCTCGAATTCGCCAGCAGCAGAGAGCGGGTCGAGAAGCCTCCCCGCAGCGAGTCGAGCGGACGGGGTAGAGGTCGGGGCCGGGGCAGACCTAGAGGGAGCGGCCGCGGGAAGAAGAGCGCCGTGGATGGGTGAAGGGTGGAGGGCATGGCACCGAGAGCGAAGGCTCAGATGATGATTCCTTTTCGATTACTACAAATGATGCTCTTTTCAACAGGCGCTTTGTGTCAAGGATGGTCCGCTAGTACCACTTAAACGGCTCGCTTGCGACGTGTTCGCACAGTTGAATCTTGGTGAGGTAAGCGTTGAGTCCGTCCACGCCCAAGTCCTTTCCGAAGCCCGACTTCTTGAGCCCGCCCCACGGCAGCTCGATGAGGGTCGGTTGCGAGCAGTTGATCCCTGCGCCGGCGGATCGGTTAGGGGGCAGCCGCAGAGAGGCAAGGCGATTCCCTCACATTTGATACCGGCGCGAATCTTGCTGGCAACCTGGCGAGCTTTTGCGGGATCGCCCGACATGACAGCGCACGCAAGGCCGTCTGCAAGCCGACGAATGAGGTTGAATCAAAAGCGTCGCCGTGGTACCCACACTCGGTCTGATTGGCCAATCGGACGGCCTCGTCAACCGACGAATACTCCATGACCGCCAAAACCGGGCCGAAAACCTCCTCCGTCCAGATTGCCATGTCCTCTTTAACGCCCGTGAGAATGGTAGGGCGCAAGAAGTACCCCTTCTTCAGATCGGCCGGCCGATCGGGACCGCCGGTCACGAGCTTGGCCCCCGCGGCGACAGCATCCCGGATGTACCGCTGGATCTTCTCGTACTGCCCCTTGCTCACGATCGGGCCCATTTTGGTGTCCTCTGCAAAGCCGTCGCCGACCTTGATGGCCTCGGCGTGCGCGACGAGCTGCTTCAGCACCTCCTCGGAAATGCCGCTGGGAGCGAGCACGCGCGAGGTTGCAGAGCAGACCTGGCCCTGGTTGAAAAGAGGCACATCAGCGTCACTCTCAGGGTGAAGAAAGAGCATCAGTTCTCGCCTGGTTAAAGAAAATGCCAAAGGAAATCCATTCGATCGTGTCCTTGCGCCCGGAGAGGGCATCTTCAAGGAGAACGAGGGGACTCTTGCCACCGAGCTCCAGGGTTACAGGGATGGGACCCGCGCTGGCTGCCATCATGATCCTGCGGCCCGTAGGGACAGATCCAGTGAAGGAAATCTTGTCGACGCCCTTGTTCGTCGAGAGAGCCTCGCCCGCTTCCGCGCCAAGACCAGGCACGATGTTGACGACGCCTTTCGGCAGGCCAACAGCCAAAACGATCTTGCCAAATTCGATCGCGGAGATGGGCGTGAGTTCAGAGGGCTTCAAAACTAAAGACCGAGGTGAGCTAGAGTGATGACGTCTGTTGAGGGAGACCAACCGATTGTGCAGCCCGCCGCTATTGCCGGCGCCAGCTTCCAGGTCGCCATCAACAGAGGGTAGTTCCAGGGTACGATAGCGCCGACCACACCGATGGCCACGCGCTCGGTTTCGGCAAGGTAAACGTCGGCCTGACCGTGCTCCACCTTTTCCGTGACAGGGATTTGCGTTATGAGCTTGGCGTAGTACCTGAAAGTCCCCGCGACGTCGGCAATGTCTCCTTCGGCTTCCGTCTTGGGTTTGCCGTTGTCGAGGACCTCGATCTGCGCGAGCTTCGCCGCGTTCTTTTCCACCTCATCGGCAATGAGGTTGAGGTACCTTGCCCTCTCCGCGGGAGGAGTGTTCGACCAAGAATCAAAGGCTTCGCGAGCGGCCTCGACGGCCTTGTCCACGTCCGGCTTGCCCCCGAGAGGCATCTGGAACATAACCTCTTCGGTCGCGGGATTGACGATGGGAAGATATTTCCCGTTGGCGGGCTCGATGAACTCGTTGTTCACGAAGATGAGGCCCCTCTCGGCGACTCCGAGGTCCTTTAGCGTCGGCGCGGCCATGATTCCGGGCGCGATGGCTTGAATCGGGCGCGGAAGCGGGGAAGAAGATTTGAGCGTGCGGCGGTGCGCGCTCAGCCCGCCGGAGTGATCACCTTCGCAACGCCGTTGCGCGCCCTACCTACAAGGAGGCAACAAGAGGGGAAAGAAGATGTCGCTGCGGATGGCACCGCTAGCATCGCTTTGTCTGACTCGAGGCTCGAGCTTTCGGGCCGAGTCCCGGGACGATGCGGGCGACCCAAAGGCACGTGTGATCGCGTCACTCGCCGACCGGCAAACAAAGACTTGAAATATGAACCACGAGCGAGACCACGCTGTTGCGGTCGACGGCGCCGGGGTGGAGGACCTCGTCAGAGATGTCACCATCGCGATCATCGGCGGGACGGGTCTCTACTCGCTCGAGGGGCTGAAGGTGCTCGGCGAAGTGTACCCGGAAACGGTGGGCTCTCGGCGCCTTCCGCGGACGCATCGCGGTCCTTCTGACATCCGTCCGATGAATCGCGCCATTCGGTCGTTTTTCAGCCCTGGGGATACCCTTCCGCGCCCATCACCATCTCGCAGACTGCGTCGGGGAACAAGGTCGCGTTCCTGGCCCGCCACGGCAAGGGCCACGCGATCAACCCCTCCGAGGTGCCCGTGCGGGCCAACATCGCGGCGCTGAAGCACATTGGCGTCCGCGTCATTGTTGCGTTTTCGGCCGTCGGCTCTCTCCAGCTCGAGATGAAGCCCAGGGACTTTGTCTTGCCCGACCAGATCATTGACCGGACCAAGGGCATCCGGCCCTCGACGTTCTTCGAGAGCGGGCTCGTGGCACACTGCTCCTTCTCGCACCCGTTCGACGAGAAGCTGGCGGGCCTTATCTTTGAGAAGGGCGCCTCGTCGCTCCAGGGCGACAACGTCAAGATGCACAAGGGAGGCACGCTCATCGTCATGGAGGTGGGCCGCAAATTGGGTGAAAACTCATTGTCGCTAATGCCTGAGTACGTTTAGGGCCCTGCTTTCTCGACCCGGGCGGAATCGAACCTCTACCGGTCCTGGGGCGGCTCCATAATCAACATGTCGGCCCTCCCCGAGGCCAAGCTCGCGCGGGAAGCGGAAATCCACTACCAGATGGTGTGCATGTCGACCGACTACGACTGCTGGCACGAGGACGAGGAGCCCGTGACGGTCGAGGCCGTCGTGCGGAACCTGAACGCCAACAGCGCCAACGCGAAGAACCTCCTGAACGCTATTCTGCCGGCGCTGGAAAAGGCGGTGGAGGAAAAGGAGATTGGGTCGGAGCTGGCCGGGAGCATGAAGTGGGCTTGCGTGACCGCCCCGGAGGTGCGGAGCAAGGAGGCGCTCAAGAAGATCGAGTACATCCTCCCGGGCGTCTACGCTTGAGATGTCAGTAGAGCAGCTGCAGTTTGCTTTTAGGATTAAACCTCAGAAGAAGCTACTCATACGGACTCGTTGGCGCAAAGACGCGGGCGTGCGCGCCTGCCCCTGGCCGATCACTCGGAACCGTTCGCCCGCATCGCCGCAATCCCGCTTCACTGCGCTGACCTCCGCACCGAGAGCCGCGATGGCCGTTTCCCTCGCCCGAGTGAACCACGATTCGTCGTGGCTCCTCGCGGTCGGCGACGTCTGCGTCGTCCTCGACCCATGGATCCTCGGCTCCAACATCGACTTTTCCCCCCACTTCTCGAAGCAGGACCACATCCTGCCCGTCGTTCCCATACCGGACCTGATCTCTCTCGCCTCCCGGCCGGGCGCGGAGACTGTCGTGGCCGTCTCCCACCGCTTCTCGGACCACTTCTCGCGGGAGACGCTGGTCGAGCTGCCGCGCTCCTGGCGGGCGATCTGCGAGCCCCGGTGGGCGCTGGGCAAGGTCAAGGGGCTGCGACATTTCGGCACCGTGCTCGCGGCCGAGGAGTACCGTCCCGGGCTGACGCTCTCGACGGCGGCGAGGGTGCCGGTCGGCAAGGCCGGCCGGACCATGTCGATGACCTTCTTCCGGGCCACGGGGATCACGGACGTGCTGCACAACCTGGTGCTGTTTTCCTTCTTCCTCCCCGGGGAGGAGAAGCCCGAGGCGGTGGTGGCCTACAGCCCGCACGGGTTCCGGGCCAACACGCTGATGGACGCCGTGGCCTTCCTCGCAGGCCGGACCGCGACGGTGCTGGTGTGCACCATCTCCGAGTACCGCATCCCGGAGCTGCTCGGGGGCACGCTCAACCTCGGCCTGGACGTGGCGGTGGGGATCGCGCGGGCGCTCGGGCCGAAGGCCGTGCTCGACACCCACTCCGAGGACAAGACCAAGGAGGGGTACATCGGCGGGCAGTCGCAGATGGTTCCGTCGGACCACGCGCGGGCGCAAACGGCGTTTGCCGAGGCGGGCACGCGGTACATCGAGCCCCCCGAGCTGGGCAAGTGGGTCGAGGTGTGACCTGTGCGTATTCCACACAAGGAGAGAGATTGGAACGTGACGTGCTCAATCTGCACAACAGTCCGCCGCTTTCATTACTTCGCTTTGCGCCTCCGTCTCGTCACTCTCCCAGTGGGTGGAGTTTCGCGTCGCGACGAGGGCGCGGGTTGCCTCGCTGCTGAGGTCGCCGACGCCCGGGCACGCCGCTTGGCGGGCTTCGGGGGCGACGCCTCCGCGAGGCGCGTTCGCAGCAGCTGCTCGACGAGCGCCCGCGGGAGCCCTTTGCCGGGATCGAAGTGCAGCGCCGACTTTGTGCGGCTGTACCCTGCGAGCTCCCCAACAAGCGCGTCGAGGGTTGCGCCGCTGAACGGGTAGTACGAGCAGCCCTTTGCGGTGGCGAGGAAGCCCGCAACGACTTTGCCGTCCACGCGGAACGCGGGCATCGAGTACTTTATGCACTCCTCGGCGCCGGGCATGAGCTCGTGGATCGTGCGGCGCAGCGCCTGGAGCGCATCGCGGCGGTCGGGCTGCAAGGTGCGCAGATACGCGTCGATGGACGTCGGCGGGGCCATGGAATACACGAACACGCGATATCCGACGCGACAAGAGGCGCGCGCAGCTCGAAAGCTCGAACGCATGCAGGTGCGCGTCGCTCGTGAGTGTCCGCAACGGCGTCGATTTCGATTCATCACCGCAGCGCGTCGAAATGGCATCAGCGGCGTCGAATGAAATTGGAGCCGACGGAACAGCGCCAGCTTCCGCGGCTCCCGCCGCCGCCGGGCAGTCAGCCGCGCTGGACGGCGCCGAATCCACCGAGACGGACCCCGCCCAGAGCGAGGAAAACGCCGCCGCGTGGGCATCCCTGGACATATCCCTGTCGTGGCCCTCTTCTCGGCCTTCCTCCAGGAGTTTTATGCCGCGTACTCCCCCATTTTGGACGCTGCCAGGCCGCCGGCCCCCTCCTGTCGCTCTACTCTCTCCCTCCCGGCGCTGCTCCCTCTCCGGACGCGGTCACCACCTCCGTCGGCCCTCCAACCAGGATGCCTACATCATCGTCAAGGGGAAGGTCTACGACGTGTCCAAGTTCGCGGCCGAGCACCCAGGCGGCAAGAAGATCCTCCTGAACGTCGCCGGCAAAGATGCCTCGAAGCAGTTCGCCACCTTCCACTCCCCCGCCGTGGAATCGCAATGGTTGCCGAATCTTTACGTCGGCGACCTCGTCTCGGCGCTGCCCGCGCCGGCAGCCGGAGGAGCCGTGGCCGGAAAGAAGAACCAGTGGCTGACCGGCGACAACGAAGTCTTTGGGGACCTCGCGCCCTTCTGCGAGCCCGCCTGGTACCAGGACAACTGTGAGGATCGCTGCCACGGGGCCCTGCAACCTTATTCCCACACGGATGTCTCCGCCAGACACGCCGTACTACACCGAATCGCACCGGAAGCTCCGCGCCTTCATGCGCAGCTGGGTGCAGGAGCACATCCTGCCCCAGGCGGAGGAGTGGGAGGAGCGGGCGGCCCGGCACGGCGAGTACCTCCCCAAGTCGGTCCACCAGGCTGCTGGGCGGGCGGGCATCCTTCGCGCGATCGCGGGGCCGGCGTCGTGGGGCAAGGGGAACGCGGTCGGGAAGATACCGGGGGTGCCGGCGCTGCCGGCGGGGATCCCGGAGGGCGAGTTCGATTTCTTTCACTGTCAGTCTTTTGCTTCGTCCCGCAGCGGGGAGACTCTGACGAACTTTCGGCCGACGAGAGCAAATCGTATGGGACGAGCTAATAAACAGCGGCAACCAGGGCCTGATTTCGGGCATCACCATTGGCGCCGCCTTTGCCGTGTCTGCGGTTGCCAAGTACGGGCGGATCGAGTTGGTCAGGAAGGTCGTGCCGGAGGTAATGAGGGGCGACGAGCAGATCGCGCTGATGATGTGAGTTAAGGGCATCTGGTGTCGACCATTGGCCTGACCCGGTATTCATCTTCAGCACCGAGCCTCACGCCGGATCCGACGTCCAAGGAATCCAGACCACGGCCAAGCTCTCTGACGACGGGAAGCACTTTATCGTCAACGGCGAGAAGAAGGTTTGTATGCGAAAGTTGCCCCCATCCCTCTAGATCCGGTCTGAGTTGCTGCCCGCAGTGGATCACGAACGGCAACTTTGCCACGTACTTTGCGACGGCCGTCCGCACGGGCGGCAGCGGCGGCGCCGGCATCTCGATCCTCCTCCTCAAGCGCGGCCCCGGGCTGACCACGCGGCACGTGTACACCGCGACCAGCGTGTTGGCCGGCACCGCGTACGTGTCGCTGGAGGACCACCTCGTGCCTGTGGAGAACATCGTGGGGGAGCTGAACGGCGGGTTCAAGGCGCTCATGCGTGGGTGCTTTGCACGGATGCTCGGGTTCGAGTGTGCTGATGGTTCGCGAAGTCAACTTCAACCGGGAACGCCTCACGCTCTGCAACCAATCCGTGCGCATGAGCCGGGTGGTCTTTGCCGATGCTCTGCACTACGCGGTGCGCCGTCCTGCGCTCATTTGCACGTCTCGCTGACCCCGATCCCCAGCACCGCCGCAAGACCTTTGGCAAGAACCTCATCGAGCACCCCGTCATCCGGGACAAGTTCGCGCAGATGGCGCGGCAGATCGAGGCCACGGCCGCGTGGCTGGACTTCATCGTTTACCAGCTCACCAGGTTCCCGGACGTGATTGCCGACACGAGGCTGGGCGGGCAGTGCGCGCTGCTCAAGCTGCAGGGGAGCAGGACGTTCGAGTACTGCGCGAGGGAGGCGTGCCAGATCATGGGCGGGATCGCGTACACGCGCGGCGGGCAGGGCGGGAGGGTGGAGCGGTGGGTGGCCGTTAGAGTGCGGGTGTGCATTGTTGATCGGGCCCGGTGCAGGATGTACCGCGAGGTCCGCGGCGTCGCGATTCCCGGTGGGTCGGAGGAGATAATGAGCGATTTGGGGATGCGACAAAGTCTCAAGTGGGTCTCGTTGGCTCGGGGTGATCGTTTGTTCTGATGTCACCGTGGCATTGCAGGGCTGCCGAGCTGGCCGGCGCAACACTTTAGGAGCCAGTAGTCCAACCACACTATATGGCCGGCCCAGATACGACCAAAGGACTTCTAATCGATCGCTGTCTCACATCCTCGGTTTGCAGCTATGTTTCTCGAGACTCCTCTTTGCGCCGTACTGCGGTAGGACAAATGAGAAAGCGCGGAACCAAGACAAAGCCGTAGCTCACCTCAATGCCACACACTCCGCACTTGTAGAACACTCCCTTGTGCTTTCCATTGATGTGGCTAAAACAGGCCCCATTGGATTTGTACTAGCAACCCTTCAGCGGCGGCGCGGTCCGAGGGGACGAGATCACATACCTTCTGCCCGCACACGGAGCACGCCCACGGCTTGTTGCCGCTAACGCGGATCACCCGAGGCCGAGAATCCTGTGGGGTGCGTCAGTCAGTGTCCGAGAGAAAAAGACGCACAAGCCGCGGCGCGCCTCGTCGGATTTGCCCGCAGTGGCCTTCATTGTGGCCAAAAGCGAAATCACGCCTCCCTCCTTCCCCTTGAGATCCTGCGCAATTGCCGGACCAAAGAGCTTGTGAACGACGTCCGAGACGATCCGCTTCTTCGCATCGGTCGACTTGGTCTCGTCCTTGATCGCCGACATGAGCGTCGGGTCCCCACGGAGCTGCTCGAGCCTAACGCGTCCAAGCACACGGAGTGCCTCCTGCCTCAGGTCCCCAATCGCCTGTCCGCCGATAGAGGGGTTCACGCTGTGCGCCGCGTTGAGTGCCAGCCCGCCCTCTAGCCCCCCCATCTCGTCCCTCGTGTCCGGGCCAAGGTACTCCTCCACCAGGTCCGCGGCCTTCATCCGCTGCACGCCCTCGGCGAGCTTGGGCGTCAGCCGCGCTCGCTGTCGGATTTCTCCTGGAAGACGAAGGCAGACAGCAGCGCGACCACCTCGGCGGGCTCAAAGTCGGCGAAGAAATTGTCCAGCACGAGCTCCGTGAGCGCCAGCGCGTCTGCAGCGCGGCATGCGGCCGTTAGCGTCCGCAGCTGCGGCGCCGCCTCCAGCCGCCGGAAACCCACCTCGCACGCCACCCTCCCCTTGAGCCCCACCGTGCCGTCCTCGGCGATGTACTCCTTCCGCCGAAGCACCTCAACCAGAGGCAGGAAACACACGTGTTAGAGGAGGTCGGGGCACTGCATGCACTTGTACCTGAAAGCCCCTTGATCGTGCTCCGCCTCTCGGAATACAGCAGCTGGAAATCGAATTCCTTGATCTTGGCAAAGTCCACCTCGGCGATCGCCGGCCCGCGGTTGGTCGCCTCGGCCTGCTGCAGCAGCATCGCGGCGGCCTTGGCGACCTCGGCGGGCTTGTTCGCCGCCAACGCATCGAAGTCGGGTTTGACTGTCGCCGAGGTTATGCACGCGATCTCGGTCTGCGGGACCGTGAGCAGCTTGCCCTCCGCCGGATCCCGCTCCGGGGGCACGTGCACGCGGTTCGCGGGCAGCGAGGCGGCCAGCAGCCCCGGCGCCTCGGGCGTCGGCGGGTGCCACGCCCTGTCCCACAGCGCCAGCACCACCGCCGCGTCCCCGTCCCTCTTCACCAAGACAGCCACCGTGTTCGGGGGCGCCTGCGGCGACGACAGGGGCGCTCGGAGCGCTCAGGCGGCCCTCCATGCCCCTGGCGATCGACACCGTCTGCACGTACGCGCCGTAGACCACCCCGGGGAGCAGCGGCTGGATCTGGATGGCGCGGTTGGGCGTGCTCATGACCGTGATCTGCGCCGGGTTGTCGACCGGGTACCACGTGACCTGGTAGCGAGCGGCGCCAGCCCAAAGTTGACCGAGACGAGGGCCGAGAGCAGGGGGGCACGGCAAACGACGCGTCGGAACTCGGCCAGCGGGAGCGGGCGCGGTGCGGCGAGCGGCGCGCCGCGGCCAAGCGCACGGGGCGTGTGAAGCCTGTTCGGGAAGAGGACGGTCCATTCGCGCTGAGAAAAGAACGGCGTGCCGGCGTCGGGCGCCTCCATCTCGCTCCCCGTCTTCGAGGACATCGCGGCCAATGGTCATCATCTTCGCGGCGGGTCCCTCTTAGGCGGGATGCGAATTTCCTCGCCCGGGACTGCCGGGGGTTTGCGAAACGCCCGAGGTCGCTACAAAGCTCGCGACGGGCGCCGTGTTCGCCAAACTGCTGGGAGGGCCGAAGGTCCCTGGTGTTTCCGGCGCCATGGAGCGGATGCTGTTCCCTGAGGGAGCCGCGGAACCCGCGTGCGAGATGCCGCAGAAGATGAAGGCCACGCTGTCGTTGGAGCTGTTCCGGGCCGGGTATCCCATCTTGAGGCCCACCGTCGCCGTGTTCTACGAATGTTGACCACATGGTTGCGTGGAAAGAGCCGGGCAAGTTTTTTGGTGGGGAGGCTTTCGAGGCCGCCTTCGCCGCGCCGTCAGCTCTCGCAGTCTCACTGCTTCTGCACCTCGCCTTGGCCTCCAAATTCGTGCGGAAGCGGATGGCGGATGACCCTGAGCTGCTGCTTGCCATCATGAGGTCTGCCGTGGCCTGCGTCTGCGGGGGCCGGGCGGCCGTCGCCGCGACAGCCGGCATGGGGCTCCGTTGCTCGCTGCGCAAGAACACACGATGCTCCTGACGTCGGTCTTGGCCGAGAGCAGCAAGGCGCTCTCAGCGTACCTCGCGGGATCGCGCGGGAAGACGGCGGGTAACGTTGCGATGGACGTTCTGAGGCTCTTCCACAACACGTGGTTCTCCAACGGCAAAGGCCCCGAGCGCAGGCCCACCGCGGACGACCCGTTCCTGGACCTTGCGTGCAGCTCCATCTGCATCGTGCAAATGGTGAGACCCGACCTGCTGCGCTCGCACCCTGCCCAGGTGGATTTTCAGTCGACCGCCAAGAAGATCCGGGAAGCCAGCAGGAGCCTCCAGTGGCCCGCGGCGTCGGCGGAAGCGCGGGACCGTTGCGATCACTGCGACGCCGAGGGCAAGCTGAAGCGGTGCGCGCGGTGCGGGGTGGCGAGGTACTGCGGGGCCGAGTGCCAGCGCGCGGCGTGGGGCGAGCACAAGGCCCTGTGCACGGCCCAGCGGCAGACCGAACAGATGAGGGACGAACCGTGTGGGTGCTGCACTGGCGGACACGTGCACGCAGCGGACGTTGCAAAAAGAGGAAAGAGGAGGTAGTGCTGGGCTCCGGGAGCTTCGGCAAATGGGTCGAAGTGCGAAGCTAAGCATTCCATTCCCAAGCAATAGGCTTCCCTCCGCCCCTCTGGGGCGGCATAAACTACCCCTTGTGTTGCACGATCTCGGTCACCACCTTGCCGTCCTTTATCTTGGTGATGAACTGCTCCGGCACCGCCTTCTCCTCCCAGTCCTCCCCCTTGGGGAAGCTCACGTTGACCTCGGAGCTCTTGCTGCTCAGCAGCTCCGTGTCCAGGCCCTCGGCCGAGAGGAAGAGGTGGAAGCCGTCCGTCTTGTCGACCGAGACCGTGGGCGCCTTGCCCGTGACCTGGACCTGCAGAGACTTGGAATTGACCACCTCGACCGAGGAGACGACCGATTCGAGGAGGATGCCGGTCTTGCGGCAGTTGTCTGCACGACACAGCCCGCACGTGAGCTCATTTGCCAGCGCCGGAAGCCGGTTTCGTACCCACCGATCGCGACGGCGTTGACCTTGCCCTTGACCTGCACCGTGCAGTCCTGCAGGTTGTAAATGTACACGATCTGCTTGGCCTCGACGCCCTCGACGACGATCTCCTTGTCCCCGACAAAGTTTTCCACGGACCACTTGTTCCCGTCCAGCTCCTTGCGCGGCGGCTTTGCCGGCGCGCTCGCCGCCGCCGCCGGCGCCGCGGCGGGGGCCTTCTTGGCCTTCTCCTTCTCCAGATCCGGCACGGTGCCGCCGGCCCTCAACGCCGGGTTCTTGTGCGTCATCTGGCTCTTGTCCACGTGCTTGAGCCCGGCCGTGACGGCGGCGCCCTTGTTGAGCTCCGAAAAGAGCGCCTGCGCGCCGCCTTCGGCCGCGGGGGCGGGGGGACCGCCGTACTTGTCGAGGTAGTCGGCCGGCGGGGGAGGAGGAGGCGGGGGAGGGCCGCCGGCGGGGGGAGGAGGCGGGGCGGCGGCGGCCGCGGGCGCGGCTGCGGGCTCCGGGGCGGGGGCGGCGGCGCCGGGCTTGGCGTCGCCGCCTTTGGGGTTCCAGGCGAGACCGGTGGTGTGGTGCTGCTTCACGTAGGATTGGACCTCGGAGAGGAGCTTGATCCAGCTCTTGGCCCAGTCGACGGAAACCGGGTCTCTGCCGTCGCGAGATCATCAGCACGCGTGCCGGAACCGCGTGAATGCCACCGACGACCCACTTTTCCTTGTTGTCCTTGATCACGCGGTTGGTATAGAATTCTGCAGAGGCCTTCATCTCCTCCACGAACGGCGCCGGCGCGGGTTCCTTTTGGTGGAGTCACCCCCGGATTCCATGCTCGCACGACGCCTGCTACCCACGATCTGAACCCATCCCAGCGCCGGTATCCCCTCCGCCACCGCGCTCAGGTGGTTGAACTGCGGGCTCGGCCTGTTCTTGTCCTTGAGCTCGACGATCTTGCCGATGGCTTCGCCCAAAGGCTTCAGGAACTCGGGCAGCGCGGTCGCGGCGGGTTTCTTGGACTGCGACGCGGTGACGACCAGGGAGCCGACCGCGGCAAAGGCGTTTTTGACGGCAGCGGCCTGTTCGACGCGGGTGAGCGCGTGCTGGGGGTGCCGGGGCAAGCGGACCCGACCTGCTCCTGCACCAGGCCGCCCAGCTTCTCCGACAGCCCCGCGAACTCGGCCAGCGCGCCCGTCGACACGTCATCCCACGCCTTGGACGCCGCCGACGACGCAGCAGCCGGGGCAGCGGCGGCGGCGGCCGGTGCGGGCGCGGCGGGGGATGCGCCGGACGCGGCGAGCGCCTCGAGCTTCGCCGCGACGGCCTCGAGCCGCGTGACGAGCGCGGCCTCCATCGTCGGGCGGACAAGGCGCGGCGTCGAATGAATGCCGGGAGTTGAGGCCTGCCGTGAACAGGGTCCGCTCGCCAGAAGGCAAGGGGTTTCCCCTGCAAACACAACGCCGGTGCAACGGCGCTCTCGTTGGCGACTAATAGGAAAGGAGGCGCGGGCGGATCTTTGCGAGCTTTGAGTTTACCCGGCCTCGGGAAAGCCCGCTTGCTAGCCTTGGCCGCCTCACCGCCACCGATCCACGAAATGGTCTCTCCTCCGCCGACCGTGGCGTACTATGTGAGCGGCCACGGCTTTGGCCACGCGACCCGAAGCGTGCAGACCATCTCGGCCCTCTGCGACCTCGGTGTCCGGGTGCGGATCGTCTCCTCGGCCCCCTCCTTCCTCTTTTCCGAGGTGCTGGAACGGCACCCGGACCTCGCCTCGCTGAGGGAAGCGTTCCTGGACGTCGGCGTGGTGCAGGCCGACGCCCTGTCGATCGACGCCGGGGAAACCATGTCCCGCCTTCGGGAGTTCATGTCCTCCGCCGACGCCCTCGTCGCCGAGGAGGCCGTCTGGCTCCGCCGGGCGGGCGCGGACCTCGTGCTCGCCGACGCCTCGTTCGTCCCCTGCGCCGCGGCCAGGATGGCGGGGGTGCCGTCGGCGGTGGTCTCGAACTTTACTTGGGACGCGATACTGGAGCCCTACCGGGATCCGGAGGGCAAGGACGACGCGGCGATGCGGCGGGTGTTTGGCATGTGCGCGGCGGCGGACTACCTGCTGCGGATGCCGGGGTGGATCGACGTGCCGGCGTTTCCGGACCCGGAGGGCAACCCCAGGGTGTTCGACACCCCGCTCGTCGTGCGCCGGGCGAGGAAGCCCCGCGGGCACGTGCGCCGCGAGCTGGGGATCGCCGAGGGGGAGAAGGTGGTGCTGATTTCGTTCGGGGGGCACCACCTCGCGCGGGACGGCTGGTCCGCCGACGGGTTCCTGCCCCCCGGGTGGGTGGGTTTGGTGTGCGGGCCGGGGAAGCAGGTGGCGTCCGGGGCGCGCGGGCAGGCGGGCGGGCCGCGGCTGATCTCGATACCGATGGAGTCGGTGTACGTGCCGGACGTGACGGCGGCGGCGGACGTGGTGCTGGGCAAGCTCGGGTTCGGGACCTGCTGCGAGGTGCTGGACGCGGGGGTGCCGTTCGTGTTCGTTTCCCGGACCGGGTTCAGGGAGGAGCCGGGGCTGCACCGGCTGATGCTAGAGTGCAACCCCGAGGGCAGCGTGGCCGAGATGTCGCACGCGGACTTTGCCGCGGGGAACTGGGCGCCCGCGCTGCTCGCGGTGGTGGGGGCCCGGGGCAACCCGCCGCGGCGGACGATCGGGAGCGACGGGGACGCGTGGATCGCGGGGTGGGTGGCGAGGTTCCTGTCGCGCGGGGCGGCCCGGGCCGGGGCCGATGCCGATCCTATGGTCAGCTAGGGGAAGGAGTAGATGGTGTCGATCGTGGCGGGGGGTAACGGGCGGCCCCTCGGGATCGGTCCCATCCCTGCATCGCAGTCCGCATTGCTGCAGCATGCCTCCGTATTTTAAAATCGTGGCTCCGTCTCTGCCGGGGGGTGATTTGCGCCTCGGCGCACAATGGCGCAGCGGGAAGCCGCGGGAAGCAGGGTCCCTTCGAGCCGACGGCCGGCCACCCCCCTGCCTGCCCCGGGGCCTCCTCCGGGCGACGGCGCCTCACGATGACGACGTACAACGCCAGCGCTGCGCGCGCGTTCCAGCGCTACGGCCACGGCGTCGACGCGGTGTACGACGAGAGCAGCGGGCGGTACCTCGTTGTGTACTCGCTCAACACGGCGGCGGCGGGGGCCGCGTGGCGCCACGACGTGCGCGGCTTCTTCGTCGACCCCGGCCGCGGCAACGCGACGGCGCCGTTCGACCTCGCCGCGACGGGCAACGCGAAGGAGCCGTCGTCGGCCGCCGTGTCGTCCGCCGGCCGGCTGCTCGTGACGGCCGAGGAGGGCGCAAAGGCCGACGGCTGGGACGCGCTGCCGGCCGCCGCCGCCCTGCAGACGTCGCAGTCGTTCGGCGTGTGGGACCTCAGGGGGCTGGCCGCCGGCGCAAACGGCCCCCCGCCGGTGACGCGCCTGTGGGGCGCCGCGGACATCGAGGGCGGCCACTCGGGCCACGTGTCGGCGCTGGGCGAGGACTTCCTCATCGCGTACGGCGAGGGCCGCACCGCAGTGCAGGACGACGGCGCCGGCCTGGGCCCGCTGGTCGGCAACACGGTCAGGGCCTGGCGCGTGGCCTCGGACGGCAGCCTCAAGGAGCCCGGCCCGCTGGTCGTGTCGCCCGACACGGGCGGCGAGGCAAAGGACTTTTGGCCGCTGGTGGCGTCGTCGGCCGACGCGGGCAACTGGATCGTGGTGTGGCAGCGCTACCCGTCGCGGCAGCTGTGGTCGCAGCTCGTCTCCTCCGCCGGCCAGGTGCTCGCCGACCCGGGCGCCGTGCTCGTGGCGTCCAACATCATGTGGTACCACTACACGGTCGAGTACTCGCGCCAGCTGGACCGCTTCCTGGTGCTGGGCCGAATGGTGGAGGCGCAGTACCCCGCCTCGGCGCAGCCGCTGGGCTCGACGGGCGGCTTCTTGGCGAGCATCTCGCCGAAAACGGGCGAGATCGACTTCATCTCGACGGGGCTGCTGAGCCCCGTGCGCGAGTGCAAGATGATCTTCGTGGACGCGCCGAAGACGCCCAGCCAGGGCGGGAACCCGTACGGCCGCCGGCGCCTCAACAGGCGGTCTGGCCCGGGAGACGGCGGCAGCGGCCCGCCGGTAATGCGCAGGGTCGAGCAGCCTGCCGGTCTGTGGGAGCACGTCCCCGTCTCCCCGGGCGAGCCCGGCTACCCGTACGCCTCCTTCCCGGACTTTGACCCGCACGACGACCCGCACGGCCACCTCGCCCCGCGGCAGGCCGCCCCCAAAACCGTCGCCTACGTCGTCTACCCCACCGACGTGAACCGTCTGGCGCTCATCAACGTCACCGTCACCGAGGCCACGCCGTGGTACAACCTCACCGTCACGGAGTTCTTCCCCGGGGTGGGCACCGACGGCTACGCGTACCAGAACGGCACGACGCAGCTGCAGCGCGTCGCGTTCCACTCCCTGACCGCGCGCGGCATGCGCAACACCCACCACTCGGTCGACGCCTTTGCGACCGGCAGCGAGGTAAAGACCGGCACGGGGGACGGGTACCAGCCCACCCCGATCGACCCCTCCGCTGCCGACGGCGCGTTCACCATCCTCGCCGCCATCTTCACCACCCTCTTTGTGTTGTTTACGTTCGGCATCGGCTACTGGAAGATGTGGGAGGCCGGCGACGGGTGCTTCAAGCGGTGCCCCCGCAAAAAGCGCTCCCGCCCGCCGGGGATCCAGGCGCCGACGCCCGGGCCGGCCCCGCAGCAGGCGATGCAGGCGTACGCCCCGCCGCAGGCGCAGGTGCCGGAGGACAGGGTGGCGCTGATGCACGCCGACGCGCAGTCGGTCGCGGACGGGTACGGGGGCAACGGGTACCCCCCGCAGGCGGGCAATGGGTATCCCGCGCAGGCGGGCAACGGGTACCCCCCGCAGGCCCAGCCCCAGGGGGGGAACGCGGTCTACCCCGGGGTGGAGCGGTACCTGGAAGATCCGATGCCGCGGCCGAGCGAGGACGAGTTCGAGGTGCCGACGTGGGACATGGCGGTGGACAGGCGGAGCCCGGTGCGGTAGCGGCCGCGGGGTGCGCGTGCCAGGTGCCATCTCTATGCGCTGTATGTATGGATGCCGCGGCGCGGTCTATGTAGCCAGATGCCTCTCTTGTGCCGCATGGACCGATATCCCGCACACCAACCTCCGAACGCGCACCGGGCGGTCACGCCCCCTTCTTTGCCTCCGCTCCCACCGCATCCACCCCCCCGGGCGCCAGCATTACCGCCGCCAGCGGCGCCACGGCCGCCTGCGCCAGCCCGAACCCGAGGGCATCCCACCCCGGGTATCCCTGCAGGAGGTAGAAGGGCGCCGTGAAGGCCGCCAGCATCACACCGTTGTTGCCCTCCTCCAGCACCTCCTTGTCCTTCCCCGCCTCCGGGTCCCGGAGCAGCAACGGTTCCAGCAGCTCCCTGCTCATGCTCCGGATCCCCATGAGCGCGAAGAAGGCCTGGACCAGGTTGACGCCGGGGAGGAGCGACAGCGGGGCGGCCAGGAGGAGGAGCGTCCACTGGCCGGTCTTGTAGAGGTAGAAGGAGCCCAGGAGGGGCACGACGAGGGTGCGGATGGGGCGGTAGCCGAGGGCAAAGTGGGCCAAGAGGGAGACGGATTGGGTCTGCAGGGTCCTGGCCCCGAACAGCGCGACGGCGCGGCGGAAGGGGATCTTCTGCGATTGCGGGGCGAGGGATCGGATGCGGGAGGCTTCGGCGGACGCCGGCTTGGATGCCGATGGCGGCGGGAGGCCGGCGAAGAAGAGGGCGTCCAGCGGGGCCGAAAAGACCTGCCGCACGAAGCTGAGCCCGATTTGAGTGAACCGAGCCGTCCTGACGCGCTCTTCGAGGTTGTAGTCGCGCGGCAGCGGGATTTTGCTCATCTCCGGCATCGCCAGCACCCGTCCCGCGAGCGCATCGATCCGCCGGGCCACGGGCGGCGCGAAATAGTACATCGCGGCCGACCCGAGGAGCAGCGGGCCCATGGAGATGAGCAGCTGGCGCCGCACATTGGGGTCTAGCAGCGCGCGGGCCGCGCCGGCGATGCCGATGACGAGGCCGCGCTGGACGGCGCGGAAGAAGGAGCGGAGGCGCTCGGCGACCGAGGCGAAGGAGATTGGGATGCCGGAACTTGCCGGAGCCGGGGATTTCGCGTCTACGGACGCGTTCGCGTCCGTGGCGCCGGTCGACGGCATCCTGTTGTTTGGGCGTCGAACGTCACTCCGCCGGAGGCGTCCGATTCTCCAAAGACTAGTATGTGGCTCAAACAAGCTGTACCCTCCGTCTGCACTACTTCCTGCTATCCAACATTGTCCCGCCCCGACGATCACGCGTTGAACAAGCTCCCGTCGTCGATCACGTACCCCTGGCCGCTCAGGTACGAGCCCTCGCTCCCGGCCAGCAGCAGGGCCACGTTGGCCACCTCCTCCGGCATGGCCGCCCTCTTCAGCGCGCCGCGCTGCACCATCGAGTCTCCCGCGCCGACCGTCTGCACCGCGCCGCCGGTCTCGACCCAGCCGAGGGTTTGCGTCATGTTGGTCGCAATCAGGCCCTGGGGGAGGCGGGTGAGGCGTGAAGCAAAGATTTGTCAATGGAGAACGCACCGGATGAATCGAATTCACTCTTATCTTGAGGGGCGCCCCCAGGGCGGCTGCGGCCTGCATGTTGGCGAACGAGAGGGTGGCGAGCAGCACGTCGATCGGTCAGCAAGATGAAGGAGTCGAGCAACGCCACGCACTTTGGTGATGCCCCGCACGGCCCACTTGCTCCCAAAGTAGCCCATCGTGACCGATCCGGCCCCGCCGACCATGCCGGCGACGCTGGACGTCGTGACGATGGCCTTCCATTCCTCCACCGTGTTCTTCTTCATGCTCTTGGCGACGTGCTTGAATCCGAGCACGACGCCCATTTCGTTGACCTCCATGATCTTGCGGTAGCTGTGCTTGGAAATCAGCTCCCGACCCGCAGCGCGGGAGCACGTCACGCACGTCGCAATGTCCAGGTTGTCCAGCGTCGGGTTCGGAACGTCATGCGGCCCCGCGATGCCCGCGTTCAGGCAGGCCACGTCCAGCACGCCCATCTCTGCCTCGATCTTTGCGATCGCGGCCTCCCACGACGCCTCGTCCGTCACGTCCAGAGGGACCCACATCGCCACGCCCTTGCCGTGCTCGGCCTCGAGCTGCGCGACGAGCTTGAGACCGTCCTGTTCGTTGGCGGGGATGAGCGCCAGGCGTCAGTCGGAGGCTCCAGGTTGGTTCGTCGAAAGCCAGAGCCCCCAACCTGTTCCTTGGCGTGAATGTCGCTGATGATGACCTTGCCGCCCTCCCGGGCGAAAACGCGGCACATGGCGAAGCCGATGCCGACACTATTGCGGAGTGTCGAAATGGTCATTTTCCTTTTGATGATGGGAACTGCTTTCCTCGGTTACGCACGCAGAGCCGCTGCCCGTAACGAGGCAGATGCGGGGTTTGCCCGTCGAGGCATTGACCATGCGCGGAACACGCGCGGGGGCGGCGCTGCTGGTCTCTCCGGAAGGCATTCTTTCAGTCGGGAGCTGCGTGGGTGTTTGGGAAACTGGGAGGCTCGTGGGAGACACACTTGGGCGTGGCCGGGTGTGGCGAGGATGGGCGGCGGCGGCGCCGCGTGCGCAAAGCTCGATCGATCGACCGCGACTGCCCTCGCCGGCATAGGGGCTACCCGCTCTCCGAACAGCGCCAGCGGCGCGGCGCTAGCGAATCTGCTGGAGGAAAAGCCATGGGGGACGCCGACGCACCGGAGGGCGGGCGGGACCGCGTTCCGGACGGCGACGGAACAGAAGCAATGGAGGGAGCCGGCGACACGGAAAACGCAGTCGCCGCCGACGCGGAGCCCAGTTTGGACTCAATACCGGCAAAGGGCGACGGAGATTTGTTGGAGCCGATGGACGGGGCGCGGCCGGCGGCAAAGGACGCCGGGGACGCCGACCGGATGGCGGAACGGACAACGCGGACGCTGAACGGGACACCGCCGGGGGAGGCACCGCCGCCCGGACCGGCAACGGACGTCGAAGACGCTTCGGAGGCAACGGCGTCTGCCCGAAAAGACCTCGACGGCACGCTCCGTTCCTGGCTGGTCCTCTTCGCCGGCTTCACCGGCGGCGTATGGTCGGCCGCGCTAATCGTCGTCTGGGGCATATTCCAACGCACTCTGATCGCAGAGGATTTCCTGCCGGGGGCGACCACCTTCCAGCTTTCCTTTGTCGGTACCATCTCATCCGCGGTCGGGATAGTCGCCATCGTCTTTGTCGGGCCCCTCTCGGACGTCGTCCACCCTGCCATCCTCTTCTTCGTTGGCGCCGTCGCCTGCGCCGGCAGCCTCTTTGCCTTCTCCTACACCACCGCGCTCTGGCAGATGTACCTCTGCAGCGCCCTCTTCGGCATCGGCGGCTCCCTCATATACACCCCGGGCCTGGTCATAACCAACGCCTTCTTCTCCCGCCGTCGGCCTTTTGCCATGGGCGTGATCGCGAGCGCCACGGGGATAGGCTCCTTCATGCTCAACCCGATCGCGCAGGCCTGCATCAGCGCGGGCGGGTGGCAATTCTCAATGCGGATCCTAGCGCTGATCTGCCTCGTGTGGGCCGGCGCGGCCGCGTTCCTGCTCCGGAGACCGTACAAGCCCGCGCGCAGTCGGCCGACGTTCGTGAACCTGAGGCTGTTCAAGAACGCCACCTTTTCGCTGCTGTTTGCGGCCATGGTGGCCATCATGTTCGTTTTGTTCTTCCCTTCGACGTACATCCCGCTGATGCTCTTTGACGGCGGCTACTCGAACGCAACCGGTGCTGCAGTGGTCACTGCATATTCCGCGGTTCTCGCGGCTGGGCGCATTCTTGGCGGCCTCATCACCATGCGCTCCGGCGAGCTCAACATGTTCCTCCTCTCGTGCCTCGTCCCCCTGGTCGCCAGCCTCCTCTGGATATCCGCCCCGACGAACCTCGCCGCCACGTGTGCCTGCAGCATCGTTTACGGCTTCTTCTGCGGGCAGCCCCTCGTCGCGATGCCGCTCATCGCCAACGCCGAGTTCGGGGCCGAGTCGCTGGGCACGGTCATGGGCTCGCTCTGGCTGTGCTTCTTCCCGGGGGAGGTCTTTGGTAACGCGCTCATCGGGCTCATCGTCGATGCGTACACGCCCTATGCCGCCGACGGGGCGCGGCTGCCGGCAAACTACGTGCCCGCGCTCGGGTTCGTCGCGGGCATGTGGATGCTCGGCGCGATCTTCATCGGCGGGCTGCGGTTCCGCCATGTGCGGTGGACGGTGAAGGTCAAGGTGTGAAGCGGGCGCGCGTTGCCGGTCTCCCCGCGAAAGTGGAGCGGTACCTGGACGCCTCAATGCGGTGGCGAGATGTCTGCTAAATGCATTCTGAAAATCCACGCCGTATACATCCGCACATGGCCCAACCAAGTCAGAACGGCCCCCTGGAAAGAACCCGGCAAGACTCGCGGTGCTCCGCGTCCCAGGCAGCGCGCTGGCACTCCGTGGAACAGTATCTCGCGAACCTGCACCTCCCGCAGCGCCGGAGCTTGTCGTCCGCGGTCTCGATCGCGAAGCACCAGTCGCACCGGTCCGAAATGTCGCCTGCGACGTCCCTGTGCGGGGTCCTCGGCGCATGCCCGGCCTCGCGGTCGAGGACCGCCTCGACGACCGCCAGATCCGCCGCGAGCCCGTCCCATTCCGCGCCCAGGTCCACGGGCCGCCCTTCGTCGTCAGCCGAAAGATCGCGGAACTGCCCAAAATCCTCGGCGTACGTGCGCAGCCTGTTGACGGCGAGGAGCAGGGGGCAGAAGCCGCCGGAGGACAGCTGTGCAGCAACGTGCGCCCGGTACGCTGCCGGGTGCTCGGCCACGATCCTCGCCAGGAAGTGCAGGGGCCGGCGGGCGTTACCGATACCCCGGGCGAGAACCGCCGGGTACGGCATGGGCTCGAACATGTCAGGGGGCAAGCCGGCGACTGGGGAATCCATGGTGTCCAATAACCTGCGGAAGTAGGCCGCCGGCACCGACGCCGAGTAGAGCGATCCGAGCGCCAGCATGTCGAGGAAGCCCGCGTCCCCCGCGAGCCTGCTGCGCACCGGGCGTGCGCAGCACAGAAGATCGAGGATGTCGGCGACGGTGAACAGGTACTGGCGGAAGTCCCAGTCGTAGAGCGCCTCGAAAAAGTCCTGGTGCGACCTGTGCTCCCGGGGATGCGCAGCCGCGTCCTCGGCATTCAAGCGGGCCCGGCGCTTCCCGTCGGTGTAGGTGGCCGCGATCCGCCGGAGCGCGGGAAACGACGCCACGAAGATCGAAAGGCAAAGGAGCGCCCCCACATCGGGCGGCAGCGGCGCGTCCGGCAGCGGCCCGTCGAGTGTGTAGCGCTGGAGCCACCGCCGGATCTCGTCCGGGTCGCCGCTGCCGTGCAACGAGGGCCAGGCCAGCACGCTGCGCAGGGCATTCCGGGAGCTTTCCAGGCACTTGAGACCGGGGGCCGTCGGGCCGGGCCGCATGGAAGCGATGTGGTCGAACGACCCGTCGCCCTCGACGTCCGCCGGCGTCAGGTTGAGGAAGAACCTCCTCGCAGCTTCGTGCAGATGGTTTGCCGTGTCCTCCACGAACGCATCGAGGTCGCACGCGCTCCAAGCGGCACCCGGGCCCTCGAGGTACGTACGGATCGTGTTGCGCGCCCGCGCGTCTCTCCGGCGGCGAGCGGCGCCGCTGACGGCCGCGCTGACCGGCTGCAGGTGGCCCGCATCGTGCGAGCTCTGGGCGGCGTTCGGTGCCGGGGGCATCGTGGCGGGCGGAGTCGAGGACGCGGACCGAGCGTGGTGTTTAATGGCCACGTCATCATCTGCAGCCGGGGCTCCGCGTTCCAGGGCTCCACAACACTCGACAACAACTGACAACCGCGAGAGCGGGATCCGCCGTTCCTCCCGCTCCCATACCTCTGCCGCTCAAGCATTGAAGATGAGCGGCGCGCCGGACCCGCCCGGCGCCGCGGACGCGCCGGAGCCGACCACTCTCGAGCGGCTCGCGGCGGCGCTCCGGTCGACGCTGCCCGAGATGCGGCTGCCCGACGTGCGGATCCCTTTCCTCGCGACCACGCCGCCCGACGAGCCCGCCGAGGACGCGGCGGCCGCCGCGAGGAGGAGGGCAAAGGAGCGCCGCGCGTCGCGCAACAACGACCCCGCGCTGCCGGCCCACTTCCTGCAGGGAGCCAACGAAGGCGCGGATATTGAGCCTGGAGAGGACGCGGAAGAGGCCTGCGAGGAGCTGCAGACGCTGGACAGGGGCGAGTCGTGGGGGAAGAGGGAGGTCGCGGACCAGGACGCTGCCAGGGATGCGGAGTTAGACTCGCAAGCGGACGCACCTCTCCTGGACGAGGAGCCCCGCCGGACGTCGCTGGAGGACGCTGGAGTCGTGCACGATGGGGCAAGGCCTGCTGCCGACGCCCGGGGAACGCCCGACGGGGCGCGGAGGCGGACACGGGACATGTCGGCACCCAACGCCCGCGAACGGACACCGGACCGCGGCACAGTCCCGCGCAAACCGCTCACGCCGGACGAGCACCGCCGGCTGCAGGACACCTACGTGGTTCTGGAGACCTCCCCCGCCCCGCACGCCTCCATGTCGGCGCACCGCTTCCGCGCCTTCCCCGCGGACCGCCCGATTCCCGCACCCCCCGTGGGCCGTCTGCACCTCTTCGTCCTCGAGCTGAGCCTCCCCACCCTGGTCCCGCCCCCGCAGACGCCCTACGTGCGGCTGCGCATGGCCGACCAGAACTTCGACACGTGCGTCTCCTCCCGCCCCTCGGGCCTGTGGAACGAAGGCTTCGAGTTCCGCGTGCCGTACCACCTGCAGCTCTTTGGCACCGTCGTCCTGGACGTGTACCAGGGCAACGCAATCGCCATGGACCAGTGGGTCGGGCGGTGCGAGGTGCGCCTGGACGAGCTCGAGGGGCTGCCGCGGACGTACGAGTCGTGGTTCGAACTCTGGGGCCGCGTGTCCAACCCCGGGACGGCGCACGCCAGGGGCGAGGTGCCGTTGCTCTCGTTCGGCCCGCCGGCGGGGCTCGCGTCGGGGTTGGTCCCGCTGCACGCGAGGCTGGCCGAGGCCCGGGGGCTCGGCAGGATCGGCGCTCTCAGGCTGCGGATCGTGTACCAGTGGCAGCCGCTGGAACCCCCCCGGCGCGCCCCGCGCGGGGCCGACAACCCCGCGCGCGCGCGGTCCGCGTCGGGAAGCCCCCCGCGCGGCGGCGCGTCGGGCCCGCTCTCCCCCGCCGACTCGGAGCCCTCCTCCCCCCTTCACGGCGACGGTCGCGCCCGCCCTCCTTCCCCGCACGCGCAGACAGAAGAGGACCTCTTCTTCCCCGAGCTCCTCTACGACGAGTCCCAGGAATCCCCCCCCGGCTCCTCGCCGGACCTCCTCGGCCGCCTCACCGAGTCGCTCGTCGGCGGGCGGGACAACCTCCGCCTCGTCCAGGCCATCCGCGCCTTGCTCGCCTCTGCGGGGCAGGGCATCGAGGAGTACCTCGGCAGCCCGTCGCTCCTGTCGGGCCTGCTGCTGCTGCGGAGGTTTCACGCGAGCCTGCCGCCCCCGGAGCCGAGGAGGGAAAGGATGGTCAGGGCGCTGGGGGTGATCGAGGAGCTCAAGTGGTCGTGGCGGTTCGCGATGGCGGCGTACGGGTGGGTCGGGCTGGGGTTCCAGGCGGGCGCGAGCGGGGCGAGCATCAAGAGTGGGTTCCCCTCCTGCTTCCGCCCCTGGTCTCGCTGACCGGTCCGTGCCTGCCGCAGCTCCTTCGGCAAACCACCACGCGCACCTTCTGCAGAAGAACCCGGATGCGGCGTCGATCGTCGAGTTCCTGCGCATACCGCGCGAGGACCTGATCGAGAGCGAGGTCAGGTCCGCAGGCGTCTTTGCGCCGTTCCACTACCTGTGCGTGGACCGCATGCGCGAGGAGCTGGTGCTCGCCATCCGTGGCTCCCTGGTGAGACGGTGCGACACCGCGATATGGAAAACGGTCTGACCGCCCATCTCGCAGTCGGCCCGCGACGTCCTCACCGACCTCACCTCCTTCTACACCCGCTGGAACGGCGGCCTCGCGCACCACGGCATCCTCCGCTCCGCTCTCTCCTTCCGCCGCACCCTGGCCCCCACCCTGCCTCCGCTCATGCGCCGCCTCGGCCTCTCCAAGCTCCGCGTGGTCGGCCACTCCCTCGGCGGCGGCACCGCCACCCTGCTCACGATGATGCTCCTGGACGACCGCGCCGCGCTGTGGCCGCCGGCGCAGTGGCCCGGCGGGGTCGAGATACGGTGCGACGCGTTCGGGACGCCGCACGCGGCGAGCGAGGAGGTGTGCAGGAGGGAGGAGTACCTGGAGTGCATACGGACGGTCGTGTGCGGGTGGGATTTCTTCGCAAGGGCGTCGTACGGGAGCGTGGAGGACCTCAAGAGCATGGTGGTGGCGGCGGTCGAGGCCGCGGGAGGTGACGGGCATCTGAAGGAGGTGTGGAAGTGGCTCTCGTCAGAGACCACGCTCAGCGGTGGGTTTCCTTTCGCTGGCATTCGATCCGGCGCACGGCTGACGTCGCCGGGGCAGACGAGGACCCCAAGTTCGCCGCGCTCGCGCAGATCCGCGCCGCCCTCGGCCTCGGCACCCCCGGCCGGCCGCGCAACAGGAAGCTCTGGCCCCCGGGCACGATCTACTTCCTGCACAAGCCGCCGGCCGAGGACCGGGTTGACGCCAAGGCCGGCGACGGCGTCGAGCGGCGCCAGGGAGGAGGCTGGGTCATGGAGCGCGTGGGCGGGGACGAGCTCGAGGAGATTGTGCTGCGGCCTAGGTGAGCTCGATGGGCAGCGGAGCATCGCGGTTGGCTGACGTTCCGCTCATAAGCATGCTCGTCGACCACTTCCCGTCAACTTACGACTTTGCCATCGAGCAGGTGCACTACGACGCGCTGCGTTTCAACGGCTACGTCCCAAAGGACGACCCGTCGGCGGCGGCTGTCGGCGAAGAGGTGGAGATGAAGGAGATTCCGAAGCGTTCTTGATCAAGGCTTGATTGCACTTTGTACACAACCACCTGGAATCGCGGGTATCACGTTACACGCTCTACGCGGCCATCTTCTTCTCCAGCGCCTCCATGACGGCGCCCGCCAGCATCGACACCTTCTTGTGCAGCAAGATCAGCGACCGTTGGTCCAAAAGTTCGAGGTCGTTGCGCTGGTTGAGCACCTTCTCGACCAGGCTTTCGATGCCGTCCGCGCCAACGTAGGCGGCGACGACGGCGTCCACGTGGGGAGGATCGGCGGCGCGGGGCACGGCCGTCCTCGCGGCCTCCGACTCGGCGGGAGATCGGGGGCGTTCCAGCACCGGCGGTTCCTCGTCGCGAATGCCCCTGAAAGCAGACACCCGCCGGGCCGATGTCGGAGATGTCGGCATGTCGTCCGGGTTCTCCTCCCGATCGCCCAGTCCGGATGCCGGCGATCGCTCCGCATCCATCTTCCTCCGCTTCGCCTCCGAGGCCGGTGTCGGACCCGGCAACGGCAGCAGCTCCTGGCTGTGATCCAGGCTGTTGTACAGGTTGGGGATCGAGGCCTTGCGCTTCCGCCTACGCTCCTCCTGGCTGTCCTGATCCTCGGCCGCGGGACGCTTGACAGGCGATATGATCGGGGGGATCGGGACGAAATCTTGGGTGTCCGCCTGCGCTGGCGGGACCCAAGGTTCCGACACCGGGTGCGAAGCCACGTCGCTGCCTTTCGCCTCGCCGCCTTTTGCAGCCTTGATCTTTGATGCGAGCGAGACTGCGCAACGAGTCAGGCTGGGCAATGGACGGGGATCGGCGAACCCACATCTGCTCTGCTTCTTCGCGCTGCTCAGGAGGCGATCGTCCGCGGTCGAGACGTCATCGTCCGGAATGGCGTCGATGATGAGCGAAAACTGCTTCCGCAGCCACATTGGTACGTCGTTGGGGCTCGCTGATTTCAGGATCCTTTCGAGCGTCGGGCCGATCTGGGGCCGAACAGTCTTGGACTTGTTCACGAGCTGCACCCAAAGGCACGCATCAGGATCGGGCCTGCACGGAGGCATTCGGGGCTCACCTTGATGATTGCTCCCAGCTCCGACAGACGCTCGCGACTGTCTGCCACGCCGTTCTTCTCGTACGCTTCCGCGCAGACAGTCACCAACTCCTCCAACTGGGCACGACCAGGAATCAGAAAAACGCAAATGAATGGCATGTGAAGGCGGGAACCAACCTTTTCGCTGGTCACCCCGCTTCCCTCGTGGAACATCTTGGTGACCGTGTCCAGCACGCGGAACCTGTTGTCGGCAAGAAGATCCGGGAAGGCGGAGAGGGTGGATACGCATAGCGTGGCAGCGGTCATGAGCGGAGGCGTCACATCAGGGCGCTGTGGCGCCTCCAGGGCCTCGTCGAGCAGAAGGAAGAACTGCCTGCCGATGAGCGAGACCATGCTGAACCGGGGGCATAAACAACCGGTCACCGCGCTTTCGAGCAGTGCCCACCTCCTCTTCCTTGCGGACACGAGGTTGCCAGAGACGTCCTTGACCATCGTCCGGAGAAGCTCTTGGTAGCAAAGGCACGACCAGTCGAAAAAGCAGGGACCGCTGGGCTCAACTGCGGCGACCCTTTCCAGCACCTGCTCGAGAGCGTTGCTGGGATTCCGCTGCTTGACGCGGGCCGTGTCCCAAAAGGACGACCAAAGATCAAGCCATGCGCCGGAGCTGTTCTCGCGGAAGTCGTTTGCATGCCGCAGGGGAAAGAGGAGAGCCGCGAGGACCTCGTGGAAAGTATCCTCTTCCGAAAACACGTCGGAGGTCTCCCGGATCTGTTGCGCAAACACATGCGCAAGGACGCTCCAGAGGCGCAAACGACGCTTCTCCACCGGACAGTCCTCGATCGCGGCGAGGACTGCAAGGTGAAAGTCCAGGGAGGCGGTGCCCTTGCCAATGTCCAGAATCTTGGCAAAGAGCTCCAGGATCACGGCCTCTCCGTCCTCGTCGGCCTTCGGCAAGGCAACCCATGCGCGCATGACAGAAATCAGCGGCGAAGAGCGCAGCCGGGGAGGATTGGGTACGTGGGAGTCCATGGCGAGCAGGGTTTTCAGCAGCTCCGCCGGGTTCCGGGAACCTGCGTCCGATTTGGGCTTCATGGCCAGCACCCGCGGCGTCATGTCCGAAAGGAGGATCCCGAAGAGGAAGGACTGCGCTTTCAGGCGCGAAAGAGGTGTCCGTCTCGGGGTGGACATGTGCTCCGCAACGTAGCTGATGAGTCCGTCCAACGCCCCCTGCACGTCGGGCGACATGCTGAGCTCCAAACGGGCCTGCGACGAGACGCACGACAAAAGAGCCTGCCAGTACCGGGCCGCTGTCGGTTTCTGCCGTACATCTCGGGTCAGTGTCCTTGTCTTTCAAGGCTCGTCCAATGGAGAAACTCACCACAACTTCAGTTGATTCGGCCGCGAGAAGCCCATCCAGAACCTCAGCAAACTGCGCAATGTGAGTGCAGATGAACTTTGGATCGAGCGGCACGAGGTCCGAAGCTTCGATTGGCGGCTCAATCAGCAGCCGCCGCGGATCCGGTGCAGCCGCGGCCTTGAACGAGCCTGCTGGTGATTCGAGGTACCGTTCTAGGACACGCCCGGTCAGATCGAACTCGCTAGGTCAAGCAACCAAAACTCACCCATGACGCAGAACGCGGCATCTTCTACCGTGGGGTCGTACTTGGACGCAACTCGGAGGACGTCAAAGAGAAGCTTTGGAGCGAACTGTGGGAGCGTCAAATAGAGCGCTATAACAGCGAAGGCGGCTGAACTGACCTTGGTCACGTTGCTGCCGACGACATACAGAAGCGCAATCCAATCCTTGACGACATTGAGCTTGTTCGCAGTGGGCTCGCGGCGGTTCCGCAGGCACTCCAGGTACGGAGTCATGATGAGGGTGAGTCGCTTCTCGTGCAAAAGGTGTTCGCCGGCCGTGAACGAGTAGCTGCAGATTGGGCGTCAAATGCGAACACGGTCGATTGGCAGAGGTGCACCGACATAAGATAAATCCATGCGGCATAAGCACCGCTCTTGACAGCCTCCTCCTTGGAGTTAAAGTACTTCTCGATGATCTGCAAAGTGGGTCAGAAGACCTGCGGATCCAGCATTTCGGCGGCCCACCTTGAGGAAAACATTGAGAGTTGCCGTCCTGTGCATCGACGGGCCGCACACCGCCACGGTGATTTTCCATGCCCGGAGCGCCCGCTCGTCGCTGAGTTTCTCCAGGTCGGGCACGAATTTGGTCGGTGCGGTCTTGACAAAGTCGTCCAAAAGTGATTTCTCAATCGCTCCCGGCTTCTCGTCCACGAGTAGGACCTGGAAAAGGGCCTCTGCTCGCGATTGAACGGTTTCCTCCGGGTGAACGAGGTGCATCAAGGCAGGGATGACCCACAGCCGGGCCTGGGCAAGGACCGGCTGTCGCGTCTGAGCAAACAGAGTGGTGAGGGCCTGAAAGGGCAAAAGCTCAGCAAGTCGACGACGACGCAACAAGAGCAACGCCCACGGTACAAGACTCGGCACAGATGGTGGTGGAGCGAACAGGAATCTCCATGCCGTAGACGATGAGCTCCATGATGGGAGAAATCGATGCCCTGACTTGCTTCGCGTGAAGTCTCTGCGCGCCGAGAAACCTAGACAGCGGCAGCAAATAAGCAAAACGACTCCAAGAAGGATGCCGTCATATGCCAACCAGATGCACAAGGTCAGGGTGACCCTGTCCTCGTTTGCCTTGGCCTGGCGACCGCGCAAGACAATCGAGTTGAGGACGTCCTGAAATGCTTCTATGTCGTTGTTGCCGGAAGAGAACTTAGGCTCACAAGCCGTGCCGGTCAGCGGATGACTTACGGTGAAGCGGTGCCGGAGCCTGGTCGCCGTAGTGGCAGAAGAATCCGCCGCAGCGGATGGCGCAGTGCGTCCTGAGCGTGCAAGGAGGGAGCCCATCAGGTCCCAGTCACCGCGCAAGAGACCAGTATGCCAACACTTTGGACTGTCCGTCTTTCTTGATGTCCCGGGCGATGGTGTCGAGCAGGAGGGGAAAGTCCGGGACCGCGAACAATCCCGGGACGGCCGTATCGTCCGTGTTTCGCGACACGTTGAGCAGGTTCATGTACTCGTCCACGCGTTGCTGGGATCCTTCGGGCGTTTCCAACAGCGTCCGGAGTTGCGCGGGGAAGGATGCGGCCGGCGCCGCCGCGGCGGCGCGGAGGGCCTTTGCCGTGGCCGGCGACGACGGGGCCGCGCCATCGCGCTCGGGGCTGCCGGATTCGGGTCCACTGCCCAACATCATGACCAGGTGAAAGCGTAGGATCACTTCATGGCCGGGAGCGGGACGCAGGCGCGCTGAATTCGGGCGTCGAGGAGTTTGGTTTTGATTTCCTCTTTCGACAACCAGTTCGACAACCGCTTTCTATGAGAAATCAAAGCTTGATTCCCGCCCGATTGGTCTTCCATTTCATCAGGTCCACGCCGTTCTGGGGCGTCGCCCTCAGCGCCTCCCCGGCCAAGCTTTCGTCTTCGATCGCGCGCTCGAAAGCATCCACGACCTTGCCGGCAATTCAGTGTTTGGATGCTTCTCAATAAAAGGAGGCTCACCGTGTCGATCGGCACCACAGCCTTCATCATCCAATCGTAGTGGGCCTGGCCGTGCTTGTCCTTCGACCGTGAAAGGGCGTCGAGGAAAAGCGGCGTTGGTGAGTTGGAGGGACAGACGGTGTTGACGCGGATGTTGTGCTCGCGAGAAAGGTGCTCGAGAGACCGGCCCAGCATGACCACGCCGCTCTTGGTGAGCGAGTACACCTGTTGCGGTGCGAGGTGCGAGGTGCGAGAGTGAGAGGCGATCCAGATATCCGCCCAACAACCAGCATACCGGACTCCATTGTTGGGGATAAAGACCAGCGAGGGATGCCTGGTGGTCGGAGGGATCAAGAACAGCAGGGCAGAAGGGCGTTGAGCGAGCGCCGCAGGAACATGCCGTGACCGACGTTAGCGAGTTGCGACAAGGCAGCGGAGACCAAACTCACGGTGTTGACAATGGCGCCGCCCTTCCCGTGCTTTACCATCTCCGTGAGGGCCAACCGGGTCCCGTAGAGCACGCCCCAGATATTCACCTCCACCATCTTGCGGTAGGAATCCTCCACGTCCTCGATGTAGTTTATCGGCGACTCGGCAAGTCCGGCGTTGTTGACGACCACTTGGATCGGCGTCTGGAAGGCCTTCTTCGCAGCCTCAAACATGCCGATGCAGTCCTCGCGCTTGGAGACGTCGGTCTTGACAAAGATGGCCACCTTGCCGTGCTTCTCGCACAGCTCCGCGGCGAGCTTCTCCCCCGCAGCCACATTCACGTCCGCAATAACGACATTGGCTCCTTTCCGCGCCAGGCGCTGGCAGAGGACGAGGCCGAAGCCGGAGGAGCCGCCTTCGTCGGCAAGTCGATCAGCCTCCGCTCCAACACATCCGGCACGACTACTTGCCTGTGACGATTGCGGTCTTGCCCTTGACGTCGAACATTCTGCCGCAAGGAGGGTGGGAGACGATTGACGTACGACCCGGCCGGTCTCAGAGCCTCTTTGGTCCAGCGCACCCCGCCATTTCCCCCGCGCCGTCGCAGCTCGACGTCGGCGACAGGAGCTGAACAAGAGAAAACTGCAGTGCTGAACACTCCGGTGCCGATTCCGGCAGCTGCGGGGAGATGAACGTGATCAAGTTGCTTTCCGACGGGGCGAGTCCGACGCGTCGAGGACCGCGCTTTCCCCGGTCTGAACCTCTAATCCAGATTGCCTCGCCCGATTTTTCGAAGCCCCGCAACATAGGAGCCTGCGCGATCTCGTTCGGCGGTGCGTCGCCAGCCCCAACCCCCAGACGCGCCCCTGACCCCCCCCCCCCCCCCCAGCCGGCCTGTATGCGACAGTCACCACCTTCACCCGCATCCGCGAGGGCTCCACCCGCCCCATTCCCGACGCCGGCCTCGGCCTCCCATCCTTCCCCGGCGTCCCCTCCCTCCCCTTCCTCCTCACCCCCTCGACCCTCGCCGCCAACCTCGACGCCTGGGGCCGCCGCGGCCGCGGCGCCCTCGAGGCGTACCTGTACCCGGAGCTCATGGCCATCTTTGCCGGCGCCTTCTTCCTGGCGCTGGCGCTGTCGTTCCTCCTGCGCGAGGCGGGCGCGTCGACGAGGGGGAACCTGGCGCCGGTGGCGGCGCTGCTGGCCGGGTTCGGGGAAAACATCGGGATGATCGTGCTCATCAACGCGTGGCCGGCCAAGGGGTTCGGGGGGTACCTCATGGCCTTCATCTCGGCGGCGCACACGGCAAAGATGCTGGCGGTCATCTCCACGATCGTGCTCTTCGTCATGGCGTTTGTGGGGGGGCTGCCGGGGGTGCTGAGGGAGATGGGACTGCAGGGTGCCGAGGCCACGCGGCCTACGGCGGCGCTTTCGCAGGGGAAACAGGCGGCGCCGGCTGCGGGCGCTGCCACGCCCGAAGGGGGTAAGAGGAGGGCCAAGAGAGCGACTTGAAAAAGCGCAATGTATGTACAGTAAAACGCGAAACCGGTCAGCGACCCAGAGCCTTTGCCCTCGCCCGCTCTAGCATCCATCCGTAGCCCTCCGCAGCGGCCAGCGTCACCATCAGGGTGGAAAGGAACGAAAGCCCCAGCGACTGCGTGACCCTGTCCACTCCTTCTCCAGCGTCCCGGGGCGGTACGGGAAGCTTCCCTGCCATGGGCAGTGTAAGGGCCACGAAAACCGGGCGGATCAGGGGGATCCCGAGGAGCAGGATCGACAGCTTGGTCATCCGGAGGCGGTGCTCGAACGCGCGGCGGGGCTTGGCGACGATGGCCTCGTACGCCTTCCAGGCCTGGTAGAGGACGTAGCCAGCGAGCAGGAAGCCGAGGGGCATCATCCTTTTTCGGCCCACGCGCGAATTCATCCCGAGCCTGAAGCCCGACAGAGTCGCAGGGACGAGGGCGAGCAGCAACAGACGACCAGACCAGATGTGCAGCTTGGGGTAGCGTTCCCGCAGGGCGGAGGAGAGCTGCAGGGGCGCGAGGAGGCCCCATATGATGGTGGTAGCGTTGTGCGTCAGGAAGACGGGTGTTTCCTTCCCTGCGTCGGGCGGAGAGCCGTCAGCCGTGTGTACAGTACAACACATACGCGGTGAAACGACACCCACAGTACCACTTTTCAGACTGAATGAGCCGACTCCACGCAGCGGCATCCGCGGACGAGACGGCGCCCCTAGTCTGGGCGCTAAAGAACTTGCCGATTTCGTCGTGCGGGAGCTGTTTCGGCTTCCCAGCTCGCAGATACGGGGCTAGGTAGTCGTTCCATGCGGGTGCGGTGGTGAACGCTGGGGGCCGGAAAGAGTCAGCGGATCTTCCGCCAGGGCCGGATGGCGCCCACCGGTGAAGACGAGCAGCGACGCGCCGGGCAGCAGGAAGTCGCCGACCGCAGGCGGCACAACGCGCACGTTGGCCATCGGCGGACGGTTGCCGCTGCGTTCGGGGGTGGTTGCGTCGACCCGCCAAAACAACGCCGCGGAGAATCGTTCCTCCACAAACACGCGGTGAATCACAAGCTCGCCGGGCGCAGACGTGGCCTGCAATTTGTGCAGAACGCGTCCCGCGATCGGCTGTCCCCGTGCCGCGGCCGCCTCCCCCCCGCCCGCGATGTCGCGGCTGAACGCGCTCAGGCTGGACGCGTCGGACACCTACAACCGGGGGGCGAAGCACGTCCTCCTGCCGCTGGTCATCGCATACGTCGTGGTTGCTGCCTCATCCCGCCACACCTACGAGGCCGGCAAGCCGGATTCGGGACCACCGCTGCGGTACACCGCCCCCGACGGCCTGCGCCTCGCCCTCTCCGCGCCGTTCCCGGACTCGCTTTTGCAGCTACATCGCTTCTGCGGGATCGCACTACTCTTACTGGTCTTGGCGCAGAAGCACCTCACAGTGCCCGCCTTGGCCCGGGCTGGCCCCGGCTCTCGCTCCCTTCACGCCCTGCTGGGCTACCTCGCGATACTCTGCATGGCCGGCATGGCCAGCGCCGGCTTCCTGATGCGGGACAGGCCGGCTTACTCGGACTTTGGCCTCGCCATGTGGCTCTTCTTCGTCCCCTGGCCCGTGATCGCCCTGGCAGTGCTCGCCGCCGCCCGCGCGGGCAAATGGGAGCTCCACGCGCTCGCGGGCAACGTCGCCCTGCGCGCGTGCCTGGCGGTGCCCGCCGCCAGGGTCGCGGGGGCGTACTTGCAGGCCCGCGGGGAGGCGGGGGAGGGCTGGCTCGTGGAGCAGTGGGGGTATTACGTCGGAATCGGCGCGATAACGGCCGTGGTGGGGCTGTGGACGGCGTGGGATGCATGGCGGTGGTGGCAGGACATGGCGAAGCCGGTGCCGGGACGTAAGGCCGAGTGAATCGCGACTTTCTATTGCAGCCTCGGGTTTGCGATCCTGCTGGCGCTGATCTGGAGGCGGTGAGAGCCGGGCCTCCGGGGCGGTTGGGTGACCGTGACCACGCCAGAGATGGGTTCGTGGCCTACACGCGTCGATTCCTTCGCGAAACAGCGCGTCCGAAGGCCGTTGCCTCGGCTGCCTCGGCACCCGTGCTCCACTTCGTGCGCTGGACCGGACACCGCGAGTGAAAATGGGCCAAACACTTCATTTTGTCCATGTACACATCTGCACGACGTCCAAAGGCGCATTTTTCCGCGCTCACTTCTGGCGGAAGTTGCAGAACCACAGGGCGAGGTAGGCGACGAGCAGCCAGCCGATGCCGTTGATGAAGGCCACCGCCATGTAGAACCTGCAGAGAGCGAAAGCGATCAGATCGAGCGCAACGCGGCGCCGAATGCGACGTACCCGGTCGAGGTGACTTCGTAGTGATCGATGCCGAAGCCGACGATGGCGGCCGAGGCGTTGCGGATCCACCCTGGAGAAGAAAAGGGGGATCAGCACCAATCATGCGCGAAGGAGAGGCGAGAAACCCACATTCGAAGCCGAGCGACGAGGCGACGTACGCCTCACCGTTGATCGAGGTGCACACAAAGGTGGTCGGCAGAGGGTTGGCGACGAGGTAGTTCGCGAAGCCCATGAGCGAGGCCGCGGCGGTGGTCTGGTTGAGCGAGGTCTGAAGGGCCGCCTCGTTGCTGACGGGGATGTTGACGGCCGCGCTGAAGGCGGCGCGGGCCGCAGCAGTCATGGTGTTGAGATTGTCGATGGTGCCAGCGGCGTTGTTGGCGGCAACGGCGCCAGCGCGCGCGACCTCGAGGTTCGTAAGCGCCCGGGCGGTGCGGTAAAGGGAGTTGACGGTGTCGTTGACGGCTGCGGGGGCATCTTGCCTGACGCGCGGGAAGTGGGTGCGTTAGATCGCCGCAAACCCGAGTGCGGACAATCGGTGCTCACCAGATGCCGAAGCTGTTGAGGCCTTGGACAATGGTCGGGTTGGCGGCAGCGGCGGTCGCGGTCAGGTTCTTGGCGGCGCCGCCGAGGCCGCGGACCGCAATGCCGGTGGTGTCGAAGGGCACGCGCTCGCGGTCCAGGCAGTAGAGCGGCTGGCCGACGCACTCGTCGCGCATCATGGGAACGTAGAGCATGCGCGGCCAGGCGAACCACTGGAAGAAGGCGCGCACGGCAGGATGGCGGAGGAAGAGGAACTGGTCGGTGATGTAGAAGGCACCCATCATCAGGCAGACGTAGAAGTGCAGGGTGAAGGTGGCGCTGGGAAGGGCGGCGGATCAGATCAACGCATCGGTTGCTCGGACACAGAAACTCACTTGGCGTAGGGGATCGAAGCGGCGATGTAGGCGCAGACCATGTTGAGGCCGGTGGTGTGGAAGGCCTCGGGGATGGTGTAGCCGATGTAGCGCCCGGGATAGACCCAGTTCGACATGTTGAACATGATGGCACCAACGCAAGCCTGCGATTGGGTCAGGCGGACGTCAAAAGCAGGGAAATGCATGCAACCAACCATGATGGCCGAGACAAAGATCCATTCGACGAAGAACATGACGAGCACGTGGGCGAGACGGTGGTAGTAGCCGGCGGCCTCCTCGTGGTAGAACATCTTGCGCTTCTCGACCCAGTAGGCGATGGCGGACGAACCGAAGCCGGCGGTCATGAGCTTGTACGAGAAACCCTCGGCGGCACGGCCCTCGTAGCCGCCTGCGCGAGATCCGTCAGGGCACGATCGCCATGCGATCCGATGCGCGCACGAAACCCACCGACGTTGCGGTCAAGGCGCCAGAAAGCGCCGCCGAAGAAGCAGCCGACGATGATGCCGGCGAGGAAGCGCGAGGTCGACATGATGGGGTTGCGGATGTAGATCATGACCTGGCGCTTGAGGAGCTGCCAGACCTGGATGTAGAACGGGGCGGTCTGGTAGAAGCCGGCGCGGTCGAGGATCGACGGGGCCGCGTCGGCCTTGGTGACGACGTCGGCGATGGAGCCCTGGCCGGTGTGGATGGCCTCGACCTTCTTGGAGAGGATGGTGCGCTCGGACGAAGCCTCCCATGTCTCGATCAGGCGGTCGGGCTGCGCGGCAAGGGCGTCGGCGTAGACCTCGGCTGCGGCGGTGCGTGTGAGCAGCCGTTGATCAGTGATAAGAAGTGATCAACGCACCAGGGTTGCCGGCGACCTGGATGCCGAGGCTCTCGAAGTACAGGATGGCGTCGACGACGCGGCCGAAGTAGCAGAGCTTGCCCTTGGCGAGCAGCAGCAGGTAGTCGAACTGCGACAGGATGGTGTACGAGGGCTGGTGGATCGTGGCCACGCAGGCGAGCTTGCGGAGGCGAGTGACCTCGACGACGTTGGCGATGATTTCGCGGCCGGTGTTGGAGTCGAGGCCGGTGGTGGGCTCATCGAGGAAGAGCACCGAGGCGACGGGCAGGAGCTCGAGGGCGACGTTGCAGCGCTTGCGCTCGCCGGTCGACAGGCCGCGGACGATGGCAGAGCCGATCCTACGGTTCTCGCAGTAGCCGAGGCGCATGACCTCAAGCACGTCGTTGATCTGCATCGATGCTTAGCTCGGGTCACGTTGCTGATGGGGAGATCACGCACCCTAGCCTCGCGCTGGGCCTGGCTCCAGTCCTTGGGCAGGCGGAGGGCGGCCGCGAAACGCAGCATCTCCCTCACCGTCAGCTCGGGCGGCAGCAGGTCGTCCGAGGTGACGTAGCCGGCCTCCTTGACGAAGGTGCGCTGGAGCAGCTGCGCTCCGTTGAGGCGGACGTCCTGGGTCCACTTGCCGGTGGTCTTGCGGAAGGCCAGGATGTCGAGCAGTGTCGACTTGCCGGCGCCCGAGGGGCCCATGATCGCAAGAGTCTCACCCGGCTGGCGGGGGACGTTAAGCGGGGGACCGAAGTCGGGAACGTCGGCACGCACCTTGCAATACCCGGAGACCATGTCCAGGAGCACCTTGGGCTTGCGGTCGACCTTCAGCACGCAGCTGATGTCCTTGAACGAGAAGAAGGCCGGGTTCAGCTGGTTGGGGTCCGTGACGGCCCATGAGGCCAGCCGCGCGATGCGGTCGCCGGCCTTGGGAAGGGCGATGGAGGGCGCCGCGGCGGCGAGTTCCTTCTCGGCGAGCACGGCTTCGGTAGCGGCGTTGGCGGCCATCGTGTCGTTGGTGTCTGCAGCCGCCGATGCCCGAAGCAGTCCTTGCGAGACGTCAATGGCGAATGCGCAATGGCAGTCGAGCCACCGATCCCGTCTGTCTCCCGACGCGGGCCGCCAGGGCGCATTCGGAAATTGATCGGGTCCAGATCAGAACCCCGCAAAGGCCGGAAAGCGGCGGCGGCTGCACGGGGCGCGTCCAAAGCCCGCGCCAGTTCACCTTGCTAGAACTAAACCAATTTGTCGGGGGCCGCGGGGCAAACGCGTTGGTGGGGAGCCGGCGATCTGCGGCCGAAAGCGGTTTCCGATCGGCGGCAACTGTCGTTGCGCACCGCGATCGCGGATCCCCAGTGCCCTAGCTACCGAGCTTTGTCTCCCCCCGACATTGCTGGGGAAACTGCTCACTTCATTCGGCTAGGCAACCGACGAACCCCGACGCGCAACGTAGCACCGAGATGGCATCGGAGGACGCCGCTACGAACGTCGCCGCGACCGCGGACACGCCCCGCGGCCAGGCCCCGGTTGGCTACACGGTGCGCTCCCCGCGGCCGTCCCCCGGCGGCGCCCGCTGATCCGCTCGCCGGCAGGTCACCTGGGAGAATGTGAACTGCAGGATTCCGGTCACGACGGGCTTCATCTGGAACAGGGAGAAGAAGGTCGTGCACTCGCTGATCGATTCGACCGGCTTCGCCCGCCCCGGCGAGTCCCTCGCCGTCATCGGCCCTTCGGGCGCCGGCAAGACCACGCTGGTCGGTGGGTAGAGCGGGCGCCGGCGATGCGGTTGCCTGGGCCGCCGCTGACGCTTCCGCGTCCTCCTTGCTCGCAGACATCCTGTCCCAGCGCAAGTCGCTCGGCCAGCTCACCGGCGAGGTCCTCGTCAACGGCACCAAGCCCGACGAGTTCTTCAAGAAGCGCCTGGGCCAGATCACCGTCATGATGGCCCACATCCCCACCATGACCGTGCGTGAGACGCTCATGTTCGCCGCCGAGTGCCGCATGCCTCGCAACTCCACGAGGGAGGAGCGCATCGCCCGCGTCGACGAGGTCATCGCCGGCCTCAAGCTCACCAACGCCCAGAACACCCCCGTCGGCGACGAGCTGATCCGCGGTGTCTCGTCCGGCGAGAAGAAGCGCACCGAGGTCGCCACCGAGATGATCGCCCGCCCGCGCATGCTTTTCCTCGACGAGCCCACATCGTGAGCTGATCTGCGCTTCTCTCCCTTTCGAACGATGCGCTGACACCGGTTTCCGCTTCAGGGGCCTCGACGACTTTGGCGCCCGCTTCACCATGGAGCTGGTGCTCAAGTACGTCAAGTCGGAGAACGTCTGCGTCGTTATCGTCATCCATCAGCCCTGCGAGGCCGTCTTCAAGCTCTTCGACAACACCATGATCATCTGCGAGGGCCGCACCTGCTACTTCGGCCCTACCTCGGTCTCGGAGTCCTACTTCAGCACCATGGGCTACCCGACGCCCAAGCTGCAGAACCCCATCGAGCACTACCGTAGGTTCCGCGCGCTGCGTGCATGGGCAACTCGTGCTGATCTTGCTCTCGTCCGCAGTCGACGTCTGCTCGGCCAACGCGACCGCCGCCGCCGACTACTACGACAAGTCGCCGCTGGCCGCTGCCAACCTTGCCGAGATTGCCCGCCTCAAGTCGCAGCAGTACACCGCGGTGCGCTACTCGGAGCACATCGTCGAGCGTCCGTGGTACGACCAGATCAAGCTGCTCGGCCACCGCGTGCTCCTCCGCTACTGGCGCAACCCGTCGACCTCGTGGGGCCGCCTGTTCATGTTCACCCTGCTCGGAATCCTCTTCGGTGTCTTCTTCCTGAACGTGGGTTGATGGCTGCTTTTCTTTCCGTCTGATCAGGGCACTGATCTCCCCTGTGATCAGCTCACCAACAACCTTGCCGGCATCCGCAACCGTCTTTCGGTAACCACGACCTTCACCTTCCTCGCCATTTTCGTCGCCGTGGCCGCCGTGCCGCAGTTCCTTGAGGACCGCGAGCTCTACCTCCAGGAGCTCGACACGGCGTTCTACACCACCATCCCTTACTGGCTCACCTACCTCCTTTGCGAGTGAGTTGTATACGCATGCCGTTGTTCCGAGCCTCTCATCGAACCTTCTCGCTTCCAGAGTCTGCTTCACCACTGTGATCACGACCCTCCAGCTCATCATCATCTGGGCCATGGCCGGCTTCCCCTGGCAGGCGTTCGGCCTCTCGTACTCCATGATGTTCGTCATGTTCTGGCTCGCCACTTCGATCTCGCAGGCCTGGTCCGCCTGGTGCAAGACCCTCGTGCAGGCCTACACCGCCCTCTGGGCCGCTGGCCTCATCTTCTACGCCTTTTCGGGTGCCCAGGCTCCGCTCGGCATCGTGTCGCCCGGCCTCAGGTGGCTCGCCGACATCAACTACTGGCGCTGGTGCCTGCAGTACGTCGTGAGTACCCGGATTTTGCCTCGGTGATCAACGATCAACCTGACCCTCATTCTCCTCCGCAGATCTGGCAGGTGATGAAGGACTACATTATGGACTGCCCCACAACTCCCTCGGTCAACTTTGCCGGCCCTGCCGCCCGCGGTTTCGTCAACGCCCTCAACAACACCTTCGTCGGCGAGCCCGGCAACGCCGTCAACGTCGCTGCCTTCTGGCAGGGCATTCGCCTCATCAACGCCAACCAGTTCGTCTCCGGCCTCGACGACGCCACCGCCGGCACCCGCTCCGATCTCGCCGGCAACTCGCAGGCGACTGCCAGCCTCGTCGCGCCGATCTCGAACGCCACCAACTTCGCCCCGACCCCGGCCGGCTGGGCCCCTGCCGTCGGCTCCTTCGTGAGTATCGCTTTCCCGCATTCTTCTTTCAGGGAGAAGCTGACCTAGCTGTTGCAGGGCCTGTACCAGAACGCCTCCACCACCCTCACCCAGATCGCCCAGAACTCGGCGATCTTCCCGCCCGGGTACTTCTGCCCCGTCGGTCAGGGTGTCGACTTCATCCGTCGCTACCGCGACCTCTCGCCCGAGAACCCCGCGACGAGTGAGTGTCTTCCGATAAGTTGTCCCGTTCGGATCTGAGCTGACGAAACCCCCCTCCCCCAGCATATGTCGCATACCTTGTCAACATTGCGCTCTTCGTGTTCTTCTGCGTGATGGTGGATAGCTTGTTTGATTTGCGGGTGTCCGGACTGACCAAACCTCCCGCAGACCGTGACGGGCCTGATGTTCTCCCGCAACTACCGCAAGAGGTAAACGGGGGTCTCGCGGACGGGAGTCGTGTCGAATTGGAGAAAACCGGAATCGTGTTGATTGTGTGCCGGGCAAACACAGTTGTGAATCAACATCTGCCCGCGTTCAGTGTCTGAGGCAAACAATAGTCCAGGTCAGCCCCCCGCAGAGGTGTCGCGTCACCGTCGGGAGCAATCAGTAATCGATGGTCATTCCCGCTGGCATGTCGGGCTGGGTCCGCGGGTGGGTGTCGCGGAAGCAGGGCTCCTCGGCGACGAGCCTCGTATAGAGCCGGTTGATGATCGGGTACTTGTCCGCAACCGGCACGTTGAAGCGGAACTGATGCCCGGCAGTCAGTCAAGTGCAGGGAGAGCGCGCAACCGTAAGACCCACCGCGTTGAACGCCTGCGGCACGAGGCAGAGGTCCGCCAGGGTGACCGTGTCGCCGAAGCAGCACTTCCCCGCGGTCTCCTTCAGCAGAACCTCCAGGGCATCGAAACCCTTTTCGATCGTCCACCGAGCAAACGCCTCCCTGCCCTGCATGTCCGACCCGGCCACTTTTGCCAGCACCCCGACATTCTGAACCGGGTGGATTTCCATGGCGATAAAGTGGGAGATGGCTCGGACTCGTTCCCGAGCCAGCGGGTCCGAGAGAGGGGGTAGGAGCTGAGGAAGGTCCGGGAAGCGCTCGTCCAGGTACTCTGCGATCGCGAGGCTCTGGTAGAGGGTGACGCCGTCGATGACCAGGGTCGGGAGGAGCATGGTGGGGTTCAGCTGCTTGTACGCGTCCTCTTTCTGGAGAAAAGGCTTCATTAAGTCGGCGAAGAGGGCAGGAGAATAGGAATACCAACTTGAACGCCCTTGATGAGGTCCACCGTCCGCGTTTCGTACTTGAGCCCCTTGTAGGCGAGCGCCGCTCGGATCCTCCACGAGCTCCCGGAGCGAAAATAGCCGTAGAGCACAATGTTCTCCGAAGACATCTTTGTCGAAAAGCTCTTTTGGTTTGCCTTTGCCGCGTTTGCTCGATTCGTCAATCCGGAGTTCTGTTGTTTGGGTGGCGGGGAGGCAACTTCACTCGGCGCGGGGGCAAGTCGTCCAACCACGCAAATCTTGGGGCTCAATGGCTACAGGAATAAGCAGAAACTACTCCACTCTGGCTTAGAGGCCGTGACTAATCTATTCTGGTGCGAAGCCGCATAATCCACCTATCCCGTGCCGCGAATGTCGAAGCGGCCCCACACCTGAGTATCGAACAATCAGAAAGTGTCCTCGTCCTCGTCTCCGCCTTCACTGAACTGCGAAGCCACCTCCTCGATCACGTTGTGAAGCTCCTCCGTCATGTCCTGGCCCGTCTCGTCCTTGAACACCTCGAGAAAGCACTTGGGCGTCTTGTCGATGTCGGTGCCGATGATCCACCCGATCGCCGCCTTGCCCTGTGACAGAAGCCTGCACTGCACGTCGAGAAAGACGAACGCCGCGGGGTGGTATTCGCCGGACTCGACGCGGTCAGGGACGACCATGTTGAAGATGCCCACGCGGAAGTGCCCGTTCGCGAAGATGGCCTCGAGGTCCGGGCTCCCGCCCTGCTCCAACCAGCTCTCCACGGCGTTCGAGTAGAGCACGAGGCGGAGACATTCGAGCACAGGACAGTGGCGGCGGATCTGTGCGAGGTTGGCGTCGCCGGATCCGAGGATGGCCAGCTCCGCGAGGTTCGGGAACATGACGGGCGTCGCGGGGTCGTCGAGAAGGCTGGGCATCAGAAACATCTCGCCAGGGTCGTCGGAGTGGCGGAAGCCGCAGGTGCAGATGGAGTTGGTGATCGAGAGGCGACGCAGGTTCTCGTAGATGGCCGGGCGGTCTCCGAGGAGGACGCGGGTACTCTTGACGACGAGAGTTTCGAGCTTGGTCAGCGCCGCGATGAGCGAGTCGATCTCGGTCTGAAACCGCAACGGAAGCAAAAGGGCACCGCGATAGGCATCGACTCACCTTGATGACCACGTCCGCACCATCAAGCGACAAGCGCTTGAGGGCCTTCATCTTGTCGGTGGCAGCGGAGACTGTGTGCAAGAGCTCAGACAGCCTCGCTTTCGTGTTCTCGTCGGGCTCGATATCGCTGCCGTCAGCATCGTCGTCGCCACGTTTCTTCAGAGGAGAGAAAGCAAAGTGAAAGGTATCGATTCCAGGCCCGAGAATGACCAGCATGCGACCGATCTCCGTCGCGGACCCCTGCGGATGCTTCTCCCTTCCAACGACGTAACCGAGGCAGAGCTTGTCGAGCTTCCAGCCGGGCCGCGACAGGAGTGTGAGCAGCTCGGGATGGCACGAGTGGAGGCAGAGCTGTTTCAGTTTGTGGCCTTGTGCGAGCACGCCGTCGCCGAACATAGTCGCGAAGCCGGGGAACAGCGGCACCTCGAAGCGCAACCTGCGGATCGAGCGGAACCGGGCGGGCTGGGAGCGGAAGAAGAGCTCGAGAGCGTGGTAGACGTCCATCCAGCGCGCAGCGGTCGTCTTGTCCCGGCCCTCCATGCACGGGAACAGGTTCTCAAACTCGACCGCGCACGCGAACCCGTCGGGAGCGAACCAGTCGATGCCGGCGGCCACCGAGCGGAGGAGCCTGCAGGTCGACTCGACGGCGATGCGGTGCACGAAAGCGGCGCGCCTTGTTTCCGTCTCGTCGGAGCGGAGGCCGTCGAACGCGTGAGAGACGATGGTGGCGAGGATCTCGGGGGGCAGCGAGGTCAGCTCCGGAACCGGCGCGAAGAGCGGCGTTTCCGAGGTCGGCGGCGCGTGCGAGAGCTCGGCAATCTCCTCGGGCACGACCTGCGCGGACTTGACGACGGCGGGCTCCGGTGCGTGAGGTGCTTTCTCGGCGGCTACGGTGCGAACGCGGGCTCCACGGACAAAACGTGTGGCAAAGAAGACCACGGCAGCGAAAACGGTGGCGAGCACGAGCACGGCGAACGTCGGAGAGCAGTCGAGGCCGAGCGCGGCGGCAATGGTTGCGGGAAGCGCGTTGAGGGACGCGAGTACCGACGACGAAGAGAGGGCCTCGGCGAGCGCGCGGGGCTCCATGGCGGGCTTCGGCTTCAGCAGACGCGGAAAGACGACGAAGAAGGCGCGTCGGCGGGCGTGTGGGTCACTGGAGTGGGGGCGGCGGCAGCTCTGGGCGCGGAGAAGCGTGCGGTTTGATGGCGGCCGCCGGCTCGTTCGAGCTTCGCCCGCGTCAAATCAGCTACGCGACCTCGAGTCGAAGTCCATGTAATGCATTAGCTTCCTTGTTGACCTATGTGGTCGTTGATGGAACGTTCTGTGGGACCTTGGGACGCCGCGCAGTGGACGCAAGAGGCTCTGTTCGTGTCACCCGAACGCCGAGCACATAAGTTGGGAACGACAGTGCTGTGAAGGACAGGAGCAGCGTCATGAGGACCGCAGCTATCGTTCTCGCCTGCCTCGTTGTTCTGTTGTTCCTCTTCCTGCCTCCCCTGCTTTCTGCACCGGCCTTCGATGCCCGCATTGCCTTCCTTTCCTTCTCTCGCTGGCCCCAGAGGAGGAAGGCATTCGACAGTCCGGCAACAGTCTCATCGGATGCTTTCCCACCCCTTGTCATCGCAGCGGACGTTCTGTTTGTCATCTTTACGTTCCCCGGGTCACCTCTTACTCCCGCCTTTTCGCGTCGCCTCGACGCCTTCCCACTCCTGAACCGTTCCGATCCTCACGTACGCTTATGGAGTTCCGGCGACCGGAACCTCACCTTTGCCTACGTCTTCTACACGGGCAACGCCTCCATCGGCCAACCCAACCTCCCCATCGCGTCCTCGTTCGACCCCTCGACGCGCACGCTCACCGTCCCCGTGGGGGCAGACTACCGCTCCCTCCCCCACCGCACCGCCGCTATGCTCCTCCGGCAACATGCCGGGTTCTGGCCCCATGGTTCCCGCGTGGACTTTGAGCTCCTCGTGCGCCTGGACGATGACAGCTTCACGTGCTTCGACCGCCTCTTCGCGGGGCTGTACGACAAGGTGCGCTTCGCGAAGGACGAGCCGGATGCTAGAGCAAAGGCGGAGGACGTGTGGGGAGGACCGACGGTCGTTGCTTTCGCGCGCTCGGATCCCAACGATCGGTGGTACGGTTCTTGGAAAGCCGGCGAGCGCGGCAAGCTCAAGATCTACGGCCTCGACGACGCGATGGTGGGGATCTGGGTGCACAAGACGTTGGAGTGGAAAGAGTGGGAGGAGTACGGCGACAGTATGGGCCAGCACGTCCAATACCGGATGCACGTGCGCGAACGAGGAGGAGGCTGAGGGCGGAGGCACGTGGGTTTGGTACGTTCAAAAAACGATCGGGGCTAGCGATGCTGCGACTGATTGCTACCTTGCTAGGCATGGGTGTCACGAGTTAGCAGAGCACGAAGCGTGCGAGGTGAACGTGGCACCGAAATGTTGATCAAAATGAGTCATCGCCTCTGTCGCCCACGTCGGCCGCCTACCCCGTCCAATGCACCAGAAATCGAAGAGAGCAAAGCCCGAATGAGTAGCGGCAAAGGCTCTCAAATGCCGCGAGGGCGGAACGAGGGAGCCGCCCCACCGAAGCGCCCGCGGCGCACTGCACCTCGACGTTCCCTCCCCGCGGCCCCCGAGCCGTCGTTGGACAAGATGCCCATCGAGATGCTCGAAAACATCGTCAGGTTTGTGTTCGGGCCCCAAATAAGCCCGAGGCAGCGGCTCTGACCGTCCGTCGAACCGAGAAGCCGGATACCGATGATTCTGCTCCCCTCGATTGTCGCCCTCGCGTCGTCCTGCCGCGCGCTGCGGGAGGCGGTCGGCGCCATCGCACCGTGGAAGTCGCTGCTGGAAGACCTGTGGGACGAGGCAGAGGAAGAGGAGAGCGAGGATGACGAGGACTCGGAAGGGGCCATCAAGGCGCCTCGGAAGCGCCGCGTGCCAAGGGACCGCGTCGACCCGCGCGACCTAGTCCCGAAACGCGGCAAGCAGACCGTCGACTGGCTTTGGGTGCTGGGCAAGTACGCGGTGGGCTTCCGCCGGGAAACGACCCTCGATCCGGGCTGATCTCCTCGCCCTTGACAGAACCGTCTCTGCCTCGGCTGCTTCGCCCTGTTCGACAAGGCCAAGGACGTCTACCCCGTCGGCGGGATCCCCATCGCCCTGCTGGAGCACGCTTTCCTCGACCTTCCTGCGGAAGAAGTGCCCGATCTCTCGGGCGACGACTACTGGGACCTTCCTGCCGGCTGCTCTGCCCTGTGCGCCGAATGCCGCGTCCATCTCTGGACCACCACCACCAAGAACGTCGCCCGGCCGCGGGAAATTGCGGAATGCGCCGAGGACCTCGACGCCGCCGCCGGCTGCGAGATCAACGCCACCGAGGCGCGCAGGCTGTACCGGCTCCACGGCGAGGACGACCTGCTGGGCCTGGGAATGCGCGAGGAGGTGGTGTTCGAGCGGAGGAGGTTCACGGTGTTCGAGCACATCTACAAGAAGGGTGCGGTGCTGCTGCGGGCGTGGAACGTGCACGGCGGGCCATGGGGCTTGCGGGTGGGTGCGCGCTCACAAGTATGAGGCGTTGGTGACCGCGGCGCGCGCAGGCGGTCAGGAAGCACACCAAGACGCCCAAGAAGCGGCGCAGCAGGTGGCCCAAGCGGGAGGTCTACGAGGCCGTGGTCCCTTGGAAGGGCAGCAGCTCGAAGGAGAAGCGGGCTTACTTCAAGTTCGACTAATCGGACGCCTCGGATGCACCACCTGTTATCCTTCGCAAATAGCATTGGCCGAGCCCTACATGGAAAGCAATACAAATAACGACCCGTCGCACCTCGACCCTCGCCTCGCACCCCCACCCTCGCCTCGCACTCGCAACCCGCCGCGCCCGCCTCCGCCGCCTACTGCTTCCCCCCCAACCTCTTCCCCCACCCGCCAAACACGCTCCCCAGCCCCCTCCGCACGCTCGGGCTCTCGCTCGGCGTCGCCGCGAGGCTGGTCCCGGTGCCCGTGGCGGAGGAGGCGACGGCGCGGACGGGGGTGCCCTGCGGCTGCGGCGGGGCCGGTGCCGGGGCGGGAGGGGAGGCGCGCTGCGTTGCGGGCGCGGGAGCGGGTGCCGGTGGTGCGGGGGAGGTGGAGGGGAGGGGTTTTGTGGGGGAGGGAGGGAGGGAGAGGGGGGCGAGGGAGACGTCGGGCGCCGAGCCGAGGTCAAAGTCGATCACCAGCGGCTCCGGCTCCTCCGCCGGCGGCGGCGCCGCCCTGGCGGGCTCCGCGGCCGCGGGCTTGGGTGCCGCGGGGGCGAGCGCCAGGGCGTCCAGGGAGATGTCCAGTGCGAGGTCGAGGGAGGGCGCAGGGAGGGGGAGCGAGGGGAGCGTGGGCTGCAACGGCTGCGGGGCCGGCACCGCCCTGGCCGAGCGCGAGGGCGAGGCTTTGGGCGCCTTTCGCCTGAACGAGATGAGCACCGGCACCCCGCCTTCCTCGAACAGGGGCAGCCGGACCACCCCCGCCGGCTGCCTCCGGAACGCCGACACGAGCAGCTCCCTCAGCCTGGCCTCGATGAACTTGTTCGTCAGGTCCGCGTCCAGCACCGTCGGATCGTGCCCGCAGAACCGCATCATCAGGTCCACCACGTCCTCGGTCTCCCTGTCCGATTGGGCCCCCGACGCCGACGGGAGCGCCGCGCCGACGTGCGGCAGGTCCGCGTGGCCCTCGTTCACCCACCCGTCCCAGAGCACCTCGAAGATGTCGGCGCGCTTGCCCGGGTCGCGCTCGCACATGCGCGAGAAGAGCCGCTGCGCGGCCGGGGAGCAGTGCGAGGGCAGCTTGAGGTCCGTGGTGGTGATAATGTGCACGGCCTTGCGGGGGTCCGTGATGGAGAAGGGGAACTGCGAGACGAGGAGGGTGTACAGGATGATGCCTGGACGTCCGGAGGGGTGTCAGAAAGGGAAAAGGGGGGGATAGCACGCGGAGGGCGCCCACCGAGAGCCCAGACGTCGATCTTGTCGGGGCGGTACGGGTGCTCGAGGTGGATCTCTGGGGCCTCGTACCAGATGGAGCCCATCCATTCGGTCAGCGGCTTTTCGGGGTCGAAGAAGGTGGCCATGCCGAAATCGATCAGCTTGACGTTCATGTCCTTGTCGAGCAGGAGGTTGTCCAGCTTGAGGTCGCGGTGCGCGATCGAGCGCTACGAAGGGACCAGCCGCTTAGCGACCACATTGGGTGCAAGAAGGCGAACAAATCACCTTGTGGAGGTAGGCGACGGCGCCCACCAGCTGGCGGAACATGCGGCGCGCCTCGTCCTCGCCGAGGCCGTAACCCGAGGTTCCCTTTTCCAGCAGGTGCTTGAGCAGCCCGCCGCCCGGGCACACCTCCATGGCCAGCCTGATCTCGTTTGCCGGTCGCCGCTCCGCCGAGCCCTTTTTCGCCAGCGGCAGCTTGGAGCCGTCGTCGACGGCAGCCGGGTCGACGGCCGTGCCCGCCGTGTCGTGGCTGCGCTCTGAGTGGGTCCTGGCCAGCGGCGCAGCGGCCTGCGGCTTATCGGCGGCGTCGCGGTCCGTCTGGTCCTGCACGGCCTCGAAGGTGCGGATGATGTTTGGGTGCGCGAGTGTCTGGCCGAACAGCAGCTCGTTCATGAGCATGCGGCGCTCGAGCGGGTCCGCGATGGGCTGGCCGGTGGCCAGCCGCTTGAGCGCGAACGACTCTTTCGTCGCGGTGTGCACGGCCAGGTCGACTGGGCCGAACGTGCCCGATCCCAGGTGCACTGCCGTCGGCGAGTACGGCGAGGCGGGCGGCGTCGGCAGCAGCAGGTCGGCGGGGTTTGGCGGCGGGGCGGTGAGCGTGGCCGACGATGCGGTGGGCGACACGGCGGTCTGCTTCTCGGGCGGGGCGTTCGGCGAGCTCGGCGACGCGGGGGGGATCGGGGCACGCGCCGGCTTGGCCACGAACCGGGCAAACAGCCCCGCGCGCGGCTGCGACGGCGTGGCGGGCAGCGACATCGCGGGCCGTGCGGAAGGGAGAGCGGAGGGGGAGGAGGGAGCCCCAGGGACGGCGGGCGGCGGCGCGACTCCGGCGGCGATGCGGCGCCGCCCCGGGCGGATCTCGCGGGCGCGTGCTCGGCCGCCCTCGGAGAGCCCTTGGCAGTGGCCGGGTGGCCGCAGGAAGCAGCGGCCGGCTCGAGCGCGTGCAAGGCCCCTCAGAAATGCGCTGCGGAGCCCGGCTCGTGGTCACCCCTGCAAACCCGCCGCCGAAATCCCACATCCCGCGTCCCTGACCCTTTGACAGCCGGCCGCACCCAAGCTCAGATCGGCATCCGCATTTCGGGCATGCATCATGCCCACCCCGTGCACGGCAAAGCCCCCCCGGCACGGTGTGGATCGGGCCCAGACTTGGGACCCTGGCGCGCGGCCCGGCGGTCGACCTCGGAACGCGTCGGGCGTCCCCGATCCGCCGTCGGAGCGATGCCGAAATGCGGATCGGCGGGATGGATGGATGTCCGGAGCCCGAAGCCGAACCCAGCCGCGCCCGGGAGCTCCGGCAGAAATCCCACTTCGGATCCGCGAAAGCCACGCACCGTGCGGCAAACAACCAACGCCTGCCCGCGGGCCGGTCCGCAAAAGCGCACATCAATCACATCCCCGCCTCCCCGCCTCATCCCGCCTTCCTCTTGGCTCGGCAGCACGCCCCCGATGTACCCGACGACAATGCACGCGCGCATCGCCCCTCCCTGTCCCCGCGCCGTCCCCTCATTCCCCTCTGCATGCTGGCAGCAAACCATACTCTAGTCAGGTAGCGCGCCCCTTCATGGCGCTGCCACCGTTACAGATGTGGGAGATTCAAACGTCCGCGAGAGTTGGCGGGACGCGGGAAGACGCGCCAGCCATAGTTTTTTTGGACGGACATCCGCTTCGAGACCGAGGCCGGCGAGGCGCGGGAGGAGGGCTCCAGTGGCACTTGACCGGCAGCACTAGTACCCGGCATCGACGGTGGCAATAGACACGCAGCGTGGCTTCGCTACTTTTCGTTCGCGCATATGCCAATCCCGCGGTCCTCTGCTCTTTTCTCCAACGACGCAGACCCACCACCCCATCTAAACCCTCGCCGCGACGTACCAAAGCCACCACAACCTCAGCCTCGACACGATCTCCAGCCTCCAGATCAGCGTCCTCACCAGCGAGCTCTCGAACCACCACTTTGCCAGCGCCCTCCCCGCCCGCGTGGCCGCCAGCGCCGTCATCGGGCCCGCCACGAGCACGCGGTACAGCGGGCCGAGCAGCGGCAGGCCGGGCGCGGGCTTCTTGGGGGCGGCGCCGCGGACGACGTCCACCACGTACGCGGCCTCCTCGTCCGTCGCGGGGGCGACATTGGAGCGCCACGCGACGTGCCCGTCGGGCCGGACGAGCACCAGGTCCCGCTCGTACACCCCCCTCGCGTTGGCCAGCATCGCGTCGGAGGAGCACGCCGGCCCGACGTCGGCGAGCTTCATCGGCATCCCCACGGCCTCTGCGCGGGCGAGCAGCCGCGCGCAGTCCTTGGCCGCGTCGAAGCGGAGGAGCGTGAAGCCCATGGGGTCGAAAAGGTCCAGGATCGAGACCGTCTGCGGTTGCTGGTACGTCGTGATGGGGTCGGTGGGGAGCTCGGGGGGGAGGGAGAGCCAGACGTGCGGGGCGCGGGAGCCGGGCCAGGTCGTCGGGCTGCAAACACGCGACGGTCAGCGTCCGATGGCCACAAATGGGCGGGCAGGGACGCACATGTAGAACTGCACGCTCTGCTCGGGCTCGCGACCGCGCCGTCCGCGCCTGCCGCCCTCGGCGTGCTCGTCGTCGAACAGGACGATCGGCGAGCCGTTGTAGCGGTACCCGAACTCGAGCCCGCGGGCCTCGTTCTCGAGGTTGGTCAGGCCGTACAGGATCGCGGTCATCCGGCGACGGGCTTTGTTGCCGGCGGGGCTGTGCTCGTAGAGGGTCTTGCCGAGGGCCTGGAAGGCTTTCGGCGGGGCGGAGTCAGCAGTGCAGCATGCGAGTCCCAAGCACGGGCTTACCGTTGTTGATGACCACCCTCACCCCCGCGTGCTGCGCGCTCCCGTACATGTTGCGCTCCGCCACCGGCCTCCTCTCGGCCTCGATGCTCGGGAGCAGCCCCGGTCCGCCCCACCCCTTCACGACCGCGCCCAGCTTCCACGCCAGGTCCCAGGCGTCCCCGATCCCGCTGTTCATCCCGTACCCTCCGGTCGGGATGAACTGGTGCACCGCATCCCCGGCCATCCACACGCGCCCGCGGCCGTACACGGGCGAGACGACGAGGTGGCCCTTCCACCTGTTGGCCAGCACGATCTTGTGTTCGAACGGCTCGACGTCGCCGAGCGCCCAGCGCAGCGCCTCCGAATGGCCGAGGTCGTGCACGTGCTTGGGCACGCCGAATTCGGGCATGTGCATCGTGAACCGTTCGAAACCGTCCTGCGAGACGAGCGTGCCGCGGGGGGTCTGGATGTGCCACTGCTCCCCGAACGGGCAGACCAGGTCCATCCGCGGGGTGCTGAAGTTGATGGTGTAGGTCGGGAACGCGTCGTAGAGGCCCCAGCACTTTTCCTGCCCCAGGATCCTGCGCACCCGGGACGAACCGCCGTCGCACCCGGCGAGGTACAGGCACCTCACACTGCGCTCCTTGCCGTCCTTGTCCTGCAGCACCGCCGTGACCCCCTCCCCGTCCTCCTCGAAGCTCGTGAGGCCCCAGCCGAACAGGACGGTGACGGGGCGGCCGGCGGCCTGCGCGTCGTCGAGCTCCTTCTTGATCAGCGGCTCGAGGACCACCTGGGACATGCGCATGTTGGTTTCCAGGGGCTGCGCGCCGTCGTTGACCGCCAGGATCTTGCGGTTGTTGTCGAACGTGTTGCCGTAGTTGAAGTAGGCGAGCTGCGCGGGAAGAGCGCGTCAGACCGCGCCCAGGGCGATATCGCAGGAAGGGGGTGCCCACGTCCCAGCACTGCGCCGCCCTGGTGTTCCAGTTCGTGGTCCACTGCACGTCGACGTTGCGCTCGCGGGGAACTGCGGCGTCGCGGATCTTCTCGGCGAGCCCGGCGGAGCGGAAGAGCTCCATCGAGCGGCCGTTGGTGATGTCCACTTCGGATCAGGGAAGAAGACCGGGAAATTGGAAGAGGGTAGGCCGGCGCCGTCGAGAGAAGGCAGCGAGCGTAGAGAGGGACGTCAGCGGCGGAAGAAGAGGGGGAAAGGAGGAGAAGGTAGGCAAGCATGGTGGAGATATGGCGCGGGCGGGGAGAGGGACGTCAGCGACGCGCCATGTTTCGGCCACTGGACGACGTACTCTTGGGGAACGACGTCGTGGTCTCATTCCTCTCGCAGAGTACAGTCTTGACCCCGTTGCGCTGCAGCAGGTACGCCGTGAAGAGGCCGATGGGTCTGGCGGGAGAGGGCGGCGTCGGCGCGCTGTTCGGGGCCCGTGGGAGCGAATCCGGCCCACCCGCCGCCGACTACGAGCACTTCGGTCGAGAGCATGTCGGTTTTCTCCGCCATTGCGTGCCGTCGGAGTGTGTAACGGTGGGAATGCGTGGCGGTGGAGTGAAGGACGTCGGGCGTCTCCCAGCATCCGCCTCGCCCCCACTGGCGGGCAAACTCGAGGCTTGGAGCCGTCTTCGCCTCCGTAACCCTCCGGCAGTATCTCCGCAAAAGGATTCGCTACAGACTGGCGCTCAACGATCGTCTTTCGGACAGGAATCGTGTTCTCTACCATGCCAACACGCCCGTCCTCCCCCAACTCTCCAACGCACCGCGACCGAGACCCCAAAACGCCTCAGCTCCACCAGCTCACCACCCATCCCCCTCCTCCCCGTCCTCCCCGACCACGTAGCACTCCATCGCATCCCCCACCCCCTTACCCCCCGCGAGCTCCGCGCACCGCCTCCGCAGCCTGCCCGCGATCTCCCACGGCGCGCCGCGGTGCAGGACCATCAGCCGCATGGCGTCGCAGGGGGGCAGCACGCGCTCCGGGATGCCGGTGAGGTCGAGCGCGGGAGGCGCGGAGGAGCCGATCTCGGTGTCGCCCGAGGCGTCCGAGAGCGGGGTGCAAGGGCGATCGGCGGGGTCGGAGGCGGAGTCCAGGCCGAGGACGGTGGCGTACATGCGCTGCAGCTGGTAGTGCGTCGCGTACCCCAGCTCCAGGTGCAGGTCGATCCGCCCCGGGCGGACGAGCGCGGGATCGAGCAGCTCCGGGTGGTTCGAGGTCATGATCACCACAAGGCCTTCGTTGGTCGAGTACCCGTCGAGGCAGTTGAGCAGCGCGGAGAGGGTGGGGCCGAAAAAGTCCGAGAGGCCGAGGCCCTTCTTGTTGCTCGGGCCGGACTTGCGCTTGCGGCGGAAGGCGGGCTCCTCGTCCTCCGAATCGGACGACGAGTCCGAGTCGCCGCCGTCCGCATCCGTCGGCGAGGCGGGGCGCGGAAGAGGCGGGGGCGTCGGAGACGGGGAGCCGGCGGTACGCGCGTGCACGATGGTCGACTGGGCGTCGACGTCCTCGAGCACGATGATGGAGTTCTTGGGCACGTTGGAAAAGGCAGACTGCAGCATCGCGTCGTCCTTGATCTCCTTGAGGTTGAGGTAGTACAGGTCCCGCCCGTAGGTTGCCGAGATGGCCTGCACGAGCGAGGTCTTGCCCGTCCCCGGCGGGCCCGAGAAGAGGTACCCGCGCCGGTACGGCATGCCGATCTTGGCGTAGAACTCCCTGTCCCCGGCGAACCGCTCCAGGTCGCGCAGCAGCACGTCCTCCTGCGCGCGGTCCAGGGCCACGGAGCGCAGGCCGCGGGAAGAGTGCAGCGTGTGCGTGCGCATCCAGTAGCCGCCGTCCGAGCGGATCTCCCAGCGGCCGCGGCGCTTGGACATGTTGAGCCAGGCGCGGTGGCGACGGGAGATGCGGAGGAGCCAGGCCTGCATCCACTCGACGGTCGCGGGGGGACAGGGGTTGTCCGAGGCATCGGCAACGCGGGAGACGACAAGGGCGGGCTCGGTCGGGGTCAGGCTGGTGTTGAACTCGGACTTCTTCTTGTCGCCGGTGTCCTCGCCGGTCTCGGCGGTGTCGAACCAGACTGAGGAAAGGAAGGTTGTCAGCCGACGGTCATCGGCAAGGGAAGCTGCCGAGCCCACCTTCGAAGAGGAAACCGTCGCTCGAAAAGCGGATTCTGGAGCTGTCACGGGGCAGGACGTTGAACGAGTCGAGCGCGTCCACCTCCTGGGCCTTCGCATCCAGTTCCTTCCCCCCGAACTCGTCCGCCTCGCCAGGCAGGTCCCCGAGCACGGCCTGCATCCGCCGCAGCTCGTCCGCGGGCACCTCGTCGTTGGTCACGACCATCCGGAAGGCGCCCTCGGCCTGCGAGCGCGACGAGCGGGACACAAGCCAGGCGAGGGCCTGCCAGTGCGAGTTGGGCACCTTTTCGCTGTACTGGTCCAGCTGGAGGTAGTCGACGCGCACGGTGACGAGGTCCGACGCCTCCTGCTGCGTGCCGAGCAGGGCCGAGGCCAGCTGGCCGGCGAGGGAGAGGAGCGCGACGGCGAGGGTGGCGAGCGCGGTAGTTATGAACATGTCCACGGCGAAGTTGCCGGTCTGGAAGGAGGTGCCATAGCGAACGGGCAGGTATGCCAAGAGCATCGCGTGGAGTTGGCCAGAAGTCAGGAGATGGCGCACGGGGGCCAGTGCGCCGTTGTCGTCGAGGGCGGCGTGCTTTAGCGCATCGAGGAGGGCGCGGAGCCGCGGCGAGCGGGGCAGCGCGCGGAGGACGCGGAGGGCGGCGGCGGCGGCGCTGGCTGCGCGGATGAGTGCGGGGCCGCGGAGGCCGTTGGCGGGCGCCATGGGCGGAGGCGGGGGCGATGCGGCCGCGGGAGGTGATGACTGGTGCTGCGATGCGTGTCTCGCGTCCCTTTTGTAGGTCTCCTTTGCCCGGTGGAGATGTTCTTTGGACCTGAGTGAAGAAAGGGTTCGGGACTGCTGTCCCCGATTGCTGTTGTTGGCTGGGCGTCGAATGCAAACACCGTCGCCACGGAACAGCAGCGAGAGCCGACACCCGCGCTTCCGGACTCGGTGCCGATTTTAAGTCGCGCGTTGTCGCTGGCGCTTCGTGCGTGCTGGCGGATCTTCCCCTGCTCCGCCACGCGGCACGGCGGAGGCACAGCATTCCAGGATCATCCCCCTGCTTGCCACGCAAACACCGATCCGCAAACCTGTGTTCGCCACGCCAGCAGACTAGGCACATAATGGGCCCTGTTCGGCGGGCAATCGTCGTTGTCTATGCGGCAGGACCCGGGGAAACACGTACACGACATGGCATGCACCGTAGCTCCGGCCAACGAACGGTCCTACCCCGCGCAAACCACGTCCAGCGTGATCGTCAGCCCCGCGCTCCTCAGCACGCTCCACAGCGTCACGCATACCGTGACCACGGTCACCAGCATCCTCCTCGCCGCCCCCACCGTGACCACGAACCCGAGCACCCTGGCCTTCCACCTGTCCGCGTCCATGTACGACCCCAGCACCTGGTCGTGCAGCGCCATCCTCCCCGCAATCTCGACGACGCGCGGGTTCCAGGGATCGTGCTCCCGCGCCCGGGCCGCGAGCTCGCGGAGCGCCCGGCGCGCCTCGCTGTAGGCGTCCAAGACCGCCGCGATGTGCCCGTTCGAGGCGGCGATGTTGGAGACGTCGGAAAAGACGGCGACGCCGACGTACAGGAGCAGGGCGGGGATGAAGGCGGGGAGGCAGGCGCCCAGAGTGAGGAAGACGGCGGCGGAGAGGAGCAGCGAGGCGGCGTAGAAGCCGAGGAAGACGGAGATGTAGGCCATGAAGGAGAAGCGCTGCTGCCAGACTGCCGTGAGCTCCGAGTGCAGGATCTGGTAGGGTTACGGGGCGGGGGCGGCGCCGCGCGGCGGGAGCGGATGCGCGGGATCGGCCAGCTCGGCTTTGAAGCGGTCGAGGAGCGACCTGAGGCACATCCACACGGCGCGGTGGTGCACCCGGCGGGAGAGCTCGAGCGTGCCCAAGCTGGCGCGGAACCGGGTGCCCAGGATGTTCACGAGTGACACCCCCACCTCGACCGTGGCTGCGGTGCCGGGATCAGGCACGCGCAGGGGCGGAACCGCGACGAGACGACTCACCGTACATCGCGACGAGGGAGCAAATGCCCCACCATGTCGACATCGCGACGTCGCGGAAGGTAAAGGCAATCGTCCAGGAATAGAGGAAGACCGCCGCGGTGACGGTCACGACCCTCGCCGAGGCGTCGACGTATGCGAACCCCGTCACGTTCCGCAACGTTGAGCCCGCACACGTGCCCCTGGAGCACGGGCAGAGCGCGTCGGCGGGGTCGTGGTCCAAGAGACGCGTGGCCGGCGGGCACGTGTCGCCGCCCTGCGCCTCCCACCACACGACGGCCGTCGGATCGGCTTCCTTCAGCTCGTCTGCGAGCTGGCACCACCGCACGACGCTGGCGAGGTTGTGGCTTGTGACATGTCCGGCTCTCCGTCCGCCTTGGGCGTCGGGGTGAAGCGCAGCTTCCAGCGGGCAAACAGCGGCGGCAGGACGAGCATCACGATCCGAAACGCCCGGGAGGCTGTGCTGGGTCCCCGGCCGCCGCCCTTGGCCCGCCCCGGGTCCGGGGATTGCCCCGGGAGGCTTGGCCGGGGATTTCATGAGGGACCTGCATCGCGTATAAGAGCGGACGCGTCCCGGAGACTGGAGACATCGACAAGCACTCCCTCGAGCACCCGACAACTGCTGCACCTGCCTCCCCCGACAACACCACAATGACCGCCGCGTTCGACCGCAAGGACCTCGAGTTCGCCAGCCACGGCGTGACGTGCCGGGGCTACCTCTACCGCCCCACGGCGTCCTCCGGGCCCGTGCCATGCGTTGTCATGGCGCACGGCTTCGCCGCCACGCGCGAGTGCTGCATCCTCCCCTACGCCGAGGCCTTTGCTGGTGGGTTTAACGCAGCTGTTTCCTCTCCGATGTGCGGCTGACACCCTCCCCTGCAGCCGCAGGCTACGCCGCCTTTGTCTTCGACTACCGCAGCTGGGGCGCCAGCGGCGGCAAGCCCCGCAACGTGCTCGTGCCGTCGCGCCAGGTCGACGACTACCTCGCCGCCGTCGCATTCGTGCGCACGCTGCCCGGCATCCGCGCCGACGCCGTCGCCGTCTGGGGCACCTCCTTCGCCGGCGGCCTGGCGACCATGGCCGCGGCACGCGACGGCAAGGTCGCGGCGGTGATCGGCCAGTGCCCGCTGATGGATGGCTTCGGCGCCGTCACCGAGGCCATCAAGTACGCCGGCCTCTGGCACGTCATGAAGCTCAGCTGGCATGCGACCCTGGACATCTTCGCGGCCCTGTTCCGCATGGACCCTCACTTCATCCCCGCGGCGGGCCGGCCCGGCGAGGTCGCCGCCATGACCTCGGCCGACTCCTATTCGGGCTACAACGCCCTGATCCCCGAGGGCGTCGACACCCGCGTCGCCGCGAGGGTGATCGCGCTGCTCCCCTTCCATCGCCCCGTCTCGGAAGCCCGCAAGGTGGCCTGCCCGGCATTCCTCCAGATCTGCGACAGGGAGACGGTGGCCCCGATCCCCGCGGCGCTCGAGGCGGCCAGGAGGATGCCGAGGGCCGAGGTCAAGCACTACGACATGGGGCACTTCGACATCTACCAAGGGGAGGCTCGGGAGGCGTCGATCAAGGACCAGCTGGAGTTCCTGCGGCGGCATGTGCCTGTGGCTGCCAAGTTCTGAGCTCGAGGGCGGGAATCCGGGCGGCAGACGAGTTGTGAATACGCCTTCTTCGCAGTTGAACATACTTGAAGTGATATCAGAGATTCTTGAAGACCGTGCTGCTCCACCCATGGCCGTCGACCCCGTCCATCCTCTTCCTGCGCCCCGGGAATCAGCTCTTTTCCAGCCCCTCCTTGTGCTTCGCCAGCGCTCCCTCCCCGAGCCCGCTGGGATCCCACGCGCGCAGCATCGGCAGCACCTCGGCCGGTTCCGAGGCAGAGAGCATCGCCGCACGGCGGAGGTCCTCCCGCACGAAGCCGGACGAGACCGCAGCGTCCAGGAGGGATACGAGGGGGGCGTAGTAGCCCTTTGTCGAGAGGAGGAGGACGGGTTTCGTGTGCAGCTTGAGCTGTGTGGCGACCGTCAGGAAGAGCCGCGCCTGCGCCTACAATTCGAGCAAACCTGCGTCCACGTCGTCATCTCGAACAGCTCCTCGAACGTCCCGATCCCCCCCGGCAGCGCCACGAACGCGTCCGCGAGCTCGGCCATCTTCGTCTTGCGCTCGTGCATCGTGTCGACGTAGATGCACTCCGTCAGATCGGGGTGGTCTATCTCCTTGATCCGCATGAACTTGGGAAGCACGCCGACCACTTGGCCCCCGGCCTTCAGCGCGCTGATGTTGGTCAGACGCGTCGCGGCCCGGTCCGGCACAACACCCACGCGTCCGCGACCCTCCCCATTAATCCGACTTTCCCTCCTCCGTAGACGAGCCGCACGCCGTTTTCGGCCAGTAAACGCCCCAAATCGTCGGCTGCCTGGGCAAACGCCGGGTCGTTGCCCAGGGAGGAACCACAAAACACGCAGACGGACGCGACGGAGTGGGCCGCCGGTGCCGTAAGGGCGGACATCGCGGCAAGGTAGGATAGATGGATCGATGGAGGGTGTCGGTGGCGAGAATGAAGGCCAACTCAGAGCGCAGATTCTTGCCACTCTCAAAACCCCTCTTGCGACGAGGCCTTTTCGCCCCCCCGGCAGAACTCCCTCAGAGACTCTTTAGCGCGGGCGAAACGACCTCAGTGCCAGCGCAAACTCACTACAGACACATCTCCGACCCCGCTCCTCTCCTCAGGTGCGCCGCGAGCCCCGCCGCACCGCCGCGCACCGCTGACTGTCCCCGTCTCCCAGCCCGCCCCAAAACACCGAAAATGCCCTGCGGTTGCGGTTCGGCCTGCAAGTGCGCTGCCGCCGGCAAGGAGTGCCGCTGCGGCGCCAAGGAGCCCGAGCCCGTGCTCGCGGCCAACCCGACGGCTGCTGCTGACGCCTGCACCTGCAAGGCCGGCAAGTCGTGCGGCTGCGACGCCGGCGGCAAGCCGTGCGGCTGCGCGACCAAGAAGGCGCCGGCCAAGTACGAGTGCAAGTGCAAGGGGGGCAAGGGCTGCGGCTGCACCGACGGCACCAAGGAGTGCGGGTGCGGCAAGAAGTCCACCCTCTGAACTCGAACTCTGACCCCTGAGGTCGTGCGGACATGGGATCGGGCCGGACCAGGGGGCCGTTGCCCATAAGAAGGGATCAAAGCAGTGTAGCCGTTTTGATTTTGGCCTGCAATGACATGGTGTAAACTGTAAACGGTCCCGCTGCTCCAGGCTCTCCTAGTCCGGGCGCCGCGCCTCAGAGGTTCGGGCGGATGAGGAACTTCTGCCCCGTCGCCTGCTTGGCGTACTCCATGATCTTGTCCAGGGCCAGCGCACCGGGGAGCGAGACTTCCGCCGTGTATGAACTGGCAAACGTCGTCGTGATCTCGTCCGCGACCCGTTTCCGCAGCCTGTCCGCCTCCTTCTTACCCACTTTATCAAGGTAAGGCATAAGCAACCACCCTCCAATGCTCCAGGCCATGCCGAAGGTGCGGTTGATCTCGGTCGGTGACCTGTCCAGTCCTCCGTAGATGTAGACCTGCGTGGGTTGGTCACTCTTGCCTCAACACACGGAACCCAGCGTGCAATCCCTCACCTGCTTGTGCGTCGACGACCCGTAACGCGAGTACTCCTTGGCCGAAGCGTTGGCCGCGGCCTCCATGCAGGCCAAGATGGTCCCCGCCTGCTTGCCTCCGCCGATCGCATCGAAGGCGATCGTCGCGCCCGTGTCGATCAGCGCCTTGGTGAGGTCCTCGCGGAAGGTCGGCGAGGACGAATCGCAGACGTGCTTGGCGCCGACCTTGCGGAGGATTTCGGCCTGCTCGGGCCGGCGTACGATGTTGACTAGGGGCACGTTGTCCGCGTTGCACAGCTTGACCAGCATCTGGCCGAGGTTGGATGCGGCGGCGGTGTGAACCAGAGCCTATCGGTGGACGAAGGTCAGAACTCGTTGAGGAGATCCCAGAGAGGCAGACGACAGCACCTTGTGCCCCTCGAGCTTCATGGTCCCCACCATGCCCAGCGCCGTGAGTGGGTTGACGAACATGGCCGCCGCGTCGGCAGGCTTGACGCCCGAGGCGACCGGCAGGCACTGGTCCACCTTCAGGACGCGATAGGTGGAGTACATTGCCCCGCCAAAGGTCCCAACGACCTTTCCAAGCAGCGCTTTGGCTTGGGGCGAGTCGCCCGTCGCGATGACCGTCCCGGCACCCTCGTTGCCGACCGGGAGAGCCTTGCCGACACGGGCCTTGGCTTGCCGAAGCGCGCCCTCGGGCACCCGAAATTTCGCAACGGCCGACGCCCCGCTGCCCTCGAGCTTGCCCGTCGACACATCGGCGCCGGCGAGCAAAAGACCCAGGTCCGAGGGGTTTATCGGGGCAGCTTCGACGCGCACGACGACCTCGTCGGGTCCGGGGGCAGCGAGGGGCGATTCGCGCAGGAGGAGCGAGAGGGTGCCGTCGGCATCGATGAGCGAGCGGAGCTGCAGCGTCGTCTTCGGCGCGGACATCTTTGGCGTCGTGCTACCTGTTGCCAATCGCGAATCACCCCCACTTTTATGTTCGGATGCGGAGTTATCCGGTCGGTCCGCGACGCCAACGCGGACGCGACGCGATCGACTCGACTGTTTACGTTCCCCTTTTGCGGGGGCCACGATCGACATCGGACTAGTCCGAAGATGATATCCTTCTCCGAACTCGCGTCCTACCGGCCCGACGTCATCGTCGCCGGCGGCGGCACAGCAGGATGCGTGGTCGCTTCCCGCATCTCGGAACGTCTCCCATCGATGCGCGTCCTCCTCGTGGAGGCCGGTCCGGACAGCAGCGGCATCGCCATCATCGACCGCAGCGACAGAGTTCGCGAGGCGAAGAGATACCACGATTGGGGTTTCAAGACGGTTGCTCAGCCGGAGTTGCGGGGCCACGAGGTGGCGATCGAGAGGGGCAAGGTGCTCGGGGGAAGCTCGTGCATCATGTGGATGGTGGATCGTGCCTTTTTTCCGCGGCTTGGGAACGTTCCTGACGCGTTTCTGACGTTTCTGACGCGTTTCTGAAGGGGCACGTCCGCGGGAACCCGGAAGACTGGAATGAGATAGAGAGACAGACTGGAGTGAAGGGCTGGAGCTACCGCGACATGCTGCGTGAGTTTCTCATGCAGGCTTGCAAGCCACGATGGTAACGCGCTTGCTTGTCGCAACTTCGGGGCAGCCGCCTTCAAGCGTTTCGAGAACTTTATCAGCGACCCTGCGCTTGCCGACGCTGGCTACCACGGCACTTCGGGCCCCATCGCCGTACGCTCTGCCGGATTCAATGTGCTCGGAACGCAGTTCATGCGGGCGTGCAACGCCCTCGGCGTCGGTCTCGGCGCCGGCGGCCGGATCGACCCTTCCAAGGGCGACGTGGAGAAGGGCCCGAGCGACTACAACGGCCGGGTGCAGGCCGGCACGGGGCCCATGCAGGTGACCAGCGTTTCCGAGGCCAGCTTTGTAATTGGAACTCGAAGGCTGACTCGGGCGGTTCCAGATGTTCATGGATTCCTCCTTTGCTCGATCGGCCAACACGGCCAAGGGCTACATCCACCCGTTCATCGACCCGTCGCTGCCTGGCTACCGGCCTAACCTGCGCGTGCTCGTTCGCACTCAGGTCACGCGGGTCCTGTTCGATGCCACTGGCGGTGGCGAGCCCAGGGCACGGGGAATTGAGTGCCTAGTCGACGGCAAGACAGCGACCATCATGGCCGCTAAGGAGGTTGTTGTTTCTGCAGGAGGTGGGTGGCGATCAAGAGCGCCGATCCGGAGGCACGCCGCAATACTAAGCTGACTCGCTCTCCCCAGCCTTCCAGTCTCCGCAGCTGCTGATGCTCTCGGGCATTGGACCTCGAGAACACCTCGCAGAGCATGGAATCGAGTGCATTGTCGACAACCAGCATGTCGGTCAGAACCTCGGCGACCGTGGGTGCCTCACCATCCCTCGTTCGATGTACCCGATTTGACGTGCTTCACAGATCTCCTGGTGCACATTGCCTTCCGCTCCGAACCCTGGCCCGAGATGCCACTCTGGCCGACCGTCACCTTCTTCAGCACGCCGAGCTACGCGGAGAGGTTGGAAAAGGCTGGTGTGCCTGTCGCCCCGAACATAGAATGCAAGGATGTTTCTTCCATCAGTGCTTGTTCCCCCCTGATCTTCCTTCTCGCAGCGTACCCGCTCTCGACCGCGCTGGAGTTCATTCTAGCAGATCGCCAGAAGGAGGTACGTGGCTGCCCTACGCAAGGGCGGAGATACTCACCCTGAACAAATAGACCATCGATGTTCAGCCTCTCGGACCCCTTTCCCCCGACGAAACCTGGGATGCTGCGGTGCACCGCGCCAAGGGCTTCATCACCAACGTACCTACCAGGTTCGAGCCGAACTTCCACTTCCAAGTCGTGCTGAACAAGGTCAAGAGCCGGGGCTCCGTCACCCTGGCGGGGGCAAACCCGCTTCTGCCGCCCAAGATCGACCCGCGATATCTGAGCGAGCGCGAGGATTTGGAAGACTTTTGCGAGGGGCTTGAGGGAATCAGGGCAATTGTCGGGGAGATGCGTAAGCGCAACTCTGGACTCCATGAAGAAATCGCCGAGGAAGCGATCCTGGGTGAGGTGATGAGGGTGACGGGCCTGGACCGAGAAGCAGCGCTCGCTCATAGGCTCTACCTGGAGGAATTCATCCGGAGGCAGGCCGCGACCGTGTGGCACCCTTGCGGGACGTGTGCTCTTGGTAGAGTTGTGGATGGGCGGTGCCGAGTGATGGGGACGAGGGGATTGCGGGTGGTGGATGCCAGCTTGTTCGATCCGGCCGCGGGAAACATCATGTCCGCGGTGGTTGCGTCGGCGGAGCGAGCGGCGGAGTTGATGTTGGAGGACTTGCAGGGCGAATTGATCAAGAGTAAGAGCTAGATTGCAGATATCCTCTGGTCTAATCTATAGTGAGTTCTGATCTATAGCATGCTCCGTGCGCCTCGATCAAGCTCCCGAATCACCACCCAGGTCCCTTGCATGGAGACCTTGCGGCCGATGACGAGATACGCGTCGATCAGTCCGTTTAAGGCCCGTCCGAGTATCTTCTTGGACAATCGCCCTTCGACCACGGTGCCAATCAGCTCGGGCTCAAGCTTGGAGCCATCCTGCTCAGAGGGCACTTCAGGCCGAGAAATGACATGAACGAGCGAGAAGGTTTCGGGATACTTGCTCGCAAGGAAGTGCCACTCTTTCGAAAAGAGCCACGCGTCCGACCTCGTCCGGTTTGCAAGGATCAAGAGTACGTTCCCGCCGGCTTCGAGCACCCGCTGCGCGGTGAGCGGCATTTCCGCAGCCCCGATTCCGAAGGCGACTAGCGCGACTCGTGCCCCGGGGTCGGTACGCAGCGTTTTAGTCCTCGTCCGCGCGATGTACGCCACGTCGCCGGGGCGCAGTGAGGCGAGGTACCCTGACATCGTTCCTCCGGGGTACACCTTGACGCAAACCGCAAATGACCCTTTAGTGTTTGCCGGGGTCACAATGGAGTAAGTCCGGCTCCTGAACCAGGAGTCTGGGCGACGAATCTTCACGTGGGTGTAAGGCTGCTCGAATCCAAGCTCCGCATCTTCGGATTCCAGGGCAAACGTGATGCGGACGACGGGGGGAGACGCGCCGGGAGCGGAAACGGTTTCGACGGAGACGACGGGGAAAGGCCTGAAGGCGATGCCGGGCCGCAGTGGCCCGCGCAGTGACGATGGGAAAATGCCCATGTGTTTCAAAAGCAAATCCCGTCCTTCGGTTGCTTTTCGTGCGGGCTAAGGCGATTCGCAAGCCGTTACCGCTGTCCGCCTTCGTTTATCCTTGTGGTATTGGTGCCTCAGCAAAGTTTGCAAATCAGTATTCGGAACCGTTGGAGGCGAAGCGCGCGGTTGGGGAGACAAGGGACTGCCCGCCGCGGCTTCGTTGTCCGAAGACCGTCCCCCTGCCGTTGCAGACATGGAGGCCGCGGGGGGCGGGCCGCCTTTCGTCTGCCGAGACTGTGGTTTCTCGTTCAAGCGGTTGGCAAACCTCCGGGTCCATGAGAAGAAACACACTGGGGAAGCCGAGGTCTTCACCTGCGAGCTCTGCCCGGGAATCGAGTTCGGAAGGGTCTACGAGCTGCGGAGGCACATGGTGGTGACCCACGGCGCGCCCGGGGCGACGCCTTCGATCCAGAAGCACGTCTGCAGCGAGTGCGGGTCCGAGTTTCGGCGGGCGGATGCTCTGAAGCGGCACCTGCGGCGAAGCGAAATCGTCCCGTGCCGCGAGCGGAAGGGGATACCGGCCAGCGGGTCGCCTGTCAAGCCGCGGAGGACCGCGAACGGAGCCATCAAGCGGACCATGTCCCTCGCGCGGACTGCTCCTTTCGAACACGGCCCCTCTTTTGGCAGCAGCACCGAGTCCTTCGCGAGGGAAGGCTCGGAGCTTTCGTTTCACTCGAGCGGCGAGGCCGCCGTTTTCGAAGGAGGCGCGCCGTCCTACGATTTTGGCCTTCTCGCTTCGGCGGCTGCCATCGCGGAAACGCCCTACGGGCGACCCGGGTTCGAAGATCCGACTTTGCCGGTGCCCCCGCCCCGCAACGACTCGCCGTACGTGGACGGCGCTTCCGTCAGGTGGAATCCGGAGACCGTTCCCGCGACTCCCGCGACCCCTCAGCCTCCCGGACCGCTCACCCCGGCAACGCTGGAGATGATGGGCTACATCACGCATGATCAGGCCGTCGGAGCCGGGGCTGCGATCGCGGGGCCGGTGCAGAGCGCGATCCCGGGGGATGCCGCTGCCCCACTACCGGATCAGGAAGACGACGGCCCGTCGGAGGTGCCGTACCCGATATTGGTCAAGGCCTTGCTTCCCCCGCAGCCCATTCCGGCGCCGCTTGTCTCGCTCACGACCCTGTATCCCTCGATTCCTCAAGCCCTTCTGCCGCCTTGGCCTATCATGTCGTACTTGCTGGAAGGCTTCTTCGAGTTCGACTTCCTGAGGACGCCGTGCTTACATCCTCCCACCTTTTACGACGACGTCGTCACTGGCCGCGCGGACCCGAACGTACTCTTGGCCGTGATGCTGAACGGCAGGAGGATGGCCAACTCAGAGATTGGCCTGCATCAAGTTAGCCTCGCCGGCGGCGGCTGGGAGCATGTGTTCGCGCCTGATGGAGCTTGGCCGGCGCTGCTGAAGGATGAGTGCGTCGCACGTGCCAACGCCGAGGCGCGGGCCTTGCGCGAAGCGCCTCCACCCGAGCTCGACACAGTCGATCCCGATCCAGCGCTCTTGGCTCGGCTTTCAGCGCTCGCGACCTTCGCTCAAATCTGTCGTCATGGCTTATCAGCAATGGGGGCAGTCGGCGAAGCGGTGGCGATGACGGACTTTTGGGCAGAGACCTTCCGACTGCTGCGCTTCGGCGAACTCCCCGGCGACGACTCATACAGTTCTCCGCACGATCTGCCCGAGTTCATCCGCCACGAGGTGCGATCGCGGCAGTGCGCAGCCCACATGATCGCCGATGCCGCGCTATCGGATGCCCTGGGCGTGCTCCCTGTGCTCGTCGATGGCCGCCGGGTTGTGATGGACGATTCAGGCCGGTTCAACGTTCCCTGGGGCAACATGGCCATCACCGCAGGGCCCAACATCCTCTTCGAGTCTCTTCCTGCGGCGAGGACGCCCCCACACGTGTGGGCGGGCATTCTCAATGCCGAACGAACGATCGAGCTGGATGAACCCCCGTACGAGGTCCGCACGTCCCTTCTTCGGCTGTTCGAGGGCCTCCGTTGGCCGCGCCTCGGCATCGCCCACGCCCTCATCTGCATGCCCCCTTTCGACCCCCGCCGCGCCCAATGGGCGCGTGTGGCGGGCCGCGGCGCGCTCCGCAACGGCTACATCTGGATGCAAGCCGGTTTGACTCCCCTTTGGGCGCTGTTCGTGCGGTGCAAGGCCTTTTTCGTCCAGCGGGGTTGGAAACTGCATTCGCCGCCCGATGGACACGAGGAGGACGAGGTCGAAGGGAGACGCATGAGGGGAGAGCTGCTGGCTGGGATCTCAGAGTATTTCAGGGAGCTTCATCCCAAGATTGGAAAACTGATCGCGAAAGCGGACGGCAAGGGGCTCAAGGACCTGACCGAGCGAGAGTGGGGGCGGCAATGGCGGACCACATTGTAGGCACCTCGGAGACTGCTCGCGTTCACGGCTCGCTGACGTGTGGTTGCCACTCGCAGGCCCAACGCTATCGTGATCATGTTCACCCACCTCCTGATCCTCAACTCGCCCTCGGACATCTTCGACCGCGTCATCGTGGACGAGGGATGGCCGTACAGCCCGCAGTTTGTGGAGGCAGAGGCCCTTGCGATGACGGTTAGCAAGATCTGCCGCTCTTCGATGCGTGTGGAGCCCCCTGAAGGCCCCGCACGCCCGGGGGAGCTGGAAGAGGATCGCCAGCGGCGGTATCGCCTCCGGCGCGAGGACGAGATGAAGCGAATCAGCCCGGTGTGGGGACTCGTCGCGCTGCGGGCGTGCTGGGTGCATGTCGTGGCCATCAGGAAGTTCCGGGCGCTGTTGAAGCAGCACAGCGGAGACGCGGAGCTGATTCAGCTCGCACTGGGGACGGTGCGCAACCTGATTGAGGATGTGGACGGTGTTCTCGAAGGTGCTCGTTGATGTGCAAAGAGCATGCAGCTTTCGCTCACCCTGCTCTCGCTAGGTCTCGGGAGTACCGGCTCGTCTTTCAAGCAGATTCACTCGGCTTACAATGTGGTTCGGGATCTGGTCGAGCGCGACATCATGTGGGTTCCAGCGCAAGATGGCCATCCCGGCGCACGCCCTCATCTTCTCCCTAGGACGCTCGTCGACCCGAATCACCCCGAGAGCCCTGAAGCTGTGTGGATCGGGCCATCACCTGAGGAAATGAGGAAGCTGCGCTTCAACATCGAGTCTTCGAGCACGTTTACGAACTAGGTTGGCTTCGGCGTCATGTACTAGGTTGGTTTGGCGTCATGTTCTTTCGTCTTCTTCTTCCCATTACATACGCTTCGAAGGCAACACCGTTTCATGCCCGGCCGAAGCCGTACATCGCAGTACGTCACACGGCAGCGGGGCAGAAGCTCTCGACGGTCAGCACCACCCCCGCCGACCTCAGCAGCGTCCACACGCCGATCGCCAGCGTCCCCGCCCCCGCCGCGAAGCTCCTCAGCCCGCCCCACCCGATCGCGATCCCCCACATCCTCGCCCGCACCCCGTCCAGCTCCCCGAACGCGCGCACGGCGCCCTCCCAATCCCGCATCTCCCCGGCCAGCTTCTCGTCCCCGGCGTAGCCCGCGCGCGCGGTCCATTCCCGGAGCAGGCCCGCGGCGGCAGCGTACCGATCCGACGCTTTGCCCGGACCGGCATTGGACGCCGCCAATACCGCCAGGTCGTTGCCCACGAGCACCAGGCCCACCATGTTGCACAGAAGCAGGCCGATATTGATGCAGCCCGCGGCGGCGGCGGTGAAGATGCACGGCAGGATCCAACCCGGGAAGATGAGCGCAAAGAGGTGGCGGGAGCGCGCGAGGTCCTGCAGGCGAGGCGCCACCGCGACGCCAGGCGGGAGCGCAGGATCGAGTGCGGGACGATGTCCGGTGCGGCGGGGGAGGGCTGCGGAGGAGGCAGGCCGCGCTCCGCGGAATCGAGACGGGCGAGGAGGGAGGCGAGGGTGGAGCGGAGCGAGAGGTCCACGGAGCGGAGCTGCACGCGGTTGGAGAGTTCGATGAGGGCGGCGTACGAGGGGTTGGTGCTGAGCACGGAAAAGAGGTTCGTGACGAGGGTGAAGAGGAGGCCGATGGAGGCAGCTGCGGCCTATGCCGATGACCAGACCGGGCCGCCAAAGATACCAGCGGTGTCCAGGCGGGAAAGATGAAGGTAGCCAGCTGGGAGAGGACGAGCATTGTGGCTATGGTCACGAAGCGCGACCAGCCGAAGGCGGCGGGCAGCCTGCCGGTGCAGCCCAGCGCGTGGCAGGGGCACATGCTGTCGCCGTCCTCGTGGCGCACCAGCGGCGACGTGCCCTCCAGCACCAAGGCATGCCACCGCACGACGCCCTCGAGCACGTTGCCGTAGATGGCCGGCACGCCGGGCAGGCGCAGCATGAAGATGGCGTACATCGCGAAGACGTAGATGTTCGAGAACGCAACGGCGGCGAAGCCCACAGCCAGCGCCTTCTGCGAATAGCGGCCGTCGTTGTAGACCCATGCCGATGCCATGAGCGGCAGTCCCGAGGCGATCCAGCCCAGGAAGTATGTTGGGAGAAAAAGGCGCGTCCGGAGCGCCTTTTTTCCTGGGCGGGAGGGGGAAAGGAAAGGGGGAAGGAGAAAGGGAAAGGGGGGAGGGGGGAGAGGGGGGCCGAACGGGCGGTCCTCCTCGGCGGTCGAGAATCTCGGAACGATCGCGGCCCACTCCGCGGCAGTGAACCGAGGCGCGTCCATGGCCGCCGCGGGCGGATCCGTGCGCTGTTTGCCTCTGTTTGGGTGTCGCGTCATCAGGACGTCCATGAACCTCCCCAGACAAACCGAGCGTGGGTATAGCAAATGGACTCGGACTCGGGCTCCGATGACGTGGCACGGCCGGGCAAGCGCCGGCTGTCGCCGTCGTCGGAGGGCTCCGCGGGCGGCGCGGCGCGGGACGACGACGACGCGTTCCCGCGCGACGCCGCGAAGCTCGCCCGCCGCAGCGCCGACAGCGGCTCCGACGACGATGCGACGCGCCCGCCGCCGCTGCGGTGCGCCGTGACCCCCGCCTGCCTGCGCCTCGGCGCGTTCCCGTCGCCCGCCTTCTTCGAGGCGCACGTGCTGCGATTCCACACCAACGTGTGCTCCGCCTGCCGCCGCCTGCTGCCCACGCCGCACCTGCTCGCGCTGCACGTGGAGGAGTGCCACGACTCGTTCTTTGCCGCCAGGGCGGCGAGGGGGGACAGGTGCTACGCGTGCCTGGCGCCCTCCTGCGCGAAGAAGTTCCGCGATCCGGCGAGGAGGAGGAGGCATGCCATGGACAAGCACGGGTATCCGAAGGAGTACAATTGGGGGGTGGTGCTGGGCGTCAGGCAGAGGGACGGGGTGGCGGGGACGGCGTCCGAGTTTGGCGGGACGGCGGGCAAGGTCGGGGCCGCGACGCCGTCGGGGTGGAAGTCCAAGGGCGGGAGCAAGCCCAGGGCGATGGACGTCGATGGTGGTGCGGCCGCCGTGCCGGACGGGGCACCTGCAGCGTCTTCATCCGATCGGACACCCGCCGGCCGCGCCGACGGGGACCGTCCCGAAGCGGACCGCCCAGCCAACCCCTCCCCCACCCCCTCCCCATCCTCCTCCGACTCGGAAATGGACCTCACCGCCCCGCTCACCCGGCTGCAGCTCGCCCCCCGCCCCGACGTCATGAAGCGCAAGGGCCGCGGCGCCCACGCGGCGTTCTACCACCCCCGCGCGCCCGAGGAGCCGCCGCCAAGGGCCAAAGAGGAAGGGTGGGGGGACGGGAAGATCGCGTGGGCGTGGGGGAAGATCGTGCCGAGGAGCGTGGCGATGAAGAAGAAGGGGGAGGCGGGGAAGGCGGGGAAGGGGGCGGATGGGGGGCAGGCGGACAAGGGCGGGGAAGATGAGGTGAAGGATGTGGAGATGGAATGAGCTGTAGCTAGGCGCAAAGGTCTCGAAGGCACGGTTGCTTGTTGGTCTCGACGACGATCGGCTTGTGAAAGACCCCCGAGAACCAAGGTGGTCGCCCGCGCACAGCCATCCAACTTCCCCGAATCAGACCCGAGCTCCCCATCAGGCAAACACCTCGGCCGCACGCCGCCCATCCCTCGGCGCTCTACGCCCGCATCGCACTCCACCGCCTCGTGCGCGCGCCGTCCGGGCAGCGCGGAGATACAGGTCACCGGTGCCCATCCCTCGCGGCGAGCGTCCCTCACACATCGTCCCTGGCCGCCCCCAAAAGCGATGTCGTCGAACCGCAGCTCTCAGATGCCCGCGGCGACCCTGTCGGCGACGACGGTTGCCCCGCACCAGCAGGGCGCGCAGGAAAGCAACCAGGTGGGAACTTCCGTCCCCCTCGTCGTCGGGCACCGCTCACCTCCCAAATTCGCGGGTCACACAGCCTTCCCCCGCCAGTGCCCTCTCCACCGACGCCCCGGCTCCCCCCCGCACCCCTGCCAGGAGCCCCCGGCCTGCCCTGACCGTGCGCATCCCCACCGCCTCCCCCGGATACGGCCCGCTCACGGAGCGCCACACCGGGCGGCTCGGCAGCCCGGAGAGGCCCAGGAGCCCGCTGCGGAAGGAGGTGCTGCCGCGGGACGAGGACGGGGACGAGGAGATGGAGGAGGCAGACGGCGGACAGGCGGAGGAGAGGGGGAAGGCGCGGCAGGGGGGCGGCAAGGAGGAGAAGAGGGCAAAGAGGATGAGGAGGACGAGCTCGGGGAACTTGGGTGCGCAGTGATGGCGGAGACTCGAAGGGGACGAAAATTGGCGAGAGGGACACATGGACTTGCACCGGCTCGGACGGCGGGTGGATGCGCGGCTGTCGCGCGGACGCGCCGCGCACCTGACTACCGGAGGGATTGATTTTTGACTCACGGCAGAGCATGTAGCGCTTGTAGGCTAATTGAGGGACCAGCGTGACTTGGTGGCCGGCCGGGGAACGGAAGCCGTCTGTCGTGCACGACGCGGCGAGGGGAGCGGACCGTTTGACGGGGACGATCGGAGCATGTCGATTCTAGTGGTCCATTGCAGGCAGGCAAACTGTGAGTCGCATGCTGTGTTGCGTTGCGACACGCGGGGGCGCAAAAAGGACACGCGTGCGCAAGGACGCCCGGAACCGGAGATCGGAAACCGCCCGGCATTGCCCTTTCCCCGCTTTTCCAAACCGTTCCGCGGGCACGGATCCGACCTACTCCGCGATCGCGCTTGCTCTGAACGAGAACAAGGATGTCCCCGCGGGGCGCCGCGAGCTTCTGGCTGGCCGCGGCGGCCGCCGCACTGGTCGCGCTGGGCCTGTCGCTCGGCGTCGTCGCGGCGCCTGTCAACGGCTCCCTTTCCGTGACGTCCTTCTTCTCGTCGCTGCGGAGGCGCCAGGGACCCCAGATGGGTGAGAACTGCTGCAACGCGCGGTGCCCTGACTGTGACTCTCCAGCTGACGGAGTCCGATTCACCGCAGACTGGGGACGCAACTACCGTGTCCTGCAGAGCATCGCGGCACAGGCTTCCCTTGACGTCTACGGCGCCGACGTATACGAGTACTCCTTCAGTATTGCCGGCGCGGACGGCAGCTGCGATACAGCCCGATTCGTTCGCAGGCACAGGCACCCCGAGGTCGCCGTCTACGAAGATTTGCGCCTGGGCTGGCAGATGCTCGTCTTCAGGGGCACGGACGGATTCGAGGACTTCACAGACAACCTGTTGGCTTTGGGAAACAACTGCGATATCGGGGGTCCGTGCGGGCGCGTGCATTGGGGATACTACAGGGAGTTCCAGGTGCGGATGGGATGGCTCCAGAGCGTCCTCGACTTCAACTCCCGCATGCTTGTCACGGGGCATTCCCTCGGTCAGTCTGCTGGCCTCGCAATTTGGATGCCGGTGTTGATGGATACGTGTTTGACAGGCGGCGGAATGGCGGTTCTGGGAGGTCTTTACGTGCAGCGCCGTGGGGCCCCTGAAGTCCACGTTGTCACTTTCGGGCAACCCAGCGTGACGGACGAGACTTTTCGTTCCGTTTTCAACGGCGCCGGAATTACCTACGACCGTTTCTTCACATCGTGCGGCCCCTACATCGACTGGGTGGTTCGGGACCTTTATCCGGGCTTCAACCATTTTGGAAACCATATACCCCTGGCAGCATCCAGTTGCGACGATCTGCACAGCTCGACGCTCTACGCATCGCTCCTGCAACCACTACGAGGGGACGTGCAATGCACGGCGCCGCCTCCCCCGCCATCTTCCAATCTCGGGTGCACATGCACGAGCAGTTGCGGTCCCTCCCCTGAGGAACCGCGCAGCTGGTGCTGGACCCAGGCGGGCTGCGGACAGCAGCACACCACCCTCGGCATCTGGACCAGCTACTGGGACTACTGCGACGGGCAGCACGGGGGTAGCGGCTCGGAAAACTACGCCAGCGACCATTCGTCGGCCTCCACGGGCGCATGCGGCGGCCCGCCGTACTCCCGCACGCCTTCGGACGACACGCCCGAGATGACCTGCCGCGGTAAGTAAGCCTATGCAACGTTCTTCCTCTATCCGCATTTCTGATCTTGCACGCAGCTCCAACGGGTGGTCCGAGTTATCCTGGAAGCTCGTGGACGTGCCTCCAAGACGAAGGCGGCGCGGACATGTGGGTGCCGGTCAAGCGGACGGAGCAGGGACAGGTCGGATGCATGTCAACGAACTCTTGGGACTGGTGCGTTTCCTATAGCCATCGTCCTTGCAGCACTGACTTCCTTTTGTCCAGCATTTGGGCTCCGAGGTCCTGCTGCGAGAGAGTTGCGGCCTCCGGGGATGACACGTCGCCTTACTTTGAGGTCTGTTGTCGCTGTGGTTGCCACTGCATTGCCATATTTATAATGTGCATTCAGTGCGGAAGCTTGCACTACAGGATCTGGGGCACATCGGGATACAGCGACCCGTACGTTTGATTCTTCTTTGAGAGATCTGCAGCTAATCGATCGCTCCTCAGCAACCACTGGTGCTACAGGGGCTGGCAAGCTCTGAACCCGGGCCAGCCCATGCCGGTGGTTCAGTGCTGATCTTGCAGGCATCTGCGGCCATCTTCCCCGCTCTGGGTCATCGACGCGACCACCTCCAACGCGTTCGACATTGGGGCATACCTATAGCATCCACATAGACATTCCCTCAGTTATTCATCGCACTCAATCTTAGCTTCCGCGCTTCCGAGCATGTAGACTTGTCAACAGAGATGATTGATTGGACACCTTCGATAACGGCCCGCCGCAAGTTGATGCGGGCATCCAACCCCTAGTGTATGAAGCCTTGCTTGCAGTCGCGGCTTATTCGCTTGTATGGTGCAACCGAAGCGTTTTCTTCAAAGTCCGGGCAAGGGCGTGAGGCGGGGAGCGGCCGCCGCTTCCCACATTTGCCTCTCGGCTTGACGCGAACATCTCGGGCCTGCAGCCGCGGCCGAGGACCATGGCCGACCCTCCCGGCGCGGGATCGCCGGGTAAAGATCCGGATCAAAACGTCGATGGAGAGCTCGCGCCGCCTGCGCCCTCTCTTTCGGTTGTGGCGACTCCGGAAGTTCGCGAGAGTCTCCCCGCGCCCGAATTGCCGCCGGAAGGAACCGGCAACGGCGCTCTGGAGGTGAAGCAATCCTACGAGTCAGTTGGCTCGGCGGAGAGCACCGTCGCCGTGCCCACCGCGGACCCCGCGGACTCGGATGCCAGAACCCCACCGGCTGCTGAACCAGATCCGGCGGCGGGGAAGTTGGTCATGGACTGGAAGCTGCTCCTGCTCATTGCGGTCGCCGGCTCCGTCGCCGTCGGCCAGCTCTACAACACTCAGCCGCTCTTGAGTACTGTCGAGGTGGTGTTCGGAGTGTCAACATCGACCGCGGGGTCCGTGGTCGCGCTCACGCAAGGCGGATACGCAATTACGCTGATCCTCGTGACTCCGCTCGCCGACATTCTTCCCCGGAAAGAACTCATCTGCGGCCTCTACGTCGCCACCATCGCCTGCACCGTTGGCTTGGCACTCGTGCCCAACATCGTCGGCTTCCAGGTGCTTTCCTTTTTCATCGGCTTCTTCACCTGCTCGGGACAGGTGCTCATGCCGCTCGCGGCCGAGCTCTCGCCGCCGGGCAGGATGGGCAGGAACCTCGCTATCATCTCCACTGGCATGACCCTCGCGGTTCTGATGGCTCGCCTCATGTCCGGCATCATTTCGGACCGCCTTGGCTTCCGCCAGGTGTACTGGATCGCCGCCGGCGTGCAGGGCTTCGTCCTCGTCCTGATGGTGCTGTTCCTCCCCCGAGTGCCCCACGAGACGGCCAAGGAGAGCTACCCGACCCTGCTCCGCTCCATGGTCTCGCTGCTCTTCCACGATCCCGTGCTGCAGCACAGCGCCGCCATTGCCCTGTTCTGCTTCGCCGCCTTCACGACCTTCTGGACCACCACATCCTTCCTCCTTTCCTCCCCTCCCTTTTCGTACACGGACGCGCAGATCGGCCTGCTCGCCGTGCCAGGCGCCGCAGGCGTCCTCATGGTTTCCTTCGTCGGCCGCCTGGGGGACCGTTTCGGGCCGTTTGCCGTCATCGGACTCGGCATCGGGCTCACCCTGGTCTCGTGGATCCAGTGCCTCATCTTCGGATCTTGGGCCGCGGCATCCGTGTTCGTCTGTGCCTTTGCTCTGGACTTTGGGGTCCAAGTCCAACAAGTTTTGAATCAGATGAGGATCTTCGGCACGCGCGCACGGGCGTCGGGCAAGCGGAGCAGGCTGAACGGCATCTACATGCTCGTCGGCTACTCGGGAACCTTCATCGGCAGTGCCGTCGGCACGGCTTGCTACGTGAGGGCCGGATGGACCGGCGCTGGTGGCGCAGGAACCGGATTTGCGCTGCTGGCCCTGATCGTGTGGATCGGAGGAGGACCGGGAGGCAGGCCCAAGTCCTGGGGAGGGGAGGAGGAGTGGCGATGGCCGTGGGTCCGAGCGCCCGTTGCTCCTGCGCCGACTGCGGACGTGGAGATGGCGGCGAAGCCGGATAACTAGCTAGATCTTGTGAGAGAGGATTCAATGCAGTGCGCGTGTCCTCGATAAGTGAGCAAAGCTTCAGATTCAAGCCATTCCATGTACAGAGCATCATTCTCCAAACTTCATCTGCAGATCCATCGTCCATGTAAGCGGGTGCATGTCTGCCCGCGCGTCTCCGGGCCCCAGGAAACCAAAGTCAAGCCCGCCCGTCGCAGGGTCCCCGGGCACCGCGACCGAGTCGGGTGCCACTTGGACCACATCGCCGCTGCACGTGATGACGGCGTACCCCGTCCCCTTCACGTTCTCGCTGAAGACGGCGTGGTCGACCCGGAAAGCGAGCACCGCGTTGCCACCGAGGGCGGCGCTGTGGGCCCTGACCACGGCCAGCATCTCGCCAAAGAACCCGTGAACAAAGCCTCCCATGCCCTTGCTCTGGTCCGTCGCGTCGTACTCGAGGTACGACTCCTTGACAAAGTGGAACGAAAGCACGCCCAAGTACCGCACCACTCGGCAGCCAGGGATGTGCGAGAGAGGCGTAATCTCAACGAAGCGGACAGGCGGAGCGGATTGGATCACCGCGTTGTCGGCGGCCCAGGTCCCTGTGCGACCAAGCGTGTCGCCTCCAGCCGCCAGCGACATGGGCACCGGCGTCGTCGTGCCGCTCGGCCGTTCTCCCTGACCTTCCACAGTCAGGAACTGTAGGACCTGGGGAGCATCGCCCGTCGAGTCGCCCCGGCCCCTCGGGGAGCCGCTGTCGGATCCCGAACGAGGCGTGGGGCCGTTGCTGCCGAAAGAGTGCGCTCCCTTATCCCCAACGCCGGCCAAGGCAAGGTCGACCATTCTGTCAAACTCCTCCCGGGTGTCCGAGCCCACGCTGTCGGGCAAGCTGTCCGGATTCTTGCCGTTCTCGGCCCCAGGGCTGTCGCTCTCTTCCTTGGGGATCGGAGGCAGGGATTTGAGGAGGCTCGAACTCGAGAGGAAGAGGTCAAGCTGACTGGCGAGCCTGCTTTCGGGGAGGTGCATCGCCTGCCCCACCACGCTCGCCGTGAGGCGGATGTAGACCTCGTAGTCGTCCAGCACCTGCACGTCGTGCTCGATGCCGAGCACGGCACACGGCTGCATGTAAGAGAGCCGAAAGGCCAGCTCCTCGTACATCTCGCGGAAGAGCGCCGCGAGCTGACGGTTCGGATGGTGCGAGGCAATCGCAATGATGCCCTGCCGAACCACGACAATGAATTGCGAGTTGGCATTGCGCGTGACCTTCAGGTGCGCGAGGCGGGGAGGGAGGGACTCGATGCTCAAGAGCTGGAAAGCATCCGAGAAGCGGCGGTCCAAAAGCACTGCCATCTGTGGGATGACCATAGTCAGCGGCGAACCCCGATTTCGATTGTAGACGGCTCACCAAATCCTCGTCCGTATCATCGTCAATCTGCACGATGACGGACGACTGAATAACCGGTACGGTCCTCGCGTCATTCGCGCTTCCCCATGAGCCCCGTCGCCTTCTGCGCCCCTCGTCGCCCGAGTCCGAATCCGCGGAATCGGAGCCCGATGCCGCCGTCCCGTCATACGTCGCCGTGTCCTCGTAGACCGAGCCACCGGTGCCGTTCTGCTCGCCTTCCTCCTCTGCAGCCTTCGCCCTCCTGGCTGCTGCCTGCGCCAGCGAGCGCGACAGCTCGGCCTCGATTACGCGCCGGTTGTCCTCGCTCAGCTGCACGATGCGCTCCTGGATCTCGAGCAGCTTGCGGTCCTCCTCGTCGATGACGCCCAGGTTGCGAGCAATCTTGAGGGCCGCGGGGAGCGGCAGAGCCTTGAGGTACATGCCGGTGCCGACGGCGGTGGCAACGATCAGGTTGTCGCCGACGGAGAGCTGGAACTTGAGCCCAAAGATGGCGTTCATCCCGTAGATGCGCAGCTTGTAGATGAGCTGCCTGTGGATGTCGTACTGCACGAACGGGAGGGCGTCGCTGACAATCTCGGCATCCTGCTCGCCCTCTGCCCGCTTCTTCTGCCGGCACACGTGCGCCTCGATAAGCACAGTCTGGTCCAAAGTTTCGAGCTCCGCGGGAGGCTCCATGGTCGCGAGGATCATCTCGGGGACGTAGCGCCTTCCGCACCGGCCGCACTTGGTAAAAGTCATCGGGAAAGGGGTCGCGTGGCGGTTGTACGAGATGTGACAAATGCTGCAAGCTGAGTGCAAAGGTTAGTGCTTGGAATAGAGCAAGAGGCGCAGAGTCGGCCACGCACGTCTCTTTCGGCGGGCCCTCCGACGCCGGTCGAACCCGACAGACGACGCGTTGGTCCCTTCCCTCGCCACCGACATGCCGTTGGGCGAGGACAGCCTCCTCCCGCCCATGCCCGAAGCCACCGACTCCCCATCGTCGGCGACCGGACTCGACGCGCCCGACCCGACCATCTGCCTGCCCCTCCATCTGGCCGGCTGCGGCTCCTCCGCCGCCAGCAAGGCCAGGTCCAAGTTGGCCGCGGTGCCGCTCGCCGTGAGCACGTACAGCTCGTCCGATATCGTCGTGGTCTCGGTGTACCCGACCACGTAGGAGCACCCCAGCGCGCGGGCGTGGCTCTCGATCTCGTCCCGGAGCTCGGTCCACCACGCGTCGCGGACTTCGTCCTCGTCGTCATCGGCCTCGATGAGCTTGACGCTGCGGGCCGTGACGAGGCCGCCGATGCTCGAGACGGCGCCGTTCGGGAACTTGGAAACCGTGACGAGGCGGCGGTCCGTGGAGAAGGCGCGGAGCTTCGGATTCAGAGCTACAGTGGCGGCGGTGGTTTGTCGGGCGACAGAATAGGGCTGCGGGGCGTTGTTTGGGAGCGCTGTGACAGGCGTGCTGGGCCGGAGAACGCTGCCCGGAACGCCCGGCGTGCTGTGGGCATCACCAGTCGACGGTGCAAGTTCCGCGGGCGACGGTTCAGGAACGGGGATGAGGAGCTTCTCCGACGGCCGGCTGGAAGTCCGCCCTTTGGGCTCGGGCTTTGCCAGCGCACCAGTGCTATCGGCGGATCCAGAAACAGGAGTTGAGGTCGTTATCTCGACGGCCGGTTTCGGGGTCCCGGAAGCCGTAGGCGGTACGGTAGCGGAAGCCGAGCTGGTCCTAGCATGGCGAGGTCGTGGTGCCTCCGGTGCGATCTCCTCATTGTTCGCCCCGTCCATGCCCGATTCCGAGGCAACGGTGCCCTGCAACTTGACCTCCGCGACCGGGTAAGGAACAGGAGTGGGTTGCGCTGCGGTGAGAAGCACGGCGGTCCCCTTGGCGCGGTAGGTGATGATGCGCTCGCTCTTCTCAAGGTCCAGATACTGCCGGAAGCCGACCACGGCGTTGCCGCCCATGGCAGCGACCCGCTTTCCCAATTGACGGCGGATGTGGCCCGAGAGCCGGAACAACAAGAGCTGTCGCGACTCGTTGGAGAAACGAGGGGTTCGGAAAGTGTCCCTGGAAAACCACCCCGGTTCAGAAAGTCGTCGAACAGAAGAATGATTCCGAAAACTCACGCCCAATGGTACTCCGGATCATCGTTCCAGTCCAGCAGTTCGACAAATCCGAGGACCTGGCTCACCCGGTAGTAGTAGCCGCCAGGGCCAGCGAACGCCTGGCCGGGATACACCATGATGTCGCCGTGGGTAGGCGACTCGGGCCCGATATCCGACGGCACCCTGATCACGTCCCTCCCGTCGTCGTCCATGGTCCCTCTCCGCTGGACCGGCGGGCCCGGCGGCGGGCAGGCCACCATGCTCGGCGTGCAGAAGTACTGAACGCCCGCCGACGAGTCCCTGAACGGGTTCGAGTCCCCGAAAAATTGCAGCCTGATCTGCACGTTGATTTCGCCGCGCACGCCCAGCAGCGTGTCGACGATCGGCACCCAGCCCGAGATCTGCCCGGGGGACCCCCGCGCCGCCCCGGCCGTGCCCTCGTCCCACGCGGCCGTCAGCAGCGGGTTCAAATCGAAGAACACGAGGCCGATAATGTCGTCCGACGTGATGACGTCCGAGTCGACGACGCGCAGTTCCAGCGGCTCGTTCTGGATCACCGAATCGTCCCCGACCTCGAAGCGGAAGTCCTCGTTCCACACGGGGTTCAGCGTGCGCCGCGCCGTCTCCGTCCGCTTCACGTCAAAGTCCGCCAGCCGCAGCTCGACGTACGCGTCCGTCAGCTCGGTCTGTGCGCGCAGCAGCAGCCGGGACGCGGGACGGAGTCAGACGCGTCAAGCGGCTCCGCGCGGTCGGGACGTACCCGGACGTCCATGATCGGCAGGTTCCGCGCCGCCGCGATCCGGACCTTGAGAATGGACGGCATCTTGGCCGTCCGTCGCCGGCGGCGGTCCGCAGAATCCCACCAACGCGGGGTCGAAGAGTTTGTTTAAACTCGAATCGGAAGCGGCAACAACTGGATCATCGCGTGGTTAGAACCTTAGCCACACCCGACGTCGGCGAATCGGAGCCGAACTTCCCGCGTTTCCGACCTCGCGAGCACCTCGTCTCCCCTTTCTTTCGTGAATCGAAACTCGATGGCCCCTTACAAGCTGCTTTGGAGCCCGGGCTCGTGCGCTTCGGTCGTTCAGCTGGTCAGCAGACTCCAACGAATTGCGCCCTCCCGAGCTCACCGCACGTCTTGCAGTGCCTCGAAACCGTCGGCGCCGAGTACGAGTTCATTCCGAAAGATGAGCTCGCGAAGCTGTCGCCCTTGAAGCAGGTGGGGCCTGGCTTCGAGCCGTGGGAGACGGACGCTGATGTGCTTTCCCCTCTCCCCAACCGAAACCAGATCCCTGTCCTCATCCTCCCGGACGGCACGCTGATGACCGAGTCCGTGGCCATGATCCTCCGCCTGGACGATGACTTCCCCGGCAAGCTGCTCCCCGCCCGCGGCACCCCCGAGCGCGCGCAGGCCTACCGCTGGCTGCTGTTCACCAACGTGGACCTCCACGAGACCGTGGGCAGGTGGTACTACGCCCAGCGATTCACCACCGGGGACCCCGCGGGGGTCAAGGAGGCCTGCCTGGCCCGGCTCGCCCAACTCTTCGAAGTCCTGGAGCAGAACGCGTTCCAGGGCGGCCCGTACGTCCTGGGCAAGGAGAAGTCGGCGTGTGATTGGCACGTTTGCATGACGATCGAGTGGCTCGGGTGGACGGGCACCCGGGACGCCGTGTTTGCAAAGTGCCCCAAGGTCAAGGCGCTGCGGGAGGAGATGCACAAGGACCCGCTGCTCAACAAGATCTGGGTCCAGAACAAGTTCATCGAGGCGAAGGTGTGATGCCGCGGTCTTTTCCTTGATTATGCCAGTACATTACACGGTACCAAAAACTCGAACACAAGGATGTAAGAATACTCTACACAAACACTTGGCTGGCAGGCTTGCGCGTGCAAGCACTCTAGGCAGCGTCTGGCTGGCCCCGGTTTTGGGAGATCGACCGGCTTTGGGAAAGCGACCGGCATATGTCACCTTCCCCCTTCCCGGCAGTGCGCGGCACTCGAGGCATTTGGCCCCGACCTCCACGAAGAGCTTGGCGCCCGCAGTCTGCACTTCGTCGTACCACATCGCAATGGTCTCCTGCTCCATTTCCATGACCAGCGGGCGCGGCACGCGCTTTTCCAGCTTGATGCGGCGGACGTCCGCAATCCCCGAAGACACGAGGTCCTTCGCCGTTTCCTCCGACCAGTCCGCGCCGTCTGGCGGAGGATAGGCCTTGAACAGCCTGATGGTAGCGACGGCGTCCCTGTTGGGCGGCCGGCCCTCCAGCTGCCGCGCGAACGAGTTTGCCAACCAGCTGCAGTCGCTGGCGTCGCACGCCCGGACAAAGTGCATCGCCATGTCCCTGTAGGCTTCCGGCGGCACGGACGGGTGGGGCGCGGTGGACCGCGCGCCGCAGCCCGGGCCGGGGAAGCCGCGCGACGCGACGAGCGCCTGCGCGCCGTCGGTCATCCGCTCGAGCAGCGCGGCCGAGCTGGGCAGGCCCGAGACGTCGGGGCCGGGGAATGTCTGCCGGCGCGACGTCCGCGCGTCGTGCACCACGTACTGCATCGCGGCAGGAACGGAATTCGCCCACGGCGGTCCTTTTGGAATCTTGGTGACTACCACCGTCCCCGCGGACTAAACCACAAGTTCCATTCGAAGTTTGACCGTTGGAGAAGTCCGCAATGCATACGGAGAAAGACGTGTATTGCATGTCTCGCGAGTATGGGGGATTGAGGTGTGATTGAGGAGCAAATGGTATCCACCAAGAACGCGTCGGCAGGCGAGCCGATCGCGGCCGAGCCATGGTTTTCTCAGTTGTCATCTACCGTGCTTGCTTCTTAGGGATAAGTTACTTCATCGAAGCGGGTGGATGTGCTCGCAGGGATGCATCGAGTCGAGGAAGTCAACAAGCCGACGCGTGCCGCGGGAGACAAACGCGTTCCATCTGTTTCGCAGCTGAACTTTCGGAAAGCCGCGCAGCGGACCCACCCACCGTCTCTTCATCAACCTCTTCAATACCTCATCTGCCCGGAACCCCGCTATGGCCGCCTCCGTGCCCGCCAAGACCCTCCAGCTCCAGTCCCTCGTCAAGGACGGCTCCGTGGAGCTCTCCCTCGTCGAGCGCGACGTGCCCGCGCCCGCCGCCGACGAGGTCGTCGTGCGGATCGCCGCGGCGCCCATCAACCCCTCGGACGTGTACACGATCATGAGCGGGGCCGACGCGACCAAGGCCGCTGCGTCGGGCACCCCCGAGCGGCCCGTGGTCACGGCTCCCATCCCCGCCGCCGCGATGGGCCTAAGCTCCGTCTCCGGGCGCGTGGGGCAGCCCGTGTTCCCCGGCAACGAGGCCGGCGGCGTCGTCGTGGCCGCGGGTTCGTCGCCCGAGGCTCAGGCCCTACTGGGCAAGGTCGTCGGCCTGTGGGGCGGCGCAATGTACGCGCAGTACCGCGTCATCAAGGTGTCTGCGTTCCCGATCCCGCCGGCGGTGCCGATGCGCGAGGGGATCACGCCCGAGCAGGCGGCGGCGTGCTTCGTGAACCCGCTGACGGCGCTCGCCATGGTCGAGGCGATGAAGCTCGAGAAGCACAAGGCGCTGCTGCACACGGCGGCGGCGTCGAACCTGGGGCAGATGCTGGTCAAGATCTGCAAGGCGGACGGGATCCCGCTGGTCAACGTTGTGCGCAAGCCGGAGCAGGCAGAGCTGCTGAAGAAGATCGGGGCGGAATACGTCTGCGACTCGAGCCAGCCGACGTTCGAGGAGGACCTGATCGAGGCGCTCTACAAAACGGGTGCGACGCTCGCCTTTGACGCCGTCAGCGGCGGCCCGCTGGCCTCCACCATCCTGTCGTGCATGGAGAAGGCGGCCATCAAGCGCGAGGCCGAGGCCGGTGGGGCCTACAACCGCTGTAGGTGTCCCGGTTGTGATCTTTCCCTGAAGCAACGCTCGATGACATCTCCTGGTGTTTTGCAGACGGGTCGAACACGTTCAAGCAGCTCTACATTTACGGGCGTCTGGACCAAGGCCCAACCCAAATCTTCCCGACCTTTGGCTTCTCATGGGGCATGGGCGGCTTCCTTCTCATCCCCTTCATGGTCAAGGCCGGCCCTGAAATCTCGGAGCGCATGATCCGCAGGGTGGTGGACGAGATCGACACGACCTTTGCCAGCGGATACACGGACGAGATCACCCTGCAGCAGGCGCTGTCGCTCGACGTCCTGCACAAGTATGTCAAGACCGCGACGGGGCAGAAGTATCTCGTGCGTCCGGACAAGAACTGAACGTGGACGGACGATCAGGGCAGAGTGCTGACAGCAATCTTGCTTGGGTGTGTGGGCTTGTAAAGCGGAGATCAGAACGATAGAAGCGACAGGTCATGTGCGGTTGCATGCGTCAGTCGCCGCGCGCGCGAGCCTTGTGCCCGGCCGGCAGAACGCAATCTCCGTGTCCCAATGGCGCCCTCTGACGCGTCCGCCGGCGGCCCTGGTGGCACCGGCGGCGCGAACGGCAATGGCGAAGTGCCGCGGACCGCGCCGCGAGCCGTGCCGGCCGAGGCGGAACCCCCCGCGGGCCGGGGGAGCGGCCCCACTCCGCCGACGGACGCTGTCGACGACGCGCTCGAGCTGCACGAGCCGGTGCAGGACGTGTACCTGCCGCCGACGCACTTCTACTACTCGCGATTCGCGCCCAAATCCGACCTGGCAAAGTTCCTCCCCGCGGTGCCGGAAGCCCTGCGGCCCGCGGTGCTCGCCCTCGCCGCGCACGAACCGCCCGTGGACGACAACGGGTTAACCGACCGCCGTGCCGCCGTCTGCGTGGCAGTGCACGTCACGGACTCGCCTCCGCACGCCGTGGCACGCGGCGACCCGCCGCAGCGGCTGGAGGTCTGGCTCACCCGCCGCTCGGCGCGGCTGCGCACCCACTCGGGCGAGGTCGCGCTGCCCGGCGGCCGCGTCGACAAGGAGGACAGGGACGCCGTGCACGCCGCGCTGCGCGAGGCACACGAGGAGATCGGGCTGCCCCCGATGCTGTGCCTGTACCTGACCCAGCTGCCGCCGACGCTGTCGCGGCAGGGGCTGCTGGTGACCCCCGTGGTGGTGCTGCTGGTGCACAACCTGGACCCGGCGAGGAAGAGGCGGCCGTTTGCGCCCGTCCCGAACCCGGACGAGGTGGCGAGCGTCTTCTCGGTGCCGCTGGACCTCTTCCTGCGCTCCAGGGGGCACGGGCACAGGGACATGGACTGGTGGGCTTCCTGCCGTGCTGTCGTGCTTTCCTTTCCATGCTGATTTGCCCCGCGATACAGGCAGGACACGGGCTGGCGCATGCGCTCGCACTTCTGGGACTACGACGTCGCGGCCCGCGACGGCGCCGAGCCAGCACCCGGCGCCGCCGAGCCCCCTGGATTCCCGCGCAGGAGCATCGCAGAGGGCGGCGAATTCATCTTTGGTCTAACAGCGGGGATCATGCTCTCGGTGGTGGGTTCCCTGCACAAAGGTTCGGATGACACGCCGGGTTGCTAACCCCTCCTCCGCTTTTGCAGGCCCGGCTGGCGATGCCCGACTTCACCGTCGAGTTCACGATCGACCGCCCCGGCGCGCCGTCGGAGGAGGAGCGCATCGCGTTCCTGCGCAACGGGGGCAAGTTCGCGCCCGTTCCGCCCGTGGTGGTCAAGGAGGACGCGCCGGCGCCGAAGCTGTAGGCGGTCGCAGGCGGAAGCGCGGCGGATTCGTGTGCGAGGGTCTTTTGTGGATCACATTCTTTTGTATTGCCGTTACGATTGCGGAGACCGTGGCTCCTCACGTGTCCAGGGCAGAGTGGAACGCTCGCGCCGAGTCCAGGTCGCCGAAAACTATGCAATAAAACTCCATCCCTCCGTTGAAGAAAAAGGGACCATCGAAAACGAGAATTGGGTTCTCCACGACAATGATTGTGTCGTTGACAGCGTTCTCGCCTCGCCCATCTATACACCGTAGCAGGCCGTCCGAACTGTGGACGGAGCCGGTGAGCCCCCGCGGCATGAGCGAGGAGACAAACGACATCGATTGCGGGTCCAAGGTCTCGTCGAGTCGTGTTTGCAGCAGGTGCACGACATCGCCGCAGAAGCTGCGCCCCTTGACCACCACGTCGTCCACTTTGGCGGTCCATCCCGGCCTTGCTTCGAGGACGGCCGCGATCCTTCCCAGCAACGCTTCAAGGTGATCGTCTTCCCACGAATGCAACTTGATCCTGATGTGGCGGTATTCGTAAGCCGGGGTGTTTCTCGGGCGGGCCCCGACCGCGACGCAGAAGCTGGCCAGGCCCACCATCCGCACGCCGAAGGTGCGCCTCACGAACTCGTCCTCCGAGCCGGGACCGGCCGGAATCTTCAGAGACGCCATGATAACCACGGCATCGGGGTCGTCGTCGTTCAGCACGACCAGGAGGGCGCCGGAATCCAGAGCGGCAATGAACCGCGCCGTGTGCGCGAGGTACAGCTCACGACGAATCACTTGACCATGTTCGAGCCAGGAACGGCCAAAATTGCTCTCCCGGCCTTCCCGGGTGCAAAGGACGCGCTCGAGGTCGGCCTCCTCCTTCGGCTCCTCCAGTTCCTCGGCCAGCGCCTCCAGCCCGTAGAAAAGCGCGTCGTCCCTCAGCATCGCCCTCTCCGGCGTCCCCGGCGGCGGCAGCCCATCTTTGCCGGGCACGGAGTAGCCCCTGAGCAGCGGGTCGACGTGCCTGGCGAACAGCTCCGGGTCGCGGTCCAGGAGGAACGAAGACGGAGGGGTGCGACCGGCGTTCAGCGGGTGCGTGGGGGAAAAGTGGGGCGCGAAGATGCTGGTGGGAAAGGCGGCGAGCGTCTGGCGCAGGTAGAGGAACTTGGGGCCCTGGACGAAGGAGATGGCGACGATGTCGGGTTCGCGCGACGGGGAGGATGCCTGCGATCCGGTTGGCGCGTCCGGGGCCTGGAGGCCGCCGTCGGTATCAATGTCCATCGTCGGGACGCGTCGCTTGTGGCCTCGTGGTGGTCCTGATCAAGGCGACCGCAACGGAGAAGGGCACGCTTTGGGACACAGGCCCCAATCAACCCGGCCGACGCTCGGAGCACTCTCGTAGCGAGTTTCCAACGTGTCAAGATTCCAACGTTGGCCCTACATTCGACAAAAACGTGCTTTGTAAAACGATTCCAAGGCCAAGGATCTCAGGCACGACACCCCAGGCCCACCAGTTCAAGCTGCGCTCTTCAGGCTCAGGACGGCCACGCGGCAAACAGCTGGTTCATCCGCTCCACCTCATCCAGCCGCTCCCAGTTCGCATCCACGTTCTCCTTGTCCTCTGCTTTGTCCTTCTTGGCACAGGAAGCCTTGTGCGCCGGGAAATCCGCCGCCTGGCACTCTCTCGAGCAGTATTTGGCCACCTTGCACAGGCTGCACCGCTGCGACGCCGGCGCCCCCGACGAGCAACCCACGCGGGCGCACGGGTACTTGACCTGCTTGCGGCACCCCTCGCACACGCACTCGTCGCCCTTTGCCCACGCGCGGAGCTTCTTGTCGGCGACGGCGCGGCACTTGGCGGCGCGGCAGCTCGGCACCGCGCGCACGATGACGCGGCAATGGTGCGGCGGTTGCGCGCTCATGGCGTGGTACGTCGTCAGCGTCGCCGCGGGGTCAGGTGCGCCGCCGCAGCCGAGGCAAGATGTTTCCAGGGAGGGCAGCCGCGAGCGGAGGTCGGCTTCGGCCAGCGCAACGGGGCGGCTACTGCTCTGCGATTGCAGGTCCTTGAGAACTACCACCGAAATATTCCATGCGTCGACAGCAGTGAACCGCCTTACAACTCGATCCCGCCACCTCGCCTTTTCCACTCGCCTTTTCCATCCGTGCAGTCTCCCTCCCGGCGCATCACCGGTCTCCCATCGATCCCGGCATAGTCCTCTTCGTGCTGGCGCGTGAAGATAACATCGATCACCTCCGCATCATTTGACCGCCGTAAGAACTTGCAAATTCACTGCATCCATGATTCGAGGGTAGCGCGCGGGCGGTGATGGGCAGCGGGCATTTCATTTCGAAACGTCTCCCGCGCCAAAAAGTCCATCCCTGCACGAATCCAGGCAGGATTAGCGCGCATCGCACGCCCCCCCCCCCGCGCCCCTTGATTTTCCGCCCTCGATTAACGCCCCTCCCGCGCCGGCATGGCCTCCGCCACCGACTCCACGCGCGCCGCCGTCTCGTCCTTCTTCAACGGCTTCGCCGCGGGCGACATGGGTGCCGTCTTTGGCGCGCTGGCCGACGACGTCGAGTACGTGGTCAACTCGCGCGACACGGCCACCAAGGAGGCCATACCCTGGTCGGACACGTTCAGGGGCAAGGACGCCGTGCAGGCGTTCTTTGTCCGCCTGACCGGCGCGTTCGACGTGCTGGCGTTCAAGCTGGACACGGTGCTGGCCGATGGCGGGGAGGCCGCGGCGTTCGGGTCGTTCCTGTACCGGGCCAAGGCGACGGGCAAGGAGGCGCCGACCGAGTGGGCGGCGCGGATCGCGGTCGAGGGGGGCAAGATCACCAAGTACCAGTTCTTCGAGGACAGCTACGCGATCGCGAGGGCGTTCGTGACGAAGGGCAAGTGGACGGTGAAGCCGGAACCGACCGCGGAGGAGTCCGAGGTTCCCCTGTGAGGTGTTGACGGACGCGCGGCCGCGGATTGCCTCGTTGCGGAGCTTAGAGATGATTTGCTGTACGATCATGTCTGTGTTTGGCCTTCAGGAGCGCTCGATGTTAGATTGATGCAGCCTTTCCAGATAGCCGATCCTCCCCGGTGCTTGAGCCCATCTGATCCGAGAAACTAGCATCTCCCAGGTTCCAACTCTCCTCAAAATGATCAGACAAGTCCATCATTCCATTTGACCCCGGCCCGAGCTCGACCGTTGTCAGCGGCGAACGGCATGGGATGTGGCGGTGCGTTGCCGCTGACTCCCTGCGAACTTGCGCACCTTCGACTTCCGACGATGATCCCGCGGGAGTGCCCGCGGGCCCGCGGCCGACGCCGCGTTGCCGCCGCGCTGCTCTTTGCGGCGGCGCTGCTGGCCGGGGCGGCGGCGGCGGCGGCGCAGACGGAGGACTTTGCCGTCGACCCGCCGCGCGCCGCCGTCCGCGTGTGGAGCGCATCGCGCTTCGGCGCGTCGCCGTCCGCCGCCGACAACACCGTCGCGCTCAACGCCGCCGCGCGCAACTGCTCGAACGGCGGGACGCCGTGCAAAGTCGTGTTCGACGTGCCTGGCACATACCGCTTCCAGAGCACAAACTCGCTGCTCTTCGTGTGGCTCACAGACTTCGAGCTCGACGGCGGCGGAAATACCTTCCTCTTCTCGCGCACGTCCATCGTCAACCAGGCGTCGGGCCAGTCGCCGCCGCTGTTCTACATAATGGGCTGCCTGCGCTGCCGCTTCTCCAACTTTGCCGTCCACTGGGACTGGGACCGCTGGGCGCTGGGCTCCGTCGTGACGGTGCTGGCAGCCACGTCGACGCAGTGGACCTTGCGCTTCGACGACTACGCGCAGGTCAACACCACCACGCATTTCGACTACCAGGTCCTGACCGAGCTGGACCCCGACACGCTGGCCATGGGCACCCGCAACAGCCGCGAGTTCTTCATGAGCGGTTCCGCCACGGCCACGTTTCCCGTCAACGCCCCCGTGGCAGACGTGGCCGACGTCATCCCCATCGCCGCGGACGGCGGGCCGTCGGACACGCTGGTGCTCACCTTCACGCGGTCTTTCAGCCCGCTGCCGAGGGTGGGAGCAAAGCACCTGCTGCGTCATTTGGTGTACGAGGTGCACGGGTTCTTTGGGCGCTCGTGCAACCACTGCACCTTTTCTGGCATCACCTTCCGCGGCGTGCCGGGCAAGTGCTTCACCCTGGGCGACGACACGTCGTTCCTGCAGTTTGAGGGCATCAAGGTTGAGAGGCAGCCGTGGAGCACCGCCAACCCGTCGTCGTCGGGCAAGCAGCTCTACCCGGTCTCGTCAACCGCAGACGGCATCTTCGTCCACAAGACGGGCGGCTACATCAAGATCATCGACTACGAGTTCTCGTGGGGCGGCGACGACGCCGTCAACATCCACAACCCGACCTCGTCCAAGGGCTTCACCATCCCCGCCGCGCGGCGCATCCGCGTTACCGACTCGCCCACCTGGCGCATCACCTACCGCATCGGCGACGAAGTCGCCTTCTACAACGCCGACTTCACCCCGACCAACTTCTACGCCCGCGTGACGAACGTGCAGTACGACAACGTGGCCAACTGGGTGCTGGACCTGAACCGCGACCTCCCCTCGCGCTTCTCCGCCCTCGCCTCGAGCCTTGTCGTCAGCCAGTCGCGCTACCGCGCCGCCAACGTGATCGTGCGCAACGCTTACGTGCACCACTCCCGCGCCCGGGGGATGCTCATCCAGTCCTCCTCCACCGTCGTCCGCGACTCGCGGTTCGAGCACGTCCACATGGCGTGCCTCGCCGTGCGGGCGTCGGCGTGGTGGGGCGAGGGCACGGGGGCGGCCGAGGTGCTGGTGACCAACAACACGTTCGAGCGGTGCGACAAGCAAGGGACGGGGCAGGACCTCGGCGCGCTGCGGATCGACGGGCAGGAGGCCTCGGGGGATTTCGGCGCGACGTGGAGGCTGCATTCGGACGTCGAGGTTAGCGGGAACCGCTTCCGCAACGTTCCCGGACGGCTGTGGGACGTGTCCTCGGTCTCGCGCGCCCTGTTTGCCAACAATCTCGTGTACACGGGGCCCTCGGACCTTTCGGTGTCGCCGATCCGGCCCAGCTCCGGCGAGACGTACCGCGCGGGGCAGGCCGTGGTGTCGATGGCCAAGGACGTGCTGGTGACGGGCAACACGTGGTTCGTGAGGAACCTGACCGAGTGGGACGCGCCGGTCGCCGTGGATGCGGACACGACGACCAACGTGGTGCAGGAAGGGAACATGGTGGTGCTGCAGACGACGGGGTACGCGATCGCGGTGGGGGATCTGGTGCCCGAGTGAGGCGGCGCGGCGATCGCATCCGGCGATGACTTATGGCCAGCAGGGCTCATACCTATGTCACACGATTGGGAAGCATATCATCTGAATTCTAGCATGTAGAACCCAGCAAAGCATTTGAAGTTTGAAGCTTGGCCGAGCTTCGTCGCTCGAGTCTCGGGCCGGTTGAAAGCCGAGTGCGGGCAGTTGAGCCGACCCGCACTCGAACAAACTCGGCCTCGCAGACATGTCGTCCGCCAACGCCCGCGCCTCCGCCGTCGCTTCGCACCTTGGCGTTCGTGTTTCTTGCCGCCCTGCGGCGCTCCGCTGCTCGAGACGGCCGCTGACGGGTCCCGTTTCCATCCTTCCCCCGACACCGTCGGTCGTCTACGGACTCGCCCGTAATCGACTGGGCATCCATCGCGCTTTTCCGACGCGCTCTCTGCCACCGTTGGCGCCCGTACCGTCCCTTTCTTGCACTCCGGCGCTGCCGTGGACGCGGGCCCTCCGACCCCGTTTTTCTGTCACGTCGGTCGGGTGACTCCCGCACCTCGAAAACGCGTGCACAGGCCTTCCCCGGCGGTCTCGTCGCCGGCCAGGTTGCCATCATCACCGGCTCGGGGTGAGTTTTCCTCCCTTTGCTCCAGGGCCGGTTCGCCGAAAGCTCACTCCCCGGCCCGCCGTAGCCAGGGCATCGGCCGCGCCGCCGCGCTCCTCTTTGCCAGGGAGGGCGCCTCGGTCGTCGTGACCGACATCGACAAGGCCAAGGCGGATGCCGTGGCCGAGGAGATCAAGGCCGAGGGCGGCAAGGCCATCTCGTTCCCGGGTGACGTGACGGACCCCGCTTTCCCCGAGGGGATCGTCAAGGCCGCCGTCGATGCTTTCGGCAAGATCAACCACATCGGTGAGATTGATTGCCGGATGGGGAAGAGGCGTGTTTGACGATTCCTTCTTCCGGATCACTCCTGACGCTTTCACTGCTGATCACTCAATACCACGACCATTGCCCCTTCCGAATCTCTGCCGACCCTTTCTCTGTTGATCACCGGATGCCAATCATCGATCGCCCGCTCCAGTCAACAACGCCGGCTACACCTGGGACGGCATGATCCACAAGATGACCGACAAGCAGTGGGACACGATGCAGCTCGTCCACACCACCGCGCCCTTCCGCCTGATCCGCGCCGCGGCCGAGTACATGCGCAAGAACGACGGCGAGCCCCGCGCCATCGTCAACATCTCGTCCACCTCGGGCATCCACGGCAACGTCGGCCAGATCAACTACTCCACGGCCAAGATGGCGGGTTTTGTCTTCATTTGGGTGTTTCTTCCGCTAACCGTCTTCTACAGGGCGTCCTCGGCATGACCAAGACCATCGCCAAGGAGTGGGGCCCGCTGGGCGTCCGCTGCAACTGCATCGCCTTCGGCCTCATTGACACCCGCCTTACCCGCGCCAAGGAGGCCGGCGAGGCCGTCGTCGTCGACGGCCAGAAGATCGCCATCGGCGTGCCCCAGCGCATGCGCGCCGAGGGCTCCGGCTACCAGGGCATCCCGCTCCGCAGGCCGGGCAAGCCCGAGGATGCCGCCGGCGGTATCCTCTTCCTGTGCTCGCCCCTTTCGGGCTACGTCACCGGCCACTGCCTCGAGCTGACCGGCGGTGTCGGCATCTAAGCTGCTCTGCTTTGTCGGACGATCTTGGGCTCCAATATACGGCCGTTGCTTCTATGCTCTGCTTTCCCCTTCATGTTGGCTACGGACTGGGATGGGAGGTGATGCCTGGGGACCAAGTCATAGATCTTTTGTCCGTCTCGCTGGCCACATTCCCCAGACCGCCCACAGCAGACTACGAAACCGGCCTCCGGACGGGCTTCTGCACCCCGGCCACGTGGGGCATCGGGCACTCGAAGCCCGCCGCGCAAGCACCGGCCGCGTAGTGCGGGCACACGCCCGGCTGCTGGCTCTGCTCGGGCTGCGGGGCGGCCTGCGCCGCCTGGCGCCCCCCGCGCTGCCTCTGCCGACCTCCGCCGCCGCCCGCCTGCTCCTTCCCTCCCTGGTTGGCGGGTTTCTTTGCGGCTGCTGCCGCGGTGGTCTTCTGTTGCTCGATCGTCGCCTTGATGTTGTCCAGGGTGGATTGCAGCAGCGCGGTCGCCTGCTGGGACTGCTTGGCAGATTGAGCCGGCTGCCGCTGGCGGTCTCGTCGCCCCGATTTGCCTTCGGAACCCGATGGCGGAGAGCTGTTGTCTGGCACAAGGGAGGAAGCGGAGGCGACGGCAGCCGCGGGCGCGTCGCCGGCCTGAGCTTGGATCGGAATCTCTTCTGTTTTGGTCGCACCCGACGCGAAAACTTTGCTGATGACGAGCGTCGCGGGAGCAGCGGCAGGCGGCCGCGCTGGTGCGGGGGTGGATCTTTCCGGAGCAGGAGGTAGCTGCACGGCGGGATTCTGCTTGACTACCTGCGCCAGCATCGCCGACGTCGGGATGAAGGACGCAACGGGGGGCCGGTCCACACTGCTCGCGGCGCGGCCCGTCATCGCGCCCTGCTGCCGCGAGGGGTTGCCCAGTATGGTGACCTGTCCCCCGAACTGCTGCTGGCCCTGTCCTTGGAAGACAGGCCTCGGTGCCTGGCCCGCCGACTGCCTCGGACGTTGACCGTACGGCTGCCCGCGTTGCTCCGGCGCAACGAGGCCCTGCCAGACGGTGCCGCGGACGACCTGCTGCCAGCACATACGAAACACGACCATCTCCGGCTGCCGATCGAGCAGGCTGTCGGTTCCAGAGCCACCAGCGTCGGCAGCCTGGCGCGCCTGGTTGAGACGGCGTTGCCACATGACGCCGTCGAAGTACTTCCAGGCCCGGGACACGGAATCGCCGAGCGGGCGGCAGCACGCGTCGTTGAGCATCGACAAGGCAAGCATCGTCCGCAGGAACAGGTTGCCGAGGTGCACGGTGCGCGGCGAAAGGGGCACGTCCCATGGGTTGGCGGCCGCGGCAGGGCGCCCGCGGTAGCTCGGGGATCGCATCGCCTGGTTCACGGCCTGCGCGAGCAAGGCTTGGGCCTCGAGCGGCTTGACGCGTGCCGCGAAATTCGGGTTGGAAACCAGGTGCCGCAGAGCAAGGCACACGGCCGTGAGGACGGGAGGAGTGCCGTAGTTGAGGTGAAAGTCCGAAGGTGCACCAGCACAGAGGTAAAAGGCACGGAGACGCTGGTGCTGCTGCGCTGTGAGCAGGGAAACAAGGCTGGGCAATGATTGGCCGTTGATCTGGAAAAGCATTTGAAGCAAGGTCAGCGACATTGTGTGCCAAACCGTGCAGTCTTCCCACCTCCAACGTCGCGCTCGCCTTTTCCGGCTCGGTAAAATGCTTTCCCACGCTCATCACCCACTCGGCAACCTTGCCCTGCTCCAGCAGCTCCTCGGCGTCCGCAATCGTCGAGAGATCGTCGTCGTCCCCCTCCTCGTCGCCCGATTCGGCGAGCAGCTTCCTCGCCTCCTCTTCCAGATCGTCCTCGACCTCCTCGAGATCGGCATCGGGCTCCTCGGCAGCGACGGCAGGCTCCCCTGAATCCTCGTCCTCGCCGATCAGCCCCGCGATCCTCGCCACGCTGTCCCTGAACCCGTTCTCGTCGACCTCGTCGTCTTCGGGCGGGGCCGGGAACGCGTCGGCGGGCTGCGCGGGGGCCCAGGCACCGCTTCCGAAAGCGGATGCGGTAGAAGGTTTGGACGGGACGGCGGCGACCACGGCGGGGTCGCCGAGCCAGGGAGCGGGGTTGGGGAAAGGTGAGGGAGAGCTTCGCGGCGGCGAAGGAGGAAAGCGCGGTGAGAGGCCGGGAGGTGGCGCCGGGGAGGAAGGCGGAGAGGGGTTGGCAGCCGAAGACGGCACGACGCCGGAAAGCGGGGGGATGGGTGAGAAAGAGGGTTTGGCTGTTGGGAGAATGTCCGGCAGCGAATGCGGCGTCGGAGGTGTCGCCGCCGCCGGATGCACTTTCGGTTTGTCCTCGGCGCCGGGGTCGGCAAGAAGAACCCCGTAAACCCTTCTGAAAAGCTCCTTGGTAAGCTCCCATGTGCCCGGAAGCGCACCGGGCGCGGTCGGCTTCTGCTCGACCACGACGCCAAAGTTGACGAGCCTCTTCGCGAGCACGGAAAGGCACTCGTAGTCCAAAACGCCCTCCGTGTGCATCGCAACCACGCGCTCCCACACCCCGGGCGCTCGCAGCGCCGCAGGGACAAGATGCGTGTCGACGCCGTCCCTGATCCCGTCGAACGAGTACTGCCGCAGCGACGCGCGCAGCCGCTCCGCCAGCTTCGCCGGCTGCGGCGCCGTGCGCCTGAAGTCCCTCGGCAGCGTACGGGCGTACGCCGCGATCGCGTTGGCGATGGCATTGGCGTCGTGGGGTCCGATGCCCTTGCCCTGCACGTGCTCCAAGATGAAGCCGGAGGCGCGGGCAAAGTAGTCGTCGCCGGGCGCGGCCGCGTCGCCCGGGCCGAAGTTGTCGAGAAAGCCGACGCGCCGACCGTAGTCATTGCCGCTCAGGGTGGCGAGGAGGGGCCAATACTCGGGCAGCAGGCCCGGGAAGATTTTGGCCTTGGCTTCGCGGTCGATGAGGGTCGTCCGCATGCCCCGGAGGTTGCGCAGCGAGAGCACGCGGGGGATGTCGAATGCCAGGTAGTCCGAATCGTCGGCCAGGACGGCGTAAGCGCCCTTTTCGATGGCGCGGTGGGCGATTTCGCGGTCGGCTTCTCCGAGGGAAAAGTGCACCTCGCAGCCGGCGTCGCGGAAGGCGTTGGGGATCGCGCGGGTGGTCGAGACCGGCAGGAACCACAGCTTCTTGGGCGGCATCTGCTGCGATTCGGGAGGCAGCATCTCCTGCGCCGCGAGGTAGTCCATGATCTGCTCCGCGCGCCGGGCTTCCACAGTGCGGCGCGATACCCAGACCTGAGGGGGAGAGGACAATGAGACGTCACAAGACAGGAGAATCCACGAATGCAGAACCCACCTTGCGCTTCGTGGCCTCGATTTGGCCGTCGAAGACGACCGTGAGCGCCCATCCCGCGCGCGTGAACCGCTCGACGAACGTGCGGACCTCGGCCGCCAGCCGCTCGAACTGCCCCCCGCGCACCCAGTCGATGTGGGGCGAGTAGAGCCTGCGGAAGAGCCCGTTGCCGTCGACGACGATTTCGTTGGAGGACGCCGCGCCTCCGCCCGCCTTGCGCAGCGCGGCGAGCCGCCGCCCCTCGGCGATCAGGTCGACGTGCCGCGTGGCACGTTCGACGAACGCCGTCAGGCCCGCGACGCCCATCCCGCCGCGAGGGACGCGTCCTTGGCGCCGCTTAGAGATTTGTTTGTTTTGTCGCCGAGCTCAGAGGTTTCCCGTATCTGGCGATCACGCAACTCGCGGACAAGAAAACACGCGCCGAGATCTGGGCCTCGCAACCGATGGAGCTGCCCGTCAGGCTCCGCATACCCCTCGCGAGCGCACCGTCTGCTTCCGATGCGGCGCCCCCGGGGCAAACCGCGTGGCTCCCGCTCGTCGTCGTCGGCGGAGGCGACCGTGCGCTTCGGACCGTCGAGCGGCTGCTCGCGGCGTCGCCCGGCCAGCAATCGCCGCAAAGGGCGCCCATCGTGGAAGTGGTCTGCTCGGCCAGGCATCTGAAGAGCCCCGGGCTGGCATCGCTCCTGAAAGGCGAGCCCAGGCTCAGGCGGAGACTTGAGAGGCTGGGGGACTTTGCCACCCGGATCGCGGCCGCGTTTTCCGGGCCGAGCGGCCCGGGGAGACCGCTGGTTTTCGTCGAGACGGACTACGGGCACCAATTCGACAGGGACGAATGGGACGCGGAGGGGACGGCGGGCCACATCGCAGTCGCGCAAGCGTGCCTGAAGGCCGGGCTCATGGTCAGCGTCTGGGGATTCCCGGAGCTGTCCACGTTTGAGCTGGACGCCGGCGCATTTGCCGCAAAGCAGGACACGCCGGTGGCTGCCCCGGAGTCCGCCTCTGTGTCGACCCGGGACGACGACTCGAGCACCTTGAGATCACCATCCCCCGGCATCGCCTCGCCGCCTCCCCACCCCCATCCAGCCCTCCCTCTCCTCTCCCCCGCACCCCCTTCATCCCCACGCGGCACCCTACACCTCGTCGGCGCCGGCCCCGGCCACCCCAGCCACCTCACCCTCCTCGCCCTCTCGGCCCTTCTCTCCGCCGATGCCGTCGTCACGGACCGCCTCGTCTCCCCCGCCATCCTCTCCCTCGTGACCCGACTGAGCACCCGCAACCCGCGGATCGTGGTCGCGGGGAAGCACTGCGGGCGCGCGTCGAGGGCGCAGGACGAGATTTACGTCGAGGTGCTGGCGGCGCTCGAGGCCGGCGAGACGGTGGTCAGGCTCAAGTCCGGGGACCCGTTCGTTTTCGGTCGCGGGGGCGAGGAGTACGCGCGCTTCGCGAGGATGGGGTTCGCGGTTCGCGTGGTGCCCGGCCTGTCTTCCGCGCTGGCGGGCCCGGCCGCGGGGTTGGTCCCCGCCACGCACAGGGGCGCGGCGGACCAGCTGCTCGTCGCGACGGGGGTCAAGGAGGATGGGTCGATGCCCGGGTTCCCGGAGTACAGCGGGAGGAGGACGTGCGTGTTCCTGATGGCCGCGGGGAGGCTGGGCGAACTCGCCGGCGCGCTGGCGGAGCGCGGGTTCCCGGCGGACGAGCCGGCAGCGGTGGTGGAAAAGGCAACGTGGGGCGAGCACGGGGAGGGGGACGAGGCGCTGGAGAGGCTGTTTGGGATAGTGCCGGGCTCGGGCAAGGGCGAGTGGGACACGGGTTTCGAGGGCGGGCAGCAGGTGGTCAGGGGTACGCTGGAGACCATTGCCGCGCTGGCGAGGGACAGGGGGATAACGAACCATGCCGTGCTGGTGGTCGGGAAGGTGGTAGATGTGCTTTCGGGCGGGACGGATGAGAGCGGGAAGAGTGCGTGATATCGATACAGGCATGATTGACGTCTTCGAACCTTTCCTCCTTATCACCGTGCGCGCCTAGCACCTCGTGCTCCACAATGCTTGCCGCTCAGCCAGACTTCGTCGGTTTCGGATGATCGTCCTCGTCGCCATCGTCCTCCGTAGGATCCTCCCCGACCGTGAAGCTCCCGTCAAAGTCCTTGGGCAGCTCCGGCGGGGCCAGGCACGTCGGGCAATCGCTGAACGTGGTCGCCCCAGGCGACGCCTGCAGTTTCTCCCTGTTTGCCGCCACCGCCGCCGCGGCATCGTAAATCGCCGCCGACGTCGCCCCCTGTCTCCACCTGGCCAGCTCGACCGACGACCCCACCACCACCGCCGTCGCAAGCAGCCCCGCCATGCACGCCAGCACGAAGCACAGAGCCCTCTGCGCCCTCCTCGCCGCCGCCGTCTTCTCCGTCCCCGGGGTGACCGCCGACCCGGGGGCCGCATGCGGGGCATCGAGCATCGACAGCGACGAGCCCGTCTGCAGCCTGCGCAGCTCCGGCTTCCGATCGGCCATCTTGGACTTGGAGGGCCAGGTAAACTCGACCTCCTTCTGAGGGGTCGGGGTGGCGAGCAGCTTCTCGATGCCTTGCAGCTCCTCCTCGCTAAGGGCGGCGACAAAGTCGAGCTCGTGCGGCGCGGGGGAGGGCAGGTGCGCCGCGAGCGGGGGCGGCGGCGGGGCGCGGGTGTGCTGATGAGCGCCTTTGGACGGAGGTGCCATTGCGGTGGCTGTTGCGGCGGGGATAATGCGGAGCTTCGACGTGGGGGTGTTGGGGTCCAGCTTTCCAGAACTCCGCGCCCCGGCCGGACGCCACGCCTCCCCCCGTAAACAAACACCGCTCGCTCCCCCTCCGGACACCGCACCGCGCCCAAACCCACCGGAGTTATCAGCCTTGATCCTCCCGACGCGCCCGACGCAGCATGTCCTCCCCTCCGCCGCCGCGCCACCCGCTCTTCGCGGGCCTCATCGCTCCGTCCCACCCTCTCAAGGACGCGCGCGACGCGTTCGCGGACCCGGCGGCGTGGTGGCGGCACTATTGGCGCAAGTGGCTCGGGTCCGAGATCCCCTCGGTCGGCACGCCGGCGCCCTCGGCGACGGTGCTCATCTTCTCCTTCCTCGGCGCGTTCCTCGGCATCTTTGCCGTGGCCATGATAACCTACTCGGCCGGCGTCCCCGCCATGGTGCGTCCCAACTCCCATGCGCCGGGTACAGTGGGCTGACTCCCGTCACAGATCGGCAGCTTCGGCGCCTCGGCCGTGCTCATCTTCGGCACCATCGAGTCCCCCCTCGCCCAGCCGCGCAACCTCGTCTTCGGCCACCTCCTCTCCGCCTTCTGGGGCGTCTGCACCGCGCACATCCTCGAAGCCTCGGGCGTCCCCGCCTCCGAAACGGGGTGGCGCCGCTCCCTTGGCTGCGCTTCTGCGGTCGCCGGCGCGCTCCTGCTGATGCAGATCACACGCACCACCCACCCTCCGGGCGGCGCCACCGCGCTGATCGCCGCGTCCTACCCGGCGCCGTGCAGCCCGCAGCCGTGCTACGTCGCCTGGACCTACATCGTGTGGCCGGTGGGGCTGGGGTGCGCGGTGCTCCTGCTGACGGCGCTGGTCGTGGAGAACCTGGGGGGGAGGAGGTACCCCGTGTACTGGTGGGCGCCGTACAGGAAGCCGCCGGCCGCGGCGGAAGCGGCGCCGGAGAAGGACGGGGGCGCCGCGCGGGTACCCGGGCCGGTGCAGCCAAAGGACGCCGAGGCGGTGGTCGTCGAGGACCGCACGGACGAGGAGATGCGAGCGCGGCAGCTGGAGCAGGAGGCCGAGGTGGCGGCGGGGGAGGACGTCACCCCCGGTATCGAGTTCGAGGAGCTGGAGAGGGAGCTGGGGAGCTATGGCGGCGGTGCGGACGGGGTCGAGATGCGGGACGTGGCAAGCGGGAAGGCGTGAATCTTCCTGGAATCGAAGACCTTTGAAGACGCGGGATGGGCTACAGCTGGTATGCCCCGTCGAGGTCGATCCCGCCCAGCTCCCCCGCGTACGGATCCCCGCCCAGCGTGTCCGCGGCCTCGGGCGCCATCGCCCTCCCGTTGAGCTCCAGCAAAAACATGCGCGCGTGCGCCATGCCCCTCTGCGGATCCTGCACCGGCTGCGGCGCGTACTCGGGGCCCGAGACGTCGACGAGGGACGAGAAGATGGTCCGGGCCTCGGAAAACGCCGCCGAGGCCTCCTCGAGCGCGGCGGGGGGCAGCTTGCGCGCGGTTTCGGGGTCCGCGAGCACCGCGTCCAGCGTGCCGTGCTTCCGGATCAGCCGTAGCGCGTTGACGGGTCCGATCCCGGGGAGGTTGGGGGCAAAGTCGGTGCCCAGGAGCAGGCACAGGTCCAGGAACTCCGCCGGGCCAAGGTCCAGCAGCTCCAGCGCCCGGCGCACGTCGACCGTGTCCAGCTCGCCGATGTCCAGGTCGCGCTCGCGCCCGCGCTTGGCCTGCGGGGGGGCGATCAGCCGGATCCCCGAGGACTGGGTGAGGCCGTACAGGACCGCGTCCGTGTCGGTGGTCATGACCCCGCCCGCCGCTATGCCGGCCGCGCAGAGCGACGCCGCGAGACACTCCCCTTCGTATCCGGGCGGCGCGGTGTGCACCTGCACGCCCATGATCCGCAGGAGCTCCTGCAGCGGTTCCACGAGCACCCTGCGGGACGGCAGGTCCACGCGCGTGTTCAGCACCTGGAAGCGCTCGAACTGCTCGTCCGAGATGCGGCGAATTTCGTCGGCCACGGCGCGGCGGTGCCGCTCGGGCAGCTCTCGGGGGGTTTCGGGGCCGCCGGCGGGGGCCACCCTGTCCGCCAGAAGGGCCAGCTCCCCGACGATGTTCGCCGTCGCCTCCTTCAGCGACTTGGACACCGAGCCGTCCGACGCGTGCGTGTACAGCGCCTGGAAGTTGCCCATGGCCCCGGCGAGGTAGTTCCCCGTGTCGGCGAGCGCGCGGCGCACTTCCGGCCCCGTCCTCGGGTTTTCGGGCAGCACCGGCGGTATGAGCGTCGGGTTGACCAGCGGCGCCACGTCGGAAATGTCCCTTTCGCGCTCCGCCAGCGCAGCCTGCGCGGTTTTGGAGAGGGCGACGGGCTCGGCGAAGCTCTCGCGCAGCCGCTCCACGGCGGGCGCCCCCGGGCCGAGGTCGCCGCGCTCGATGCCGTCGGCCACCACGGCCAGCAGCGTTGCGGCCCGCTTCAGCGCCTCGCCGCGGATGTGCTGCCCGTCGCGCTTTGCGCTCCTCAGCTTGTGCTCGCGCGCCTTCTGCCGCGGGCCCCTCCCGCCGCCCGCGTCGAACGCCACGACCGGCTCGGCGCCCGCCGCACGCAGCGCCGCCACCAGCCGCACGACGCCTCTCAGGTAGCCGTGCGGGCTGCGCTGCCCGCGGAAGCTGAAGCCGTGGAACAGCCGCCACATCGTCTGGTCGCCGTCGACCGCAACGTGCTGCCCCGCGAGCTCCGACGCCGGGATGCGGGACAGCGCGCCAGGCGCGAACCGCCGCAGGAACGGCGTGAGCCCGCGGATTCCCATCGGCAGAACCGAGGGCTAAACGGGCCCTAACTGGTCCCGAGGGGTTTAAGAAACGCGCCTGGGACACGAGTCCCGCTCATCGCCCCCGAGTCCACATTTTATTGGAAGGGACCGCCTTATGCCATCAGAGCTCGATGTCCGCGACGACCGCAAAGTGGTCGCTCGGCCAGCGCCGTTTCCCATCCGGGCCCGCAAACCCCGTACGGTCCACCGCCGCCCGCACCACCCGCACCGGCCTGCCCCTCCCTTCCCGCACAAAGATGTAGTCAATGTGCTCGCCCCGCCCACCATCGCGGCCCGTGAACCCGTGGAACGTGCCGATGCCGTCCGACGAGGGGTCCGCGGCCAGGAGCGCGTCGGTAAAGTGGGAACGGAGGCACGCGATCGCCGGCTCGGTGGGCGGCGCGTTCAGGTCCCCCATGAAGACCAGCGGCGCGTCGTCCGGAAGCAGCCTCGCCGTCACCATTTCCGCGCTCCTCCGCCGGATGTCCGCGTTGACGTAGTCAAAGTGGGTCACGGCGGCGTCGAACGGCGCGCCGTCCTCCCCGACGGCCACGAACCGCGCGCGCATGCAGAAGCGCGGGTGCGCGGCGTTCCACGAGATGCTCCCCGGCACGTCCGGCGCGTCGGAATACCAGAACTTCGCCGGCGGGCCGGTGCAGAACAGTTCGTGCCCGCGCCAGACGAACGCCGTCCCCTCACCCCCCAGTGCCCCGTCGTCCCTCCCCGCAAACATCCCGACCCACCCGTCCCCGAGCAGCCGCAGGATCTCCCCGTACTGCCAGTGCAGCACCTCCTGGAAGCCCACGAGGAGCGGCGGGCCCCGCGCGTGAGACAGAACCAGCCGCGCCACGTCCCCCGCGCGGTGCGGCCACGCGTCCGGCCCGTCCTTGGCCGTGCCGTAGCGCACGTTGAACGTGACGAAGCGGACCGCGGGCATCGTGCGCGTCCGGCCGGCGGCGAATGTTTGTTTACGCGTCGGCGTCGAGCTTGCCTCCACCGGCGATCGCCTCATCGTCTCCCGCCCGCCTCGTCCTCGCGAAACCCGTCGCTCGCCGCGCGACACGAAAATGGACGGGCTCCCGGCGACCTACAAGGCCGTCGAGATCAAAGGTTCGCCCGTTCGCCCCGCATCGCGGCCGGAACGCGGGTGACACGTCGCCCCGTCCGACACGGCAGAGTTCTCGCCGTCGTTCAGGAAGGCCGCGCAGGTCGCGACCAAGAAGACGTCGGAGCTGCTGGAGAAGCTGGCCGCGAGGCCGGATGGCGTGCTGGTGCGGGTGCACTACACCACCCCGCGGGCTTCCGATAGGTGGGTCTCGCCTGCTCCCGGAACACCGCGGTGCTCCGTCGTTGATGAGTTCGGCGTGGCCCACAGGAACGACTCGAACGGGAACTACGGCGCCATGGACGGGCTGCCCTTCGTCGCCGGGTTCGAGGGCGTCGGGAGGGTGGTCAAGGTCGGCACCGGGGTGCAGGGGTTCAGGGAGGGCGACGCGGTGGGGATGGTGCTCTCGTGGGTTCCGACGGCGCCGTCAATCTCGTGGCTGAGGCTGACGTAGACTTCTCCCTTCTGCCGGCAACCCACAGGAAGCGCGGCGCGGCGGCAGAATACAACGTCTTCCCGGCGCACGAGTGCTTCCACCTCCCCGCCGCAATCCCGGAGTTCCTCACCTTCTTCAACGCCGGGTGCGTCCGCCCCGCGGGCCGATGCCGTCGGTGTGCCGCTGACTCTCCTCCTCCCCCCTCGCGCCTCCTTTCACCCCTTGCCCCCCTTTTAAGCCTGACCGCCCTCGGCGGCCTCATCACCCCCGGCGCCGGCGCCATGCGCGTCGCCCCCGGCTCCCCCCTCTCCGCCCTCTTCCCCTCCAACGTCGACGCCGGCACCCCGTACCGCCCCGAAACCGTCGTCGTGACCGCCGCCGCGGGCGGCGTTGGGCTGATGGCGTGCCAGCTCGCGCTGGCGGGCGGCAACACCGTCGTCGGGCTCGCCGGCAACGACGAGAAGCTCGCGGTGCTCAAGGGGCTGGGGGTGCAGCATGCGGTCAACTACAAGTCGTTCGCGACGCCGCAAGAGATGGCGGACAGGATCAAAGAGCTCGCGGGGGAGGCGGACATCATCTGGGAGACGGTCGGGGGCCAGACCTTGCTCGCGCTGTCCGGGATCGTGGCCAAGGGCGGGCGGCTGGTGATCATCGGGCAGATTTCCAACGGCTACGGGGACGAGGAGGCGGCCAAGAAGAAGCAGGAGGCCGCGACGGGGCAGGCCAAGCTCGAGGCGTCGGTGTCGAGGCTGCTGGCGGCGCCCAACCCCGCGCGCGATAAGGCGATCGCGGAGGTCAAGGCAAGGGGGGGTGACGTGAGGAGCTACCTGGTCACGGCGGGGAAGCAGGACGACTTTTTTGAAAAGCAGGTGGCGGCGGAGGTGGAGCTGTGGAAGATGGGGAAGCTCAAGGGGATCACGGACGACACGATGGGATTCACTGGGGTGGGTAGTTGCCAGGGGTCTCAGTGGCGGCGTGACCTAAAGTCTCCTTGGCAGGTCGACAAGTACATCGACGCCGTGGAGTACCTGCATGACGGCAAAAACATCGGCAAAGTCGTCGTCAAGGTCGCCTCGGACGCGGACACGTCGGCGCCCAAGATGTAGTCCCGCCAATAGTCCGGCTATGGATCTAGACGAAGAACTTCTTGAACCACTCGATCGTCTCCTCTGCGGCCTCCTCCGGCACATAGTGCCCTGACTGCACGGCAGCGCCTTGCACGGGTTGTCCCGACGCGACGAAACCCTTCCACACCTCAAGAGGCTGGTACCACTCGTTGACGCGGCCCTTGCGGCCCCACAGGACCAGCAGCGGGCAGTCGATCTTTTGCGCCTGCAGCGTCGCCCGGTCCAGCTCGAGGTCCACGGTGGCGGCCGCGCGGTAGTCCTCGCACATGCCCCTGATGGCCTCGTCCGAGGCAAAGCACTCGAGGTAGTCCTCCACGGCTTCCTTGTGGAAGAACGCCGGCATGGTGTGCCCCTTGCCCCAGGCGCAGTGGTCTAGCCACCAGAACCGGCCCCCGTCCACGGCCGAGATGAGCTTCTCGGGCATGGGAGCCGGCTGCGCGAGAAACAACCAGTGGTGGTAGCCCATGGCCTCCTTCATCGTCATGGTCTCCCACACGGTGATGGTCGGCACAATGTCCAGCACCGCGGCCTTGACCACCACACCCGGGTGGTCGATTATCAGCCGGTGGAGCACCCTTCCGCCGCGGTCGTGCCCAGCAGCGGAGAACCGGTCGAACCCCAGGCTCCGCATCAGCGCCACCTGGTCCCGCGCCATGTTCCGCTTCGACATCGGGTGCTTTTCCGCATCGGCGCCCGCCGGCGCGTGCGCGGGCTTCGTCGACCGGCCGTACCCGCGCAGATCGCTGCAGACGACCGTGTGCGTCGCCGAAAGCGCGGCGGCGACGGCGTGCCAGATGTAGAGCGTCTGCGGGTTTCCGTGGAGGAGGAGCAGCGGCGGGCCGGAACCGCCGACCTTGTAGCGGATCGACGCGCCGTTGACCTCGGCGATGGCCTCGCGGAAGCCGGCAAACAAGAACATGATGCGGCTTTGGGAGGGAAAGAGATCCACCAATCGCCGAGCCGGCGGGAGACGAATCAAAACCGCAACAACTCCTTCAAGTCAGTCGAAAACTCCGTCCAAAGGAGGTACGGAACGAACTTATGGTGCAAAAGGCACCAATGTATCCGGTCCGGCCGTTGGATAATGGGATGTTACTTGCAGTCCAGGGTGACGTGGATGTTCATCACGACGATCTGCGAAAGGCCTGCTATCGGGCGCCAGGGACCACGGCCTTGCGGAGTGAGGGTGGCCAACAAACAACGTTCCCATTTCCCCAAACTAGCATACAATAATCGTTTCCGTTTCCTATAGCCTTCCAACGACATCGTTGATCGTTCCCCGCAGACTACTGAGCTCACCCGCGACGTAGTTAACGGCCTTGACGAACGCAATCAGCGTCACCTCCTCCACCGTGGCGCAATCCCGGTCGTCGCCGCCTTCGTCCGCTTCCACCCACTGCTCGCGCGCCTCCGGCATCCGCCTCCCCCCGCGCACGGATTCCGCGCACATCCACGAGTCCATCACCATCCCCGCCGTCACGTCGGCGAGGCCCTTGACGTGCGCCAGGTGCTCCCCCTCGGGGTAGGATACGCCGACCGCCACGAGCCGATCGAGGACGCCGTAGAGCTTCTGCATGACGGTCCTGTAGGCGGCTTCGTCCACGGGCAGGCCGATGGCGATCTCGGCCTTGGCAAAGGCGAGCTGCTGCTCTTGCGCCAGGAGCACCGTGTAGGCCTCGCCCTCCTTGGCGTCGAGGGCGGGTGCGCCGCCAGCGTCCTTGCCGGCCGCGGCCGTGTTGAGGAGCGTTCCGATCTCGCCGATGACCTCGAAGACGTGCGCGACGTCCCGCCTGAGCGCCGCCTTGGCCGATCGGGGGAAGATGAGGACGGTGAAGGCCAGCGCGAAGCCGCAGCCGATGGCCGACGCGACGAGGGTCCGGGTTGCAAAGACGAGCGGCGAGTCCGAGAACACCTGGGGCGGGAGGGTGATGTGGTTCCAATAATAGCCCAAGACGACTTGCGGATAGGTGATCAGGGTGGTAAGGCCCAAAACCGTGAAGGCTGGCGACAGCTGGATCATCCCGAATCCAAAGAGGGCGATGGGCGCAAACATGAACGCGAGGCCGGGGCGGTTGTCTGGAAAGGCACACAGCGAAGCCAAGCTCCATGCCCATGCCAGCACCACCCCCCCGAGCTGCAGCACGGAGCCCAGGAAGGTGCCGCCGGTGGTGTTGCTGAGCAGGATGACGAGCGTGAGCGCGGAGGCGGCCATGTTCCACTGGATGAAGAACTGCCGGCCGGGGCCGGGGATGAGCATGATCAGGGCGACGAGGGTGACCGCCGTTGCGACCTTAAGACCGTACACCGATGCATCGGAACCGAGAGAATGGAAAACCCGTCCGAAACCTGCCCTCACACCGGTTGCAGTTGCTGCAGCTGGTTGCGCCCCGTTGGCGGCGGGAGCAACGTGGAACAGGCGCCGGATGTCGAAGGCGGCGGGGTTCAACCGCAGCTTGCGCGGACCGGCGAGGTCGGCCACGGCATCCAACAGCGCCGCACAGCGCTTGAGCGTCTCTCTGTTTGCGAAGGTGATGCCGACGGCCAAGGCCGAGAACTCGGGGGCGATCGTCTTGACGCATTCGCCCTCGTACTCTTGGAGGAGCGCGCGCAGCGAATCCGCGCCCTCGCGGGCAACGGCAGCCAGATCGCGGCCCGGGGGAGGCGAAGCGACGTTGCGGAGAGCGGCCGAGACGGCTGCGACGACCCTGTCGAGGAGCGAGTTGGAGATGGGCAGGCCAACGGTCACCATCCTGTCCTTGTCCGCGCTGGAAGTCGCCGCCGACACGAAGGAGGCGAAGGAGAGCAGATGAACCTGGAGCGTGCGGGTGGCGGACAGGATCGGGCCGAGCGAGCCTGGGGCGAACTCGCCGACAACCACGGGCTCCGAGAGGGCGCCGCCCAAATCAGACTGCAGCCCGGAAATGTCCCTCCTGACGGCGCCGACCGCTTGCAGAACGGGCTGGGGATCCTTGGAAAAGTCCCTCGAGGCTGGGATGGCAATCTCCGCGAGGCCGGCCAGATTGACCAGGGCAGAGTTCCAGGCACGGCGGTAAGCGGCGGCCGCCGAGGCGGGGAAAATCAGGACGGCGCTGAGGGCCGACACGGCGAGGCCGAGGGTGAAGCTGCCCGCAAAGTCCATCATCTCCCGCGGTACAAAGGCCCCGTTGGTTTGGTACACGGCCGTAAAGATGGCGAAGAAAGTCATAAGTGAGACAAGGAGGGCGAAGCCCATGAAAGCCATGCTGGTCGCGCGCAACGCATTGGCTGGCCAATAGATCAGGAACAGCAGGACGGCCATGGCGGCCAGAGATCCCTGCGAGATTCCGAGGACGGCCGTCCACGCAAGGCAGCCGGCGCCCACACCGGCCAGGCCGAAGACGAGCTGTGAGAAGAAGGGTCCGAGCGGCAGCATGGGCGCCATCACCACGACGCCGACGACGATGTTGCCGCGGTAGGGGAAGCCGAACTGGGTCGCGATTGCCGAGATGAAGGCGAAGATGGCCGCGACCTCGTACGCGAAAGCCGCGCGGAGGGCGTTGCGGAACCGCGGGGAGACGTAGAGGGAACGCGCACGCGCCGCCACCGGCTGCTTGGAGCCCGCAGACGCGGCCGGCGGCGCGGGGGGCATCTCAACGGCGACGGCGCCGGACTTGGCCTCGAGCGCTACGGCGTCCGCCATCTTCTCGCCTGCAGCCTCCATTGTCGAGGAGCACTGTCCGTGTCCGTGCGTACGCGGGTCCCGGGTTCTCGTAGTCGGTTACTGGTCCTTTTATCAAATGGCCGGGCGGCTTCGCGGGCAGGGAGACGTTTGAAAACTGTGGACGGGACCGCGCCAAGCCAGCCAAGGACCCTCTTACAAATCCGCGCCGATTATCCTGCGTGCCCGATCACTGCAAACGAAGAATCGGAATCCAATTGGTCTAATCCGCGTTAACGTGAAGCCGAGGCGCTGGGATGCTGGGATCCCAACGGCGTGGGACCTCATGCCATTTAGCTTCAACGGGCCGTCGATGGGGCCGCTGGAAGGCGCCGTTATGACATGGTTTTTCTCGACGCAGCGAGCAGCAAAGGAATAGATAGTTCGGCCGTCGCGGCGTTCGGGGCCACTTCGGGATGGGCCTCGTAGCTGACCTCGTGGTGGACACCCGTCGTCACGATGGCCGCGGAAGCGTGGGCCGGAGCGTGGGCCATTCCCTGGACCATTTTTGTGCTCCATGTTGTCTTCCTCTGGATGGTTAGCTGATCAGCTCGCAGGTTTCATCTTTGGAGCCAGCTCGCGGGATTGGGGCCGCCCGACCCGGAGAGGGAGGGTGGGCGGGGGGAGAGAAAGGAGAAAGAAGATCATGTTCGGGTTGCCCGGGACCTAGTTTTAGTCCTTGGTCGCGTTGGCCGTGACGGGGGCATCCGAAGTGGGAGGGTGTCGTAGAGCTGTCGTGGACGCTGACGGCTGGAAGGGCGGAAAGCGCCATGAAGCGCGCGGGGCGATCGGGCGCGCGGCGGGCTGCATTCTCGGGCTTCGGCTTGGCGACGGATGGGGCGACAGAGCGGAGACAGCCGACTCTGGTGCGATTCGTTTGGAGGCTGGTGGCCGTTACCCGCTTTCCACTTGGCCGGATCGATCATCTTCGGGCGGGCTCCACCAAAGAACGGGCTTCCCGGCGCCGTCGGGCGGGACACCGCCGCACCGATAACCTGCGTGATATTTTCTGAGGCTAACTGTTAACTCGGAAGCGCGGTCCGAAGCCGCCGATGCAATTTCTCGCGCGGGTGGCACCGCGCAGGCTCGGGAGAGGTCCCTGTCCAGCCGCCGTTATGTATGCCGACGGCCGCCAAACCTTTCCCACGGCCCTGGGCCGGCCGGCCACATCCTCCCGATGTACTGTCCGCTTCTCGCTCCGCCGAGCCGCGTTTAGACGTAGGGATAGTCATCGAACGCCACTCCCGCATGGTCATCTCCCCGATTGGCGCTCACGTCGGCAACAACGCAAACGCAGTACATCCCCGGCGATCTGCTCCCCTTTCCAAGTCCGTTTTTTTGTCTGGGTTGCGGCTACCTGCCAGCGCGGCACTGGGCGGCGGCGCGGCCAAGACTAGGGGACAGGGCGGGGCTGGTGAGGGGTGCCTTCAGGGTCGCTATGGGGACGGCGGAATAAACGAAGCTGTCCCTTTCTGGACCTTGGCGAGGGTTAGGTTGGGCTGCGGGAAAATGCATCGCCGAGCCCCGCGCCGCAAAGCCGGGGAGATCCCTTTGCTCAAACCGCACAAGATTGACGTTCCAATCGCTTTCGGAGTGCATGGGGAATCAGGGCGGCGCGATTGTGCGGCTCGGCGGCAATGGAGCCGCAAGTCGCCGCCAAGTCGCCGTCATGGACCCCTACGCCCAGGCCCGAGGCGGCAAACGTCGGCTGCTAGGGACCGTGTAGTACACAATCCCACCGCCGTGCCCAAAAAGGCCCATCAGCACTCCCCGGGCTCTCGATCAACCCCCCATCCGGCATCGTCATGATCCGCCGCGCCATCGTAGCCGCGCTCGCCCTGCTTTGCGCGCTGGTCCTGGCCGCCGCGCCGGCCCGCGTTGCCTCCATCGCCGTCGCCCGCCGCGCCGCCGACGGCGCACTCGGCGCCGCCGCTGAAGACTTGTACGCCGGCGCTGCCGCCGACGAAGGGCACGTCCTGGCCGCACGCCAGGCCAAGAAGAGTGGGTGCCGCCGCGCTGCGGTGTCCCTTGGTCGTGCCCGGTGCTGACGTTCCCAATCACCTCCCGCCAGCGTCCACCAAGCGCAAGGCGACGACCAAGAAGGTGATCAAGAAGACGACGACCAAGAAAGTGGTTAGGAAGACGACCACCAAGCGGAAGGCTACGACCAAGAAGGGCAGCGCCGCCGGGAAAGTGACCACCAAGAAGATCATCAGGACCACTGCTCGCAAGGTCGCGCAGGTGTGTGGGAGGCAAGGACGGTGCGGCTCCGGGATCGCTCACGCTCGACTGCTTCTCGTCCGATCGAGCAGACCACTGCGCCGCCGGCCCCGCCTCCGCCGGTGATCACCACATCCCCGCCCGCCCCGCCTCCGCCGGCGCCGACTACCGCCGCTCCCCCGCCCGCGACCACCGCTCCCCCGCCTCCGCCTCCCGCGACCACGGCGCCTCCCCCGCCGCCGCCCACCAGCACCGCCACACGCACGCGCAGGGTCCAGGTCACGCAATCGGTGAGCGAATCTCCTTTTCCGGTCCACATGCAGCAAGCTGACGGCGATCACTCACCCTGCCGCGCAGTACTTCCCCCTAGGCCCCACTGGCACGGTCGCCTACTGCGCACCCAGCAGCGTGTCCGTCTCCCGCGGTGCGGTGAACACCTACGATGTCGTTGTGAACACTCCCTCCGCCGTCAACCTAGACGACTTCTTCGTGACCATGGACGCCGACATCCAGGGCGCCAACCTGCTCGTTGTCACCCTTCTTCATCCAACGAAACCCTACGTCGATCTGTTCAAGAACGCAAACTCGCAGACGTGTCTGACCCCCAGATCCGAGCGCACCTTCTCCGACTCGGCACCCCAGACTTCGGCCGCGAACTGTGCCGCGACCACGCTCAAGCCCGTCACGAACTCGCTTGCCGCGATAAAAAGCGGCTTTGGGGGCCTCCAGCTCTACCGGTTCGTGGTGAGCATGCCGTCACCCGGCGGCGACCCGACACAAGGCAACGGCACCATCTACAGCCTCTGCATGAGGGCGGTGTACCCAGCGGTAAGCCAGATCGCGCATGGGCCACGTGCATTCGATCCTGACGACGGACTCCGATCTCCAGGTTACGCCCCCAACGCCCGCCGCCCCGACCAGCCAGTGCCTCGACCTGAGCGCGCCCGACAAGGGCGTGATCGACAAGAAGGACGCCGAAGTCCGCTTCCCGCTCACCATCTCGGGCGTGCCCGGCGCCATCACCAGCTTGATCATCACGCTCCAGTTCTACTCGCCCGACATGCGGAACATCGAGACCTACGTGTACTCCGCATCCTCCGACACCAAGTCCTCCTACCCGATCCCCATCACCAATGCCACCGTGGCCAATTGCGCGGCGAGCAACCCCAAATGGACCTTCCGTGACGACGGGTTTTACAAGTACGACGCCTGCGACAACACGGACCTCTACCCGGCCTCCGCGCTGGCCGAGCTGCGCGGGTTCCCCGTGAGCGACACGTGGTACATCTCGGCGATAGACTCGAACAAGAACTTCGGGACCTCTATCGCAAAGGTGAACGAGCTGTGCCTGTACTTCAACGGTGCGACGCCGGCCTAGGCGTGTGGCAGGCGGGCGGAGGAGCGAGCGAGGGTGGCAGCAGTTAGAGAAAAAGGCCGAAAGGAAGCCCAGAGATGTTGATATGTGACAGGAAGGGCGAGCTACTTCATAGATTGTATCGCGCAAAGACTGACAAGTCAGGACATCGCCGGCTGCACCCCGCGCGGAGCCGACTCGGCGCGCCATACGTCCACTCTCGCCGATATCGTGCTTGGGGAGTAAAGGCCGTCAATGAAACCATTCGTCTTTTCCGCTCACTCGGTCTTGAGCCACAAACACCACTCATAGAACCGGAATGTCCTCGGAGGATCCGTCATCGCCGGGCGGAATGCGAGCGTCCAGGTGCCCCCCGGCGCCTTGCCGCGGTAAATGCGGAAAGGCTCCCGCGGCTTGACCGTGTTGGACTCGCAGGTGCCGTTCGCAACGTCGCCGGGGTAGACGCTCGTGTCGTCGCGGAAGGTGAAGTAGACCCTGCGCTCGCTAAAGTCGCACGACTGCGCTTGGGAGCTCATCAGGTAGTTTGCTGTGCCGTCGGGGTGGGCGAGGGATGCGTCCGTGCCGTACTCGTGCCTGTACATGAGGCTGACAGACACGTTCGCAATGGTCCCGCCGGGGGGCACGGTGACGTTGCGCAGGTACACGACCTCCGCGCCCGAAGACAGCGTGCCTGGTCCTTCGAAGTAGGTCCGGTCGCAATAGGAGGTCATGCCGGGCGCGACGTCGGGGGTCTCGGTGGTGACGGTCCGCTGCGTGCACGAGCGAAGCATCAGAAGTTCCGAACAAGACAGTGGCATGGAAGCACCCACCGATGTCGTCGAAGTGCTCGTGCGACTCGCGGGCATTCTCGTGCTGGAAGCCGACGTGCTGGTGGAAGCGCCTGGCTGCGCGATCGTCCCACCCTCCTGCGGGACGCAACTTCCATCCAGGAGCTCGAGCGTCGTCATGGCTAGCGCGTACCCCGCCGTGCGCTCCATCGTGATCGAATCGTCTGGCGAGGTGACGGGCCTGTTGGGCGCCGTGGTTCCTGGCCTGAAGATGCGAAAGCTGAAGCTCGTGTCGGTTGGAGCAAAGGGCACCATGGCGCCGTTGACGAGGGCGTCGGGCGCCGGGCTGGCGTCCACGTCCGCGCGGCCGGCCAAGGCGGAGTTGATGGCCTCGATGGCGTCGTACGCCTGGCGCGCGGTCGAGAACGGGAGGGAGACGTTGGCGGCGGAACCAAAGTAGTCGTTGAAGGCAGCCCGCCCGTCGGCGCCGCCCAAGTTCTGCCGGAAGATGACGTTGTACGACTTGCAGCCGATCACGACGTTGTTCAGGACGGATTTAAACGTCGCAGTCTGGGATCGGATCCACGCTTTAGTGCTACCCAAACTGTGCGCGCTCCGATCGAAACTCACCCCGGAACTGCACGCCAACCCGCTCGACACAACCGGAGCCGGCGGCGGGCAGGGTCCCTGGGTTATGGTCGGTCCCAGGGTTATGGAGCGGCTGGTCGTCCTCGTAAAGGACGTCGTGGAAGTGAACGAGGTGCTCGAGGTTAAGGTGGTCGCCGTCCTCGTCGTCGCCGTGCGGCTGGTGCTTGTCGGCGTGCGCGTGGTGGTGCTGCTGGTTGCGGTGCGGGAGCTGCTCGTGGCCGTGAGGGTGGAGCTGGTAGCTGTCAATGACCTCGTGGCCGTAATGGTAGAGCTCGTGGCCGGGCGGCTGCTTGTGGTCGCGGTCTGCGTCGAAGAAGCCCGTGGGAGGGTTGTCGACGAAGCCGGCCGCGGCACTGTTGTGGACGATGCGGCTGGCAGCGCAGTGCTGGTCACCGTTCTGCTAGTGCTGCTCGCCGTCCTGCTCGCCGTTATGCTGGTGCTGCTCGCTGCTACGGTGCTGCTACTTGCTGTCCGGCTGCCAGTGCGCGCCGGCTGCGTCGACGTCGGGAGCACAGCAGTCGTCGAGCTCGGCCTCGGGGCCGTCATAGTGCCCGAGGCCGACCTTGTACTGCTCGACGCAGTGGCCGTGCCCGAAGCCGACCTTGTGCTGCTCGACACAGTGGCCGTCATCGAAGCGGTCGGGGACGCGGTCCGCGTGGCCGTCCGCGTTTCGGTCGGCGAGGCTGTCCGAGTGCCCGTGCGCGTGGCTGATGCGGTCGCCGACGCCGTCTGGGTTGCCGTTGGCGTCCTGGTCGTCGAGGTCGACGGCGTCCTCCTCCAAGCCTACACCGGTGCACGAAACATGTCAGACATGCATGCCGACATCATCGCCATCCGAAGCACCCACCGTGGTCTGCCTCGCCGGTCCAAGCCCCAGATTGACCGCGTAGAACGTCCGCTCCTCGTTCTCCGGCCCCGCGAGCCCGTAAAGCCTCCCGTCCGCGCCCTGCAGCACCCCGCTCAGCGGCAGCACGATTCCGTCGCGGTCCGCCATGGAATAGTTGGCGAATCCCGCCGCCCACCCCCCGTCACCGGACGAGGGGAAGCGGAAGATCTCGGCCGCCGTGGTGCCGTACAGGTCGCCGCCGATTTGGATCAGCGGCCCGCGGGGCGTGCAACCCCCGACACCAGATGGCCCGCGGAAGACGAAGAGCTGCTCGGAGCCGACGTAGCGCCGCCATCGGTACGCAGAGCCGCAGTTCTCCGGGCCGCCCTCGGAAAGCAGCCCTGGGCAGAAGGGAAAGGGTGAGCCATGCGATCGCAAAGGCTCCCCGTTCGGTCACCCACCAAACACGTCCGTCCCCACAGCCAACGGCGGATCCAACGCCATGCTCCCGAACCCGAACTGCGACTCAGACCAACCCCCGTCAGACCACAGCGCGAGCAAGGTCCCGTTGAGCGCCGTCCTCCCGTACAGCGTGGTCACGTACACCGTGTCGTTGCCGCCGATCGACACGCCGCCGACGGGGCGGTAGCCCGTACTCGGCCTCGCGAGCTGGTAGAACACTTCCGGGGCAGGCGATCCGGGGCGGAGGCGGAATATCGCGCCGTCGTTCACCGACCCGCCCTGGTTCAGCGCACCATAGAGCGTGCCGTCCGAGCCCACTGCGAGCCTGCCCATGGGGTCTGAGCCGGAGGGCAGGGTGGCGATTGCGCGGACGGTGCCGGCGGCGTCGAGCGCCCAGATCTTGGGCGGAGAAGGCGTGCCTTCCTCGCCGTTGCGCCCGCTGGTGGTGCCGTAGAAGCAGTTGCACTGGCTCGAGTAGACGGGCACGGTCTCGGGGAAGCACCCCGCCCCGTCGTCCTGGAAAAGGTGTACCACGGAGAACGCGCCCGACGGGGTGATCGAGAACAGGGTGCCGCACTCGTTAGCTGTCGTCAGTCCTGTGAAGCCCCGCGCGACGCCGAGGAAGTTGCCGTCGGGCGCCTCGGCGATGCCGGTGACGGTGCCGAGGTCGGCGCTGATGCGGAACAGCACCGTCGGGCTGGCGGCGGGGAAGGTGGCACGAGTGGCCGTCCGCGAGGCGCTGCGGGTGGCCGTCCGCGTAGCCGTGCGGGAGGTGCTCGTCGCGGTGCGGGTACTCGTCGTGCTTTGGCGCAGCCCGACGTCGAGGGCAAAGAGCGTCCCCGTCGCCCCCGTCAGCGAGCCCGAGGTGACCCCGTAGAGCAGCCCGTCGTCACCCAGCACCAGCCCGTCCACGGGCTGCCCGCCAAACAGCTCCGGCTCGCCGTTGCCCGCGGGATAACCCTCGTACCAGGAAAAGGTGAGCACTATCTCGGCCCCCGTGCTCCCGTCCGCCTTGACGCGCATGATCCTGCCGCTCGAGTAGCTCGTCGAAGTGCCGCCGTAGTAGAGCCAGCCCCCGGCCTCGACCATCCCAGTCGTCCCGCCGCGGTCGCCCTGCATGTGCGCCAGCACGGCGAGCTCCCCCGAAGGGCGCAGGATCCACGCGGTGCCCCGGTTGTTTGCCCCGCCCTGGCGGCACGTGCCGACAACCGACCCGTCTGCCAGCCGCAGCACGTAGTCGTACGCCCTGACCCCCGTGGACGCGTTGAAATGCGCCAGCGTGGACAGCAGCCCGGCGGGCGAGATGCGGAAGACAGTGCCCTCCCCGAACCGCCCACCCTTCGTCGTCGCGCCGTACATCAGCCCGTCCGCGCCGAGGGTGAGCCCGCTGTAGGGCTCGCTGCCCCTCTCCGCCGCGTTGGGCCCGCCGAAGTGGAAAAGGATGGTCAGGGTGCCGTCCTGCGCGGCGCGGAACACGGTGCCGCCGTCGTAGAGGCCACTGATCGTTGTGGTCCCGTAAATGTTGCCGTCTGGCCCGCGGACGACGGATCCCATGGGCGAGGAGCCGGTGCTGACGTTGAAGCCCACGAACCCGGAGATGGATCCCGTCGCGGGGCTGTAGCGCGCCACGGTCCCCAGGCCCGATGGCCCGCCCGACTGCGTGGGGATGTAGTAGGCGCCATCCGCACCCGGCACGGGCCTCCCCTGCGGGTATCCGCCCGTGTTGCGGTCGATGAAATAAGCGACGATCCGCGGGCTGTCCCCGGGGATGTACCGCCACACGGCGCCGCAGTCGCCGCACCCGGGGTTAACGTCGTAGTCGCCGCCGGCGTACGAGACGCCGTAAATCGTGCCATTGTCGGCGAGCGCAATGCCCCGCGCCCCGTTCAGGTTGTAGTCCAGCTTGGCCAATAGGGTCGGCGTCGCGCGGAACGTCGGGGTGGCGGTGGTCGAAGTCCGCGTGATTGTGCGCGACGTGGAGGTGCGGGAACGTGTGGTGGAAGCGGACCGGGTCGTGCCGGTCAGCGAGGTCGACGAGAGGGTTGACGGCGTGCGGGTCGCCGACGCCGTGGGCGAGGTGGACGTGAGCGACGAAGAGGTGGGGGAGGCGGTCGAAGAGGACGCCGTCCTCGACGCCGAGCGGGTCGTTGAAGCAGTCAACGAGGTCCGCGACGTGGTCGACGAAGTCCGCAAAAGCGTGATCGAAGAAGAAGTCGGCGTCGAAGACGAGAGCGTCCGCGAGGCCGAGAGGGAGTTGGTCGCGGAGCGCGACGAGGAAGAGGGCGTCGAAGGCGAAAGTGTCCGCGACGCCGAGCGGGTCGCCGACCGCGTGGCCGACGACGACGAGCACCCTCCAAAAACCGTCACCGTGCGCTCCGCGGTCACCGTGACCGTAACCGTGCGGAACTCGGTTGCCGCGCAGGTGCCGGTCGGGCCCGCCTGCCGCGGCTCGATCGCGGCGCCGCCCGCCCCGCCGCACGCGGCCAGCGCGAGCAGCAGCCAGATCGACAGCATCGCCAGCGCCGTGCGGCCCATGACCCGGGATGGGCGGCGAAAACGGCCCGCCGGGCGGTTCGGGAGGTGCGGCAACCCCGTCAGCGTCAGCCGCCCCAGCCGCCACTCCGCGACCCCGCGCACTCGGATCGGGCAAAGTTGGTTTCTCACGGTGATGAGCTTACAAGGCGAAAGGTCGTCCGCCTCATTGGTGAGCTGGAGAAGCCGATGCCCAAACGCTCAAATGAGCGCGACACCGCTTCCGCCGGCTCCTGGTCCCACAAATCACTTCTACTCTCACTCGCCCATACCAAACCTCCTCGTTGATCACCCTGTCCTACACCATCTTAGTCCATCAAATGAACGCGAGAGAAGCTGGATGCCCTCCGGCATAGGAAGCCGAGCCTGCTTGACGCATTCGCGACGGAGCTCACCCCTCTTGACTTGGACTTTTCTCCGCAATGCGTTTTGCTACTGCCTACTCTAAATGAGGTGGGTGGCGCTTGCGGCGGGATGGCGCGGGTGCGGGCGAGCTCATGGATTGTTCGGATGGTTTGGCTCATGAAGGCGAACTTCGAGGCGGTTCAGGGGGCCACGAGGCTACAGATTCTAGTGGCGTGGCGAGAGAGGGATCTTACGGGGCGAAGCCATGGGACTAGAGAGCGCGAAAAGGAACTTCGCCGCGATCACCAAGGTCAACGAAAGGTTTGCCGTCCTTGAACGGCGCTTCACCTAAACTAGGTACTGGAGAACGTCGGGAGCTGGCATTGGCCAAAACGGCCGTGTCATAGCCGGTCTTTTATTTGACTTTGGAAGGGCGCGAGGCGTCAGGAAATCGCGCCAACGCCGATGTCTCCAGCCCGGGGGGACCCATTGTCAGGGACGCCGGGACCCATCGCGGGGCTGTAGGTGCGCGGAGCCGGCCCACCGCCCCATCCGTCCGCCCTTGGCTCCATCCAATTTCTCCGCGACAGGAGCACCCCTCCAGGCACGCCCCCTCGGTCCGATCCGAGTGGGCGGCGGGTCGGCGGTGGTGGCGGCTGGGTTGGCTGACGCCGCTTTGTCGTGCGCCCTTGCGCCGGTCCGACCGCCCTGCGACGTTCCGGGCGCCCATCCCGGCCGATGGGCCGCGCGGCGCTCGCGATGCTGCCGATCTGGCTGCTGCTCGCGCTGGCCGCGTGCGGCGGGGCGGCCGGCGCCGCGATCGAGCCGCGGCAGGCGGCGGCGACGACGTGCCCCGCGACCGCGTTCCGCACGGTCACGGTCACCGTGACGGCGGCGGAGAGGACGGTGACGGTTTTTGGAGGGTGCTCGTCGTCGTCAGCAACCGCGTCGTGGACGTCGTCGACCCGCTCGGCGTCGCGCACGCCCTCTTCGCGGACACCCTCTTCTACGTCCCTATCCGCGACCACATCTCTCTCGCGGTCGCGGACGGCGTCGTTCTCCACGACGTTTTCCTCTTCGCTCTCAGCCTTGCGGACGCCGTCGTCGTCGACCCCCTCATCCTCCTCTTTCACCTCTTCATCTCGCAAGTCCACCTCGCCCACGGCGTCGGCGACCCGCACTTGGTCAACCCTTTCGTCGACCTCATTGACTGGCAGGCCGACCACCAGCTCGTTCACGGCTTCGCCGAGCCGCACGGCGACGAGCTCAACTCGGACGGCTTCATCGACCACCTCACGTTCCCGCACCTCGTCGTCCCGTACAGTTACGCGCACTGCGACCACTGCAACCCCGATGTTCCACGCGACGCCGACGCTCCTCGCCAAGCTGGACTACTCGCTCACGGGCGCGCAAGGCATCGCGCTCGCCGACAATGGCACAATCTACGGCGTGTCGTATGCCGGTGGCGACTACGAACTCGGCCCCGGGTGTGGCGACTGCGGAGTAGTGTGGCGTTACGTCCCGGGTGACACCGCGCGGATAGCCGCATTCTTCAACGACCGCGACACGGGCGGATACCCGCAGGGGCGGCCCGTGCCTGGCTCGGATGGCGCCTACTACATCCCCACGCAGTCAGGCGGCAGATCGGGTCTGGGGACCGTGGCGCGCTACAGCCCCGCGACGGGATCCATCTCCGGGTTCGTGAGCTTCAACGTCAGCACCGGCGCCTCACCCATGGGATCCGTCGTCCGCGGGCCGGACGGCAACATGTATGGCACCACCTCGTTCGGCGGCCTCTACGACGGCGGCAGCGTGTTCCGCGCCGCGCAGGACGGCACCCTGACTATCCTTTTTCACTTTGGGGGCCCCAACGTGGCGGAACGGGGCGGCGAGCCCTACGGCGGGCTTACCCTCGGCGCGGACGGGCTGATGTACGGTACGACCTACAAGGGGGGCCGGTTCGACGGCGGCACCCTGTTCCGCATCTCCCCCGCGGGCCTGCTCTCCACCCTGGCGCACTTCAACGCATCCACGGGGCACAGGCCGGTGAACTACCCGCTCAGACTGGCCGACGGGTCCGTCGTCGGCACGTGCCGCCAGGGCGGGGCAAACAACCGGGGCACCGCGTGGATCCTGCGCCCGTCGGGGGAGCTCGCCGTGCTGGCGCACATGCAGGGCGACCGCGGCGGGACGACCGGGATGGTCGAGGCCGGGGGCTGGCTCTACTACGGCGGCACTTCGACGAGCTACTCGAGCGGCAGGATCATGCGCGTCAAGGCGGACGGGAGCACGGGGGCCGAGATAGTGCTCACGTTTTCCTGGTACGAGGGTTATCCCGCGGGCAACGGCGAGCCGGAGCTGTTTGGCGGGCAGCCCGTGGACGGGCTGGTGCTGGGTGACGACGGGCTGCTCTACGGGGTCACCTCGGGCTCGCTGACGGGGGCGACGGGGACGCTCTTTGCCCTCGACGTCGGGCTGCGCCAGAGCACGAGCACCTCCCGCACGTCGGCCACCCGCACGGCGTCGACCAGCGTGGCGCCGACCGCCACAAAGTCAATCACCGCGACTCAATCCACCGCATCGAGGACGGCCTCGAGGTCGCAAACCGCAACCGTGCCGACGAGCTCGCGGTCGGCCACGGCCACCCGCCGATCATCCACGGCCGCGGCGCCGGCGATGCCGTCGACCACCGCGCGCTCCACGACCAGCAGATCCGCCAGCCGCAGCCCGTCGACCACCTCCACCCGATCGTCGAGCACCTCCCGCACCCGGACCACCACGACGACCCCGCCAATCATCGCCCGCGTGCTGCACCGCTTCGACTGGACCGCTGGCAGCCCCATCGGCATCGCCCAGGCACCCGACGGGAGCTTCAGGGGGACCAGCTGGGTGGGAGGGCAGGACAGCTGGGGCACCTTCTTTTCGCTGTCTGCGGCGGGAGCGTACAGCACCCTGTTCACGTTCGACGGGACGACCAGCAACCTCGTCTACGCGTCGGGCCCGCCCTCCTATTCCCCGCAGTGCCAGTGCTTCTACGGCACCACCGAGGGCTCCGAGTTCTACATCGGCCCGGACGGCGAGACGAGCTTCTCCGCCGACGGCACTCTGTACTCCGTCGACCTGGCCGGTACCGTATCGGTTCTCGCTCGGTTCTCCCCAAGGGACGAGCGGCCCAGCGGCGCGCTGGCGATCGGTCCCAACGGCACCGTGTACGGGACACTGTACACCCCCGCGGGGGACGGCGGCCAGGTGGGGAAGGTGTACAGGTACGACCCTTCCTCCGGCACCGTTTCGACCGTGGTCGACCTCGCCGCGGCCGGGCTGGGCGCGTATCCGGACGGGGTGACCCTGGGCCCGGACGGCAGGCTGTACGGCGCGGTGGCGATGCTGGACGACTTCGAGGCGGCGGGGTACCTGTACAGCGTGGGCACGGACGGGTCGGGGCTGCTGTCGGGGGCGGTCGAGCGCAACGTCGGGAAGCCGGTGCTGGGCGCGCATGGGTACGCGTACGGTGGGTGCATCCCGGGCGCAACCTGCCACTGCCGTCGCTGACGCCAGCGCAGCGATTACGTTGGAGTTCAGAAACTCCTTGTGCTTTGGCAGGATCGTCCGTTGGCAGCCCGGGTCGCCGGTCACGACGCTGTTCACGTTCCCGTCGGACGGCTCCTACGGTTGCAACCCCTCGGCGCCCCTCCTGCGCGTCGGCGACGACTTCTTCGGGACCACGCAGGCCAACATCTTTCGCCTGCGGCCGCCTTACACCGAGGTCGAGGTGGTCGTTTGGGCTGGCGGCTCGGCTTTGGAGGCTCCCTTCGGCGGAAGCATGGAGCTCCTGCTGCCCTCCGAGGGCGGCCTCGTGCAAGCATCCGACGGGCGCATCTTCGGCGTGTCCCGGGCGCCCTGGTGGGCGTCGTCTGAATTCTACGGCGCCTTCTTCGCGATCGACCTCCGCCTGATTCCCCCCCCCCCACCGACGGCACGCCCGAACTCCGTGGGTGGCCGCGCCGCCTCGTGCGCATTCCGACGCTGATTCGATCCCCACGCAGACGTTCACACAGAGCACAAAGACGGCCTCGCGGACACCTTCGCCCCCTGCTTCGGTGACGGCGACTTCGTCCACCAGTTCACGGTCCGTTTCGCGTACTCCGACGACAACGCGGCCGCGCTCGACGACTGCTGTGCCGCTGACGTCGACGCAACTGGCGGGTACGAGCAGCAGAACGGCGAGCAGCAGCAGCAGGACGGCAAGCAGCGGCACCCGGACGGCAAGCAGTAGCACCCGGACGGCAAGCAGTAGCACCCGGACGGCAACCAGCAGTACCCAAAAGGGAAGCAGTAGCATCCAGACGGCAAGCAGCAGTATCCGGACGGCAAACAGTAGTACCCAAAAGGTAACCAGCAGCAGCAGGACGGCGAGCAGGACGGCCACCACCACTAGCAGAACGGCGACCAGCACTGTGCTGCCGGCCGCATCGTCCACAACAGTGCGGCGGGCCGCGTCGACAACAGTCGCGGGGCCTTCGTCGACGAACTCCCCGCGGGCTTCGTCGACAAAGACCGCGCCCACCAGCAGTCGCACAGCAACGAGATCCTCCATCACGGCCACGAGGTCATTGACAGCTTCCAGCTCGACTCTCTCTGCCACAAGCAGCTCCCGCACCGCAACCAGTAGCACCACCACGCGCACGCCGACGAGCACCAGCCGCACGCCGACGACGAGGACGGCGACCACCTTGACGTCGAGCACCTCGTTCACTTCCACGACATCCTTTACGAAGACGACCAGCCGCACCATAACTCTGGGACCGACTATAACCCAGGGACCCTGCCCACCGCCGGCTCCAGTTGTGTCGAGCGGTTTGGCGTGCAATTCGGGGGTGAGTTTCGAGAGAATCGCGCACCGTTTGCGTGGAACTAAGGCGATCCGATCCCAGACGGCCACATTCAAGTCCGTCCTGAACAACGTCGTCATCGGCTGCAAGTCGTACAACGTCATCTTCCGGCAGAACTTGGGCGGCGCCGACGGGCGGGCTGCCTTCAACGACTACTTTGGTTCCTCCGCCAACGTCTCCCTCCCTTTCTCGACCGCGCGCCAGGCGTACGACGCCATCGAGGCCATCAATTCCGCCTTGGCCGGCCGCGCGGACGTGGACGCTAGCCCGGCGCCCGACGCCCTCGTCAACGGCGCCATGGTGCCCTTTGCTCCGACCGACACGAGCTTCAGCTTCCGCATCTTCAGGCCCGGGACCACGGCGCCCAACAGGCCCGTCACCTCGCCGGACGACTCCATTAAAATGGAGCGGACGACGGGGTACGCGCTAGCCATGACGACGTTCGAGCTCCTGGATGGGAGCTGCGTCCCGCAGGAGGGTGGGACGATCGCGCAGCCAGGCGGTTCCACCACCACGTCGGCTTCCAGCACGAGAGTGCCCGCGAGTCGCACGAGCACTTCGACGACATCGGTGGGTGCTTCCATGCCACTGTCTTGTTCGGAACGTCTGACGCTTCGCTCGTGCACGCAGCGGACCATGACCACCCAGACGCCGAACGTCGCACCAGGCATGCGCTCGTACTGCGACCGGACCTACTTCGAAGGACCGGGCACGCTGTCCTCGGGCGAGGGGACTCTTTACCTCCGCAATGTCACCGTTCCTCCCGGCGGGACAGTCGCCAACGTTTCCGTCAGCCTCACGTACTCGCACGAGTACGGCGCGGAAGCGACCCTCTCCCACCCCGATGGCACTGGCAACCGGGTCCTGACCCTCCAAGGATTGTCGTGCAATCTCGGCGACCAGGTGACGCAGTTCACCTTCCGGGACGACGCGGCGTCCTATCCAGGCGACATTGAGGGCGGCACCTGCGAGTCCAAGACGGTCAAGCCCTGGGATCCCTTTAGGGTCTATCGCGGGAAGGGGGCGGCGGGGACCTGGACGCTCGCGTTCCGCCCGTCGAATACCTACCCGCCTCAGGTGTTCCGGTTCTACGAGTGGTGCCTGTGGCTCTATACCGAATAAGGAGGAATAGACAATTCTCGCATACGTTATCACTCGACCACAAGAAGGGCTGGCCTCCATTGGGTAAGCTTCGCCTTCGCCGTCCATTCAAGCAATCCCTCCCTGCTCGCGGCATGCAGCTAGTACGACGGACAGATGCTCTCGATGGTAAAGAACAGTCCCGCGCTCCGCAGAAGGCTCCACAGGCCGATGGCCACCGTAACCATTGTCACGAAGAACGTCCTGAGCACCTGGAACGTGATGGGGAACCCCACAAGGGTCGCCTGGAGCGACCCGACGTCCCTGTAGGCGCGCAGCAGCCTGTCCACGAGGCGGATCCGCTCTGCGCGGCGCGGGTCGGGATCCTGGCCACCTTCCCGGGCCTCCCATTCGCGCAACCGGACCTGTGCGGATTCGTACAGGTTTCCGACGCTGGAGGCCAGCCGGTTGGCGTAGGCGGAGAGGTAGGCATCGTAGAGGAAAATGCCGAGGACGGCCGCGACGCCGACGATGGTACCCACGGTGATGCACGATCCGACGGCCTGTGCCGCAAGAGTGAGCTCAGCGGGCATGCAAGCGGCCACGGATGCCACCTACCGCGACGGTGACGATGCTGAAGAAGTAAACGGCGAGCATGATCCCCCATTCTCGCGTGTGCCGGTCCCCAGCAGCGAGGCGCACCGTGGCGGCCGCGACCAGCTGGCGCCGGAGCTTGACCAGCAGCCGCACATGCGCCTCGTACTCGTCGTCTTGGGGCAGCGGTTCGCGGCAGCAATCCAAGACAGAGAAGAGGTTCGCCGCCACCGCGCGGTGGAGGAGGCGGAGGGTGGGTCGCAACCCGGCGGGGCACCGCATCATGTTTGCTAGGGCCGACAACGGCATCCAGAAAAAGACAATATGCAGCATGAGGATAGTCCAGGGAACCACCCAGGCTCCGGCCAAAGCTTCCGGCGCCACTGTCACAATGGGAGTCCAAAAGGTGGTAATCCATGCGGCCCACCCCGACATGGCACCGTGGGCCGCGATGGCCAGGGAAAGCTGCAGCGCAATTTCCGACCCGAGATTTCCCAGGCATTCGGAGCACGGGCACTCGGGGTCGTCGGGCCAGTGCTCGACGAGCACGGACGGCTTTTCCGAGTCCTCCTTATTCTCCGGGTCGCGCGATCCCAATCCTGCAAGCTGGCTCCACCGCACGAAGCCAGTGAGCTGATCACCACCGAAATTCCATGCGGTGGTGCGGTGGCCGCAGCGCATGAGCGCCCTCAGCGGTGGGGTGAGGAAGGTCAGGTAGAAGGTCGTTCCGAAGGCGACCACCTGCGGGGTGCGGAAACGCCCGTTTGATGCTGTAGCGGTGAGTGCGAGGAGTGCGCATCCCGAGCCGACGACGAGGAAGAGCTTTGTGGCGACAACAGCGCGGGGTTCCACTACGGTCCGCATGCCCCTGGAGCGCTGGAGCTGCGAGAGCCTTCGCAGGGAGGGCCACGGCGACAGGGCGCGCGAAAAAGACTCCCAATTCAGGGCGTGGGAGGTGCGGAAGTCGGCCGCGGGGTCGGAGACGCGGTCGTCGCCCTCGGGAGGCATGCCGCCCTCGCGGGCCTTGGTCGGCCAGGGAAAGAGTGCGGCCCATTCCGCGGGCTCGAAATCCTTCGGTGCGCGGCCATATATGCGGGTCGCCATTGGCAGCGCGTCAGAACCCGACGTCATTCGCAATGGACAGCCGAACCCAAGGAGACCAAAAGGATACGGGGCGCCGCTGACAGGCGCCGAGATGCTCCCTTCCGCCGAACCGTCTATTCCTTTGCTGCTTATTGCATTGAGAAAGTCATGTCGTACGGTGCCTTTCAGACGGCCCGCATCGACGAACCGACCAACCAGCAAAGGATAGTGGCGGATGGCCCACGCCGGGAGCGCCTGAATCGGGCCCGCGAGGCTTCCGCGGTGCCCACGGACCCCGACCTGGGCGACCGCGGACCCGGCTAGCAGGCCGCGCGGATCAGCCGGCTCGAGGCGGAGCTCGCGGCAGCCGAGAACGGCTGGAGGAAGCAAGGCTGGATACGGAGGAGACTGCGTGAAAGCTGATGATGCCGAATCGCGGGCCCGGAACCACGAGAAGGTGGTCCGCAAGCTGCGGATCCGCGTCGCCAACCTCGAGGCCAAGGCCGCCAACGACGCCTCGCGGCTGGCCTCGCTGTTTGCCGAGGTGGGTCCTTCTGGACGACACTCTGGGCCTGGCCGAGGGTAGAACGGTCGGATTGTCTCCATCCTCTGCTCCGAGACGAGCGGCTTCGACCCTGCCATCGCCTGCCCGATCGTCGCAGGGGCGGACGGACGGCAGGAAATAGTCGACGAGCTTCGCAGGCGGGTCGCAGCATTTCGAGCTTGCATCAATGCAGGGGAGTGCATCAGAGTGAAGGAGAGCGAAGAACGGCGCGGGAGGGTGCGGGGATACGGATGTAACGACTATGCGACAACAGAAGCAGCTTGCCTGGTGTTGTCGCGTCGGGACAAGCGAGGCATCAAGGGGCGCCAGCTGCTGGGAGCGGCCGGGACGGCCGGGAGACAGACGCCGATCCAAACATCGTCCCGCAACCCCGCCGAGGCACTCAAGATGCCCTTCGCAGACGTCAACGGGCATCAAATTGCTTACGAAGAGCACGGACCGAAAGATGGTCGGCCACCGCGCGGGATTCGCCCGCTTTCCGGGCTCATCGCCGCCCAGGTCCCGCCGTCATCTTCCTCCACTCGTTCCTCATGGACAGGCAGATGTTCGCGCCGCAGGTGGAAAAGCTCAAGTCCAAGTACCGCTGCATCCTGATGGACGAGCGCGGGCACGGCGAGACCCGCGCGGGGGGCAACTTCGACTTCTGGGACTCGGCGAAAGACACGGTCGGGCTGGCCAAGGCGCTCGGGATCGAGCCCGCCGCGGGCGGAAAAGGCGGGGTCGTGATCGTTGGCATCAGCCAAGGGGGTTTCGTCGCGCTGCGGTGCGCCCTCCTGGAGCCGGACCTGGTCAACGGGGCGGTTGTCATGGGCTCGTCGCCCGATGACGAGAGCGAGGAGAACAAGGTGGCCTTTGGCCAGATTTTTGCCGGATGGGAGGCCAACGGGCTCGAGAGCGTCATTGACACGGTCATGTGGGTGTCCTTGGCAGGAGACAAGGGCGTTTTCAGTGGGTGTTCTGCGGACGTCCATTGGCCTACAAATAGTCGTGGTTCACAACTGGGCCGCACAGAGGGCGACGCCGAGATGACGGGGAAGATCCGGGCGCGGATGCTCAAGCGTAACTCGGAGGACGACGCCGCGATCTTCAACGCCCTGGTTTCGAGGGACTCGATCTACGAGAAGCTGAAGGAGGTCAAGTGTCCCGTCATCGGTTGGCTCGTGCTTCTTCTCCTCCCGCGGACCATGCCGCTGACGCGCCTCCGAATAGTGCTCCACGGGACCGACGACCACTCGTACCCCGTCGAAAAGGGCAAGCGGATCTGCGAGGGGCTGCCCAAGGAGCAGCTCAAAGGCTGGGTCGAGGTGCAGGGCGGGGCGCACTTCCTGTCCATCACGGATCCGGAGGCGGTGGAGGCGCCGCTGGCCGACTTCCTCGCCAAGTACGCAAAATAGACGCGCACAGTCGCACAGATTGGATTCTTGCAGCACTCCCGTACAGCTCAAATGACTTGGCAACTCAAATCAGGGGAGCCTTCCGTCCGCCTTGAAGTCCTCCACAATCTTGTCGAACGCCTGATAGGTCAGCCGCGCCAACGTACCCCCAACGCTGACCCTCCTGACGCCGGCAGCAGCATAGTCGGAGAGCGAGATCGCAGGATCGCTGAGCACCGAGTTCACGAGCGCGTTGATGGGCTTGTCGGTCTCCCGCACCACCCGCGCCACGTCCTCGATCTTGCGCAGCCCGGGAGCGTACAGCACGTCCGCACCTGCCTCCGAGTACGCCTTGAGCCTTTTGATCACCTCGTCCATGTCGAGAGGGTTCATGAGGAACGCCTCGCAGCGCCCGACCAGCATGACATCGTGCCCGCTGGCGACGATGGCCTCCTTCGCGGCGCGCACCCTGGCAACGGCGTCGGCCAGTGGCAGCATCTTCTTGTTCGCGGCATCCTCGATCGACAGGCCCGCAACGCCCGTCTCCACGCACAGCGCGACGTTCTTAGCGACGCCTTCGGGCGTGTCGGCGAACCCGGCCTCGAAGTCGGCGTTCACGGGCAGGTCCGTCGCCGCGACCAGCAGCCTCAGGTGGTCGAGCACTTCCTCCAGAGACATCTCGCCGTCGCTGCGCCCCAGCGCCATCGCGGCGCCGGATGAGGTCGATGCGAGGGCCTTGAAGCCGGCCTTGGCCAGGCGGACCGCCGAGCCCCCGTCCCACGGGTTGGGGATCGCGAAGCAGCCGGAGGCATGCAGCGCGCGGAATGCGGCGCGTCGGGACGCGATGGAGGCGGAGGACGGCGCAGCGGGTGGCATTCTCAACGCTCCGAAGGTCGAAAAGCTAGAAGTCCGAAGTCTGAGCTCGACAGGACTGCTCCACCAGAACGAATAATCGCGGAATCTCCGTTGGGCTCTGAGAGGTCGGCAAAGCGCGCTCGCCGGAACGCGCCTTCAACGCGTCTTTCCCGGCGTGGAGTCGCGCTTGTAGCGCCGTTTGTTGATCTAAGCGATCCTGCGTTCCGTGGCCCGGAGAAGCGGGGAGGTTGGCGATGGTGGAGCTCAAGGTCGGCGATACGGTTCCCGACTTTGAGCTCCAGGACCAGGACGGGAAGGCCGTGAAGCTGAGCGACTTCAAGGGCCGGCCTCTCGTCGTGTTCTTCTACCCGAAAGCCAACACTTTCGGCTGCACTCGCGAGGCGTGCAGCTTCCGCGACAACATCGGCCTCTTCCCGGCGGGAACCGCGGTCGTGGGGGTCAGCTCCGACACGCCAGAGGCGCAGAGGGCATTTGCGGACGCGTACAACCTCGGATTCCCCCTGCTCGCGGACGTGGGCGGCGCGCTGCGGGCCAAATGGGGCGGTAAGACATCTGGACGTCCGCTCCTCAGCGTTTCATCGTTTGACTGCCCTTCTGTCTTCCCTGCTACCATCGCAGTGCCGAACTCGATGATGGGACTCAGTGAGTTACTTGCTGCAAAGTTGGCCTTGATTGCTCCAACTCGGCAACCATCTCCAGCTCCCGGCCGAGTCACCTACGTGATCGACAAGGACTTCGTCGTTCGCTCCATTTACAACTCGGGCATGGCGTATTGGGCCCACGTTACGGAGGCTGCCAAGGCCGTCAAGGCGCTTGCCTAGTTTTGAAGGTTTTGAAGACGTTTCATCTACTCGGCACCTTCACTCTCGTAGTCCACTCCCTCCTTCCACGCATACTCACGCACAAGTTCGTCCAACCCGCTCAATCCGAGCCACTCTACATACTTGCCGAGGATCGGCCCCGCGGTCGACTGGAATGCCCCGAGCTCATTCACATGAGGGAAAGGTTCGTCCGGTTCGGGCTTCCCCAAGAAGCGGCACAAAGGGCCCCAGCCTTCGGAGGGGCGGAAGACGAGCAGGTTCTCGCGGGGCACGGTGGCCTTGACGTGCTCGACATAGTGTCGGTGGTATTCGATCGCTCGGGACTGGAATCGGTTGTCAGCCTGGCACTGCCACGCGGGCAACCGCATCGACCATGCCTTGCTGAACTTGCCACCTTCATTGAGCTGGAACATCTGGCCGAGGTGCAGCCCTGCGTGGTCCACGGCAGTCAGCTCGTGGTCCGGGACCTTCTTCCACGAGTCATCCTGCATTCTGAACAAATTGATGAAGGCGACGCCTTGGGAGTACGAGTTCCACCACTTCTCCATGTCGTCGCGGACGGTCAGGACGACCTTGGCATCTGGCACCTGGGCGAAAATCTCGTCGAAGGAGTAGTTGATGTCGACCAGAGCGTCGTAGTGGCGTCCAAACTCCGCCTCAAAGTCGACGTGCTTCCCATTCAGGGCATCGATGAGGAGGCGGCATCCGTGCGGGTACATTTGGCTTCGGATCGAGGGTGCCCGTGGCACGATGCGGTCAGAAAGGAATCGTGCCAACGGAAGCAGACAGACGTCTAACCCGACTTCACCGACCCCTTCCAAGATTGTTCCTCGGAAGTATACCGCCGTTAGTGAATGGCAGGGGCGCAGGCCAAGTTTCTCAAGGGCGACGTGGAGCGATAGAGTCCCCGTCCTGTGCATCCCGGCACCGAGGACCGTGATCGGCATATCAAATCCAAGGAGAAGAAGCGCCACCGATTTCGGTCGACTCTGGTCAAAACGACAGGAATAGAGCGTGTGGGAGACAGCTCGGGCATCGAAACTTCGATCGCGAAGAATTGCGCCAGTGACGGCGTTTCGTCGCCGTTTCCCCCTTCACGCCGAGATGCTGTCACCCGATGGCAGCAAGGAGGCGCAGAACGGACACGCCGAGGGCACCTTCTCGCTGCCGCCCCGGATTTCGTTCTCGCCGGCCGAGTGGCTCGCGGCGGTGCCGAGCGCGGCCCCCTGGCCGGACGAGCTCTCCCATTTTGCGGGCAGTGCCGACCCCGCGGCCGAACTCCGGGCCTCGTCGCCCCTGACCCCTGCCGCGATGCTTCGGGAGCTGGAAGGGACGGGCGTGGCGCGCTTCCTCGTGCAGGGGCAGTTCGCCGCAGCTCCGCTTGCGCGCTGGGTGGCTCTCCGGAGCCTTTTTCTTCACGGCATGGTGCCCACGTACGCTGTGGGCCCCTTTGTGCTGGGCGGGAACCTGTTTTCCGAGCGTGCATTGGTGGGAGGCACCGTGGCCCTCGTACTTGCCTATCCGATTTCGACGACCGCATTCCTCCTTTATTCCTCCTTCTACAACGACATCCGTCGTCCTGCGACTGCGGCGGGTCCCGCGAGCTCTGAACTAAGCCGACATTCGCTGGCCGGGGTCGTGCGCTGGTTGCAGCTCGTGCGCAGAGGGGAAGCGACCGCGGAGCTGCTTGACCACTCGGATTCCGACCCTCTGTGCCCCTGTTGCATGTGTGCCGGCTCGGTGGCTACAAAGGCCGGCTCGCTCCATCTCGCGGAGATTCTGATCCGAACCCTGTCCGTGTTCTTCTGTCATGTCCTCATCGGTTGGACCTCGGTCGTGACGTTTGCAAACGCGTATTTCTCGACCTGGTGGGGCCCACTACAGCTCGTGACCTCGGCTATCGCTTGCGTCCTCTTCATCGGTGTCAATAACCTCCTGCGCTATCCGGGGAACGTGGCCTCGTTGGATCTTTCGCGGCGAATCGTACGCCGCGCCGTAATGCTCTCGCTGCGCAACCTGCTGGCAAGGTACCAGGCGGTCTTGCACGCTCCTGACGGCATGGACACATCGGATCTGGTTTCCTCGGGGCAGGAACCATACCAGCAGCTCCACACTGCAATCGCTGCGAGCTGGCGGACGCGCTATAGCATCTTTGTTGGGGTCACACCCGGATTCCTGGTGTTTACTCTGTCGGTGTTGCTCTTTGGTGCCATACCGAACATCGTCGGTGGCATGTGCATCCCACTGTGGATAGTCATCGGCTTTGTCATCCTCATCGTCTTGTTCTCCCTGACGGATCTGGTCAACCTGAGCATTTCGAACGACCAGATCGAGGATGTCGTGCAGCTCTACTCTTCCGCGCGTCGCCAGATCCGCGAGCTCGTGGTGACAACTCGCACCACCGATCCCGCGAAGCGCGAAGCGGTGCAGGCGCTGGTCGCCCATTCCGAGCTGCTGGACAGCTACCTCGAGATCCGTTCCATCAAGGCCAAGGTGTTCGGGTTCGAGGTCAGCTTCGGGATGGTGCGCAACGTGGTGGTGAGCGGGGCCACGGTGCTGATCGCGCTCTGGACGGTGCTGCGCGCGGCAGGGGTGACGTTTACCATGCAGACCGTGTGCCCGGTGTGATTTGCAAAGCGAATCGCTGGTTCTTTGGCGAGTCACCGTACGTGATTGAACAAAGTTCTGAGGCGCTCGGTCAATCTCGTTCGTTGCCCGCCGCTCGCCATCGGAATCTGACGATGTCAGCCTCTCTCATTCACGGTCCACTGAGATACAAGCTCGAGACGTTGCCCGTCCTTCCTCGCGAGCCTTGTGGCGTTTTGCCACCCAGCTGCTAGCGAGTGACTCGCCGAGACCGCCCGCGCAACACCGCGTTTAGCCGCGTTTCTCCCTCGCCGTCTGCCGACAGAAATCGGGCCGTTTTCGGCGGGAGGCCGGAGTTCGCCGGACGCTCAGCGCTTTGCCGGCGACCGGAGCGGCCTCCGCGCCCTGTCGCCGGCCCGGTTAGGGTGGGAACCGCCCTTCGGGCCCGGCGATGCCGGGTGGTCCGGAGGAGCCTGCGGCTCCTCAAGCCTCGGAAATGGGGAATATCGGGCATTCCCAGTCGGTTGTCGATGTTTTGGACCAGGTTTCCGAGAAGGGAGGGGCGGGAGACGTCGGGGACGCGGGGAAACCTGCGGCGCTGACGAGTGAGGACGGCGAGACCGGCTTCGCGGCCTCCCCGTCTCTGCCGTCGCCGCGACCCATAACGGACGCTGTTGGCGTTGGCGTTCCGGACGGCGAGGAGCCGGAAGCCGAGGGGCGCCCCGCTGCGGAGGCGGATGCGGACGAGCCGGGCGCGTCGCTGTCGCCGAAATCCGCCGGGCCGCCCTCCACCGAAAGCGACGCCGTGACTCTGGACCATCCTACCGGCGAACCGTCCGGCGAACCGCCGGATCCGGCAGCCGGCGGTCCGCCCGACAAGGCCGCCCTCGAGATCGAGGATCCCTCCGGCAAGCCCGCCGCCGACCCTCGCTTCAAGGGCCTGGCGGCCGACACCCACGAGTACCCCGAGGGCGGCTTCGGCTGGTTCGTCGTCCTCGGCGCCTTCCTCATCCATTTCGCCGGCATCTCCCTCATCTACATCACCGGCGTCTTCATCCGCCTCTTCTTCTACGAGGACGTCTTCCCCGGCGCGACGTTTGCCCAGCTGTCGTGGATCAGCGCCGCCATCGGGCTGTGCCTACCCGTGCTCGGCCCGGTGTACGGCTTCGCGATCCCGCGGCTCGGCCCGCGCGTGGTCTGCGTGTCGGGCGCGCTGGTCCTCGCCCTGGGCTTCGAGCTGGCCAGCCTCGCGCAGACCACGTGGCAGATCGTGCTCACCCTCGGTCTGCTCACGGGGATCGGCCAGGCGACCTTCTACATCTCGGCCGTGTCGACGCTGGTGCAGTGGTTTTCGCGCAGGAGGGGGCTGGCCATGGGAATCGTCGCCTCGGGGACGGGGCTGGGGGCGCTGACCCTCGCGCCGCTGGCGCAGGCGCTGATCGACGCGCTGGGGTGGCGGAGCGCGCTGCGCGTGCTGGGGCTGATCACGGGGACGCTGCTGGTCACGGGTGGGATGCTGCTGAAGACGAGGATGGGGACGTACGTCGATCTGCGGTTCTGGAGGAAGAAGGAGGAGCCCGCGGCCGACGAGGCGGGGGCACCGAAGAAGGAGGAGGCCAAGAAGCCGCCGTTCATCGACCGCAACTTCTTCAAGAACGCCAACTACGTGCGGCTGTACATATTCGCCTTCATTCAGCCGTGGGTTCGGTCTCGTTAGTGTTGCTCAGTCAAGCTGACGTTCTGCATTTCCAGATTCGCCTTCCTTTTTCCCTACACTTACGTGCCCTCGTACGCGGTCAACATCGGCCTCTCGGCCTCCACTGGCGCCCTCGCGCTCGCCCTCATGAACGCCGCCTCGTCGCTGGGCCGGATCGGCGTCGGCTACGCCGCGGACCGGTTCCTGGGTCAGATCAACTCATACGTTCTTTGCCTCCTGCTGCCACCCATCTTCTGCCTCACGCTGTGGACGACGTGCCATTCCATGGCGCAGCTATTTGCGTTTGCCGTGCTGTTTGGGTTCTTTGCCGGCGGATTCGTGGGTGGTCGCTCGCCTTTGTGCGCCAAGCTTGGAAGCTAATGGATGTTCCGCAGATCGTCGCGTACCCGATCGTGCTGGCGCAGATCTTCGGCCCCGAGAACCTGGCCTCCCGTCTCGGCTTCCAGCAGACCGCGGGGCTGGTTGGCCAGCTTTGCGGGCCGATCATCGTCGCCACCATTCTCGACAAGAACACCCACCCGGAGGCGGACGGCAGCGTGTGGATCAACTACGTGCCTATGATCTGTTACCTCGCTGGAATGATGTTGCTGAACGTATCCATCATTGCCTGGGTGAGAATGGATATCACGAGGTGGAAGCTCTGGGTCAAGGTGTGACGGGTTGGGGTAGATCTGCTAGAGCTCTGAGAGACATAGAGCGATAGATGAAGTAGAGCTGTCCGATCGAAGCCATGATGGGAGGAGACGCCGAGGACGGGCGGTTCGGGCGGCAGAAGGGGGTTTCGGCGGCGGAGGCGGGGTCTGGCGGCCGCCACCGACACCTCACTCCCCAAAATGACTGGCAAGGACAGGGACGACGACGCGGCGTCGGAGGACGGCGCTGCGAAGGGCAAGCGCAAGGTCGCCTGCGTGCCTTGTGCCCAGCGGCGGAGGCGGTGCGACGCGGGGAAGCCCGCGTGCGACCGCTGCATCGAGACGGGGGATGGGCCGGACTGCCACTATCCCGAGGGCGGCGGCCCGAAGCGCAAGCGGCTGCGGCGCGGGCTGTCGTGTGCGAGCTGCCATTCGGGGAAGAAGTCGTGCGACGGCAATTCGCCGTGCGGGCGCTGCGTGGAACGGGGCATCGCCGCCGCGTGCCGGCCGCGCGACGAGGACGCGGTTTCCGAACGGCCGGTTCGCGCGCAGCGCCCCGTCGCGCCGAGGAGCGAGGCCGGCGACCCCGGCTCGCCGTGGGACGGCAGGCAGCCCGGGTATGCCCTGCCGATCCCGCAGCCCCCGATGGCGGCCCCTCTGCCGGCAACCTACCCGCCTCCCTGGCTGCCTTTCGACGCTCCAATGATGGCAGGCGGATTTCAGGGCATGCAGGGACCGGTCGGGGCACACGGTATCGTGCCGAACGCGCTCGACAGGCTGCCGGCCCTGGCGCCGCCGGGGATCCCAGCCTTTGCCCCGCAGGCGGCCTGGACGCCGGCGTTCGCGGCGTTCCCGGACTCCATGGGCTCCATGGGCTTCCCAGGTATCATGGGTTCCATGTCGCCGTCGCCAATGCCGATGTCGGGCCTGTCTGCGCTGGCCTTTGCTGCCGCCCCGGAGCGGCTTCCGGCCCCGCCGTCGCCGATCCTGCAGCTGCCCGCCGAATATGCCGCGACCCTCTATCCCACCCTGCCTCCCGGCCTCCTCCCTCCTCCGCTCGTGCTCTTCCGCGCGGTCGACAACTTCTTCCAATATGGCGCGCAGAACCTGCTGCACCGCGCGACCTTCGACGCCCGCGTCTGCCGGGGCGAGTCTGCGGCCCGCGCCGCCTACCGCGCACGGTTCCGCACGCGACTGGTGGCCCTGTCCAGGGGCACTGCGCGTCCCGCGGGGAAGCTGGTGCCGGAGCTGCGCCCGAGCGGAGCGCTGGAGGAGAACATGGACGCCGCGCTGCTCGTCTCGGTCCTCTGGGGCGGGGCCAAGCTCGGGGCGCGGCTCGCATCCGAGGGCAAGCGGGATGCCGACACCGGCATGGCGCCGGCGGCCATCGACGCGCTCGAGGGGTGGCTGCTGGACGAGATCGACGAGGTGTCGGCGTGGTTCGCGGCCGTGGGCGGGTCCACCGGGTCCGGGCTGGAAGTGCTTTGGCAGGAGATTTCGAACGGCTGGGGCAGCAGCTTTGCGGCCTCCACCCCGAACGCGGTGCAAAACAGCCCGCTGGGGTCGCCCAAGTCGGGCACGGCGGGCTCGCTGTCGCCGCCGCCCGCGCCATTCTCCTCGGCCGACCTGCCCCTTGCCGACCGCGAGGCGCACGAGCTCTTCATGTCGAGCTACCACCGCGACATCTTTGACGCCGTCATCGCCCTCTTCCACACTGGCTGGACCTACCAGTTCATGGGCAACGGAAACGAATTCCGCAACGTGCTCGGGACCATTGCCCTGCGCGTCCTGCCCATGTGCCGGTTAGAGGAATGGTTTGCCAGGGGGCCGGACGACCGGCACGATCCGCCGCCGGTGTGGATCCGCGCCGAGGAGAAGCTCAGGCTGGTTGCGCTCCTGCGGACGGGCATGTCGCTGTACGTGGAGCTCCGGAGCGGGCCCCAGTACGTCTCGAGCCCCGACGTCGTGCCGGCCGGGGACTTCGACTACGTGGTGCTCATCGTCGCCAGCACGCGCCGCCTGGCCAACCTGGAAATGCCCTGCAACGACCTCACGTTCGACAACCTGCCTTCGGCCGTCTGCGCTTTCCCCGGGCGGGATCCGCCGGTGCCCGTCACCTACGCGGGGCACATCGACATCGGCGTCGGGCGTCGCCTGACTCACGGCGACGCGTCGTGGTGGATGGAGATGACCCTCGGCTCGCCCCAGCGCCATTCGGCCCTCGCGTCCTCCTTCGGCCGCGTGCTCGCGCTGGGCCCCTACACCTTCCTCACCCTGGTAGGCGAGCTCATGTTCCGGCACATTGCGCTGCGCAACTGGCTCCACGGCCACTCCCTCGAGCCGCACGACCTCGACCGCGATCGCACCGACGTGCCCCCGGCCGTCCTGGCGGAAGCACGCGCCCGCCGCGCCGCCTTCCTCGCCCTGCTCTCGGACGCCGAATCGCACCTCCCCTCCCCGCTCCGCGAGGCCTACGAGTCCGGCGACGGCAACGCCGTGCGCGCGCTGGCCGCGCGGCACTACGGCGAGCGGCACTGCGGCCGCCTCACCGCCTACCTCGCCTGGATCCACGTGCTCCACATCCTCGTGCGCAGCCCGGGCGACGTCGCGGGCTCCTTGGTACACCCGGACGAGCGGTGGCTCCGCGGGCCCGAGTTCCTCGAGTGCTCCGCGCACGCCATCGCCGTGTCGAGGCTGACGAAAGCCATCATGGAGGTGGCCGAGGACTCGGTCAGGGTGCCGCAGCTGCTGCCCTTTGCCGTGCTCCGCGCGGGGTTCGTCCACGCGATGGTGCTGCGCAGGCTGGGGGCGGGAGGGGGGCCGGTGGGACCCGAGGGGGACGAGGTGGTCAAGAGGCTGGTGGAGAGCACGGCGGCGTGCCTGGACGCGCTCAAGATCGGCGGGTCGGGGTGGTGGGTTGCCCGGTGCGGCGCGTTTCGTGCTCTCTCCTAACCTCGCTGGCGTTGGACAGGTCCTACACGAAGCAGGCGTACCGGATCTTTGAGAAGATCGTGCTACACGGGCTCGTTCCGACGGAGGAAGATCTGGAGGCGCTCCGGGCGGGGCGGACGGTCCGGTGATGTCGCCAAGGGCTGGCAAATAAACTTCTTTGGGCACGCATCCCCTCGTGCGACGGGCCGCTGACGATCCGCCCCAGTGCTCCTCACGTCTCGCCGGACACACCGTCCCCAGGACCAGTACGACCCCGTGCCCCTCAGCACCGTCCACAATCCCGCGCCAGCGTGAACAGGTTGACGACCACCGCGCGCACCGCGCCGCGATCGATCGGAAACCCGAGGATCTTTTGTTGGTTGCCCGCGAACTGTCTGCGAGACTTGGGAAATCGAGGTTCAAAAGAGGATTGATCCTTCCTGGAGACAGATCCAGTGGATTGCTCTCATCCTTGGTCGGTTGGTTTATTGGATCTTGGAGCGGTCGTTCTGCGCGAGGTGATCCGACAGACGAAGACATGGAGGTGCTTTAGCCGCGGGGACGTGGAGCACTGGATCACAAGCTGGCAGATGGATTTTCCAATGCGATTTTCTTTGGACTCGAGAGCCTTTAGATCCTTCTGGCCCGCCGCAGTCGAAGGTGCGCTTGACAGGTTCGGTCGGCTCCGGCGGCTTCGGTCGAGCCGACTACTACACTCGCGTCCCCGCAAACTTCGTGTTTCCGTCACGTCGTGCCCGTGAAACGCGTCGAAAATGAAGGCCGCGCTGCTGGTCGAGAACGGGAAGCCGCTCGTGCTCCGCGATGACCTCGCGACGCCGGAGCCGACAGGCACGCAAGTCCTCGTCGAGACGACGTTCTGCGGCGTCTGCCACAGCGGTGGGTCGTCTTTCGCCCCATTCGATGTGCTTTTCTGACCGATCGCAAATGCGCTCCTGCCGGAACGACGTGCTTTTCTGGCGAAACGCTTCCAGATTTGCACATCTGGGAAGGAAAGTACGACCTCGGCGGCGGGAAGGTCCTGGACATGCAAGGCCGCGGGTTGAAGCTCCCTCTTGCCATGGGCCATGAGGTCGTGGGCCGCGTCGCGAAGCTCGGCCCGGACGCCAAGGGCGTCGAGGTCGGAGCCGAGTACCTGGTCTACCCTTGGGTCGGCTGCGACAACTGCGCGCTCTGCCGCGCCGGGAGCAGCAACATGTGCCTGACCCCTCGCTCCATCGGCGTCTACGCCGGCGGCGGGTACGCGACCCACGTGATCGTGCCGAATCCGAGCGTGCTGCTGCCAATCCCGGCCAACGTCGACAAGGCGGTCGCCGCGACGTACGCGTGCTCGGGGGTAACGGTCTACTCGGCGATCAGCAAAGTGAAGCCGCTGCTCACGGATCCGGAGGAGCCGCTCGTCCTTGTGGGGGCCGGCGGGCTGGGGCTCAATGCAGTCAGCCTGCTGCAGGCGCTGGGGCACAAGTACACGGTCGTTATGGACATTGACGAAGGGAGGCTGAAGACGGCGGAGAAGGCGGGGGCGAAAAAGACGGTCGACGGCCGCGGATCGGCAGAGGAGGTCGTCAAGAGGATCGTTGAGGCATGCGGCGGCACAGCTCCCGTGGCAATCATAGGTCCGTTTCTTTGAGCGCTAGCTTGTCGACGACCTAACCATGTTGGTTTGCAGATCTCGTCAACTCGTCGGCCACTGCGCAGGCGGCGTTCCTCGCCCTTCGCAAAGGCGGCAAGCTGGTCCAGGTCGGCCTGTTTGGCGGATCGCTCGAGCTGCCGTTGCCGCTGATGCCGATCAGGGCCTTGACCATCCAAGGTGTGTCTTTCGTCCATCGATTGTTTGCTTCGCTGAGCTTTGGGTCGCGTTCGCAGGTTCCTACGTCGGCAACCTGAAGGAGCTCAAGGAGCTCCTGGATCTCGCTGCCAAGGGCGGCGTCCAGCCGCTGCCGGTGGTTACGATGAAACATCCGGAGGAGGCGAACGAGGCACTGGAGAAGCTCAAGTCCGGAGGCGTCACGGGGCGGATAGTGCTCAAGGCGTGATCACATCCATTCCCCACCCCCTTTTCTGTACAGTCTCTCTGTCTACCGAAAAACAAAGCTCTTCAGACCTTCATCGCGTCGGCCGCCCACTTCGTGAACAGCGCGGCGTCAAAGTACTCTTCTCCGACCAGGATCCTGTCGCCGGCCTCGTTCAGCGAGCACACCAGGGCAATGTCCACCTCTGCTTTGGCCCCATTCTTGGCCTCCAGCGTCATCACGTGCTGCAGCACGAACCCGTTGTCCAGCTCCCTGATCCGCGGGTTCGCAAACAGCACCGATTTGGTTGCGCCCGAGAGCCACTTAATTCCGGCGATGTTCTCCTCCAGGTTCTGCCACTTGCGGTCGCTGCAGTGCCAAATCTTCACGTCGGGGTCGTAGACGGACGAGCGCACCGCCTCGACGTCGCCGGATTCGATGGCGGCGATGAATCGCTTCGCGACTTCGGTCGGGCTCATTGGCGACGCGTTCGCGCGAACACGGGACTCCTCCGCTCGTTCAAGCTCGTGCGTCTTTCCCGCAAAGTAGGGAGGGCAACGCTTCTATCGAGGTTGCGGGCCGGGAGTGTTGGCTGCGGGGAAAGTGTGGCGGGTGGGAGACAGACTCACGGCCGGGTCCAGTCAGCAATCAGCTCCTTGCCGTTTCGTGTCGACTCGTCTGTCCATCAGCATCAAGGACAAGATCAATGGAAATAAAGGGCCGACCTGCGCCCTCGCCCACCCATGGGCACCTTCCTGCGCACCGCTTACAAGAGCAGAGCGCTTCCCGCTCGCAGCCGGTGGGTTCCGCGATTCAAAAGACAATATCGGTGGGTTCCATGCGATGTGATCAATCATGTTCGAACTCTGATACACTCCAATACGATCGCGGCTAGCGCCTAAACGGATGGACAGAAGCTCTCGACCGTGAAGAATATGCCCAGGCCCCTCAACACGCTCCACAGCCCGACGCAGAGCGTCACCAGAGTCACCAGCAACCCCCTGGCGGTTCCGTACGTCACCTCGAACCCCAGAACCCTCCCCCGCAACTCCGACACCTCAAGGAACGACGCCAGCACGGCTTCGTGCCGCCTCAAGGGCCCGGAGGGGTCGTTGGCGGTGAGCACGCGGATCTCGCGGAGGGCGTCGTGGTACAGGGCAACGACGGAGGGGATGGCCGCGTTGCGGGCGGGGAGGTTGAATATGTTCACGAACATGTAGACGAGGTAGAGGAGGAAGGTGATGGTGTACCAAGCGAGAATGCACCGGCCGGTTGACTGCAGAGGAGGGCGGTGAGCTGGAATACCACAAGGCGGTCGAGGCCTGGCCAGAAGCACGTACAATAGTAGGGATGGCGCATAGAAAAAGGAAGGGGAAAACGGTGAATATGATGAGCTGGCTGGCAAATGCAAGGTCCTGGTTCGCGCGTGCTTTCCATTGTCGCATCAGCAGGTAATGCAGGCGGACACAGAGCTCCGAGGATGCGACTGGCTGCACGACCACAGGCTCGGCATGCGGTTTCATATCGGCATCCTTGTTCAGTGCGTGCCGTAGCGCGATGCGCATAGTTTGCCTCTGTAGACGTTCCTCCAGCCCATAGTACGCCATGTTGCCAATCGCAGGCATCCTTCCGAATACCAAGAAAACGTTGTATAGCACTTTGACGGCAACCCATGCGGCAAAGAGGAGTCAGCCCCACCACGCAGAGAAGAGGCGCGGAGCGAAAGTTGCGCACGTCGTGTAGCAAATCAACAGCTCGGACGTGAGCGCAGGAGCCAAATATGCAATTGCTGCACTTCGCGCCCTACGCGTCACGACCAACTCGCTAACGATGTGGCCTGCGAGTGAGGGAAGCTGAGGTCCTGAAAATTGTGCGCCAACCGGCCCCGATCGTGTCCGTGACCGGGGCCGGCGGGGTCCTCAGCCGTGCGGCCGCTGCGCGCCTCGGCGTCGGTGAAGCAGTCGAGAGGCGGCGGCGGCGTCGGGAATAGCACCGTCCACTCCGCAGGCGTGAAATCGTCCGGGAGGCTCTTCCCCGCGTCTGCGGCCCCGTCTTCCATCTCGACCGCAGACGCGTCTCGCACATCAAGGAGATTGTCGGCCATTGTCGTCTCGTAAGGGATCGAGACTATCTCCGGCCCGCAGGGGGTAGCTTTGGGGGACGGGCGGCGATGGAATAGGCCCGGAACGTTCGATTCGACGCGTCTCCGGCGCCAACCAGTCCGAAAAGTCGCCTTGTAACGTAACCTCGCAAGTTTTTCATCGTGCGTTTGGGAGATAGTAAAATCGAAGCACCTATGGCGATGCATTTTCGGGCAGGCCGCACGCAGCGGGATAACCTGCGAAGCTCGCATCCACACCGAACGACCTAGAGCTTGAGCAGCGCCTCGTCCCACCCCCCGAACCCCTTCTCCCTGATCCACCCCTCCGTCAGCTTCCACAGCCTCTCGGCATCCGCCGCCGCCATGCGCTCCGGGGGCTTGGTCGCGCTCACGCTGCAGTCCTCGAGGTACGCACCGCCTTTGGCGTCCAGGGGCTTGTGCAGCGCGGCGTAGATGGTCGTCGAGGCGCCCTCGGAGGTGGTCTTGAAGCCGTCCCTGGGGGTCACACCGTCCCTGACACGACCAGCTCCAAGTCAGCGGGAATCCGACCGCGCGACGCGGGACGACGCACTCCTTGAACCACCCCATGGCAACCTGCTCCTCGTGCTTCAGGTGCTTCTGCAGCCCGGTCATGATCCCGCCCGGGTGAAGCGAGTAGGCATGGATCCCGCGGTCGGCGAGCAACCGGTCCAGCTGCACGGCCATGAGGATGTTGGCGCTCTTGGACTGCCCGTACGAGGTCCACCTCTGCAAAATCGGATGGGCATCAGCCGTAGAAAGCGAGAGGGCGTGAAAGGGCCCACGTCGTACGACTTCTTGAGCATGGGATCGTCCCACACGATCCCGGAGCGCATGTGCCCGATGGACGAGACGGCAACGATCCGTCCGCCCTTCTTGACGTGGCTGGCCAGCAACATTGTCAGGTACTGGTGCGCGACGTGGTTGGTCCCGAGCTGGGCCTGCCGCGGAGTTCAGCGAACGCGCCGGCTGGACGCGGCGGTGTTCACCGACCTCGAACCCGTCGGCGGTCTCCTCCCGCTCGCGCAAAGCCATGATCCCGGCGTTCAAGATCAGGTAATCGATCCCGCCGTGCTCCTTGACCAGCGGCTCGACGTCCTTTGCAAACTCCCTGACCGCCGCGAGCGAGTTGAGGTCCAGCTTCCGGAACTCTGCCCCGCCCTTGCTCCCGGCCTTCTTGCAGTCCGCGTTGACCTCGTCGACCACCTTGCCCGCGGCCTCGGCGTTGCGCGCAGCCACGACGACGTGCGAGCCGTGCACCGCCAGCGCGCGGACCGTTTCCACACCGATCCCGGAGGCGCCGCCCGTGACGATCGAGAGCGTGTTTTCGAGGCCCGAGTTCTCGGAGCCGAGCTCGCCGGTGGCGACGACGGACGCGTCGGTCTTGGCAGGGAACGAGCGGATCTCGGCCATCTTGTGGAGATGAAGAGGTGTGGAAAGCGGTCCGAGGGCGCTGTTTCGAGAGAACCAGAGTTAAGGAAGTCGGAGCAGAGAGATTCGTAACTCCTACCGGTTCAGGCGGCCGGGGGAGACAGAGGGAGGGGAGGCGGCCCAACCGATTCTTGCGTGGCGTCACGGTAAACAAACAGCTCGTCGGCCATCGCGCGCCCATCGCTTCGTCCAGCGACGTCTCCGGCACCCGATCAACCTTATTTCATCTATTTCAGACGGCGCCCCACGCGATGACGCGCCCCGAACCCCCGCTCGGCCACCCGCCGCTCTCCGCGGTCGCCCCCGACGCGTCCGCCACGCTCGCCCGCCTGCGCGACACCTTCTACGCCGCATGCGACCGCCATCTCGCCCGCACCTTTCTCATCTCTCAGGGCGCCGCGAGCTCGCTCCCCGCGGAGCTGCACGCGCTCGTTTCGAGCCTGCCGGACTTCAGCCTGCCGTTCCACCCCTTCTCGCGGCCGGGGCAGGCCACCATCGGCCTCTGGACCGCGCTGTGCGATCCGCCGATGCTGAAGCAGTTCGGGCGGGCGGCGATGGATGCCGCCGGGCGGGCGCGGGAGGCGGCCCGGGGGGCCGAAGGCGCGGTGGTCGAGGCCGCGGAGGGGGTCGGCAGGCGGAGGGCGGATCTGTGGGCGGTGGCGATGATGTGTGCGCGGGTGGACGCGTGGGGTGTGTGGAAGGAGTGGAGGTGGTGGACCGTGGCGGTGGCCGATTTCGGTGGGCCTCTTCGGCGTCTCGTTCCCCGGCGTTGCTGATTCTTTGCCCCGCATTCAAAGCATTCGCGGTCTCACAACACCCCGAATCCCATCCCGCCGCCATGCTCCTGTACCCCCTTGTGTTTGACTTCTACCTCCTCGACCCGCTCGGCCTGGACCGGTCTCCGGCGCACGTGCCGACCTACCGCGCGGGCCTGGCGTCGTTCGCCAGGGGTGTGTGCCAGGTACTCGCGGTGAGGGGGACGGAGGGGGACGAGGCGCCGTGGAAGGAGATGGTCGACGTTGGTTGCCCGCCCTGCTCCACATGGGGCTGCCTGACCGCCCTTGCCTCCCAACCAGGCATCCATCACCCGCCTCCTCTCGGACAGTATCGCACCCTCGGATCTGCCCGCGACCACCGTCCCCCTCCTCCGCTTGGATTTCGCCCGCGCCCTCGCGCGTCTCGGCGACGCCCCCGCAGCTCTGGCGCAGCTCGACCTTGTATCCGGCGACGCGGGGCTGGAAGCGCGGGCGGCGGAGATGAAGGGGAAGATCGAGGCGGGGGAGGATCTCGGGGGGCTGGGAGCGGCAGAGGGCGTGGGGCAGGATGGGGAGCTGGTTGAAGTGGACCGGGAGGCGGCGAAGGAGTTGCAGGCCGCTGCGGCGGAGGAACCGCTTTGCGGTTGGTCTCGTTCGATTTCGTTCGGACCTCGGCCGCTCACCCCCAATCCGTCCAGCCTGCCCCTCGTGCGACACCCCGAACCGCGGGGCTGGAACCCCCCTTCTCCGCTGCTCGAGGTGCAAGAAGGCCCGGTACTGCTCGCAGAAGTGCCAACAGGCGCATTGGAAGGCGCACAAGGGCGGGTGCAGGGCCGAGTGATGGCTGGCTGTGCCGGGGGTCCGAAGTGGTGGGGAGGGGGGGCGGGGGCGGAGAAGGCCGGGGCCTGGCAGGGGTGTCGCACGGGAGGTGATGCGAGCGGGAGAGGGTGTGCCGAATGCCCTATAGGGAGTGAAGCTGTTGGCCGGCTGCTTGGCGATCCCAAATATGGAGTCCGTATCGGACCCTACTCCGGAAAGCACCGCATCCGACGCTCTGAGCGGGACGATCGATCCGGAGGTCATAGAGAGGCATCGAAAGTGTCAGGACCCGGCGGCATCAAACGCCTTTCTTGCTTACATTTCGGGTTGCTCCGCATTTTGGGGAAGGGGATGAAGGGTCCGAAACCGTCCTCGATCGAGTTTCCTGCGATTTTCAAGGGTCGCCCGCCTTCCAGGACACGCACAAACGCCCGACGATGCTCTCCGTGGACTCGTGCCGCCGCCCGCGGGTGCGCTCCCGCACTTTCTCAGCCGTCGACACCCTTCTGCTCGCCGCGGCGGCGGCGGCCCGGGCGCCCTCGGCCCCTTCGCTGCCCCGCACGCCCGACGACGTGATCGCCGGCCGGGCCTCGGGCGCCCTGGCGGACTGGCAGTGGGCGCAGAAGTGCGCGTCGGCGGACTTCCAGCGCCCCGCGGCCGCGGCAGCCGACTTTGGCCCCGCCTGGGCGCCCCCGCACCCGCGGCTCCCGCTGCCCCCGACGCCCGCGGCAACCCCCGACACGCCGATCCCCATCGCCCTCATCCCGCCCACGCCGACGCCCTCCGACGCGATCGGCACGCCGGCTGCGGTGCAGAACCGCCCGCCGGAGTGGCTGGCGCCCCGCAGGAAGAAGCCGCGGCCGCCCCCGGAGGAGGGGAGGTGCGCCCACGGGGCGGGGGAGGGCGTGTGCTTCGCATGCCATCTCGAGCGAGTCCCACCGAAATTCGACGGGTTCAGGAGCCTGCCCGCGGATTTCGAGAGGGGGAGGATGGCGAGGAAGGCGGGGAGCGGGGTGCAGGCCCAATCGAAGCTGGCCGCAAAGTGCCCCGCGAGGCCGGGCTCGAGGTGCTCCATAGCGTCGTCGGCGGCATCGGGTGCGACGGACAACACTGCGGCCTACCCTATGCCACCGGGGCGGCTGATCGACTCGCCTTCGACCCTGTGCGGGGAGGCCAGGGAACCGCAGCCAGCGGTATGGGCGGCGCCCTGGGACAAGCCGATGGAACCTGCCGTCGCGACAAAGACGGTGGATGGAGGATGGACGAGGAGGAGCCCGTCGCCGGCCGCCTCCGTCAGGGGCGTCATGCTCGACGGCGAGGCGCACTGGACGGGGCTGCCGACCTTTGTCGAGGCCTGAAGGGCGGTGGTTACCCTGTTGCGTTTCGGGTCCTTGCGAAACTGTTGGGGGCCTTGTTTGTTGCAATGCACTGCGATCCGACATCAGAGAACCGACGTGTCCTGCCCTGCTATCCGGTTGCAGGGGCCCTGCTATCGAAAGGGGGTCTGTTGCCGACTCTGAATCCAAGTCCCGCGACGGACAACAGAGAACTCCACAACAGAGAGTTGCCTATTGTCACCGTTCACTGCTCGGAGAGCCTCGGACGTCCTGCATCCCGCGCCGGCGGGGAGTTGGAGTGATGAGCTGCCCGTGGACAAGTACGACGATCGGCCACCTTCTCCATCCGCAACCCGTGCATCAGCACCGGTTCGTCCATTGCACGAACCCGCCCGGTCCGCCCCTACACGAACCCTCCGCCGTCGTCCGGCCCCCCCGCCGCTCCCAACCCCGCGCCGATCGGCGCCCCCGCCTGCCCCCCCAGCACCCTCTTCCACGCCGCATGCCAGAAGCTCCACCCCCTCGCCTGCAGCCCCACGGCCTCCAGCTCCCCCGCCTCGAACGCCGCCGTGTGCACGCCGACCTGCGCGGCCGCCTGCGCCGCGAGCCCCTCGTACGCCTCCGAGCCGGGGCCAGGGGGCAAGGAGGAGGCGAGCTCGGCGGCGGCGAGGTACTTGCGGTGGACGAGGCCGGTGCGGAGGATGCAGTACTGGAAGAAGGGGGCGGAGAGCTGGGTGATGGGCTTGCCGAGCGATAGGAGGCGTTGGAGGAGGTAGGTGGCGCGTATCGCGTGTTCCTGACACTAGAAACGGGGAGAGGGTGAGCACCTCGCGCTCGGAAACGGGACCGCGATCGAACGCACGATCAAGAAGGCCGGGCTCGCTAGCCACTCGTACGACACCTCCGACGACCAAAGCTCCCCCTCGCCCGGGCTCGACAGGAGCACCTGGGCCGAGTGGAACATCATCAAGGGGTACGCCAGGTGCCCCATCATCCCGTCCTCCCTGTCCCACTCGGCGTCCCGAGTAAACCCGTGCAGCCGCAGCACCCGCGTGTCCAGGTTCTTGATCATGGGCGGGAGCTCCTCCCACCACGACGCCATCTCGGCGAGCAGCCCGTGGCGCGCGGGCGAGTCGGCGTAGGGCGCGGCGGGGTGCAGCCGGCGGTGACGCACCGCGCGCTCGCAGAAGGAGGTCACGCGGACGTAGGCGGCGACGGGGTCGAAGACGCCGGTGCGGTCCAGGGAGGTGGTGAGCTGCCAGGGGATGCGGGTGCGGTCCTCCGTGCGCGGGGGGGACGCCGAGGTCGGGCTGTGGGGGCCAGTGACGGTGGCGCTGCGGAGGACGGCGGAGAGCATGGCGGCCGACGCGCCAGAAAAGGGGTACAGGTGGGCGAGCTCGCTGGCGGCGACGGCGGAGGTGGGGGATGAGATTGTCGAGCCCCTGCGCCCCATTATGGGGGCGGCCGGGGGCTGGAAAGGAGAGGCAGGCGGGCGCGCGGCGGGGGCTGGCGTGGGAGGCGGCTCGGTCTTGACCTCCTCCAGCGGCGCGGCCTTGGACGCCTCGTAGAGCTGGTCCGTCGTGTGCAGCCCCATCCCCGCGCTCTCGTCGAGCGCGATCAGCGGCTCGCCATGGTACATGATGGCCAGCTGCCTGTCCATCAGCGCCAGGATCCACCACGATCTGCGCGCGCGCTCGAGCAGCGCCGGGGCGCGGCGGCCCCGCCCGCCGCCGTAGAGGTCCTCGCGGTTCAGCGCCGCGGCCCTGGCGGTGCGCACGGCGAGCGTGAGCACGGTGCGGAAATCCGAAAACGGGTCCGCGGTCGGGCTCGAGAAGCTCGAGGCCACGCTGAGGAGGTGCGCCAGGCTCGCGACGACGTAAACGGCCGTCCGCTTGTACTCGTCCGCCCGCGGGCCCCAATCCGTCCCGAGAGGAAACAAGTTATCGTAGCCCTGCAGCGTGGCCTCGAGCGCCGGCATGAGGGTCAGCTGGACCCGGTCAAAGGCCGCGCGGAGCAGTGCGCGGTGCAGCTCCGGGCCGAGCGTGCGGCCGAGTTCCTTGTCCCACCAGAGCGCCCAGAAGGCGACCGAATAAAAGACGTAGTCGGGCAGCACGCCGGCATCGATCTCGGCGAGGAGCTCGCTGCGGATCAGCTGCGGGAAGCTCACGTACAGCCGCAAGTAGCTCGTGAAGACGAGGCCGAGGGATGTGCCACCGTCTGGAAGCGCCGGTACCCGTGCCACGGGTATCGGCACGGGCAAATTCGGCGTCGGCACGGGCAAGTTCAGCGGGAATGGGGCGCCCCAGGGAGGTGCCAGCGCCATGAAGGTTGCCGGGGCCAGGGGCGAGTCCGACGGCCCCGGAAAATTCGAAGCTCCGGCCAGGCCCAACGAGGCGACGAAATTCAGTGCCCGAAGCGAGTCAACGCGCCCGGGAGCGGCTTCGGAAGGCAGGAACACGTGCTGTCCCGGCGAGCCGTCCACGCCGGGAAAGAGGTTCGCGGGCAGCCCGGTGCCCGCCCGCCAGCCGGCCAGCCCCTCGTCCTCGGGCTCGTGCTTCACCGCAACGGTCCTCCCCGGCGTGCCCGGCGGCGACTCCGAGCGGCTCTCGGCGCGCGGCCGCCTGGGCAGCCGCGACGGGTGCACGAAGCCGGGCGCGTGCCGCTTCGCCCAGCGCGCGGCGGCGACGGCGCCGCCGATCGGGTCGCCCGCGCCGCGGCCGCCGGCGGTCTTCTTCTTGGCGACCTCGAAGACGCACTCCAATTTGAGCCGCGCGCACCGCCGGCACGTCCGCGGCGGCGCCTCGGTCTCGCAGCGTTTACGACTCGCCGTACAATTTAAGCACGACCACCGCAGCACTGAGGCGTCGGGCGCAACGGCGTCCGCCATCGCCGTCGGAGGCCGCAAGTTGTGAATGGGGGTTTCGGGCTCGCGATTTGATGGTGGCGAAAGGGTCGGTCCAGACCTTCATCGGAACCCATCGGGAGGCTCTCCAGGCACGGTTTGCCGAGAGAAAAACCATCGGATCCGTTCGAACGCGCCGGGGAAGTGACAATCCGCCGTCGGTTCGTGTTCTCGGGGTGCCGGCCGGCCAGGGTTCCGGCAACCCCCGAAACCCGGGATCGATCCTTGTTCCCATCCCCACGCATGCACCGCTCGGCCTCGGGTCGTTCGCGGAACCACCTCGGACATGGATCGGCGCCGGGAACGGTCCGAGTTGGAAATTCCTTGCACATGCAACCGGAGCCCTTTTATCATCCGCCAAGAATGTAGTCCCCGCTTGGATGCCTGGGATGCGCACCTCCGTCCATCACCACCGGGCCCTCCGCCTCGTGCTGGTACGCCTTTTGGTCGTCTTCCTTCGCGTCGTGGTCTTCCTGCGCCGCGACGTCGTCTTCTTCCTCCTGCTCGTCGTCCGCCCGCGCTTCGTGCTCTTCAGCCGCAAGCTGGTAGTCCGCACGACGGCCGTCGTCGTCGTCGCCGTTGCGGTAGTCCCCGGCGCCGGATCGTAGATCGGAGGCAGCACCGGCACCGTCGGCCTCCACCCCTCCGGCAACCCCCCCGTCACCGCCCTCCCGTCCAGCACGTACCCCCCGTCGCTCGGCACCCCCTCCGCCCCCCACACGAACCCCCGCCCCTCCGCCGACAGCAGGAACCCCGCCAGCTCCTGCACCATCGCCCACCCATCCCGGCCCACCGGCACGATGTCCTCGGGGGGCAGTACGAACCCCCTCCCGCCCGCGTCGGAGCGCAGCTCCGCCGTGAACGCGAGCATCCCCGCCGCGGCGGCCCAGTCCGCCATCGTCCCCGACGCGGGGTACAGCTGCGCGGAGCGGATCGCGGCGTACTCGGCCCCCGTGGCCGCGCGGATGCGGCCGACGATGGATGCCGAGAGCGCCGCGATCTCCCCGTCCTCGGGCGGCACCGCGTTGCCGAACCCCCAGCTCCGAAGCACCAGCTGCCCGTACGAATGCAGGTCCACCATCGCGGACCTCCTCGTCAGCCCCATCACGTATTTGTGCACCGCCGCGCTCTCGGGCTCGCTGAGGGGGGCGGGGCCGCGGTAGCTCCCCGCGTTCGGGTTGCCCGACGAGCCGGGCTCGCGGCCCCATTGGTACGGGAAGTTGCGGTTCAGGTCGACGCCGGGGCCGGAGCGGTTTTTGCGCCAGAAGCGGTCGGTGGTTTGCGTGTACTCGTAGCTGCGGTGTGTCGGATGGGAGGGGTCAGGGAGGATGCGGTGCCAAGTTCGGCCGGGATGCTCACCCGTCGGGATTGGCGAGCGGGCAGAAGAGCCACTCGAAGCGATCGAGCAGCTCCGGCGCGGTGGAGTGCGAGTTGATGAGCGAGGAGAGGATGTAGAGCGCGGTGGTGAGGGTGATCCACTCGCGCGCGTGCAGCAGCCCGTTGATCCTTGATTGCCCGATGAACCGATGAAGCAGGTCAGCAGCCGACACATCCCATCAGCAAGAAAAGACGCACCATATCTGCTTCTTCTCCTCCGCGCGCCCCGCGGCCCCGGTCAGCCTGAACACCCAGATGTCCCGCCCCTCCACGGATTCTCCGATGCTCTCGAGCGACCCGTTCACCCCCGCCGGCAGCCCCGCCGCCAGCCCGCGGAGGTACGCGACGGTCTCGTCGTACCGCGGGAAACGGGCAAGGAAGGTGCCCTCCCGCGGCGCGTCCATCTGCGCGCCGGCCGGTCCCGCCGTCCCGCCGGAAAGCGCGATCCCGGCGTACACGTCCTCGGCCAGCACATCGCACGCGGCCCCCGCGATCCTCTCGATCTCTGCCCTCGCCTCCGGCTCCACCCTGACGGCGATCCGCTCCCCATCGCGTCCCTCGGCGCCCCACACGTCCGCGCCCGCTCCGTCCGCCCGCGCGCCGAACGCCGCCCGCTCCCCCCGCGGCACCGCGCAGCCGAGCAGCAGCGTCCGCGGGTCCGGCGGGGCGGCGGCCGCGGGCAGCAGCAGCGCGGCGAGGAGCAGCGGGAGGAGGCGGCAAAGCGGCAGGGCCCGGCGGGAGATTGCCGCGCCGTGCCGGGCATCGCGGCCCTCTGCCCCGGCGGGCGAGCGGAAACGGCGCATGGAAGTGTGCTGTTGGTGGTTGGTTCGGTATTGGCGGAAGATGCCGGGAGGAACGGCCGATGGAGTGGCTCGGCGTCGGACCCGGCCGTCGGACGGAGGCTGGTGGACTTGCAGGCTGGTGTCTGATCTGTGACCGTTCGTCCGACGGTCCGATATGACCGGGCGATCGGGCGGCGGAGGCGGAAAAGGACGGATGAAATGCCGGATGACCAAGTCGTTGAGCTGGGGCGGGATTGCACGGCGCCGGGGGAAGATCGACACGGTCGATTGGCCGCGATCGTGGCCGCACCCCCCTCCGGCACCCAACTCCCGGCCTACCGCCCGGCCTTCTCCTCCGGTCTCACTCCCGCCCTCTCCCCAAAGTACCTCCACCCCACCGCCACCCCGACCGCCAGCAGCACCAGCATCGCGACGAGCCACCACGCCGTCGCCCTGAGCGCGAGCGCCGCAACGATGCCGAGGAGGCCGTTGGTAAGCCCCAGGGTGAGCACCTTTTTGCCGGCGTCCGAGGCGATCGACGGGCCGTGCTTGCGGAGCCATTGCAGCACGATGGCTCGGAGGTCCGCGGCAACGGGGGCGGGGTCCTTCGTGGCATCCGTCGCGGGTTCGCCGTTCCCATCCATTCCGAGGCTCTGCATTCTTGGTGGCACGGCCAATCCCGGCCCCCGAAGGCTCTGCCCCCTCGGCGGCACCTGCAGCGTCCCCCCCCGCACATCCATCGGCCCGGGCAGCGTCGAATACGGGGGCGGCGCGTCCTCCGGCAGCTTCACCTCCGCCTCAACCCGCCCGGGCACGGGGCTCGGCGTCCTCCCCTTTGCGAGGTACGATGCGTGCACCATCATCTGCCTCGGCGTGCGGCCCATCACCGCGTCCCCCTCGAGCGTCTCCAGCCCCGTCTCGGCGGTCCACACCACGCCGCCGCGCCCGTCCGATGCGTTCCATTCCGCGGTGATGTCCTCGAGGACGGCGGCGAGGGCGCGCACGAGGCGGCAGACATCGGCGTGGCCGCGCGGCGCCCTGCCCCCCGCGCCCTCCGCGGCGGCGGAGAGCAGCGATGCGAGCTCGGCGGCGCGCGGCGCCCACTTCCCCGGCGGCACGATGCCGTCGAGCGCGGGCGGCAGCGACGCGGGCCAGCACGGCGTCGCGCGGAGGGCGCCGTCGGGGAGGCGGGAGAAGCTGACCGCCGCGAGGGGGACGGTGGTCGGCGAGGGACGGGACCTCAGCCGAGGATCAGTAGGGGACCTCGATCCGGGGTGCAGGGTTGTCCTCGGTGCGGGATGGCGCGGGATGGGACAAGGTCCCTTGAAAGGGACCGGGCAACGAGGCTCAGCTCACTCCCGCTCCACGGCGCGGGATGGAGGACGACCAGACGTGCTGCCAATACTCCCGATCCTTGCCTTCCAGCACGCTCTATGTTCCAGTCCGTCCACCGGCCAAAAGCTGCAGACACTGCCCACCGCGCAGATTACGCCTTGGGCGCTCGGGACACAAAGTCCTCAAAGTTGAACCGCGGGTACTCCTTCATCTCGCCCCCCTCCCCGCACACCGCCCACGCGGTGCCGCGGTACTTTTCCTGCTCGGCGATGACGGCGATGTAGCTGTCGATGAGCCTGTCCATCGGCGTCCCTGGGAGCAGGATCAGCCGTCGTCGGCGGTGCGGCCCGAGGAGGGAGGACCCACAGCCGCCGCACCAGTCATGGAATGGTGCCCATACGGGATGCACGGCAAACTCCTCCTTGCTCGAGACGGGGTACTGTCGCGCGAAAAGGATGAGCGTAGTCGAGACCGAGGCGGACGCAAGTCCGAGAACGAACCACAGGATCGCGTTGCCAGATCGCCGTCCACACCAGACCCGGCAAAACTGCATTGTAAGTTTGCTTGGCTTTCCCCGGTCCCCCGGCCTTGTCGTCCACGATGGCCTGGAGGACCTCGATGAACTGGATCTGGGCGGCCTTGGAGACGGGGTCTTCCGGGCAAGCGCGAGGGCAAGCGCGAGGTCAGAAGGATGCTCAGGAAACCTTAAGCGGGGAGGGAACCCACAGGTGATGGCGCCGTACGTGCCGGCCGACGGGTACACGCCGTGCATCCCCAGGATCGACGAGGTGACCACGTACGCGCCCTGCTTGTCGTTCTTGAGCCAGTGGCTCGACGCGATCCTGCCCAGCAGCATCGGGCTGACGAGGTTGCCCGCCAGCCCCCTCTTCCACCCGTCGTCCGACTTTTCGTTGTCCGCCAGGATGTCGTTCAGGAACTCCTCCGAGTCGAAACCGCTGTTTGCCACGGCAATGTCGACGCCGCCGAACTCGGAAAGCGCGTAGGCGAACGCAGCGTGCACGTCCGACTCGATGCAGGCGTCCATCCTGACGAAGCGGACCTCTGCGCCGGCGTACCGCTTCCGCAGGTCCTCGAGCACCGTGGCGGCGAGCGCGGCGTTCCGATTCGCGATGACCACGCGGGCACCGAGGGAGAGCAGACGCTCGACGAGGGCGAGGCCGATGCCCTGCCGTGCGGAGGTTGGAGTCCCGACGTGGAGACGGCACCGTTGTGAGCATGACGGCGATAGCGCCCTCCAGGGCCGCGACGCGTACCTCGGTGCCGCCGGTCACGAGCGCGACCTTGGACTTGATGTCGAACATGTTCGGGCGGCGCCCTGACGCGTGTCGAATGTGCGATGGGGGCGGACGGGGTCGGAGAGTTCAGTGGCGACGGCACAGCCGCCGCCGATCGACCTGGCGCTGATCGGACGCGGAAGCGCTTCGCCGCAACCTCCGCCAGATGGCACTCGACGACATCCATCATCAAAATGGAATCCTGAGCTGCGGGATCGCTAGGCCTTCCGATTGTGGCGCGTAGACGTTTGTAAGTGACCCCATTCTCCACAGGGCATTGTGCACTAGCAGGGCCGGCAAAGGCGGTTCAGTGGGCCGACTGGATCGTTTTGCAATCAGATTGGAATATCAATGTTCAGATATACATGACGCAGTGCTTCTGATTTAGGTCTTTTGGGAATGCAATCGATGAGCCGGACGGCTCAGACAGCAAGGCAGAGGACCAGCACGGCCCCTGCCGCAGCCGCAAGACCAGCCCAAGAACCCGATCGCCGTGCGGACGACGGCGGGTTCCGCGTGAGCCCCTGCGCCGGCGCAGACTGCGTCGTTGCAGCCTGCGACGCCGTCCTCGTGGCCGCCGCCGTCGTCGTGGCCGCGGGTGCCGCCGTGGTGGTGGTCGGCTCGTCCGCCGCGCTCCCGTACGTGTCCCGCTGGACGCCATTGAGGGCGTCCACGACCCGCAGCACGGAGTAGTCCACCTGCTCGTAGAAGTCCACCGAGACGAAGTTGACCTGCGGGCGGCCGTAGGTGGCCAGGCAGTCGTTGACGTGCGCTTCGATGGACGCCAGCGAGTTGGTCGTGGCGATCTGGTTGCGCGCGGGGACCTGGATGGTCGCGCTGAAGTTGTTGTACATCAGGTGATTCAGGAGGAAGAGCTGCCGCGGGATCAGTGCGCCCGAACCCGAGTCGTACGGCTGGTGCTGCTTGCAGGTGAAGGCAGATTGCACCGTCTGGAGCCAGTAGTTGGAAGCAACGAAGCCCAGCTCGGCGTGCAGCCAGCCCTGGCTCTTGTGCACAGTGTCCTGCCCCGGCACCACCACCCTGTCCGCAAACACAACGCACTGCTTCTGCTGCACCCTCGTCAGGTTCCGTAGCGTGGGCCACGGCGTCCCATCGTCAGGGTGTGCGTAGCACAGGCGCGCCAGGTCCGCGGCTTCAAAGTCCGCGATGATTTCGGAGGCCGGGTACGATTGCTGGTTCTCCAGGAAGATGGTGACCACCTCGTTCGGGTTGGCTACGAGCCACTCCTTGATCGAAGCCAGGTAGATCTGCATCGGCCCTGCGTCGGCAAAGATGGTGTTGGTGGTGTCGCCGCACTGCCCATGGCACAGATGGATTTCGTTCGGATCCGCGTTCTTCGGGTTCTTCAGCAGCGACAGCTTCAAACCCCTGATCCCGTCGTCGAGCTGTCTCTCCAGCGGGCGGTTCTGATTCGCCGAGATGGAGGTGCCGACGGCGTAGGCATTGTGGGTCAGGGCGACCGCGACCTCCGAGTAGCGCTTGGCACACAGCGCCTGGAAGCCGTTGCAGCGCAGCGTCGCCTGGGCGGCGGCAAAGGGCAGGAAGAATGCTGCCAGCACCAGCAGGCAAATGAGAAGGGAGTTCCGGCCCATTGTAGGGCGTCGGTCGTGCGGTGCCACCACAGCGCCGTGGGCCAGGGTGTCGCGCCTTCCCGCCCGTGAGGCCGCAAGTCCCCGCCACTCAGTCCGCGCTCAATGAAGCAGCGCCTCGATATGCTGCGGGGCGCGGGATTCGCTGTGGACGGGGCTCAGCAACGCAATGCTTTGTTTGGGCCTCTCCGCGTGACGCTGCGCCCAGAACGGCAAGGGGCGGAGCATTGGGGGGCGCCTCTGGACCAATCGTGAATCGTGGATGTATACCATGCAATTGCGAAGAGTATGCCATTATTCAGATCGCAGATCCAAGAATGCAAATCAGTCAGCCTTGCCGGCCAGTCCTCGCAGCTCTTCCAAGTCTCTCTGGCCTTCCACGCCTTCGCCCCGGCCGTAGAGCTCAACGACAATGTCTGCAAGCTCCTGGAACCCCAGCACCGCCTCCGTGACCGCCGAGCTGTACGCCCCGTAGTAGGGACGCGAGGTCAGCACGTCCGCATCCGCGAGCAGCGCCGCGTTCAGCGCCCTCTGCGGCGTCGCACAGTCGGGCACGTAGTGCGGCAGCGGCGCGTGCACCCTCAGGGCCTTTGAGATCATCCAGCCCAAAGTTACGAGGCGCCTGGTGCGGCGGAGGCGGTTCTCGTCTTCCACGCGGAGCACGGCGCGGTCCGAGGCCCCGACATCGCGAAATTGGGTCAGCGAGACCCGGGCGATGCTCAGCATGTCGAGCACGTGCTGCGCCGTGCGGACGAGGTTGAGGAACACGTCGTGCTGGAATCGTCCGCGGAAGCGCGGCTCAATGTCCGAGAGGGCGACGAGCACGCGCTCTTGAATAAGCGATGTCTGCAGGGCGGCGACCACTTCCTCCACCAGATCGTCATCCAGGTTCCACAGGGGGTCGTTCCTCGTCACCAGCATGAACGAGCCGGCCACCTGACGGAAGAGCCAAATGAGGCCATCCACCGTCTCCGACAGGGACAGGCGCAGCTGCACCCGCGCGAGCGACGGCCAGATGAGGCGGCCAATGGCCATGACGATGAGGACTCCGACCACCACCATCAAGCCTCGGATGAGCCCGATCGCCCAGACTTCCGGCACGTTCTCGAAGCCTAGCGTGACGAGCTCCAGGTGGTTGAACGGGATCGCGTAGGTGGCCGCCGCCAGCGCGCCCGTCTTTGTCCACTCAGGCAGGCCGCTGTGCTTGAGCCAGCACAGCGGGTACCAGAACACGAACGAGACCACGCAGGTGATGTACGGGTTCGTTCCCGCGATGTACCAGCACGCAATGCCCAGCGCCACCCCGATCATGGTTCCCAGGACACGCTGGAACGAGTTGCTCAGATCCCCGCTGAACGTGGGCGCCGCCGCGGAGAAGATGGAGATCCCGGCCCACCGGACCCTCCAATCGTAGTACCCCTGCCTCGTACCCGGGAAGAACGCGAACGACGTGATGAGGGTCACCGTGACGGCGCACTTGAGGGCAAACCGGGTCTCCCAGCGGCGCATCCACAGCGAGAGCGCCCACATGTTCCACAGGACGTAGCGCGCGTTCAGCCCCGCCGGCGGGGGTTGCTCGTTGGCAGGCACGAACCAGCCCTCCCCAGCGTTCTCGAGGTCCGAGGTGTGCTTGATGTTGAGCGGCCTGAGCAGGCGGACCCGCGGCATCCGCATACCCGCGCTGTCCTCGCCGTCCTGTAGGGAAAGGAGGTGCCTCCGGAACGCGTGCACCCGCTGCAGCAGCTGACCGGTGCCGAACTCGAAGAGGTAGCTGGCCATGGCCGCCGCCGTCGCCTTGGTCAAGTCCGCTCCGGCTTCCCGCGGGGCGACGTGCTGCTTTGACGACCACGCGGCAAACTCCCGCAACACCGCGTCGTCCTCTTCGTCGGCGCGGAAAGAGCACGGGCACCCGCCCTTCCGCGGGTCGTGCCCCGTGAGGCACGTGCGCAGCTCGCTCAGGGAGGATTCGACGGCCTCAACGAGGGAGACGAGGACGGATTCGCCGCCGGCGGGGGCGGAGGAGCCCCAGGAGAAGCCGTCGAGGCAGGCGTTGAGCGAGGCGAGGTGGGTGGTCATTGCTTGGAGATCGGCGATTAGGGAGGCGTACTGCGTGGCCATGTTGATTGCGGTGAACGAGGCAGGTCGCCTGGTCTTACCTTGTTTGCCGGGAAGGAACGAAATGAAAACTCGGACACTGCCTCCTGAAGGGCCCGAGACAGGGTGAGAAAGTCAAACCGCAGGCTCTGAAGAAGGATCCTATTGGGAGGCCAAAGAGCGCATGAGACCGAGCCGTGAAGACTACGGAGAAAGACCGACCTGATCTTGGCCGAATCGGCCAGGCTCGCGGCGCCCGGGTCCGACAAATAGATCCTGCGCAGGCGACCCTCGACGATCTTGCTGGAGGACGGAACATGACATCAGCGATCGGTCGTGCGCGAACGGCCAGCTTGCTCGCCTGAAAATGAAGGAGATGTTACCGAGGCTGTGCACCATCTCCTGTCTCATCCTCCGCGGCGCCGTCACGGGGAATATGAGGCAGTTCGCTGCGGGGGAACGGCCGTCAGGACCATTCGCCGTCCACTCACACGCCATCGACCAACCAAGGCAGGAAACAAATGCCGATATGCACACCGACAGGCCGGCCTTGCCCGCCGCCACGTAGGCGTCGTACGGCGTGCCCGTGCGGGTGATTACGGTGCCGCCCTCCGAACTGGTGAAGGACCAGCCGACGATGAGGATCGCGGTGTTGAGCGAGAAGTAGAAGGTCGCGGCGGCGGGGAAGAAGGCACTGAAAATGTTAGGATTGTGCGCGAGGAGGATCCAAAGCGCGAAGGAGAAGAGGAAGAGGAAGAAGAGGGTGCCGATGGGGTTCATAGTCGTGCCGCCGATGGAGCACAGCGCGACGGTGAGACAGGTGGCCGCCGAAGCCGCGCCGCAGAGAGCGAAAGCGATCGCCGCCAGTGTGACGCTCCCGCCGACGGTGAGGGTAAAGTCCCACAGCGCCACGACGAACACGGCGACGAAGCTCTCGGGGCCGAAGAAGCGCAGGACGGGGGGCACCAGCACGACGATGATGAGCATGGTGAGGAGGGAGCAGACGGCGCGGAGGGTGTGGATGTTGCGGCGCGAGACGAGGAGGGCGCGGACGTCGCGCCAAGAGTGCACCGCAGGGAGAAAGATGGGCGGCCGGGTGGGGAAGCTGGTGGGAGCCAGGCTGGGAACGCGGAGCATGTCCTTCTCTGGCGCCTGCTGGTCCCCTTCGACAGGCGGAGGAGCCGGCACCTCGCCCAATTCCACGTCGTCCGCCTGCGACATGGATCGCAAGGATCCCGCGTCCCCTGCCGACGCGCCCAGTTCCTCGTGCAGCTGCATCATCGACGCTCCGGTTTGCGCTCGCTCCGTCTCCGGGTCCTCCAGCTTGTCCAACGCCGTCCCCGAGTTGAACATGGTCAGCCTGCGCGTCCGCACCCGGGATTCCCGGCCCATCGTGTCCTCCGGAATCGGACGCGCGCCAAGAGCTTCGGGAGAGAACTCCTTCCATTCGGCATTGCTCGCGAGGAACGCCACGTCTGCGGCGATAAAGGGCTGAATGCTGCCCCCGAAAGTGACCGCGGCGGGGTGATATTGGTCCTTGGTCCGCAGCATGGACGGCCGACGGGTTCGCGGCCGCGTGGCCCTCATGGTCGAGTGGAAGGAGGCCGCTTCCGGCGGCGGCACCCCATTCTGCACCCCATTTGCCCCGTCGGCAGGCTCCAGCACTCCAAATTCAATCGTGAGGCTAGACATTTCAAAGCCGGAGAGTCCGAAGAGGCCCCATTCCGGGCGAAAGACGGAAAGACTCCGGAACAACCGGCAGCAGTGTTTACCGCCAGTCCGCCAGTCCCTTTGATTGGCGTCGCCGCCGGTTGAAGTTGGCCCGACAGCGGTCGTCTCCCTTACCTCAGACGGAGCCTGGTGGGCCTACCAACCTCTCAATCGGACGCCGAATGTCGTCTTCGACCGGCCTCGTGCCGGACACCTCCTCCGACGAGGCCCTCGCGCGCGCCATCGCCGAATCCGAAGCCGCCGCGGCGGCATCGAGCGCCGAGCCCGTCGCCGTGGACACCTACGATTCCCTGGACCGGGATGCGCTGCTGAAGGAACTGCGGATAAGAGACCAGGAGCTGGTGCAGGCCGTGACGGAGGTGCAGATCCTGCGGGCCAACATCTCGCGCGCGGAAGAGCTCGGGTGCGTCGCTGCCCGGGACAGCGGGGCACGGGCGTGGGGCTCACTGCCGCACGGGAACACAGGCGGAATGGGCTCATCTTCCACCCTCCGGAGACCATTCTCTACCGTCAAGGTGTTTGGCTCCCGCGAGTGAAGACTCCATGCCGAGCTCACCCGTTCCTGCCTTCAACAGCCTTCACCATCACCCCGCCTTTGAAGCTCACCCCCGTCGACCTCTACCACGACGCCGACGGTAACCTCTGCATCCTCGGGAGGGCGGACTTTTCGGGGGAAGCCCTGATCCACGAGCACCGCGGCGAGGGGCAGGTCAAGGAGCGGAGGGAAAAGGTCGTCGGTGGGTCTTCTAATGGCTGCTCATTCCACAGCTGAAATTGACCTGGCGTCGCAGGTGGGCTCGTGATGTGGCCGATCATGGAGGAGGACGTCAAGGGCAAGGCGCGGGTGTGAGGGAACGGACTAGCAGAGACGGCTGTTTGGCGTTGGATGTCTCTTTCTCGCGAGGTCTTCTTGCGCAAAAATGGCACCGTTGTTGTCTCCCGTGACTGCCTTTGCTGATTTGCTTGTACTTGTTTCTGCCGGCCCGCGCGTCGCCGGCCGGACCCGCGCTGACGTGTCGCGCACAGCAATCAGCAACTCGGTTCTTCGGAGACGCAACCGTCCGTCCTTCCTCCGCCGATACAAAATGCAGAGCCTGCAGCCTCTCCAGCGCGACGCCGCAGCCGCCCAGCAGCAGCAGCAGCCCCGCACGGGCCAGCCTGCTGCCCAGGAAACCTACTCGCAGCAGTTCTCGCAGCACCCGCGCCCCGTGATGCCCGCCAACCAGCAAGGCCAGGGCCAGATCCCCGGGCCTCCGCCGTACGCGCAGGACGAGGGGACCCTCGGGAGGACAAGGGACGAGAAGCCGAACGTGCGTGGTTTCCCGGCGGACGCTCGGCAGACGAACGATGAGCTCACCTCCGGGTACCACGCAGCCCTTCCTCGGGGCTTACCGAGACCCCTACGCCCCCGCTCCCACCCCTCCCATGCCCGGCGAAGCCTTCCGCCCCACCCCTCCCGGCTCCGAACGCACCTCGCTCGAGGTCCCGGGCACGCTGGACCGTCCCCGCTCCGCCGGCTCCTCGTCCTCCGGATCCTCGCGCTCCCGCTCCCCTTCCCCGGATCCGACGCACGCGCAGGGGGATCCCAGGTACCAGAGCGAGTTTGCCGCGGCGAAGCAGGCCTGGGGGAGGGGACCGGCGCCCAGCGCGCAGGTGCGCCGCGTGGCTTTCGCGGGGATCCGGGCTTCTCATCACGGATCCCGCGCGTGCAGGTGCCCGGAGCACCCGAGGTCAGGACGACGGAGGGGCAGGCGATCGAGTACGTCATCTTGCCCAACGGGCTGATCGAGGTGCCCAGCAGGAGTGGGTCAGGCGCGGGATCGCTCGCCAAGAGGCGCGTCCAACTCACCGCCTTGAACCCAAAGAGCCCTGCCTCATGTACTGCCCCAAGGACCGCGAGTGGGTCACCACCGAGATCGGCCGGCGCTCGGGGCTGGTCACGGTCGTCAGCGCCGGCGCCTTGCTGTTCGTCGCGTGGCCGCTGGCCTGGCTGCCCTTCGTGTTCAAGAAGAGCGGCAAGGTGGGACCGCGGACGCGCATTTGCCGGCGGAAAGGCGGCCGCTGATGCGTGGAACGGGGCAGGATTGGGTGCACAAGTGTCCCAAGTGCCACCTCGACCTTGCCGTGATCCCGCGCCACCTCGCCTGAGCATCCATGGCGATGATCTTGGTCTGCCATCTTCCAACACTTCGATTCTTTCTTTGAACTTGCATTGACGGATGCAATCGCAATAGACCATTCAAATGAAAGCCCGTGTGACGCTGAATGGTCAATGCCACGATGCATTCAAAGCCAACTCCACAACAGCAGCACCTAAAGCGAGGCGTCCCAAGACATCGGTCACGGCCCCTCCAACGCCTCCATCGCCGCCTTCAGCCCCTCGATCGCCTCCCCGCTCTTCACCACCTCCCTGAAGCTCCGCCTCTCGTCCGCCAACCCCTCCGCCAACGGCCTATCCATCGCCGCCCTCACCAACCTCTTGGCCTGCATCACCGCCTCCGGGCTCCGCCGCGCAAACTCCTCCCCGATCTCCAGCGCGCGCGCGACGGGGTCCTCCGCGAGCTCGTGCACGATGCCCCGGCGGTGCGCCTCCTCGGCGGTGAACACCAACCCGCGCAGGACGATCTCCAGCGCCGCCGCCTCCCCGACGATGCGGGGCAGCCTCTGCGTGCCTCCCCCGCCGGGGAAGATGCCCGCCGTCGCTTCCGGAAACCCGATCTGCGCCACGTCGCGGCCGCACACCCTGATGTCGCACGCCAGCGCGAGCCCCATCGCCGTGCCGTTCACCGCGGCGATCACCGGCTTGCGGGAACGGGAGACGGCGTCGAGCAGGGCGGGGAAGCCGCGCGCGGGGGCGTCGCCGGAATACCGGTCTGCCCTCGCCGGGGCGCCCTTCTCGGCCCAGGAGCGGAGTTCGGCGACGTAGTAGTGCCTGCCCGCGCATCGGCATTTTCTTTGCAACGCGTTCGGTGCGACGTACCGCACGAAGACGCCGGGGAGGCCGCCGGCGATCACCACGCACCGCACTGCCTGGTCGGCTTCGGCCGGCCGGAACTCGGCGAGCAGAGCTTCGGCGCCCGGGTGGGTCATGGTGCCGTGCGGCGGGTTGGAGTAGGAGAGGACGGCTGTGCTTCCGGCGCGGGAGAGGGCGGCGAGGGGCATCTTTCTTTGCTCGGTCGCGGTGACTCGACGGGGAGACGGGGGCAAGTTCCATGCCCGCAACATCCGAGGCGTCCTTGGCTTCGAATAGGCGCAACGCAGATGCAAAGACCGCACCATGTTTCCAGCTCGCTCTCTCGCTATGTACAGTTCGCGGCATTCCGGCCGCCGACTCAGCTACCCAGTCGTGCACGATCTCTAACCGTCTCCCCGTCCAGGCGGAGACCACGACGTCCGAAAATCTATGCGAGGAAGACCGTCCATGTTGCCTGCGGGAGGGGGGTCCGCGGGAATACGGGAGGTGGTGGTGGGGTGGGGTATGGGATCGAGTGGAGGAGGGAAGGAAAGGTGGGGGAGGGGAGGCGTGAAGGGGAGAAGGGGCGGGGGCGCCGCCCGCCGTTGCAGCCGGCACCGCGCATGTCGTCCGTGTCGCCCACGGACAAAGATCGCAGCCGCCCGCGCTTCCGGAATTTTGGAGCGCGCAATTAGTCCCGTCTTGCCGGGCAAGACTACACGCCGGCGCGGTAGACGGCCCTGCAGATCGGGCACGTCCCCGACGGCCCCTTTGGCAGGGCTTCCATCGCCACGGCGTCGCCGGCGACGCAGCACGTGTCGTCGCCGGCGGGCACGTCGGCGGCGGTGGCCGAGTCCGACGAGGATGCGACGGCGGATCGGGCGTCGTCGGCGGGGGGCGATGCCGGCAGGGGATCGGCCAGATCATGTTCGTCGCCAGTTGGCATGTCCACGACGGTGTGGGCGTCGCCGTCGGGTGCGTTTTCCGGGGTTACTGGGGGAGCCGGAGTTTCGGGCGGCACCTCTGTGGCGGCCGAGTCCTGCCGCTCGGGCGGCGGTGCGCCGCAGATCCACGCCTCGAGGCAGGCGGCGTGGAACACGTGGCCGCATGCGGCGAGGGTGCGCAGGTCGAGCTGGGGCAGGCCGTCTGCGCCGGCGACCAGGGGTTGGAGACAGCACGCGCAGTCGCCCTCGGCGCGGCCGGGCACCTCCGCGCCGGCGCCGGGCGTCCAGCGCGGGGCGAAGCCGTCGAGCTGCGCGAGCGAGAGGCGGGCCTTGGCGGCGGCGGGCGAGCGCCACGCGGCCAGCGAGTAGAACGGCGCCCCGACGGTGTCGGCGCCGGTGCGGAACGCGGCCCACGAGCCCTCCGCAAAGTACGTGCAGAAGCAGAGGACCAGAAACAGGCCGGCGAAGGCGAGCAGGAAGATCGCGGAGGTGTCGATGCCGCCGGCCGCCGCCGCCGACGGGGTCGCCGTGGCAGACGCCGCCGCCGCCGTCGCCGTGGCCGCCGCGAGCGTGCTCGTGGCCATCGGGGTTTGCGGCGCTCGCTGAGGGGCGCTAGGTGGTTGCTGGGTATGGGATGAGTCGTCGACTCGCCCCAGCTCGGAACCCGCGGGCCGAGCGGCATAGAAGCCCTGAGCCGCCAAGGGACGCGCATTGCGCCAATGGCCGCACACAAGCCGCCGTCGCATGGACGCCCCGGGCAAATGGATGATCGACGTACAACGGCGCGAACGTGCTGCCCGCGGGGTCTTGGACCGGCTCCCGCGCGGGCCGGCCGTGCCAACGGGGGCGGCCGGCCGGCCGGCCGGTCCCGCCACCAGTCCCCACCAACAAGGGGTTCTTCCGATCCCATCCGTCCGATCCGCGTTCCCAGGCGCCCCCCGCCCGTCCGCCCCCATCCCCACGCGGTCGGAACCCGCCCCGCGCCGCGGTCCGCCGGCCGAGCTACCCCTCCTCCCGGATGTCCGACGCCGCCCTACCCTGGGGCCTGGGCCCTGGGCCCAAGGCCGTGCCGGCCGATCCACCCCAGCACCTCGGCGTACCACCGCTGCAGATTGACCGGCCTGAGCACCCAGTGGTTTTCGTCTGCACCTCGCGCGGTCAGGCGGGATGGCAACGGGCACACGGCGGGAATGCCGCGGTGGGCGGGGCCCGAGACCCACCGGGGAACAGCACCAGCCTGGCCGGCACACCCCTCCTCCTCAGCGCCGTGAAAGCCGCGATCCCCTGCTCCACGCCCAGCCTGTAATCCCGCTCCCCGTGTACCACCAGCGTCGGCGTGCGCCACCTCCCCACGAACCTCTCGGGGTTGAATTCCTCGTACCGCAACCGCGCGGCGGCATTGGAGAAGGGCGCGCCGCCAAACTCGGATTCGGGGAAGAACAGCTCGTCCGTGGCGTAGTAGTTCATGAAGCTGCTGAACAGGCCGTCGTGGCACACCAGCGCGCGGAACCGCTCCGTGTGCCCGTTGATCCTTCGCACGCCCGCGTCCGTCAGCCCGAACCTCCGCCGCCGCAGGGGTGCAACCCACCAGTTGATCATGAACCCCCCGTACGACGCGCCCAGCGCCACCGTCCTCCCCGCATCCACCGGGAACCTCGCCAGCGCCTCATCCACCCCCTTCATCAGGTCGTCGTACGGCCTGCCCCCCCAGTCCTTCCTCACGGCATCGGTGAACCGCTGCCCGTACCCCGTCGAGCCGCGGGGGTTGATCGCGATGACCCACCACCCCGCCCCCGTGAAGCACTGGTAGTTCCACCTGCCCCCCCAGGAATCCGTCCACGCTCCCTCGGGTCCTCCGTGGATCAAGACGGCGAGCGGCCACGCTTTGTGCTCGGGGGTGTGGTTGGCCGGCCTGAACGACCACGCATGGACCTCGCTGCCGTGCGAGCGGAACTTGAACCCCTCGGGCTCGGGCAGCGCGATGCCCGCGAGCTTGCCCGCATGCAGATCCGTCATCCTCCTCCCGCCCCTCTCCAGCCTGACCTCGGGCTTGCCGCTCCCGTCCCCGGGCATCCCCGTTTCCCGCCGCGCCATCCAGAAGACCCACCCCTCGTCGGGCTCGTGCGCCCGCGAGCGGAACCCGAACGCGCGGTGCACCTCCAGGCTTTCCGTGTCGAAATCCGGGGGCCCGCCCGGGCCCGGCCTCGCCGCGCGTAAAACGATCGGCGGGAGGGGCAAGAGGTTCCGCGCGGCGCCCTTGTGCGATATGCGGAGGGGTTCCGGACCCTCGTCCTCCGCGGAGCCCGGGAGCGGGATCGGCGCCGGGGCGAGGAAGGCGCGCACGCGCGCGTGCTCCTCGACCGCCATCCACAGCCCGGATTCGGACCAGGAGAGGGAGGACGGGCTGCGGTCCCATTCCGGGAACAGGGTGCGCTTGTACCCCGGTTCGGGTCCGAAGGTCCGCTGCTTCTCCGTGCTGCCCGCGAGCGTGGCGTTGAGGAAGCCCGGGAGGGAGAGCACGACGACGCGGCGGCGGTCGGATTCGTTTCCCGGCTCGCGGGTCTCGAGGTACGCCATGTTTGTGCCGCCGGGGTCCAGCGCCGGGCCGCTGGCGTACGTCTTGAGGGGGGTCATGTCCGTGGGTGCCGTGTGGAGCCTGATCTGCATGTCCGGCGCGACGGTGAGGAGGACGAGGAACAGCGACGTGTCGGTGGTCCACGCGCGCTCGCTCCCCGCTGCGGGCCGCCGCGAGGTGAAGACCGCCTGCACGCGGTGCACGCCCTCCCCCGCCGCTTCCCGGCCAAAGTGCCGCCACCCGAGCGCGGACTTGCCGACCGCGATGTCCTCGGACCCGCCGAACGGGCCGACGGGGGTGCTCCACAGCGTGCCGGCCATGAGGTTGGTCCCGTTGCCCGCGACCTCGGGGCCGGCGTCGGAAATGCGCACGGGCAGGACAAACAGCTGCTCCGCCGAGACGTCGGGGGCTTCCAGGTACTCGTCCCAGTGCCGCACGTACAGGTCGTCGAAGACGCGGGCCGAGGAGCGCGGCGCGGTGCCCTGCGAGGCCTTGCGCTGCTCGCGGAGGGCGAGGGTGCCCTCGAGGGTGGGGGCGGAGGGGTGCACGGCGGCGGTGAAGAAGAGGAGGGAGAGGGTGGGGGTGAGGGGGAGGGCGAGGAGGTTGGAGATGGGGATCGGGGGCTGGAAGAGGAGCTTGGGTTCTGGTTGGTGGAGGGCGGCGGGTAAGTCCGTGCTTCCCTGCGCGAATGGGGCCAAATCCCACCAGAGGGCCCGCTCCCTGCCCTGATCCACCATATCCCGTTTGCATCCCCCTGGTGCCCCTCGGCCTTGCGGTCGCTGACGAACGCCAGCGTCGCGTTGTCGAGCCACGCCGGCTCGGCGTCCTTGAACTCGCCCTCGGTGAGCTTCACGACCTCGGGGAACGGCCCGTCGCGGCCCTCGGCATCGTCGTCGATCCGCTTGCCGTTCTTGAAGGGCGGGAAGAACTCGCGGGAGGCGGTGTGCGCGAGGTCGATCCCGCGGAGCCCGCGGGTGGACTTCCCGGTCTCCCGGTCGTACTGCGAGAGCACGAACGCGACGCGCTCGCCGTCGGGAGACAGCCGCGCCGACCCCGGTTTTTCCAGCGAGACGAGGTCGTCGACGGTGAACCCGCGGAGGGCGCCGGGGGCCGCGCCGCGCACGTGCACCGCGGGCACGGCGGGCGGCACCGCGACCTGCGACGCGGACGCGGCAGCGGCGACGACCAGCGCGAAAAACGCGGCCAGGTGGAGCGGCAGCGCGCGGAGGCGGGGCATCGCGGCGGACTAGGGGCTACAAGGCAAGGCCTCGAAACACGATCGACTCGCGACGTAAACAGTCCGCGCTATCTCCCGCGATCGGCGATTCGCTGCGGAGCTCCGGTCTCTCCTGGATAGTACGAAGCGCAGGATTCCGGCGATGCCGCCGATTCCCCTCCTCCCCCTGGCTTCGGGGGCTTCGATTCCTGCAATCGGCCTGGGAACATGTGCGTTCCGGACCGCGTCGTCGGAAGGCGAATCTGACGCGCAGCAGGGATGGGAGACGACGTCGTGCACCCGCAGGAGCTGTACGACGAGCTCATCGAGGCTGCCGTCCGGGAAGGCGTGCGCCACATCGACGGCGCGTTCGTGTGTGGGTTGCTTCGCCGGAGTGCCGGGACGAGCGGCGAGGAGCTCACATCTGCCGACCGCGGCAGACGAGAACGAGCCTGAAATCGGGCGCGCCCTGAAGAAAGTGCTCGAGCAGGGGCTGGTCAAGCGGGAAGAATTGTTCTACACGTCCAAATGCCCCGCGGGGATGCAGAAGCCGGAGCACCTGCGGTGGTCGCTCAACAAGACGCTCGAGGACCTCGGGATCGGCTACCTGGACCTCTACCTCTGTTTGTTCTAGTTGCTCGTTTTGGTTTGGACTCTTTTTTTGATGGTGCTCGCAGTGCACTGGCCCATGCGAGGGATGCCGGCCTCGTTCCCGGACAATTGCAACGCGCTGAAGGATGCGGACGGCAAGCTCGTCATCGACACTTCGTTCGGCATCAAAGAGACCTGGGCGGCAATGGAGTCGCTCGTCGATGCCGGGCTCGTCCGCCACGTCGGCGTGTCAAACTTCACCGTCCCGCAGGTGCGTCGGACCCGACATCCTGCAATCATATCTCTCTCATGTGCCTGGCAGCTACAAGAGCTCCTCGGTGTTGCCCGGATCAAGCCCGCCGCGAACCAGGTCGAGCGCCACCCTTATCTTCCCCAACCCGACCTCCTCCGCTTCTGCCGGGAGAACGGGATCCACGTCACGGCCTACTCCCCGCTCGGCGTCGGCATGTCCGCCGTCCCCTGTTTGCTCGCGGATCCCGTGGTCGCGGTGGTCGCAAAGAAGCACGGCTGCACGCCGGCGCAGGTGCTCATCAACTGGAACGTCGATTCGGGGTGCTCCGTGATCCCGAAAACCTCGTCCGCGAAGCGGGTCAAGGAGAACTTTGCGCGGATAGCGCTGGATGAACGGGACATGGCGGACATCGCCGCGATCACGACGAGGAAGCGGTACAACGACCCGTTCTCGTGGTGGAAGGTGAAGCTCTTCGACGACGACTTTGCCGCCGCGGGATAGGAGGCGGCAATCGAGCATAGCGAGTTCGCATTCGTGTCACTACACGTGGCCGTTCCCTTCGTGTTCGTGCTCCGGGATCCGATGCATGTTGCCCGAAGTCTGGAGGGCCGGAGTGCGGGGGCGCGTCGAAGACGTCGACGAATCCGAGTCGTCTCCAGACTCGCCATGGAGAAGCGGCTCGCCGCCCTCCCCTGTCCGTCGCCGCCGGGGCTTCTTCCGCCCGGCGCGGGGCAAAGCCGACGGTTCCGCTGCGCCCGTCGGCGCGAGCTCCACATCGTCCTTGGTTTCCTCGGGGAAAGGCCGCCGGAAACCGGTGAAAAAGTAGAGCACGAAGCCCACGATCAGCCACGCGAGCAATCGCAGCGCCGTGCCCCAACCCGCCCCGACCAGGAGCGCGAGCGACGATCCCGCGCCGAGGATCGGTATCGTCCAGCCCAGCGGCACCTTGAACAGCCGTTCCCTCCCGGGCTCCAGCTTCCTCATCACGGGCACCGCCACGCAGACCACGAAAAAGGCGAGCAGCGTGCCCGCGGACGTCAGGCTCGCCAGCACCGAAATGGGCAGCAGCGCCGCCATGATCGCCGCCAGCATCCCTGCCGCGATGGTCGATATCCACGGCGTCCTGAACCGCGGATGCAGCCCGGCCAGCACCTGCGGCAGCAGCCCGTCCGCCGCCATCGTCCCCGCCACCCGCCCGATCCCCATGATCCCCGTGAGGCAGGTGCTGGCCAGCCCGCAGAGGGCGCCGAAATCCACGAGCGGCTCGAGCCAGGCGATGCCCGTGGCGCGGATGCCGACGGCGATGGGGTGGTCGCCCTCGAGCTCGGTGTAGGGCACGAGGCCGGTGAGGACGAGGGCGACGAGGATGTAGAGGAACGTCGAGAGGGTGAGGGAGAGGATGATGGAGATGGGGAGGGAGACGGCGGGGTCGACGGATTCCTGAGCGACGGTCGAGACCGAGTCTGCATGTTGCCAGGTACGAGAGTCAGAGAAAGAGATGACGGACGCGAGCCAAGAGGGCCCACCGAAGCCAATGTACGCAAAGAACACGACGCTGGCCGCGCGGAAGACGCCCCGCGCGCCGTACCGGTCTCCGCCCTCGTTCGCCGGCACAAACGGCTGCCAGTTGGCAGGGTTGACGAACGCGGCTCCCGCAGCTATAAAGATGACGATGACGACGACCTTGACGCCCACGCTGAAGGCGTTCAGGGCCGAGGACTCCTTGATCCCCACCACCAGCACGGCGGTGAGGGCCAGGAGGAGCAGGACGGCCGGGAGATCAAAGTAGCCGCCCGTGACGACAAACTGCTGCGCCCGCTCGTCGTAAATAAGCGGCGGCTGGGTCAGCGGTCCCTCGACGGTCAGGCCAAAGGCGGCGTAGGTGAAGGCGGAGAGATAGCCCGAAAAGCTGACGGCGACAGTGGCCGAGGCGACAATGTACTCCAGCAGCAGCGTCCACCCGACACACCACGCCACGAGTTCGCCCAGAGACGCGTAGGAGTAGGTCTGGCGCGAAGGGCGTGCCACGTCAGGCACCAGCACGAAAGTGCAGCAGATAACGACTCACGTAGGCTGATCCCGAGCACGGAAGCAGGCCTGCGAGCTCCGCATAGCACAGAGCGGAAAACGCGGCCACGGTGCCGGCAATGACGAAGGACAGCACGATAGCCGGGCCCGCATGGTCCGCAGCTGCCTGCCCCGTCAACACGAACACGCCGGCGCCGATAATCGAGCCCAGGCTCAGCAGCGTGAGATCCCACCACCGCAGTGAGCGGGAGTACGCGCCCGTGGACGCGTGTTTGAGGCTGCAATGGGCACGTCGGCCTCGGAACGACCGCGGTTTGAAAGAGCGCGTTGGCCCACATCTCATCGACCGGCTTGCGGTAAAGGAGCCGGCGCCAGTGGAGCATAGCTCGGCATCTGGCCGCCGATGCCGCGGTTTCCAGCGGCAACCAACCCGTCGAGCGGAGTTACGTGTGCGAGTTGTTTGGGTTCCGGCCGCCAGCAGAGCAGGGCGGCAGGGCCGGATGAGAATGGATCAACTTCAACCTTGAGCTCGCGAATTCCGAGTTTCATGGCCTTCTCATCAATCAAGCAAACGAGGTCATACAACGTCTAGGTCATCCCGTGGCGGAGAAATGTACAGTTGGTGCTCAGATGCAGCTTCTGGTCCTTCTAGCTAGACTGGAACAAGCATCTGCGGCAGCAAATCACATGGTTAGCGAGATTGAGAGAACAAGCAGGACAAGAAACCCACTCGAATCCTGATGGCGCTGTTCTTCGGCTTCCCGTTCTCGTCGTACTCGACGAAGCGCTCGGATTTGGGCCTCTCCCCGCCGGCATAGCCCGCATCGTGCCACAGAACCAGCCTGTTCCACACCATCCAGGTGGTCGCCCCGGCGGCGAGACCCCAGACCATATGTCGTGCACGGCGGGTTGGCATTGTCGAGGAGAAGGAGACCAGCCAGTGGGCGACGGGGGCTCCCGCGACGACGACCAAGTAGATCCAGGGTATCTCTCGTTGCGGCTTCACCTGGTAGAAGCGGTGGCGCTGTTAATGAGGCGACGTTGGACCTTCGAAGGGACTCTCCGCCCACCTCGCCCAAGACCGACCGCATTTCCTTCGTTGCGTACTTATAGTCCGGAATCCCCTCGTCGTACACATCGCGCTGCTTCTGCAGCGGGTTCGGGCGCTGGCTCAGCGAGTTTCCCATGGTTTCTTGGTTGAAGATTGTCGGCGGGCTGCTTGACTCAATCCGCGGGTTTCCGCTGGCGCTGACAAATCCGTTGTTCCCCTTCCCGGAACCGCCGTTCTCCCGAAAGAAGCCGCGAAGAAAGTTCCTTGAATGCTCGTTGTATTTCTCTTCGTGCGATGAGCTCGACGATGAGTCGGCAGCGAGCCCTGTGGACACCGGAACTCGTTGGAGCGCGGTCCTACCGAAACCACGCTCGAACACGTCGAAAACCTTCAACCCGACCACTTCCTTTCTTGATCCTAATAATTGGGACCCTGGTTGCTCCGATCTGCGCCGCCAGCACCTCCTTTCTTCAGGACAGCGTGTCGCGCCGCCTGGTTTCCACTTCCCACGCGGTCATCCTTCGCCTCGAGACGACGCGCTACACGTACGCGACGGTGCAAGTGTGCGCTCCTCCGTACCTCGTTCTCCAGCCGTCGAGCGGGCAATGCGCCGAGCTGCCGGACATTCATCGGCTTCCCTCTCGGAAACTGGACGCAGCGGCCTCGTGCTCGTCATGGATGGTTTACCTCCTATTCCGAACATCCAGGCCACATTACGACGCCTTGGTCGAGTTTCAACGGACCTCGCCTCTCGTCGGATCGGATGAAAGGGACGGCGTGCCGAAAGCTTCTGTTTGGCATCGCCTGTTTTCTCGCGGCGCTCGCGGCGCTCTCGGGAAGCTGTTCTCCTCGATACACTCGATCGCCGAGGTCACGGAGGGGGACATCGTTGTCTACTGCCTCGAGAGCTGGTGCAATGGTGTCCGCCCAGATCCTCCGCGGGATTCCGGGCACATGGGGCTTGTTGTTGGCCTCCCGATTGCCCTCGATGCCGCGCCGGACGATCACCCGGGCCTTGCTCCAGGCTTGTCGCTTTTCCTTCTCCCGCTCGCGGATGCCTCGTGCATCGAGCACGAGCGGATTCCGGGCCTCTTTCCGGGCCCGCGAACATTCGTCCCGGGCAAATGCCTGGGTACTGGCGGTGTTGGCGCGGGGGCAATGTACTTTGCTGCCGATCGCGAAGGCAAGGTGAGGCAGTTCGGCTTCAGGCGCGGTGCAAGGATGCATCCGGCGTTCGGATCCGCGGAAAGGGTCGAATTTGCCATGGGAAGACTCTTGGATGTGTCGCCATGAAGTGCACTTGCGCGATCGAGGGGTCGTTTACTTTTCGCTGCTTGGCACGTTCGTTTTGAGCCCCATCGCGCCTCGAATCCTTTCGCCATGACACTAACAACGCGTTCAAGAATCTTGGTTCCATAATTGATTTGGCCGAGCGCAATGCTTGAGGCTCTGGGTGTGTCGGGTCCGGCTTCCGAAGTTTAGCCGACCGCGCCCGATGGCCGGGTCCGCCGAACCCCGCGCTTCAGCTCGACATCGCCTTCCCACTCGCTCGCCGCCATGTCCGACCTCACCTCCATCCCGCTGAAGACCATTAACGGCAAGGACGACTCGCTCGCGAACCACGAGAAGGTCCTGCTCGTCGTGAACGTCGCCTCCAAGTGGGTATCCAGAAGATGGGGAAGGAGGAAGACGGGCGAACGCTGCCGACCGCAGCCAACCGCGCCAATGTCGCCGCCGCCGCCGCGAGCACCGGAGCAGGAGGAGGAGGAGAGCGGGACAAAAGCAAATCTTGACCCTCCACGTCTCCCAGGTGCGGCCTGACCCCGCAGTACAAGGGCCTCGAGTCGCTGTACAACAAGTACAAGGCCCAGGGCTTCGAGGTCCTCGGGTTCCCGGCGAACGACTTTGGCGCCCAGGAGCCCGGCACCCACGGCGAGATCATCGAGTTCTGCAAGAAGAACTACGGCGTCTCGTTCCCGCTGTTCGAGAAGCAGGATGTGACTGGAGAGGGCAAGCAGCCCCTGTACAAGGCACTCATCGATGCCAAGCCCGAGAAGGTCGGCCCCGCCGAGGAGTTCCGCACCGCGCTCAAGGGCTACGGTATCAACCCCACTGCCGACCCCGAGATCCTCTGGTGGGTTCCAGCACCCGTATGGCCGGATCCCAAGCTGATCTGCTGGAACAGGAACTTCGAAAAATTCCTCGTCAAGGACGGCAAGGTGGTTGAGCGGTTCGCACCCAACGTGGCTCCCGAGGACCCTATTCTGGTGGAGGCCGTCGAGGCGGCGCTGGCCGCGTGATCTTGTTGTGAAAGCTAATACGACGGCGGGTCACCCAAACGACTGGGACGTGAGGAATCAGAGTGTGCGGTCCGATCGAGTCTGATGCCGCCAAGCCACCGTTCCGCCGTTGTCCCCCACATCGTGAAATGACGACGAACGCTGCCAATACGAATCTTGGCGCGAAAGGACTGCTATGGAGCCAGGTGGTGGCCCAGCGTGGCGCCCAAACAGCTCCCAGCGTTCCACAAAGGCGGGGGGCGCCGAGTCCCCTCCCCTTGGTTCCCTGCGCGATCCGCGCGGCCGATCCCGAACGGGAGCCCGGCAGAGCCAGAGAATCACTGGAAGACCAACAGCCCGTGTATATCTTTTGCGATTCTTCCAACGTTTTCCGCTCGGGAAGGGACCTCGCAGCGCAACGCCGGAGTGCCTCGCTGGGCCGGCCCTCGACACCATCGCCCACGAGCGCGGGGACGCCACATCCGCCGAGCAATTTGAACTGGCGTTTGAACTATGGCGCTTTGTTGAACCTGCTTTCCCGGCCACCACGGGACCGCAACCTTAAGAAGGCATTGCTTTTCGGAGTGAGACTCGACTGGCTTGCTTGACGCCACTGTCCCGCTGATTCTCCACAGTCTGGCAGCGATGAGGAGTTTCCAAAGGCCCTGGCAAGAGCAGGGTGGGAGTACGACCTCGTGGAGCCCGACCCCAACCGCACCGTGGAGAAGGAAGTCGACGTGCGGATGAGCAACGCCATGCTTTCGTTCGCGTACGAAGTCAAGTATGAGTCCAAAGCTCATGCTGATTGCATCGTTTGCGTCGTCACGGGTGACCGGGACTTCCTCGACACCGTGCGGCGGATAAGGGTCCTGCTTCCTAACGCAACCATCGAACTTTGGAGCTGGGATCATTCGGTGGCGGATGTCTATCGGCACATGGAGCAAATCGACCTCAAGTGGGTGCCATCCTGCTTTGGCAGTCGAGGAGTCGCTGACAGTCTGGGTCACTGTACATCAGCTTTCTCGATCACCACTTGGAAGAGCTGGAGTTTTACAACGGCGTCTGGGACCGGAGATACGGCGAAATCAGGCACGATAGGGCGTATGTGCTCTGCAATATCTCAAGGGACAGTCCCGGTGTGATGGCCTGGCGCCATACCCTCGGAAGCACCTTCTGCCACCTGCAGGTGGATGACGATCTCATCATCATCGCACTTGAGGATCTTGGAACTGACAACCTTTCGCGGTTTGTTGTTGACGCACAGCACCACTTGGATGCCAGCAAACCAAACTCTGGAGTTGTCTCCAAACCGTTCATGACTTACAATCAGGAACGGCAGCAGTCGAGGCCTCCACCACTGCCACTCACCAGGGCATCAAGTGTTGCCAGCATCGCTAGCAGCAGCGGCTATGGACGGAGACCCATTAGCCGCCTGGAAACACCTCCGAATCACAATCGGTTTGTAGTGGTGGATTCGGGGGGGTTCACCCTGAATCAGAAGACAAAGCCAAAGGTAGGCATCGAGCATCTGTTGAGATACCGGTCCATTGTCTTCAGAGTGACACCTGCTGTGACCGTGACCCTCCAGACAACGATGCCAAATCAGCAAAAGTGCCAATTCGGATGCTTTTGCGACAGGATCGCCAGGGACGAGCATTGCGGCTTCTTCCACGAAGACGAGTGGTTGACATTCATTCGAGTGAATATCGGCCAGCTCAGGACGTTGTATCTGAAGCGATTTCCGTGTCATCCAGACAAGTGCAGGTTCAATGGGGACCACACGAAGTGCAAGTACTACCACGAGGGAAAGGAAGACCGCCTTTGCACATGGTGCCGCAAACAGCACAGTCCGAGCTGCTACGAGGATTACCAAAAGGAGCAGCGGCAGAAGTCCCGAGTGAAGACCAACAGAAAGGAATAGAAAGTCACAGCCGGCCCTCCTCCACCCCCGGCCATCGCTTTGCGCCATCGTCCCCGGTCAACCGAGCCCAAACAGGGACCTCCTCGTCCGGCGCAACGAAGATCCGGTGTGCGACGGCAAACCCATCCAAGTCCGACCCCGTTTCAACCGTCCCGACGCGGAGCCGCACGACATCCGGCTTGTCGGGCCGGTACGAGTAAAGTCCCGTGCCGCAGATCGCGCAGAACACCCTGGCTTTCTGTCCCGGTGTGGAAAAGTACTCGGTCGCGGTCCCGCCTTCCCTCGCCAGCACGTTGCCCCGTTCCCAGACGAGTCCGGATGAAAGTACCGCCAGCACGCCCAATCCGCCACCGCCGGCAATGCTGCCCTGAGTTCGGCACTGAGAGCATTGGCAGCAGGTGATGCCGGCGGGCAAATGGCCGTTGTAGGAGAACGCGTTCGCCCGGCAAAGGCACGATCCTCGGAACGAGTAGAAGCGGCCCGGATCCGCCATCGTGAGGGGAAAGGACGCGCTAAGCACGCGTTTTCAGGCCCGATTGGTCGGAAAGAGACGGGAACCCGCGATTGCTTCAGCCTGCGTTGTTCGATCGCGCGCGGCGGAGTTTCAGCGGAGTCCACAAGAAGCACGCCGCGATGTACAGCCAGTATCGCGTCACGTACCAATTGCGGTGAGGGCAATTGTCAGTCTTGTTCGATAGCAGGGGGCTGAACGTCTCCCCGCCCCCCTGCTTCGTCTCGACCTCCAACTAGTGCCCATAAACGCGATGCCCTCATCGAGTTCATCAAGAGCCTCCTACTTACGCCCTTTGTCTTGCACTTGCAGCCCTACACGAGCACGCTTCGGGATCCGACCATCCCGAGGGGCCTTGGCCTGGACATTACTGGTGACGCCGCCGGGGACGCGACGCCGAGCCCGTTGCGCGTCAACACGGAGCCGGGCGACGCGAGCCCCCTATCCGCGAAGCGCGGCGGCTCCCACGACGGCGACCCCGTCGTCCGCCGCTACTCGGAGATCTTCCGCGCGCTCGAACAGCTCGTCGACGACCACCGCGCGCACCAGGAGCTCGGCACCCCCGAGCTGAGCAAGCTTTTCCGCCTCGTTCCCAGCATCGGCACCTTCTTCACCCCGTTGCCGCTGCGGGACGCGTTCCTGCGACAGAACCGGCTGCGCTCCATCGCGGGGAGACGCAACGTGCCGCCGAGCTTTAACGACGTCAGACATGTCTTGAATTCCGCGCAGGTTTCGGCAATCTCGCCCGGGCTAAAGCTGGTGACGTTCGATGGAGACCTGACCCTGTACGAGGATGGGGGTGCGCTCGATCCGGCATCGCCGCTCATCGCGCTTATGGGAAGGATGATGGTGGACCACGGGGTTCACATTGCGATCGTTACGGCGGCGGGATACACTGGACCGGAAGCGCCGGGGCTGTACCGAAAGTGAGCTGCTTGCGTTTCCTGCCTTGGTCTGCGCTGACAGGCACTGTTTTCCGCAGACGGCTGGGACCGCTCCTCGACCACATAGAGGCCCGCTTCAGGGCACTCGAACCAACGGCGCGGGGCGCCAAGTTCTTTGTCTTTGGCGGCGAATCCTCGTACCTCTTTTCGTTCGGCCCCTTCAAGGACCCAGCGTCGAGATGGGAGCTGCACCCCGTTCCGCCTTCCACGTGGGTCATTCTCCCATTTCATGTGCTCTCATCTTGAACAGTTGGCGCCAGATACCTTCCGCCCGAGGTTGCAGCGTGGTCACTTGATACCGCCCTTATTTCCTCCCTCTTGGACGCGGCACAGGAGAGTCTCGAAGATACCGCCTCGCTTCTCGGCCTCTCGGACTCTGTTTCGGTGATCCGCAAGCCGCGAGCAGTGGGAATCGTCCCCAAAGGCGTCAAACTCGGCCGAGAGCAGCTGGACGAGTTTGCCCTCGCCAGCCAGGACGCGCTTGGCCGGTGGGGCCGTATTCGGGAGGCCCGCGACGCGGCCGAGGGAAAGGTGCACGTCGTCGTGCCCTTCTGCGCCTTCAACGGGGGCTCCGATGTGTTCATCGACATCGGGAGCAAGCTGGTCGGCGTCCAGCTTCTGTTGAACTGGCTCGGGCTCTCCGGCGGGGAGTGCCTCCACGTCGGGGACCAGTTTTTGTCTACGGGGAACGACGTGGCGACGCGGAGGGCGTGCGCGACGGTGTGGATCGCGAGCCCCGAGGAGACGTGGGCGTGCATGAGCGAGCTGATGGAGGCGTTGGACGGGTTCGCGGGCAAGGAGGAGGGCAGCGAGGTGTCGAGCCCCAGGTTTGCGCGGCTGCCTCTGGACACCCTGCCGCGGGCGCCTTTGTCGGCGGCCCCTTTGTCGGCTGCGCCTCTGTCGGCGACGCCTCGGTGATCTCATCACATGGGTCAGACTGCGATCTCGGCGGCCGCGCGTGTTAGATTCAGTGCTCGTCGAACTGTAGCGTTGCTTTCAACTGCGAATGAATCCTGAATCTTTGCCCGATCTTGTCGCCCATCGGTGTCACGATTGTTGCGCACTGCTGTGTTCGGAAGGCGGTTGGCGGACGCACGAACAGCCCCGTCCTTTTCCCGGTTTCCTCCTACCCTCGCCCGTCCACCGCGGAGGGCGGCAGGTCCCGCCGGACTACAGCGCCCGCCCACCGCAGATCCGCCGGCCGCAGCGCGCCGCCCCCGCCGCAATGCCGTCCGGCACGCCGACCGAAACGATCCTCATCGGCCTCGCGCTGGTCGCCTTTGCCGGCCTGTGCGCTCCGCTCGGCGCGACCATCGTGCTTTTCATGAAGCCCGGCCAGACCTTCCTGCTGGTCGGCGCGATTGGCATGGTGGGCGGCACGGCTGCTGCTTCCCGCTCGCCCGGTCTCACCACCCGAACCCCCTTGTGCCTGCTCAATCCGCCGCTAATCCCCCTCTCGCCGCACGGAATTCGAAGGCCGCGGGGGTAATGATCTTTGTCTCGCTCGCCGAGATCCTGCCCGAGTCGCAGGGGGACTTGGAAAAGTGGGGCCTCTCGCCGCCGGCGGCCCAGGCACTTGCCTACACCTGTTTCGTCGGTGGCATTCCGGTGTGCTATGTGTTGGACTGGTTGGCCCGGTGGTGTGTACGGGTGGCCGTCAAGCAGGCCGACGGCAAGGTGGACGGCTGCGCTGGCCACGACGTCGAGCACGACCATGCTCACGGGCACGGAGTCCCAGCGCTGACGAAGGAGGACATTATCCGCGAGGCGGAAAGGGACAGGGAGATTGCCGACGGCAATCTGGACGATAAGCTTGGCGCAAAGGAGGACGGTTCGGCACCGTCGGTGGAGCGGGCGTCGGGCGTCGCCGTCTCGGAGGACGTTGTCGAGGTCCCGCAGGTCTGCTGCACCGCGCAGGCCGCCGCCGCCGCCTCCCGCTCCCCGGACCTGCTCAAAACGGGCGCCATGGTGTTCCTCTCCATGTTTTTGCACAATCTTCCGGAGGGCCTGGCCACTTTTGTTGCCTACTGCGGCAACCCCCGCTCGGGCCTTACCATGGCGATCGCCATTGCTTTACACAACATTCCAGAGGGTTTCGCCGTCGGCGTGCCCGTCTTTTTCGCCACCGGCTCCCGCTGGAAGGCCATCGCCTGGGCCGCCGCATCGGGCGTCGCGGAACCCATCGGCGCGCTGATCGGCGTCGCCGTCGTCGCTTCGGGATCCATGAACGCGCTCGCGATCGGGATGACCCTGGGCCTCGTTGCGGGGATCATGACAGCCGTATCGTTCTGGGAACTCATACCCTCGGCGCTGCTGAGCGGGCAGGGGGCCAGGTGGGCGGTGCCGGGGATCTTTGCGGGCATGGTGGTGATGGCAGTCAGCCTGGTGCTGCTGGGACTGTGGAAGCCGTGATGGGCGTGGTGTAGCTGTACTTATTGGACATGCTTCCTGACTGAAATCTGCGGTGACCGAAGATTTGAAGGAGCGGATGACGTCCGGGGGACCGCGAATCGTCACTTCTTGCCCCGAGCAGATCCGCATCTAGGCCCTATCCGGTCCAGCGGGCACGTTCTTCTGGTGGACGATGCCTTCGGATCCGCCGCAGTGGGCCCTGGACAACCTCGCGCAGCCCCTGCGGCGCGGGGAGTGTCCCACGCTCCGGCTGGACACCGCCGCGGACTTTGGCTGGACGGACGCGGATTTCCGGCCGGACGCGCCGGCGCCGCGGCTGATCGTCGTCGGCGACGTGCACGCTTGCCTGGGAGAGCTGAAAACGCTGCTCGCCAAAGTCGGTTTCGACCCGGAGGGACGGAAGGATAGGCTCGTGTCGGTCGGCGACCTCGTGGCCAAAGGACCCTCTTCAAGGGGCGTCGTCGAGCTCCTCCGGAATCTTAATGCCAAGGGTTTCGCCTGGAGCACGCGCGGCAATCACGACGACGTCGTGTGTCGATGGGGAGGTGCCCTCTACGCGTCTTCGGAGACCTCGCCAGGGGATTCTGGTGCCGTATCGACATCCGCCGCCGCAAACGGGACAGCTGGGTCATCTGGTGGCAAGTCCACATCGGAGCGGAGGCTGGATGAGCTCGTTGCAGGGCTGTCGGTCGGCGAGGGACAGGCCGACGGCCCTCTCCACGCGTCGCCCGGGTCGGGGCAAGCGGAACATGACGGGCCGCACGTCAACGGGGGGAAGAAGGCCAAGAAGGATAAGAAGGACAAGGATCAGAAGGCGAAGAAGGCGGATAAGGCAGATGAAGGCCCGAAAGCGGCACCGGTCGGACCGCCCCGGACAGAGACCTTTGCGGTGCTGAAGTTCAACAAGGAACACCATAAACTGGCGTTGCTTCCGGAGAAGGCTGAAAAGGGCGATCCGGAACCGCTCGGGCTCGAGCTCCTCGGCTTCCTTGGTTCGCTCCCGCTGGCAATCGAGATAGACCTTCCAGGGGGAAGTGCGGCGGGCCAACCGGCCCTTCCGGACGGCTTGTTGCTTACGAACAACAAGATCCTGATCGTGCACGCCGGGGTCGTGCCTACCGTACCCCTCCAGGCGCAGGATCCAAAGGACCTCATGTACATCCGCAGCATTTTACCGAGGTCCGGCCCCAAGGGCCAAGACCTGGGCTCTGCGGAAGGCAGCGAGCCGGGTGCTGTACATTGGCTCGAGTTTCTCGCCCGATCGCAGGAATCGGGCATCCTGTGCCCCGAGTTCCTCGACCGGACTATCGTTTTCGGGCACGACGCGATCAGGGGACTGCAAGATGCCTGCCCGACAGCGCTGGGCCTGGATACGGGCTGCGTTTACGGAAATGGGCTTACTTGCGCCGTGTGGGAATGGAGCGGCGGGGCGGACGGTGCCCGCGGCCAGTGGGGCATCCGGATCGAGCGGGTGGAGAGCGAAAAGGTCTGGAGCATTCCCAAAGGTGCCGACTAGATGAATGGTCCAGCCTTCACGTTTCCTCTGCTGGATCGAGTGCGTGCGCATCAGAACTCTCACCTCGGTGACCGTTGCCGCGACGCTCTTTTGTTTACGCCACTCCCAGATGCCCAGCCCGGCGGGATGGGCTGCGTTCGGGCGGTCTGTCCCTCTTCTGCGCGTTCATTTGGCCATCATGCCGTTGGTGTTTGCCCTGCCGGCGGGCGCGGCGCGTTCTGCTGCGTCCGCGGGGTCGACCCAGGACCGGAGGCGGGCGGCGACGCCGCGGGCGCGCCGGGAAGGAACGGTGCCGCCCCGCCGAGAAAAGGATCCGAAGCGCAGGCTGAACAACTCGCTGAAGCGCGCGTTCGATGCCCCGGAGGGAGGAAAGCCCGCGCTGGACGTGTGGATGGCCTACGAGGGGATCGAGGACACGTCCATCCTGAAGTCGCAGCGCCTGTGGAGCGTCGCGACCACGGTCTCGCGGCACGCGCTGGAAGAGAAAAAGGCGCTCCGCGAACTCCCGCCCGACGAGGAGCCGCAGCGGCGGGAGGAGAACCTGCGCGACCTGGAGGTGCTCGCAGGACGGTTGCGTTGGATCATCGAGGACGCCGCGTCGCGGAGCCTTGCTGTGCCGGAGAAAGTGATTGGATGGCTTTTCCAAGCAAGCGAGCCTAAGCTCGAGTGGGTGCTTTTGCCGCGTTCGATGGGCGGGGAGCTGACATGGTCCGGCAGCAACTACGCCGCTTGTGCCGACCTCGTGTCGTTCCTCCGCAAGCGCAAGCTAGGCTTGACATCGCGGGCAGCAATGCCCATGTTATCCAGACTCGCTCTCACGGGCAACTACACGGCCTTCCTCTCCGCGCTCCGTCTGTGTTCTGAATCGGCGGATCCCTTCCAACCGGATGCCAGCCTTCTGGCCTGTTTCTTGGTCGCCGTCGGACATGCGCGCTCGGAAAGCTCTGAATCGCTGCCCGGATACCCGACTGGCGTCGGATTCGTTTCCGACCTGAGGCTTCCCTTTTGGATGGACGATCAGAACACTCGGCGTCTGTTTGGAACTCGTGCCCCGCACGATGATGTCGATCCTTTGGAGCTCGAAAGCGATCCCTATGAGTCATTGCGATCTTTTCTTTCTGAAGATTCCGTCGTCGAATTCGCGGAACTCTTTGCTCCCGATCAACTGACGGGAGCAAACACGCCCGTCCAGAAGACCCTGGCTTTGGTTGCTTTTGCTATCCGTTGCCACGAAGCGGATCCATCGTCGAGCTTTATGGATGAACGGATCCTCCGGGCAGCTGTGGAGGTTCTCCTCCGGAACAAGCACCCTCGCCTTGCGGTGTCGCTCCTCCAGCTCCTCACCGAACCTCCCTTCAATCTCGGCGTGCCTCCCGAGGCGATGTTGCTGCTGATTCAGGACGCCGGTCGCTCGCGGGACTTGCCGAGATTGGAGCTTCTCCATCAGGAGCTTGTCAGGATGACGAAAGGCAAGCTGACGGGGCACCAGCTGCGCCAGCTCATCACCCAGTACCGTTTCCTCGACGAGAACGAGGTCGCTCTCGCGCTACTTGAATCACTGAATGCCAAGCAGGGAGGCAAGAGCAGTTTCGCTGACAGCCTGTTTGCCGAATCCGCCTTCCGAACCGCTGCTGGGGAACGGCCCGTGCGGGAGGTCCTCGATGAGCTCGACGAGTTCGGGATCAGCCTCAACGACACGGGCCTCATAAAAGGACTGACGGCGCTGCGCGACAATGGCGACATCGAGGGCCTGAAGGCCTTGTGGGCGGAGAACCCGAACCTGCACTCGAACGAGACTGCGGTCAGCATCATGGCCAGCGCATTCGCAAACGCTGGCCAGCTGGACGCCGTAATCAACGTCATCCGGGCGCTGCCGAAGGAGCTCAGAAGCTCGGCGCCGGTGTGGGGTATCGTCATCAGGGCTTTGAATCAGCGTTTGGGCGAGCGCGAACAGCCCGAACCCGACTCGGAGGCGCTGCTGACGGAACTTTGCCTGTGCGTCCTCCAGCAGCGAACATTGGACAAGGCGAGGCTGCCGGAAACGGTTCCGTCCTCGTTCCCCCTGCTCGGAGTCCGGGCGCCCCTGCCTGGCACCGGCGTTCTGCTGAACATTGGCCACGTTGCCGCAGACAGGGATCGCGGCGAGCACGGGGCCGCGCTCGTGCAAGAACTTCGGTCTTTCTTTGCGCGCAGCGGTCGGCCGGACGCGGAGGCCATGAGCACCAAGGACATGCTGGGTCATTTCGTCATCCTGCGGCGAAGGTCGCGTTACTCCGAGGACGCGAGGCCACGTGATGCGGATGCCGATGCCACGTAGAATGTGAAGCATCGACTAATTCTAATGCGCTTTGCAGCGCGATCCTTTACCTAGCTTCTGTCCGGGGGACGATTGGGATTCTCGAGTGTGACTCCTCCGAGGGTCCCAAAACGCGAGACTTCGGCGCCACCAACCTGGGCGCCGGGGCTCCTGGGCCGTCCGGAATCATGGATTTCCTGAAGAACTACTTCCCGCAGTGGCGCGTCGTGAAGAAGCCGGATCCCAAGGCGCTGCCGTCCTCCACGGACCGCCCGCCGGAGGACTTCATCATTGCGCCCACGGAACGCCCGCCAATCCCGACCCTTCTCCTCCTGGGTGCCCAACATGTGCTCTCCATGGTCGGATCTACCGTCTTCGCTCCCCTGCTTATGGGATTCCCGACGACGACGGCACTTTTCTTCTCGGGCATCGCGACCCTTGTGTTCTTCCTTTGCGTCGGAGGCCACGTCCCTTCTTACCTGGGATCCAGTTTTGCCTTCATCGGGCCCATTCTGGCGGTGACGGGCTTCGTCTTCAACCCGGCCGACCCGTCGGCCGTTAACCCTCGGATTTCGGAAGCCCTCGGAGGGATCGTCGTCTGCGGACTCGTGTACTTCGCCGTGGGCGTCATCATCGCTCTATCGCGTTCGGTCGAATGGATCGAGTTCATGATGCCGCCGGTCGTGACGGGCGCCGTCGTCATGGCGATTGGGCTCAATCTCGCTCCCGCGGCGATCGGCCAGGCCACAGCGTCGGGCTTCGACTCCTGGATCGCTTTTGGGGTCGTCTTGATGACGGTGATCTGCGCATCTTGGGGCATAGGCATCATGAAGCGGATTCCGATCCTCATCGGCGGCATCCTGGGCTACATTGTGTACCTCGTCTGCGGCGTCTGCGGCGTCGGGCCTGGGATCAACTGGACGGGCGTGAACGAAGCTGCTTGGATTGGAGCTCCGCCGTTCCACTTTCCGGTGTTTACTGCTGCGGCCATTTCTTCCATCACGCCCGTCGTCATTGTCCTGATTGCCGAGAACCTGGGACATGTGGGTCCTGACTTGGTTTGTCGGGCGCTCGGTAACCATAACGGCTTTTTCGACAGGTCAAGGCCGTTTCTGCCATGACGGGCACCAATCTCGACCCCTACATAGGTCGCGCCTTTATCGGAGATGCTGTTGGAACGATCATATCGGGGTCTTGTGGTGGAACAGGCACTACTACGTGGGTTTGCTCCACCAGCTCGCAAGATAGTGCTATCTGACGCGTTACGTGGCCAGCTATGCGGAGAACATCGGCGTCATGGGCGCCAGCAAGGTCTACTCGACCTTGCTTTTCGTCGTCGCGGCATTTGTCGCGATCTTCCTGGCCCTCTTCCCCAAGTTCGGCGCCGTGATCCAATCATTCCCGCCCGGCGTCCTCGGCGGCCTAACCATCGTGCTTTTCGGCTTGATTGCAGCTCTGGGCGGAAGGATCTGGGTTCAGCACGGCGTGGACTTTATTCACAACCGCAACCTGATGTCTGCGGGAGTGCCAGTGCTGCTGGGGGCCGGCATGGTGAACGGGGTCGCCATCCACTGGGGTCCTGTCATCCTTGACGGCATCGGAACCTCGACCATTGCGGCCATCGGGCTTTGGCAGCTCCTGCGCCCTCCGTCCGAATGGCTCCGCCTCTTCAGGGAAAAGGGATATTGGCGCCGAGAGATCGAAGCAGCGCGGGAAGGAGGCGTCAGCGTCCCGAGGGAGGGCGAGGAGAGCGGGAAGGACGGCGCGAGATGGAGGGAGGACTTGAGCTTCGCCAAGCCGCAGCCGCAAGGCGTCACGACCGTCGAAGTTCAGCAACAGCTAGCGATGGCCGACTTGGCTCGAGCCGATCCGTTGTCGGGTGGCGGACTGGGAAGGGTATAGAGATCCTCAAGCCTTGGGTCTCTATTCCCATCGGCCTGTACGTAATCGGCGCTCAAAAGCGTCTTCTAGCTGGCGGATGAATCCGTAATTGGGCTCCACCTCGGGCCGATGAACCCTGGAGGCCGTGTGAAACATCAATTCGGCAACCACAATGCTCACAGCTTATGCTCCGCTTACCGCAGGAACCCCAACGCCGTGGGGACAGGCGGCACGTCAAACTTCCGCGAGATGTAGTAGCACGCCAAGGTCGAGCTCCGAGAAATGCCGGCGAAGCAGTGGACGAGCACCTTTCCTCCTGCCTTCCGTGCCGAATCTATGAAGCGGAAAGCTTCGGAGAAATGCCGCTGAATGTCCTCGTACTCGACATCCTCCAGTGGCAGATAAAGATACTCAAAGTCTTGCGGATGCGCCGGGTCGCAGAACTCGACTGCCGTGAGGATGTGGGTGATGCCCAACTCCTTCAGAACGTCTTTTTCGTGAGCAGCATGGATATCGCCAATGTAGAGCCCCGAGATTATACGGTCGAGGTTGCGGCGTCTCTCCAGGAAGGTTTGGGCTCGCGGGGAGAGATTCAAGGGGGGGGCCTCAATGTCCACGGCCGGATCCAGCACTACCTCCGATCTCGGTGGAGAGGTGGTCAGCGCCGCGTCCTTTTGCGGCTCATCGGGGGGCAGGTCCGAAACAGCGTTCTCGGCAGGTGGCAGGTCCGAAGCAGCATTCTCCGCGGGCGGCAAGCTCGACGCTTTGGGCGAGCTCGACGAACTCTTCGACCCGGGCAGCAGGTGCCCAAGTAGCGCCTGAAGACGCCCAAGTGCTTCGCGCAACATCGGGGAACTTTGGAGGAGGGGGATCGTGAAGCGGAGGAGAACACGCTTCGGCACGACGCGGGTGCCACGCCCAGAACGAATCGCGGTCAACTCGCGTCGCCGAAGCGCAGATAGGTTTTCAGCGACGGGATAGAGCGACAAAAGCAGGTCGAAAAGGTGCTTCACGCCAGGACCGTGGAGCGTCTCCCGCGTAGGACGACCCAAGGCGTATATCGTCAGCAGTCCCGGAAATGCAACGTATAGACCGAACAACAAGATCGAGACAAGGATGTAGCATTCGCCAGTGCCAATCAATAGCAGTCACTACACTTCGTTGCCCGGTCTCGTAGATCGCGGGAGGCGAGCTTGGCGGACCATCCCTTCCCACGGGACTCCCTGCGCCTTCAGCAGCTCCTCCAGCATCGTCACCGCGACCCGGGAAGCATCCAGCAAGGCCTTGAGCTCGGGCTTATCGAGGGCGGCAATAGCGTCGGCAACCTTCCTGTGCTCGGACAACAGCTCCCGAAGCTTGTCGCAACGCCTTGACCTCTCCTGGGCGTCCACGATGCCCGCCGGCGCCCAAGTGTAGTCCTTCCGTACCATGCCCAACAGAACGAAGTTGTGATCCCGCCACCTCTGTTCGTACAGCCGACCAGTTCGGAGCGACGTGTACAGCCGGCGTCGTCGGTCTGCCGCACGGAACAGATTCACCACAGCTTCCTCGGCGACCTTGGCGCCAGCGATAACGGCAACTTGTCTCTTCCGTGCCTCGGCAGGATCCTCCCCAGGCGGTGCCGTCGACGTGCGAAGCCGTTCCCGCAAGACAGAGTCCTTGTGAATCGTCCTTTGAGACTGCCCACCACCCGCGACCACGCTCTGAGCCCGTTCCAAGACAGCCTTAGCCAAAGAGTCGACAAAGAGCTCCGCCTTCTTGCGAACTTCGGACAGCTCGGGCGCCCCGACGGGCTCGCTTGGCGGGTTTGCATCGGGCAGCAGCGCTCCCGTCGCGACCGCCCGGTCGCGGAGCACCCGGCCGACCATGCCCGCAAACATGCTCGCCCTTTCACGAACCTGAACCCCGTGCTCCATGTCCCGCGCCATGGCGCCCGCCTTCTGCATGAGCTTCAATGCCAGAGCCTGGACGAAGAACTGAACGCCGCGCGGCAGCGCTCGGCGCGAAGCCGTGCGTCGCGCCGCGTCTGGGGATTCAACCGAGGATGCCGGTGCAGCTTCTGGCTGGGCTTGATTAACGGAGGCAGGTTCTCGCAAAACGGATAGAGTGAAAGTGTCCAGCTCGGAGGCCGCGGCCTGGGAAGAACGACGCCGGTCTTCCTTCCGCAGCACCTCTCCCTTGGGCGGTGCATGCGCGGGCGAAGCAGCGGCTGTCCGCGGAACGGTGACGTTGGCGAGGAATGCCGTCACGAGCTTGTCCGCATCGGCCGCCGAAGCCCTTGCCTCGGCCCCAGGAGACCTTCGAGCCCGGATCTTTGGCTCCGTACGCAGAGCATCAGCAATCCTCCCCACTTGCTCGGCCCGGAGCGGCATGGTGCTCAGAACGGAGTCCAGCAGGTCGTCGGGGTTCTCCGATTTCGACTGCGGCTTCGGGATCCTGACGGTGCGCAAGGCCGATGCCCGCGCGAGGTCGACACCACGACGATCGACCCTCGCACCTGCCGAGTGGGCCCGGCGGGGCGGCGGCGGCACATATCGGTCGAGCGCTTCGGCAAACTCCTCCTGTTCCTGCATCGCGGCAACGCCAGCTTCCTCAGTGGTCCCAGGAACGGTGGGAGGCGGCAGATGCCGGCTCAGAAGAGCCTGCACGAAAAGGTCTGCGTGGCGCGACGCCGCGGCACCGTTGGCCTTTGCTCCGGATGCACGATCCTTAGTAGGAGCAGCCGCGCGGTTCCGTCTCCGTCCAAGTGTTTCGCTGTCGACGCCGACCGCGTGAGCGACTTCGTCGGCGAGAGCAACGTCCCCAGCGACCCGCGCAGACCGCTTCCTGCTCCGACCCGCCTGCTTGTCCGGGGTCGCACCGGTCGCGGGCCGGTTCCTGCTCTGAACCGACAACTTGTCACCAACCGCGCCCAGGGTGGAGCTGAGCCATCCGACCGAGTCCGCGGCCTTCGCGGACGCCGACTGGCGCGGTGCCGGCTTCGACGCCGATTCAGACAGTGCCGAGAGAATTTCGCTCATCCAAGCGACCGGTGGACGTTTGTGCGTCTTGACCGCCACGGGTTTTGCCGGCTGGAACGAAGGTTTGCGCAAGAAGCGCGGGTTGATGGGGAGCAGGAGCCGGCGCCGCAAAGCGGGCCGAGTGGAAGGCCGTTGTGCTGGATCCAGGTAGTCCGATTCGTTGTCCCAGTCCTCTTCCTGCTCCAACGGCGCGACCTGGGCTGGCTCCGTCTTGGCCTCCAACACTGGTGGGCTGGATACCGGTTCCGCCGCGTCCAGCGGCTCCGCGTTCGTGGTGTAAAGCCAGTTGACGACATCTCCGAGCGCGTCATCAAGGTTCTTGGCAACTCGACCCTCTTTCGAGACCCGAGTGGGAGTTCCGGCTTCTTTGGCGGTCCCGCCCCGCAGAGTGGCAAGCAACTCGATGACCCCCGTGGATCCGGAGGGCGATGCGGTCCTGGCACTTTCGAGCCGGGCGCGACGGCGCTCGCGGTGCGACAATCGAGATTGCGACTGTGCTGCCGGCCTCCGGGATCGCGGCGAAAGGACGGCGGCAATTTCCGACTCAATCAAGTCGTCCAAAGACATAGACTTCGTTCCTCGAGACGCTTTTCGAGCCGCCGGCAAAGCAGCTTTCAACGCCGACGAAGTGTCCTTCGGAACCTCACGTGCTTGCGGCGGGAAAGAGGGAACAGGTGGTGGTGCCTTGGCCGCGGCCGTGGACGCCTGCACGGAGGCCAGCTGGTTGTTGAGCGCGCTCAGCTCCTCGGCCAGCGACTCGAAATCGGCGAGCATTTCGTCCTCGGGGTCTTCCTCGCCTTCCGGGCCCACGTTCCGTGCCGGGGGCGCCATTTCGACCTGTCGCGGCGGGCCCGGTGCAGCCCTTCCTTCATCCAGAGGCAACGGCGGGTCCGGGGGCAAAGAAGGATGTGCGCCACGTCCAGATGTTTCGCCTGGATCCGCGTCCGGAGCTCCCAGAATCCGTGGAGACAGCGAGAACCAACGGCTCGCAGCCCGGGCGCACGGCGCGCCAGATGTCCGTGGAACGCCAAGCAACGGGCTCCAGGGCACACGGAGCAACGCCGCGGCCCGCAGGCGTACGAGTTGCATCGCTGCCCGCCCGCCGCGAAGGCCCGCGCGGAACCTCGACCTGCCCGAGTGATCCAGTAAACAAAGCGTAGCGACCTAAGCGCCGAATTTCTTCTGGTATCGTTCGACCCCCCGAAACCAGGGTTCGACGCCCCTAAAACTCACCAGCCTGTACAAGCCCAGCAGCATCGTCTGATCCTCTCGAAGCACTCCCCTTGGAAACGTGCGCCTTTGCCTCGTTTCCCCTCCCATTCCTCCGTTACTCCCTTTTCTGAAGCGCCATCGCGTAGCGGCGGCGCCCGGACCGCCGCGATGCCCTCCCTCGTCAACATGCTCTTCTACGGCCCGCTCTTCCTCTTCGGCCTCATCTCGCTCATCTCGTACATGATTTCGGCCGCTTACTACTGGCTCTTTTGCCGGACGGAGCGCGACCTGAAGAAGGCCTACAACGCGGAATGGGCCCTCGTCACCGGTTCGTCTTCCCCGGTCCCACCCGACCTCGGAGCGCTCACGTTCCGGCAGGCGGCTCGTCGGGCATCGGCCTCTCCATGGCCAAGCGGCTCGCAAAGCAGGGGATCAACGTCGTCGTGGCGGCGCTGGACGACAAGCACCTGGCCTCCGCGACGGAGCAGCTGAGGAAGGAGTTCCCCGGCGTTGAGGTGCGGAGCGTGGGGGTGGACCTCGGGAAGGAGGGGAGGGAGTACATGGACAGGATCGAGGAGGCGTGCAAGGGGATCGAGGTGCAGCTCGTGTTTTCCAACGCCGGTGGGTGGATCAGTGCCGGAGCCGGACTTTCAGCAGCTCAATGTCACTGCTTCCCTTCGCCGACAGGCTTCGTCAAGCCGGGTCTCTTCTCCCTCCTCCCTTACGAGGTCCTCTTTGCCAACCATACCACCAACATTACCTCCCACCTGGCCGTCGTGCACCACTTCACCAAGAAGATGATCGCCGCCCGCCGCCGCGGCCTGGTCGTCTTCACCTCCTCTTCGGCCTCCTTCCTGCCCAACCCCCTGGCGAGCATGTACGCTTCGACAAAGGCATACATGTCGACGTTTGCGGGGTCGATCGCGGCGGAGCTCAGGCCGTTCGGGATCGACGTGACCGTGGTGCACCCGTCCCCCGTGGCGTCCAATTTCTACGAGAATGCCAAAGGCTTCTCGCTGCTCGAGGTATGTAGCCCGCCCGCCGTTTCCTACGGGCCTTTGTGTGACGTATCCCTCCAGGCACCCAAGGCCTCGGCCCAGTCCCCCGACGAGCTCGTCTCCACCGTCTTCCGCGCCGCGGGCAAGCTCGTCGTCCTGGACGAGGGCGCCGTGACCGTGGGCATGCGGTTGGGGCTCAAGATGGCGGACTGGAACCTGGTCACGGAGGCCATGGCCCGCGTGGGAGGGCTGCTGCCGGACTACGTCAAGTTCCGCAAGGCGGGGCTCGAGGCGAACGGGATCCCGGACGTCAAGGGGCAGTGGTGGATCGACGAGGCCAAGAAGGCCAAGTAGATGTCGATTGCCGGCCCTGTGGCCCGTCACAGCCGCTCGTTCCCGCCCGCCCCGCGGAGCCACCGCCTGAACCACGATACGCACTTTTCGGTCATGTCCGGCGTGACCTCGTGGCCCGCCGGGAACACCGCAAGCTCGAACGCGTCCTCGTTGAAGTAGAGGAAGTCGTACGCCTCCTTGGTCCTCGCCACGGTATCAAAGGGAGGCTGTTGGGAAAGGATCAGCCCATTTCTCGCCAGCAGTAGCCGGCGAACCCACCCGTCCGTCGATTCCCGCGATCGGATTCCTCGGATCCCGCTCCCCGTTGATCGCGCAGCACGCCCTGGGAGCCAAGCTGGGCACGGTCCTCTGCGCGTCCCACTTGTCGAGGAGACCGGGCGCGATCCGGTCGTACGTCCGGCGGACGACGTCGGCGGTGATTTCGGTGCCGGCTTCCTGGGCGGCGAGGGTGAACGGAGGGAGGATGGTGTCGATCCGGGGGCGGTAGTACTCGGGCGACTTGAGGGAGAAGGTGAAGGACTGGAGGCCGATCTGTGAGGTGCGATGAGAAACGAACTGCAAGGGGAGATGGTCGGGCACCAACGATGGGCACGATGGTCCTGTAGCGCGTGTCGGCCGCCGCGCTGAGCCACGAGATCATTCCGCCAAGGCTGATCCCCGTGATCCCGAGCTTGAGATGGTCCATTTCACGCCGGGGATCGTCCGAGGGCAGCGAAGCACGGTCCTCGCCCACGCAGGATATCCAGTCGGCGACTTTGTGGCAGTCCCACACCGAGTCAAGGAGGAATGGCTGGCAGGATCCCGGCTCGCGCCAGGCCCGGGCCAGGGCGGCATGGTAGATCCTAAGAACGTCGGCCCGGACCTGGGCGTCCGTGCGCGCGTCCGGGCCCGGGAGGGTCTCGATGCCGATGCCTGGCTCGGAGGACACGGCCCGTTCGCCGTGGTAACGGGCGTCGATCGTGACACAGCAGAAACCGTCGCCGACGAGGCGCACTGCGAGGTTCTTGACCGCCTCTTGCCCCGAGCCGGTGAAGTGAATGACGAGGATTGTCGGCAGCGGCTTCCCGGCCTCCTTGGGACGCAGCACCGTGAGCGGCACCTTGCCGTTGTCGCTGCCGAGCTCGGTGGTGAGCACGAACGAGTCGACGCGCAGCCCGGCGGCGGCGGGCAGCTTTGCCAGCGCGGCGGCGACCCGCGGCGGCACTGCCCCGCGGCGCGTCACCGGCAGCGGCGAGGGAGGCAGCTGTGGTGGCAAGCGAGGACTCAAACTCCGGACCGCATTGCTCGCCCAGGAACCGCGACTCACCTGCTTCCGCGAGCGTCGGAGGAAGTCCTGGAACTCGGAGGCCACGTCCGCCATTCTGCACGTCGGAGTCGCTTCTCGGCACGAAGTGGAGCCGGTGAGTCAAGTGCTTCGGGGATCGCCACTGTTTACGCCGCGCGTCGATCATCATCCTCGTCTGTCGCCCAGCGCAGCTTCCTCATTCTTTCCGCTCACGGCCTCGTCACTGCGGACAAGCACCGCACCACCGACTTCAGCGAATCCGAATGGCTCGCCATTATCCCGTCTGCGCCCCAGGGTGCCACGGGCGCGGTCTTCCGCGGCGACGACGGGGAGCCGTTCCGTGCTCCGCTGGACCGCGCGACGCTGCTCCGCGAAGTCGGCCGCCGCAGCCGTTTGCTGCTGTTCGAGGCCCGCGTGCACTTCTACATGGCTCCGTGGGCCTCGAGGCCCGTGATCAGGAGCCTTCTCTTTACCGTCTCGGGAATGGTCGTTGTGTTCTCACCCCTAGCGTTTGAGGGCGGCCTATACGCGTCGCCTCAGCTGGCAGCCGGATTTTTCGGCTCCCTGGTGGTAGTTGCAATGTCACCTGCAATCTTCTTGTTTGCTTCATTTGCACGCCTGTACACGTACTTCGCGCCGGCGAAAGGCAAGACCGGTGCCGGTCAATCAGCCTCCATTCCGGAACCCGATTACAGCCCACATGCGCTGGCGGGGCTCGCCCGGTGGTCGCAGCTAGTCGATGAACAAGATTCCGCTGCGAAACGGGACGCAGAGTCCGTCGCGGCCATCGGCACCCCCTCTCTGCTCCTCCAACACCAGCAGGGCGATTCACTTTGCCCCTGTGTGGCGCCCGCCTGCACTGGTTCCCTCCTTCGGAGCGCTCCCCTGCTGGGCTTCCTCGAAGCTGTCACACGAATGACTGTCACTTCTGCTGGCTTCGTTCTGGCCCTGTCGAATCCTCTGCTTGTGCACGGCGGCGCGTTTTGGGCCTCTTGGTGGGCCGTTTCAGGAGCCTTGGCCCTGTTGGCGCTCCTGAACTATGTACCCGTCAACGTGATGGGTCGCTTTACCACCAACGCCTCCTTGCTCCGCCTTTCCCTCCGGATCCAGCGCCGGGCGATGTTCGTGGCCCTCCGCGACTTCATCGATTCTTTCGACCGGGCCATCTTTGGAGGGGAGGCGAGCACCGAGCTTCCGGACGCACGACTCTACCCCAAGCTCCACTACAGGCTGGCGGATACCTGGGAGAAGCGCGTCCCTTTCCTAGTTTCGGGCCGCCTTTTCCTTGGCCTGGTATCCATAACGTTCGCCTTACCCACCGTGGTCAACCTCGCCGTCGGATCCTGCATCCCGGCCTACTCGGTCGTCCTTCTCGTCTTGTTGCTGGTTGTCACGATCACGGACCTCACCCACGTCGCCCTCTCCAACGAGCAGATCGAAAAGATCACGGAGCTGTACCGGCAGGCCCAGACCGGGATCCGGGACAAGCTCGTGCGCGCGCGTCGTCTGCCCCCGGACCCGGCCCGCGCGCCGCTGCTGGAGGCGCTGCGGGAGCACGACCGGCTGCTCGAGTCGTTCAGGGAGGTCGCGGGGTTCCGCGGCCGGTTCCTGGGGTTCGTCGTGGATTTCGGCGTGCTGCGGACCTTCCTGGTGACCGTGTTCACGCTGCTCGTCGGGTTGTGGTCCATCCTGCGCGGATCGATCGTCTTCACGCTCGACTCTGTGTGCCCAAGTAGATGAGGTGAATGAGGTTGGCTTTCATCACGGATCTTGGTGCCTCGAACACTTTGCCGTACGCCTGCACGGGCTGGGAAAGAGGACCAGGTCTGTATTCGAAGTCTAGAGTAACGAATAGCGAACAATCGGTGCGTCGAAGAGCTTGCTGCAGGATTCGGAGCCGATTGTTTACATGCGCGTCTCCCCGGCGACTACGAACTAACCAACGCGTCGCTCTGTGTCTCTGCCCTCTCGTTGCGCCTTCTTGTCATGGGATTCTTCCATAGTCTCTGGCTCCGGCCCGCGGACGCAGAACAGGACGCGTTGCTGTCGCGGATCATCGAATACGAGAGTCACAGCAAGCCGGGCACTTCGCACCCGTTCACGCCGCACGCGACCCTCTTTTCGCTGGACGCGGGGCAGGATGCCGGCACGGAGGAGGTGGTGGCTCGGCTCGAGGCGGCAGTCGCTTCGTGGGCCGCGTCCGGGGGGCGGGCGAGGGGCAAACCGTTGGTGCTCACCTCGGCTGGCGCGGAAACTGGGAAGCACTTTTTCCAGTGCGTGCTCCTGCGAATCGAACCCTCCGAGGACCTGCTCGCGCTGCGCAAGAGCGCGTGTGACGCGTTCCCGCCTGCTCCGGACACGTACTTTCCGCACATTTCGCTCGTCTACGGGGACCTGCCCGATGACGTGAGGGAGGGGATCGTCAAGGAAGTGGCACAAAGGTGGAGCAACAAGGTGACGGGCGAGATCCCGTGCGACCGCGTGGAGATTTGGAAGTGCACCACGGAGAAGACGACGCTCGGATGGGTCAAGGTCGGCGAGGTACGCCTCTAGAGCAACCTCGAGAGCCTAAGTTCAGAGTGTGCGATGTAGACCGAAATGTACTTCTGGCCTTCGGCGCTATTCAATCCTTCTCCTCATATCGGATCACCCCACTCGTTCCTCTTCAGCAACCCCCTCCTCTCCATCTCCTCCCGCTCTTCCCTCGTCCTAGCAAACAATCCCGCCCCCCCCTCCACCATTCCCGTCTCCTCCATCGGCCGCGACGGCACCATCGTCGTCCCCTGCACCTCCTGCTCCCCTCCGCGCCGCGCTGCAGCTTCGCGGCGGACGCGCTCCCATGCGCTTGGCTGGGCGCCGGCGCGGCGGCGGATCTCGGCCCAGGATGTCGTGCCCTGGGGGGCGGGGAGGTCGTACGGGTCGACCTCGGCGTCGGCGGAGTCGGAGGTGGAAGGTGGGGGGGCGGTGGCGATTGGGGAGGGCGCGGGAGGCGGGATGTAGAACGGATCCGCAACCGGGCGGAAGGAATAGTCCGGCTGTCGCGAAACTGGGTTCCCGGGGGGAGCTTCGTCAAATGGCCGCGCTGGAGGGGAATACTGCGGCGCCGGATCGAAAGTCGTATCCGCCGGGAAAGGGGAAGAAGGCGCAGGAGGAGGTGCCATGGGAACGGGACCTTGCCCGGCCGGCAGACCACGGGGCGTGCTGAGGGAGAAGGATTAGACTCGAGCAGTAGCAAGGTCTGCTAGGCGAAACAACATACCGTCCCATATTGCGCTCCAGAATCATCCGCCGGAGCTCCGAATCGGGCGGCAGCTCCCTCACTGTGGGTGGAACAGACGCCCGCAGCCGTCAGGAAGACAGATATCCGACGACGCCGACCGCAACCCACTCAAAGACCATCTTTGGAACGCCCCAAACAGCTGCATCCCCGCCGCCGCCCCTCCTGCGAACCCCACGACCGCGAGTCCGGTCCCAGCTGCCGCCGGCGCGTTGGGAGGTAACCGAAGGGCCAAATAGCGTCCCAGTTGCGTTCCGACGAATCCCGAGATGAGGATCATGTCGGTTTTGTACGAATTGAGGGATTTGGCAGCCTTGATAGCCTTCTCTTCCGCCGGAGTTGGCTTGTAGCCGGGAGGGGCGACCGACCCGGTGGACCCGGCAGCGGGCGGAGGGGGTGGCATCGTGCTCGCCATGGCGCAGAGGATGGACGTGCGGATGTGCCGAGTGATATCCGAATGCCAGATACGAGGATCTCGGGCTCCACTGGGTGGAGTGTCCGATGTTGGATCGCGTTGTTGGCGTCGCAAGCGCGCGAGTGAGCCACCTCATCGATCACCTTCCACTTCCACGCAGAACGAGGGAACGATGGCGGAGGAAGCTCAGAGGGATACGAACGAGCCTCTCGCTGACGAGGACGTGACAGACCGTGTGGTGTCAATGACCGAGGAGCTTTCGAAGCGCCACGACAAGAAGGTTCTTCGCTCGATGGCACCAATGTCTGGCGCTGACGCCTCGTGAAGGAACCCGCCCACGTCAAGGCAGAGCACGAGCGCTTGTCCACTTTCCCCGACGAGGAGAAGTTCGACCCCGAATCGGACGTCGCCGTGTCCATGCTTCGCCAGCGTCGCGACTCCGGGTCCCAAGTGGCCAGCGAGAGGGGCAAGAGCGCCGTGGACACCTTCGGGATGGCCGACACCCTCAACGAAGTGAATGTCCGATGCGCGTTTGGCATTGCTTCCCGATCTGACTCTCCCTGCAGGGCGAGGCCATGTTGGAAGAGAAGAAGCAGATCATGGGCGCCGGCCAGAGGACGGGTCACCAGGTGCAGCCGGACATCTGACCAAAGGTCGTTGAAAGCGTGTCTTCCGTTCCGATACACGGCCTGCCGCTCTTGCTCACGAAGACTCTACCGGCTTCTCGGCTTCGGCCGGGGCCGCAGCCGGTGCCTCGGCCGGCTTCTCCGCCGCCGCCTCGGGCTTGGCTTCCTCCTCCTTCTTGTCCTCCTTCTTCTCTTCCTCCTTGTCCGAGTCGGAATCAGAACCGGAGTCCGATGACGACTCGTCCTTCTCCTCCTTGCTCGAGGCGGCCAGGGTGCCGCCCTGCGTCTCGGCGTTGTGCTTCTTGGCGTCCTCGAAGGCATCACGGAACTTGTTGGCGTCTGCATAACTCAAAAGTTAACCAAAGCCCCTTTTCAAGTGGTCCATCGAGCGAAACACCCACTCTCGCTGTTGGCGAAGCGAATGGCGAGCAGTTCCGGCCTTGCTTCCCCCTCAGAAAAGTCGGCGGCCACGTGCCACACCCATGACCTGTCCGAGCCGACGTTGGGCGCCAAGGACAGCTCGGGTGCAACGTAGTGGTTCGCGCAAAGCTTGTGGGTCTTGTCACGGCGCATAAGCAGGCGGATCTTCTTGGTCTCCTTGTGCTTTAGCAGCTTCACGTCGCCCGTGCCGCGCTCCTTCCATTCGCCGGCGGGCTTGTCGAAGCGGAACAGCTTGGCGCGCCTGGCAGCCGAACAAGTGAGGCGCCGGCTTCCCCAACCCGGCAATGAAATACACCCACATCTTGAACTCGACGTCCTCATCCTCCTCGAAGGTCTTGACGTCGTCCAACTGCTCCAGCTTCATGACGGGCTCAAAGTGGACGTCCGGGGACGGGGCGACCTCTCCATCGTCGGCCCCGCCGGCATCGTTCTCATCCTGACGAGCAAAGCGTGGAGAGCGGTAAGAAAATGGCGACAAAGCAGATCGCAGAGGGGGCGGAGGAGGAAGACGGGAGATCAGCACGTGTCCCAGGAACGGCTACCAAAGGGCCATGCCCCGGACCGCGGGCGGCCCATCCGAGACGCAGAATCCCCTCTTCGAAAGCAACTTCGAGGCGACGGAGGGGAAGCACCCGGATCGCGCACTTCGGCGCTCGTCCGCTCCCCAGGGCCCGTTTTCCTTCCTCGGTCCCGCCCGTCTGGTCCGCAGCATTCCGCCCCTCCACGGCCCCAACCGGGGCCTAGTTGCGCGAGTGTTGCCTCCAAAAGAGCGCCCGACGCGTCGAATCGCAGACAGAGCGGACCAAAAGGCGCGAAACGACGGCCCCGAGAGAAAGGAGCCCACGCCGGGTTCCATCCCATTCCCCTCGTTCCTGGTCTCGCTCCGCCGCCAATGCCGTGCGGCGCGGGGGGCCTGTCCTTTGGCCGCCATTTCTCGCGCCTCTACTCACTTCCCGGTCCGCCATTGTGGGTGCTCCTGAAGGTGAACAAAGGCCAGGGACGAAAGGCGCTGGTGCCGGCATCTACCGCCCCGCTGCGATCCCATTGCATCCCACATCGCTGCTTTACTTCGTGCAATCATTTCCATCGAGTAGTATGTATCTCGCGTGAGTCCAAGGCATCAAGCCCCGGCCAGCTGTGACAGACAACTCGGCAGAACCGAATAGGATCGGTGTGTAGACCCGATCGCCCTGACAGGGTCAAGAAAAACGAGTCAACTTTCGTTCTAGATTGATCTTCTTGGTCTCCCAAGAAGACTGCAGCTGGTTTGGAGCTGCATGGTGTTGGCGCACTCGGGACCTTCATCCATGAGCTGGACATGGATGTGGAGCCAGGACGGTGTAGCGGGAACCGAATGTATTGCTCTAGTTTCGATCGATGCAGTACAAGGCCAGAAGAAGTATGTTGCCGTGTCGGATGGGAAGTCCAAGGGCCCAGCGGCCGTCGAGGTGGGGTCCTGTGCGGCGCATGTTTGGCTGGTGTTGTTTACTCGCGTAATTCGGACCGGCTCCCTGAGCTCCTGCTGCCCTTGCGTTCGGCCGGGCCGGGCAGGCTGAGAAAGGCCGAAGAGGCGCTTTCGGAGCTGCGGTTCGGGCGGGGGAGCCCGCGGAAGTGCCGGGGGAAACCGGGCACTGGACCGACCAACATGCCCTCCGGCATGTCGGGGCCAAACCGGGTGGCGGTTGCCTTCCTGGCGGCCGTCTGGCTCGGATATGCCTCTTCAATTGCCTCGGCGCAGCTCATGGCGTGCCGGGACATGGTTGTGCCCCGTCTCACGGACGGAAATGTGCCAACTGCGCCGGTGCTCATGTCACCAGGGCAGCCGCGCTACGAGTCGGTGCTCTCCGCGGACGGCAACCTGGAGTTCTACCTGCAGTCGTACCCAGGCGTCGGCCCCAGGGAGAAAAACGCCTTCACCAGGGACCTCCAGCTGGTCCTCGCCGGGCCCAACGCGACGACGTGGGACAAAGCGCTCGGGTCGTCCCCGAGCGGGTGCCGCCTGTTTTCGCCCCGGTTCAGGTTCACAGAGTTGCCGCTGGACGCAACGGTGACCACGGCTCCGGAGCTGGCCAGCCCCAAGGGGCAGGGCGTGACGTCGACGTGCTACTTCAACATCCGCTTCGCGCTCTCCTGGCAGGAGTTCCTTACCGCGCGCGGATTGGGCATGTGTGGCTTCTCCAGGAGTGTGGAAAAGACCGAGGCGATGAACCAGACGGCCACCTTCGAGGTCTTTTCGGGCAGCGTCCACTGGCGTTGGGCCGACTACGACAACTTCACCGCACCGTCTCCTGTGCGGCCCGTCTCGACAGCCTGGAACCCGGTCACGATCAAGATCCAGAAGGTGGCTGCCCCGGTCGCTAACAACACGCCGAGCCAGGCCGTGGCCTCGAACGTGAACCTCAGTGAGTAACCGTCAGGCCTGTCACCTCGTGCCCACCTGATCTCACTTCGCCAGCTGCCGACCCGTTCCGCGTGACGAGCTTCACCTACAAAAAGTCCAGCACTGGACTCGTGACGGCCACCATCGCCTACAACCTCTCGACCCACTACCCGTACTACCCGTTCTTTGCCAGCGAAGCTTCGGGTGCCTACCGTGACGGAAGCCAGCTCCTCCGCGGCAGCGACGGCTCCTACGCCGGCCTGCGGCTCAACCTGTACCCGAACGCAACGTGGATCAACTCCTACTCGGACGGCCGGAACGGACGGGACTGCAACAAGCCCGGCGACAACTGCACCATGGAGGGCATCCTAACCTTCAGCTGGAGGCCTATGAAGGGCTCCGTTCCGGACTCGTGCCGCCTCTTCTCGCGCTCCCCGCAGCAATTCGACCTGCGCCTCGGGTGCATGGGCGCCTCGGCCGACGCGTCGGTCAGGTGCGGCTCGGCCATGAGGGACGTCGTGAACGACACGACCTTGGGCCAGTTCGTGATCGACGGCGACGTGGACTTTTGCGCCAGCTCCAGGACCGACCTCGGGGTCACCTGGGAGAGACAGTTCCAGGTCACCGCGTCCGACGCCACCGCGGGGCAGGCGATCGTGTCCTCGGGGTCCTTCTCGAGCCCGGTCGTGCTGCAGGGCATCTGGCTGCGGGAGTTCCGCGTCAGCAGGAGCGATCTGAAAGGGGACGGCTACTGGTCTCTGTGGAGCGAGCGTGTCGACTCGAGCTCCGACCCCGACGGGTCCCGCACGCGCATGGGCGTCGCCGCGGGGTTTTCCCGCGCCTACACCGACCTCATGCGCAACGGGCGCAACTGGGACGTGACGACCTCGTTCACGCCCAACATCCGCGTCGCCACCCGCGCCCCGGGGAGCACCTACGACGACGCCGACCGGAAGGAGGCCATGATCGTGCTGCCGGCCGACAAGGGCGGGAACTTCAGCCTGAGCGTCAACGTGTCGCTGCGGTTGATGTACGACCTGGGCACCATGATGGGTCCGGGTGCTGGTGGCAGGAGGCTGGTCTACAGGGAGGCGCAGGTGGTCGGGTCGCCGTCGCCGGTCGGGGACCTGTCGGTCTCGTCTGGCGCGGTCGTGGTCACGGTGCCCGAGAGCATCAAGACCAACGCGGACGGCACCCTCGATTCGTCCTCAACGTCGGGGCCCTTCACGTCGCAGGTGATCGTGATGATTTCGGTGATGGGCACGGTGCTGCTCGCCGGGATCGCCGGGGCCATCTGGACGGGGGTCAGGGAGACGAGGCACCTGCGCGACAGGGACGCCGCTGCCCGGGCGGGGGGGACGGATTGGCACTCGGCGTCCGCGACGGCGACTTTGAGGCGCATTTGAACGTAGATTTGTTGATGTAGATGCCGAGAGAGATGCATGATGCTGCCGATGGATCTACTCCGTGCCCGCAAACAGCCAGCGCATGCAATCCTCCGGCAGCTCCTTCCCCAGCTTCTCCAGCATCCTCTGCACGTCCTCCTCCCTCAGCTTCCCCCTCCACCCGCCGACCTCCCCCCTGTTGATGAACCTCCTCCCCCCGCCCTCGAAGTGCACCCTCAGCGCGGACCCGAGCTCGTCCTACTCGCGCTTCATCTCCCCGAACCGCGCCTTGGCTCCGAGCGCCGGGAACTTTGCCTCGTCGATCGGTATGCCGAGGAAGGCGGCGATCTGCCGCATGCCGCCCTCGAGGTCGGCGATGCGGTCCTCGTACCGCATCAGGAGCACGTTGGGCATGGTGCGGAGGCGCCACCACGAGAGGAGGTGGTTGGCGTACGAGGAGCACGGGAAGGTGGCGTGCGGGTGGGCGGGGCCGGCGCCGTCGGCCGAGAGCCACTGGGCGAAGAAGTCGGCGGGGTCGGGGGAGAACGACGTGCGGGCGTGGAACGGGTGGCCGACGGTCTCGTCGAGGGAGGAGATGCGGGCCCATGCGGCGTCGGAGAGGCCAAAGAGGTGGTTCATCCAGCTCATGCATGCGTCGCGGGGGTCTCGGACGACGACGAGGTACTTGACGTCGTCGTAGAGCGGCACGCCTTCGGCGGGGGTGTGCGTCTTGACGAACCTCCGGTGCGCCTGCGATTCGACGGCCGCGATCGAGGCGCCCTCGGGCATCGTGTGCATGTCGAGCCACGGCGAGATCGCCATCACGTCGCGCGGGGACGGGTCCTGGAAGACCAGGAGGTCGACGATGCGCTGCGTCCAGGTGGTGCCGCTCTTGGGGTAGGTCGAGATGACGATATCGCCCTTGCGGGGCACGGAGGCTTCCCAGCGCTTCGAGTCGGTGAGCCAGTCGAGGTAGTGCTTTGTGGCGGGGATGACGGGGAGGGGCGCGTTGCCGGCGGTCTGGGGGGCGGATTCCTGCGAGGGCATCTCGGGATGCCGGGCCTGTCAGCTGATAGATGATGCGGAGAGCAGATCTCGGTGTCGAAGAATGAAGGCGAGCACTGGAGGGCGAACTCGCCTCATATACGCGCCAGGCATCGAGCTGTGCATGCGGGTCTGCATTCATCGCCGTGCGCCGGGCTGTTCCCGCAGAGCAGGCAATCTGCAAACGGGCGCATCCAGGCAGATGCTGAGCATGTGACGTAGCCGGGCCCCTGTTGTGTTCTCGCGAGTTTCGTCAGCTTAGGCCGCGAGAACTCTGAACCGCGGCAGCACGCGACGCGACCGGCTCCACAAGCGGATCTCCCTGTCCCGCCCACTCCCGTCCCCTCACCGCGTCATCCCTCCGCGAAACCAAAATGGGCGGCGACAACGTCAAGGCGCTCGTGACCAAGGCCGACTTCGACGCCTTCATCCAGGCGAACCCCAAGGTGCGCTGCCCCGCCGCCCGCGCGGCCAACAGGCGGCCGCCGCCCCCGCCCCGCCGCCCGCCGCCCCCCGCCGGCCGGATCTCTGAGACGCGCGTGCCGCGGGCGCCGGCGGCCGCGGCCCCTGCGGGATGGGCATCGGACCCCGCTCACCGCCCGCCCCCGCAGGTCCTCGTCGACTTCTGGGCAACGTGGTGCGGCCCGTGCCGCGCCATCTCGCCGTACGTCGAGGAGCTCGCCGGCCCCAAGGGCGGCTACACAGGCACGATCGTCTTTGCCAAGGTCGACGTGGACGAGAACGAGGAGGCCGCGGGCGAGGCCGGCATCTCGGCCATGCCCACCTTCCAGACCTACCACGTGGGCGATGTCGGGCTCCTGGCCTTGCGGGTTGCGCTGACGCGGTCCGGTGCAGAAAGGGAAGAAGGTCGGCGAGGTCATCGGCGCCAGCAAGGAAAAGGTCAAGGCGCTCGCCGACGCACTGGTCAAGCTCTAGGCGCCCGTGCCGTGTGCCGGAAGAGGCCAATTTATTCGTAGTTGCGCGTCGGTGCCGGCCCGTCACGAGATCACCTCCCACGACGACCCGTCGACGTCGTCTTCGCCCGCCCCGGGCCCTCCGGCCTTTCCGCCCGCCGGTGCCGCCCCGCCCTTGCCCATCTCCCTGTCCTTTTTCTCCCGGTCCTTGATCAGCCCCATCACCTGCACCATGTTGAGCCCACCGGGCCCAAACACCTTTTCCGGGTCCTTCCCCGCGGGCGCGTGCCTCACCACCGCCCCCCTCTCGCCCAGCTCCGCCAGGTGCACCCTCACGGCCCCGCGCACCGCGTCCCCCTCGATCCCGAGCTTCTTCGCCACGGCATCCACGACCGTCCGCGTGGGAACGAGCTTCCCGGCGCCCTGCGCCTTGATCGCCGCGACCACCGCCCTCCCCAGCGCCTCGTGCGCCTCGAGCGCGCGTTCGAGGACCGTCGCGGGGCCCTCGTGCGGCAGCACGGGGGTGCCGTGCAGGGGGAGGAGGAAGTAAGGGAAGAGCTGCAGGAGGGAAGCGAGGGTCGCGGCGTGGCCGCGGGCGGTGGAGAGGGAAAGAGCGGACAGGGAGAGGGCGGGGAGGTCGGCGAAATCGGGGGGCAGGGGCCGGGAGAATGCGGCATCGCCGGAGAAGAGGGCGCCCTCGGATTCGAGGAAGAAGGCGAAGCCGTCGTCGTGCGCGCCCGGGGCGGCGAGGCACCGCACCCGCTCCCCTCCCACCTCCACCTTCGTCCCATCCTCGAGCTTCTCCTCGCCCCTGCCCGCGGGCCGTCCCCTGCGCACCGTCGCACGGGGGAACTCCCGGAGCAGCGCCGCCAGGCCCCCCGCCGAGTCCGGGCCGCCCGTCAGCAGCACCCCCTGCAGCTCGCCCTCCCCCACGGCCTCCCTGACGGCGGCGGACAGCGGCGGCGGGCCGACGACGTACGGCCCCGTGTCGATGAGCAGGTGCGGCCGCGGGCCGGGGGCGGGCGGGTGCACGAGGTACGCGTTGGAGGAGGGGAGGGCGAGGCGGGTGATGCGGGGGGTGAGGGGGCGGAGGAGCGTGGAGAGGCGGCGCAAATGAGGAGAGAGGGGTGGCGCCAAGCCGAGAAGCGGCGGAGTTTGGAGGAGGAGCATCGGGAATGGGGGTTCGAGGGGAGGGAAGGCGGGGCGAGATCCGAGTGCGCCCCGGGGCGTTCGCTCTGCTCCGAAAGAGCAATCGCCCTTCCGCCGCCCGGAGTCTATCTTGAAGCACAATTGCCGGTTCAATTGGAGGTTGACGGTCCCATATCTCGCGCAGAAAGGGCGGGCTCGCCGTTTCAGGATCGCGCTTGCGATGGTCTCAGAGGCACACCCGTCCGTTTAGTTGTCCCTGGGCGCCCCTGGCGCCGCGGATGGCGAGCGCCCCGCGTTTCGAGCGCATTCACGTTGCCGGATAACTGCGCGGTCACGCCGCGCCGTCGGAGGCGGGACTCGACGGAGGGGGACGGCGGCCGCGGGTCCCCGCGTCCCTCCGGAGCCGCGCGGCAGTCTACGCATTCACGCCGGCGGCGCGCCGACTGCCCGCTCTGCTCCACTGGGACATTTGAATCTTTGGCCGGGCGGCTGCCTCGCTGCTCCGGGGCCGCTTTAGGAGGACATAAGCGCGTCGGCGCGGCCGCTGGCCTTGATTCCCTCGACCCAAACATCGAACATGCTGCCGACGGCCCCCATGCTGCCGACGGCGCCCGCAGGCGACGTGCCGCGCACCTCGTCGGCGCCGCCGACCGCCATGCCGCCGATCGCCGCCGCCGCCGCGACGCCCTCGCCGCTCTTCTCGGCGTGGCGCGACGGCCCGGCCTGGCGCGAGGGCTCGGCGCCCATGGCCGTCGACGGCTCCGCCGTCTCGTCGCCCGGCCTCTTCTACTTCGACGACCCGCGCGACGAGTCGGGCTCCGACTCGGAGATGGAGGACGACGCGTCGGCATCGGACTCGTCGCGGCGCATGAGCGGCGTCGTGCGCGGGGACAGGCGCCCCTCGCGGCCCGCGGCATTCTTCTCCGTGCCGGGCGGCGCGCAGGGCGTGCAGCCGATCGCCGCCGGCGCGCCCGGCAACTCGGACGACAGGCTGGTCGGCTCGCCGTACCGCGGCAACGGCATCGTGCTCGGCTCGCCGGGGAGGTTCCAGGCGCCCAACCCGAACCACTGGGCCCGCATGCACGTGGTGCCACTCACCGAGGGGTTCAACCCGCGGAGATCGTTCTCGTTCTCGGGCGAGATGGCCGAGGGCGCGCGGCGCGAGAGGTCCGCCTCGGTCGGCGAGCCGGGCAACTCGCAGTCCAACAACTCGGCCGGCAGCGGCGGCACCCCCACCCCCCCGCTGCAGCCTCCCGCCGGCAGCGGCGGCCCGCACACACCCTCGCACACGCGCAGCAAATCCATGTCGCACACCCAGCCCGGCTACCAGGCCCCCGACCTGCCCGTGCACCCCGCGCTCTCGGCCTCGGCAATCACCCCGCACCCGCGCAAGAACCGCATCTCGGCGCTGCTCCACGAGGACACGCAGGAGCACGAGATCGAGCACGAGAGGGGGGTCACCTGGCTGCTCAAGCGGCAGCTCGGGATGCTCGGCATGGGCGGGCCCGCCGAGGCGCCGCAGCTCTCGCCGCACCCGGCCGTCAAGACCCCCGCGCGGCGGGCATCTTCCGTGCGCGAGCCGCGGATGGAGTTCATCCCCCTCGCCCCGCCGACCTCGGACTCGGTCGATGACGGCGCATCCGAGACGGCCCCCTCGACCGCCGGCCGCTCGGACCCCTCGCTCCCCTTCCCCCTCCCCCCGGCCCACGCCGAGCCCGAAGACCTCGACGACGCCGACACGGCGTCGATGCGGTCCGCGTCGGCGTCGCAGGAACCGCTCACCCCGCGGTCGGACCGCGAGCTCGAACCGCTGGCGGCGGTGCGGGGAACGAGGAGGAGGGAGAGCTTCCTGGTGGACGAGGAGGAGCTGCTCGAGGCGCACGCCTTTTCGCCCACGCACCAGGCGTTTTCGCTGCGCATGTCGCCGATCCCCAACTCGCAGCTCAAGATGCCGCTCAACTACGTGTCCAAGACGTCCAAGCTCAATCCCGAGAACAATGTGGGCGCCCCCCCGCCGCCCCGGACCTTTCGATCCCGCTGACGTCCGCCCCAGTTCCTGCAGCGCCAGACCTCGGTCTTTGCCATGCCCCTCTCCGAGCCCTCCTCCTCGGCCCTCTTCACCGGCCCCGAACCCGTCTCCCCCGCCCTCCCCAACCCGTACTTTGCCCGCGTCATGGAATCCTCCACCGGCCCCGGCAAGCGCAAGCGCGCCGCCTCCCAATCCACCGAGAACGGCGAGCCCGAGCCCGGCGGGCGGCGGTACGAGCCCTACGCCAAGCGGCACCACCGCAGCCTCTCGGGGTCGTGGGACCGCATGGGGTCCCCCGGCGGCAGCCCCTCCCAGGCGAACGCGCAGCCGCTGCGGGAGATGCCGCCCCCGGAGCCCGGGCCGCCCTCGGCGGGGGTCAGCAGCCCACGGCTGATACCGCAGGTCACGACCTCGGGGGGCTTCACGGGGGCGATGCTCAACCTGACCGAGGCGCAGGAGCTGGCGAGCAGGTGGAGCATCGGGGGGAAGGAGAAAGGGATGATGGAGGAATGATGCGTGCAGCGGTAACGGCGGTTGGGGGGCGGTTGTCGCCTTGCGGTCGGGCTTTCGTTGCTGCGGGGCGGGTCGGGTTGCCGTGGGTGATGTGCTGGGTGCTTGGTTTCGCGGCGTGTCGTTTTCATCATGATCCTGAGCGATCCGCACGGCTTCGGTGGAGGCGTTCCGTCCGGGAATTGTTTGGTCGGGATTCGGGTCAAACCCCGCCGGATGGGGCACGGGGAACTTGTGGTCAACCTGCAATCCGACGCACCATGATCGGGTGGCGTCAGAGCACTTGTCCGTGCGGACGGCAGCCGTCCGACAAGGTGCCAGCATTGCTTCGACGCTCCGATCGGTACATTCGTCACCGAGTGAGCCTCTTCGTCCCCGGACGCAGGTCAAACGTGCCGCCAAGCCGGATGTCGGCAGCCCGCACGTTGATGCCCCTGGAATGACGCCCTTGCAGTCCCGACAGATATTCCGAAGATAGGTGATGGGTGCGGAGGGATTGTCGCGATGCTGTGTCCCCGATCGGTTGGCTGGGGTGCGGCAACCGGCCGGAGCCGGCCGCGCTAAAGCCGCCCAGGGTCTCTAACCTTCCACGCCAGGGGACCACCGCCATGGCCCGTGCCATGGCCGCCGTCGCCGCGTCCGTGCTGCTCCTCGCCGCCTCGGCCTCGGCGCTCAACACGCTCGACACGGTCGCAGCCATCGCCACCGGTAGGCCCATCCCCCGGCCGCGGATGGACCCGCTCATCGGCGCTTCACAGGGTCGCAGAGCAAGCCGTACTCGCTGGCCACGCTCAATGCCGCGCTGCAGATCCTGCCGGCCATCCGTTCAGTGCGTGTGCGTCCTTCATCGCCCCGCGACGGGGCCAACGTGCTTTTCCCCTCGATCCATCAGCTCCTGGCCGGCAACGTCACCTTCTTCGCGCCGACTGACGAAGCCTTCGCGGCCCTCGCGCAGTTCTACGCGGACCGGCCGCCCGCCGTGCCCGAAATCGACCTCGCCTCCCCCGACGTCGGGCGGGCCATCCTGCGCTTCCACATCTACGATCCGTTCGACAACTACACAGCCATCGTCCCGTCCAAGCTGGAAGCCGGCGAATCCCAAGGGCTCACGTCTCTGAACCCGCAGGTCGCGGGGCTCTGGTGGCGGAACAACAGCGGCATCGCCGACCTCACGTACAGTGGGTTCGGCAGAGCGCCGCGGCACAAGCGCCTCTTTAATCACGGGATCAGCTTCGCCAAATGTCTATTTCCCCCAGGTCTACCCTCTGGAGACCATTCGCACCGATTCGGGTCTCCTCATCCCCGTTGGAAGCGTCATGGTGCCGCCTTACTGCGCGGACACGTCGTTCCAGTACGACACTTCGATAACAGAGTCGTTCCGCATGGCGCTCGAGAGGACCGGGCTCATGGCCCAGGTAGAAGCCCTGGACGAGGTGACCATGTTCGTGACACCAAAGCGTGAACCCGTTGTGTGGTGCACTTATCGAACGCCCCCTCAGTTTCGTACCCAGTAACCAAGTGTTCTCGGATCTCGCCCAGGCGGGCAACGACTTTGAAGCCCTCCCGTTGGACCAGCAGACTGCCATTCTCCGCGACCACATCGTCCCCGGCGAGCGGAGGTACCTCTCGTCCGCCGCCAACGGCACCCTCACCGCGCTCTCGGGGGCCCAGATCCCCGTTGTGGTCTCCACGAACGGTACCGTCACGGTCGGTGGCGCACTCGTGCAGCCCAGCGACCGGATGCCCGACTACCTGATATGCAACGGCGTGGTCAGTGATTCCAGAAGGCTTTTGTCGATCACCTGTACTCACCCAGTCTGGCAGTACCATGTGGTCGATGGCGTCGTCCGCGCCGGCGAAGGACCCTCGGGAACGACCGCGAGCGGAACGGTGCCGGCCACAAGCGCCACTTCTGCGATCAGCACGAGGCCCACCACCGCCGCAACGACGGCAGCAACGTCCGCGGCTTCCACCGTAACCAGCGCCTCCACCTCGGCCACGACTAGCGCCTCAGCCTCGGTCGCCACGAGCACCTCTGCCCAGGTGACCACGAGCCGGCCCGCCTCGGCGATCGGCAGGACGGTCGGGCTGGAGGCCGCACTCGCGGTGGCGGCTGCCGGCGTCGCGGCCCTGCTGCTCTGATTCCTAGGACTGTGCTAGCAGAGACCTATTCTTACTAGATCAGAGACCTATCCTGTACAACCATTTATTCGAAGTGTTGCTTCGTTGGGCTTTCATCCTGGTTCTGGGGACCAAATGCCCATGGTGCGATCTCATTGTGTGGGGCGATGTGCAGGAACTTGACCGTTCGCGGCTGCTGAAGTGCTCTGTGACAGACCCAGACCCGGGAGTAGTCTGGGTTGTCCGCCGTGAGGCGAAAGGAAAAGAGGCCAACGAAGTGTAGTGGTGCCTTCATGAGGCGCAGCCGTGCCTGAGCATATACATCGGCGCCTACGGATCAGCTACCCAAGATCGTCCCCCGAAGCTCACCCCCAAGTCCCGATCCACGAGTCCATGCCCGCGTCCGGATCCTCAGGGAGATTCAATCCCCGTGATGACGTGTACGGGCAGATCGGGTCTGGGTCTGCCACAGCTCGAAGAAGGAAAGTTGAAAATTGATTCTGTGAATAGAGCTCGCCTCCACTTCACGCGGATGGCGGGTTTGGGCGCGTCCTCGTTGAGTAGACGCGAGGAAGTCGACGCGATGCCTCTGGACTCGTTCTGATCCCAGAGAAATCTCAAGGACCACCAAGACATGGTACTTCCCGACGACCACAAAGACCTTCGATCGATCTATTCTAGCCGATTATGCCTCGCACCTTTAGATAGTCTCACGCAAAAAGCGTTCCAATTTAGACTAACCTGAGGTATGATCTCTAGAGCGCCACGACGGCGGCCACAAAAGCACCAGCGAGCGCCGCGGCGGGCACGGCGAGCTTGCCGGCCGAGGCGGGGCGGGAGGCCGGGGTAGCAGTGGCGATCGTCGCCGGAGCGGAGGCGCTCGTCGTTGGAGCAGAGGCGCTGGTCGTCGGGGCGGCGGCAGTCGTCGCGGCACTGGTTGCGGCGGCCGTTGTGGTGCGGAAAGCAGTGGTCGAGGTTGTGTCGTCGTCCACGACGGTGGGGGAAGCTTCGGCGGTCGCCGTGGTTTCGGATGGGGCCCTGCGCCATCACGGATCAGCGATCCAACGAGCGGCGTACCCCGTAATGGACTCACATGGTAGGAGAGGCAGAAGAGGCAGTGGCGACGTCGCCGCAGGAAGCGGTTCCGGTCAGGGTGACCTTGGGGAGCAGGTCTGGGCTCTGGGACGCGATCGTGCAGGCCTCTTGGAACGAGCCCCCGAGCTCGTCGACGTCGCTTGGGGAGAGATCGATCTCACCGGAAGCAGCGCACTCTCTCAGGCAGGTGATGTAGCCGCCGGTGTTGGGGCACACGCAGTTGATCATGTTCTGCGCGGATCTGTCAGCGCCGACCGCACGAAGGAAGCTTCCCGCACTCACGCCGGCAGTATCGAACACGTTGTTATCTATGTACCGCTGCGAGCATGTAAAGATGCCGCCGCACGACGCGATGCCGACGCAGGTCGTTCCGCACGGGTTCACGTTCTGACGCTTCGCGAGCACGGGGTGCTTGTCGAGCCCCACGGCGACGATGGGATTCCACGCCTCGGCGGTGGAGAGGAGGGCGGCGACGACGGCAAGAATGGCGAGTTTCATCGTGCGGTCTAGTCGGCCCGAGAAGGTCAGCGAAGTGCGCGGGGGAAAGTCCGCACCGGCGAATCCCGTCCGCTGGCCGTGGACGCAACTATCGCGAATCGGTCCCATCGCGGCCCAAGGACCCGGAGGCCAGCGGCGCGCACTCACTTGTGCCTTTACGGGTCGTCGAAGTGCCGCTCCGTTCGCTCAGGACGTGCCTTTTATTGGCCGGTTGCAAGAAGGCTGTGCCGGCGACCCGCTGTGCAAGCCGCAGCCTCACTCCCCCGCGGAACCAGCAAAAATGCAAAAAAGGGCAAGAGAAGCCTTACGGTGGCTACATCACAGCCAATCACAAGCAACACAAGCACGGAACTTCATTCTTCTCGCTTGGGTGTGGTCCAGCGGCTTGTCATTCAGCGCCGAACTCGCGGGACCATTGTACGCGGCCAAGGGGAGCGATTCGTCCATTGCCCTCAAGAGCTCGAGGAGGAGTGATCATCTGGGGACGTACGATGAAAGAGGACGGACGCAGGGGATTGATGAGCTTCGATTTGATCTATTGGTCCGCCCATCGGTTGCCACAGCGCCTACTGAGCCGTCCACGCCCCGTCCATCGTCACCGAGCTCCCCGTCATGTTGTCCGCCGCCGGCGAGCACAGGAACACGACCATCGCCCCGACCTGCTCGGGGGTCGTGAACGTCTGCGACGGGTGCTTCTCCGAGACCAGCTCGAGGGCCGCCTGCTCAACCGGAATGCCCTTGGCCGCCGCCCGCGCGTCGATCTGCTTCTGCACCAGCGGGGTGAGCACCCAGCCGGGGCACACGGCGTTGGAAGTGACGCCACTGCCGGCCGTTTCCAGCGCGATGACCTTGGTCAGGCCGATGAGTCCGTGCTTGGCCGCGACGTACGCCGATTTTTCGGCGGACGCGACCAGGCCGTGGGTAGACGCGATGTTGATGATGCGGCCCCACTTTCGGGCCTTCATTCCCGGCAGAGCGGCCCGGGAAGTGTGGAACGCCGACGACAGGTTTATCGCGAGCACGGCGTTCCATTTGTCCACGGGAAACGACTCGACAGGAGCCACGTGCTGGATTCCCGCACAGTTGACGAGGATGTCGCACTTTCCCAGCCGCGCCTCGGTGTCCTTGACCAGGTCCGCGCAGGACTCGCCGTCCGACATGTCAGCGGGATTGTACTCGACGCGCACTCCGCGCGACTCCAGCTCGGCACGGAACGCCTCGATCTCGTTGCGGTCGCCGAAGCCGTTGAGCATAACGTGGGCGCCTTCTGCCGCGAGCGCCCGTGCTATTCCGTGGCCGATGCCTCCTGTGCTCCCACTGACGCACGCGACGCGCCCTTTGAGGCTCATCGCGGCGGCCGTGCTGCTGAAGCGGCGCAGAAAGCGTGGGCCGGCTGGCATAAGCGGGCGCAGGGCCCGGACAAGCCAAGGGGGACAGCTGATGGGGGACGGCGAGGCGTAAGGCGTCGGTTTGTTTACTCGGTCGCAAGGACACTTTGAACCTGACAGGAAACCCGCGACAGGCTAAAATGGACATCAACGTGGAGTCAAATGACAGTTCAAGCTAGGAAGAGAAGAGTAGCTCCCATCCAAGTGCTTCGAGATCTAGTCGAGGGGGCATGAGAGCCTACGATCCTGCGTAACGGCCGGACTGATCGGGTATGGCCGTGTTCGCTCGGGCATTGTCCGAGGTGGCAAGACTTAGCTGTCCCGAGGGTCATCTTGCGGATGGACGGGCAATCGGCCTTTTCGAATGAGGACTCAGCGACTGGGGCGGGGTCGTCGGGCGTTAGAAGGGACCGACTAGAGGCGCACCGCCCCGCCTATTGCCGACACCCGTCACCCGCTCCCCCCACCCGTCGCAATGGAGCTGCGGCGGAACGGACCGACTGCGCCCCGCCCCGCCTGTGGCCGACGCTCGTCAGCCCGCTCGCCCGCCGTCGCGATGTCGCTGCGGCGGCTTCGGCCGGCCCTTTGTGCGCTGGCGCTGCTCGCACTGAGCGTATCCGCGGCGGCCGATGAACCCCCCGGGCGCCCGCGGGCGGTCCTTGGCCGGGCGGCGACCGGCGAGTTCCTGCCCCTCACGGCCGTGCCCGAGGGCGCGAGGACCGTCACGCTCGGCGTGCAGGTGATCAACATTTACGGCCTCGATATCGGGGCCTCGGACGTGGACATGACCGCTTATGTCTGGGCCAATTGGGGCCGCAACATGTCGGACCCGACCCAGACGCTGGAGTGGGTCAACTCCATCTCCGGCGGCGCCTCGGTGCAGCGCCTATCGGACGTGCCCGCCACCTACCCGGACGGCTCGTCCTGGCAGGAGCTGAAGGTTCAGGGCACCTTCTACCAGGCCTTCAACCTCCGCTCCTTTCCTCTGGACAAGCAGAACCTCCAGATCGTCATTGAGGACCTTGCCCAGACGGCCGACTCCGTCGTGTATCTCCCCGACACCCGGGGCTCTGGCTATGATCGCTCCATCTCCGTCCCCGGCTGGAGCGTGCGCTCGATGACGATTGAGCCGTACCTGCACGACTACGGGACCAGCTTCGGCAACCCTGAGGGCAACACCACGCAGCGGTACTCGGCCATCGTGGTTACCGTCGTCATCCAGCGGGCCAGCAACACCTTTGCGTGGAAGGTGGTGCCGCTGTGTTTTGTCCTCATCGTCGCCTGGAGCGCGCTGTTTGTCCACCCCAAGATGGTCGAGATGCGGCTCGGCCTGTGCGCCACCGCGCTCTTGACCTGCATCTTCTTGCAGCAGACCTCGATCGACGCGGCTTTGGTCTCGGGGCTTGTGCTCATGGACCAGCTCTACATCACCGCCTACGTTCTTATCATCTTCACCTTCCTTCAGGTTCGTTCCTTGAATTTGCTTCCTTTCTGCTCTCTCGGAAACTGACCCCATCCCTCCAGTGCCTCTGGGACACCGCCATATTCCACGCCATGGAGGACCGCGAGGACGATGCCCGCCGTCTTCTGCAAGGCGAGGAGGTCAAGCCCGACGACGCCTCGGACATCCCGCTGTGGTCCCTCACCCCCGCGCCGCGGCTGCCGACCTCGTCGCTGCTGGACCGGATGTCCTCGCGCATGGCGATCAGGAACCTGAGGAGGATGGACTACATCAGCGTGGGCTTGCAGGTGATTGCGGCGATCGTGACGTTTTCGGTGCTGTGCTCGACGGCGCCGTGAGCCTGTCGGTTTGTCGGCGGACGGTGGCTGAGGCACGGTTGGAACGGGCTCTGTCGACTTCTTTATTGGAATTGCTGTATCGCTGCTATCATTTAGACTTCTTTGCCAGGAATGAGGCACCTTCCTCGATTTCCTCGCTGCCCATCTACCGCCGACCCTCGAAGACCTGGAGTTCCTGCGGACGGACATCCCCGACGGGATCCTCTCCAAGCTGCTCCGCGCCATCCCGAACCTTGTCAGCCTCTGTGCCGCCCTCTCTTCGGCGCCCCTCCAATTCTCCCGGGACCTGGCCGCGATCCGCCGCCTCAAGAAGCTGAGCTCTCTGGACGTCAGCCCGGGCGATCTACCGGGCCGGGAGGAGCTGCAAGAGCTTCCCGATGCGGCCGGGGTGATGCACCGGCTGCAGGAGGTGGTGCTGGGTTTCGCAGCAGGGGAGTTAGAAGAGTGCGGGTTGGACGTGGAGTGGGTGAGGGAGGCTTTCGGCGGGGTGAAGGTCTCGTTTGCGTGCGACGAGTAGTGGGTGGATGGAACGGCAGTCACTGGTCGACCTACTACAAATGGAGCACAGCGAGTTGCACTCTCTGTCGGCGTTCGGGCGTTTTCGGATCGGCGACGTCGGCTTTGCGCGGTCGGCTCGCGAGCCGACGCGGCGTCGGTGGCTGAGCCTGCGAAAGGGGCGCTGGATCGGCAACCAGTCTCCCACGACCGAAAAGCTTCGGATCCCCCCTATTCGCGGTGCCTCGCGAGCATCGATAGCGCAGCATTCGGTCCCGGGCGCCGCAACCCCGCCTCTGCCGAACGATGGCCCCCGCAGCCTCTCGCGTTCCCAGCGCGGTGTCACGCCTGCTCTCCAAGTTCTCCCCGGCGGCCCTCCCCCCCAAGACCGTCCAATACTTCTCGATACTACTGCTTCTCCGCGTCCTTTTGGCAAAAAGGAAAATCCCGCGTCGGCAGGAGGACATGGCGTACATCCTGTTCCTCGCGCCCGCCGTGATGACCATCATGCACACTTGGGGCCGCTCGAAGTGGCCCATGTCAATGAAATGTGGGTCGTAGCGATATCGTTTGGCCCGTCGGGACCCCTGACCGGCTTGCTGCAGACCGCCTGTTCCTCGACAAGACGATTTGGCCGACAAGCGTGTCCCCGCGCTACGAGGTCCTGCAAGGCTGCCACCAAACCCACCCGAAGGACGCGTCGTGCACGGCAAGCATGATCAAGGAGCTGCCGATGAGCTTCCGTGGCGTGCTGAAGTGAGTCTCGCGGGGTGCGGGCTCTTGGGTCATCCTCTCACCACTCGACGCCCATCCAGCCTCTACCTCCGGTTCTACCTCGTCCAGTTTGCCGTCACCTACCTCATTCAAGCCGCCGTCTTCTTCGCCTCCGAGTCGCAGAACCGCTGGCTGCACTTCCAGCGCGACCTGCGCAAGCGCCGCGAGCGCGAGGAGGAGCAGCGCCGCTTCCGCGAGGCCGCCGAGAAGGGCGACGTGGCCGAGGAGGATGCCGACGAGGCGGGGAAACCGCTGCGCAAGATCGACTCGGCCGTGGACGTTGGAGCGCTCGGCAGCTTCACGTCGATGACGGGGATGCGGTCCACCCACGTCGGGAGGGACCGGTTCGTCAGGCCCGACAGCCCCCTGCCCACAAAGGCGGGCAAGCCCGCCCTTCCGGCCAAGCAGGACGACGACTCCCTGCAGATGGCCATGCACAAGCGCATGCTCGCCCGCCGCCGCCGCTCCTCGATCGTCCCGCCCCCCGTGGTGCCCCTGACCTCGTCGAGCTTCCGCGAGTTCTTCCTCTGGTTCTTCTTCGACAGTCTCCCCGAGCAGCTGTTCCGCTACGCCGAGGCCGTCGCCCGCTCCACGGCCTTCTTCTTCTCGGCCTGCGCGATCGGCCGCGCGCTCTTCTGCGTCATTGGGGCCTTGGACAAGAGGCTCACCGGGAAGGAGCTCGCGGACGTGTCCAAGCGGACGCTCCTGGTGTACCTCTGCAACGTGATTTCCAACTCGCCCATGGTGCTGGAGCGGCACTCGCGCGTCGCGATCGTCAACAGGTGGGCCTCTTCGGACTCTCCAACGCCATGTCCCTGAACTGACCGCCCGTTCTGCACAGGATGATGGCCACGTACCTCCTCGGCGAGCTGCTCCCCGCCACCAAGGCGAGCGCGTGGCTCGGAGCCCTTGGCGCCGTGGCGGCCACGGCTTACACCGCCAAGGGGAGGCTGGGGAACCTGGCCATGGGCATCTTCTCAGCGGCCTGGAGCGCGGTGGAGATGTGAGGACCGGGAGCGATCGGCGTGCTCGGTGGCGAGGTTTGTTCGTTGGACCGGGAGGACTGGATGTTGGGGTGATCCGGTCGTGGCGAAATAAGGACGTCTTCGGGCTTGGAGCTGTGAAATTGATACGATCTTTGAAGTACACTTGTTTCCTTGTCTCGTGGTGCTAGAGCTGCCTGCAAAAGACCTTGTGCCGCCCCCAATCCGCCTTGTGGCATTCGGCAGAGCAGTACCTGGTCATGGGCGTCAGTCACCACCGCTAGAAGGCGGCGCTGCACCCACCTCACGGCCTTGCACGCGCTGCAGATCCGGAAGTTGGCGTACTTGTTCTTTTCCGGTGCGAATGTCTCCATCTTGCGGCACCGCGCGCAACCATGCTGCACCCAGACGTGCCACGAGGCCGGCGGCCGCTCGCCCTCGCCCGTCGGCCCCATCGGGCCGAGGTTGCGCATCAGCGAGTGCTGGCGGAGGTACCTCGATCCGTGATCGAGGACCTTATCGAGGTCCTCGGGGGGGAAGCGCACGGGTCCGATCGCGGGGTCCTTGCTGCGCACGGCGTAGACATCGAGCTCGGACATGATGGCGGCGGCGATCTTGGCCCTCCCGGCACTCCGACCGGCCCAGGACTCCTTTCCGGCGCCAAAAGCGCACCTGGCCGCCTCCAGCGCGTCGGCTGGGACCGGAGCTCCGGCGTGCATGCAGAGGAGGCACCAAACAGCAAGTGGGTGCTTCTGGAGCGAGGCCGACGCGATCCCACCGAACTTGCAGAGCTCCTTCGCGCGGGGCTCGAGCGCTGCGAGATGTGCGGGTGTCAAACGGTCCATCGCGTCCAGGACGGTGCGGAAATCCTGGTTCCTGAGGACCGAGATCCACGTCACGCCGTTGGTCTGCCCTTGGGACACGTAGACGCCGGCCTCTTCGACAGCACCCTCCTCGACGAGCTGCACAGCTTTCAGAGCGGGCAATGCGGCAAGGAGCGTCCTGTCGTCGGCCCAGAAGTCTAGCGAGTAGATCCCCATCGCAGGCGAGATCGCGGGCCGATGAGGTGGCGCTCCGAAACAGCAGCAGGCACGAATCCGTCCTCCTTCTTCCCAGGCCGGACAGGAGACCAGAGAATGAAGAATATGCTGCGGTGGGAGCGTCTACAGCGGCACGGCCCCGCGGTATCCGGGCGTGTCTGAAGGGTCGAGACGATGCGCGAACGCGTCAGTCAACGAGACAACATCTGTCCGAGGTCGTCGCTCCACATCTCGCCACGATGGCCGCCGCCGCGCTCCCGCAATCGTACCGCGTCGCCTTCCTCGGCCTCGGCGTGATGGTGCGCTTTCCGCGCTGCCCATCGCGATGCAGCTAAACCAGAACGCGTCTCCCTGGCGCGTCTCCCGTCTCCCTTATTCGACAGGGCTTCCCCATGGCCGGTCACCTCGCGGTGCGCCCGCCGCAGCACTCGGTGCGCGTGTGGAACCGCACGGCCGCCAAGGCGAAAGCGTGGGCGGAGAAGTACCCGGGCACTGTGGGCGAGTCCCCGGCAGACGCGGCGAAGGACGCGGACTTTGTCATGATCTGGTGGGGCCTGCCTTGCGTTTGCAAGGCAAAAGTGAAGGAGCTGACGGCCTGGATAGCGTGGGCAACGACGACGACCTCCGCTCCGTCGTGCTGGGAGAGCACGGAGCTCTGGCGGGCATGAAGCCCGGCGCCGTCATCGTGGACCACACCACCGCATCGGCGTCGGTGGCGCGGGAGCTCCATGCGCTGGCCAAGGAGCGCGGGGTCGGCTTCCTGGACGCGCCCGTCTCCGGCGGGGAGGCCGGGGCGGTGAACGGCGCGCTAACGGTCATGTGCGGGGGGGACGAGGGGGACTACGCGAGGGCGGAGCCGGTGATCAGGGCCGCATACGCCAAGATGTGCAAGCGGTTGGGTGGCGTGGGGGCGGGGCAGCAGACAAAGATGGTGAACCAGGTTCGTCGGCTGGGTGGGTTCAAGCAACGGTTCCTCACCTTTGTTGCCAGGTCTGCATTGCCGGCCTGCTCCAGGGTCTTTCCGAGGCGCTGGTCCTGGCCAAGAACGCCGGGCTCGACGTTGACGAGGTGGTCGACGTGATCTCGAAGGGCGCGGCCCAGTCCTGGCAGATGGAGAACAGGTACTGCGTTGCCGGCGGGCGTGCTCCCGCCGTGCTGACCCGGTCCGAAGGTACAAGACGATGGCCGCGGGCAAGTTCGACCTCGGCTTCCAGGTCAAGTGGATGCGCAAGGACCTCGCGATCGTGCTCGAAGGTAAGTTCCACGTCCCTCTGTTGTCGCCCCTCGCAGTCGCTCAGCTCCACCGTTCCGTGTTTGCAGAGGCCAAGAAGCGCGGCCTCACGATGCCCGTTACCGCGCTCGTGGACCAGTTCTACGCCGAGGTCGAGCAGATGGGCGGCGAGAAGTGGGACACGAGCTCGCTGATCGCGCGGCTGGAGGCCAAGAAGACGCTGTCGAAGTAGGATCTGATTACAAGATAGATGAATCTCGTATTGGACGAGCGAGCGCGCTGGAAGCAAAAGGCATTCGCCACAGCATGCAGCGCCACCACGTCGACTTGCCTGGGAGACAGGCACCACAACAACCGCTGCCCCGCCCCGCCGCCGCTGCCGGGCCCCACCGCCACACCGCCACCGCGCTACCGAAATGGTCACCATCGAGCACCCGCTCCCCGGAGCCTGCTTCGGCGCCCGCATCACCGGCGTCAAGCTCGCCTCGCTCTCCGACGACGAGTGGAAGCAGATCGAGCGCGCGTTCCACGACCACGGCGTGCTCGTGTTCCCGGGGCAGCACGTGACGCCGGAGCAGCAGGCCGCCTTCGGGCGCCGGTTCGGGCGGATCGAGGAGCTGCACAAGGGCGCCATGGCGGTGCCCATTTCGAACAGGAAGGCGGACGGGAGCTTGGTCGGGCCGGAGGAGCATGCGAGGCTGACGCTCATTGGGAACGAGGGGTGGCACAGCGATAGCACCTGTGGGTATCTGCCCGCGGAAAGTGGCCTGGGGGAGGCGGGCTGGCCCTTCCCCCGCGCTGCTCGGAATGGAAGCGCAGTCGACTGACCCATTTCAACCTTACCAGACATGCCGGTCTCGGCCAAGGCGTCCTGCCTCTGCGCCCACGTTGTCCCTCCCAACGGCGGCACCACCGAGTTCGCCGACATGCGCGCGGCGCTCGACGCCCTCGACGCCGACACCCGCAAGCGCATCTCCAACATGGTCGCCTACCACTCGCTCTTCTACTCGCAGGCCAAGGTCGGGCAGAAGGTCGGGCCCGGGTTCGCGTACGGCTTCTACGAAGGCCCGCAGCCGCTCCGCCCCCTGGTCAAGAGGCACCCCGTCACCGGGCGCGAGTCTCTGTTCATCGGCCGCCACGCCTACGGCATCCCCGGCCTGCCCGAGAAGGAATCCGAATCCCTGCTCGAGGGCCTGGTGCAGTTTGCGTGCCAGGCGCCCCGCACGTACGAGCACCGCTGGGCCCCGGGCGACGTGGTGATCTGGGACAACAGGTGCATGCTGCACCGCGCCAGGCCGTACGACTACGACGGGCACGAGAGGACCCTCTATCACGTGCGGATCGCGGGGGAGCCGGCGACCGAGGCGGCGGTCAACTTTGCGGAGATGCACAGGGGGGTGCAGTCGTCGCTATGAGGCCTGCTACGAAGGGTGACAGGAGGTCTTGGGCAGTGAAGTCAGTTGTACGTGGTCTAGTTGTATCTTCCATTGTGTGGTTTGTCAACGACGGTGAGATGAATTGTTCCCAGAATTCGTAACCCCATAGCCTGCCAAATCTGCAGTTGCATCCAACTCACTGTACATGGCCTCATCGGCGACCCAACCGCGCATCAACCAGCGACTGCGCGTCCGACTTTGCGCACAACCCACCACGCCGCCACCCCTGCGCCCCAGCCCCCTCCCAGCCCACCAGCCTCGGCCGCCTTCTTGACCAGAAACCAGCTCCCCGCCCACACCACGCCCTTGGCTGCTTTTGCGACCACGCGCCCCGAAGCGTACCACCACGTCCTCCTCATCCCGGTTCCCCCGCACGACGAGCAGACCCACTGGTAGTCCGGCACCCAGCGGGCCACCGCGCGGGGGAGGAACCGCGACGCGGAATGCCGGGTCGAGTGCCGCCCGCGGCGCTGGCACGACCGACAGGGGTAGTGTCCGAAGGGGACCTCGCCCTCGGCGGCGGGCGGGCGGTCCGCGAGCTCCCATTCGCCGTCATCCTCGGCGCCGGCGGGGGGGTGCACGAGAGAGGTGAAGAAGGTGGGGAGGTGCCGGACGGTGGTGAGGTACCGCGCGTTGAGCTCGGGGAGGGAGGAGAGGATGAAGGTGAGGGCAGATTCGAGGGCTGTCGGAATATGGAAGGCCGGGTCGCGGGAGGTTTCGAGGCGGCGGAGTTCCAAGGGTGCGGTGCCGTCGGCGGGGAGCTCGAAGATGCGGGCGGTGCCGGGGGACGGAGGAGGAGTGGAGGCGCGGCGCTGGGGGAGGGAAAGGCCGACGGCGAGGTCGACAGCGTCCGGGGCCGAGGGCTGGCCGCCCCGCGGGGGAGCAAAGATGTCGATGCGTTCGCGCCGCGCAATCTCCATGGCCAGCAGCGCGTCCTCGTGCTCGCGGTCCTCCTTGGAGCGGGCGGCAGCCTGCTGGCGCGGATATTCCGCTACAGGCGGCAGCGGAACGGTCGGGTAGAGCTCGTGGTATGCCGGGGGCGGATCCAGCGGCACGTGCGGGTTGTAGGTCGGCGGCGTGTAGGCTGCGTGCGCTGAAGCGGGCTGCTGGGCGGGCTGGCGGGCCGGCGGAAGCTGGAGCACGAGGTGCATTGGCGGCGCCGACGGCGGAGCGCCTGAGCCGGAGCCGACACGGCCTCCGTGCAGCGTGGATAAATCGTCCGAAGAGAGGAACTCGTCTTCCGAGGCGTCGGCGGCGCCGGCATGGGCGGGGTGCGGCCCCGTTTCGGGCTCTTCTTCCGCGATGGAGATGTCCTCGTCGAGCTCAATCCAGCGACGCCGTCGCGACGGCCCTGCGCCGCCGAGCAGGCTGCGGTGCCCGCTTGTGCCCTCGCGGGCCATCGAAGACGTGACGACGGTCATTGGAGCGTGGGTGAGGTTGGACGTGGCAGTTTGCGAGTCCACGCAAGCAGCCGCCTGCCGGCCAAATGGGGCCCGGCGTCCCACTCGTCGCGGAACCGCGATCCCTGCCGCACGGACCCGTGCAGGGTCTTTGACATGGAGATTCGCAAGCTGCCGGAATGTCTGATTGGGCTTGCGCTCTGGGATTTCGTTACCATCACGAGCGCCAAAGAGCGGCATAGCAGAGGCACAACCCAACTTGCTGGCGGTTCTCCCGCCGCATCACATCCATTTAGCATCCTTCTAAGCAACTCGACCGGGCATTTCCAACGGCCGCATCCTCAACTCGCGCAGACATTTCCACCGGCCGCATCCTGACCAGCGTGCCGGCTCGCTGCACTGGCTTGGCGAGGATGATTGGAAGCCTCGGCAATCCGTCGTCGATCTCCAAGCGGCAAATGAGACGGATGATCTATATATAGAAACACTGTCTAAACAGCTGGGGAATACCTGCACCTTGTTTTGGATAAATCGCACCCCGAAACGCTCCGTCGAGTAACACGGATGATGGCCGAGCAATCAGCTGGGCGGAGGGTTCATGCAGCATCCGGCATACAAGCCCGCAGTGAGAGGCCCCGGTGCGCTGGGATCGCTGTCTACCCCCACGCAGACGGCAGTTCCGGACCCCACGACCCCCGTTCCGACATCGCAGGAGAGGCCCTGGCCAGTCGTCACGAACAGCGCCGCGTTGTCGGCCCCGGTGGTTATGCAACTCTTTGCGCCCGCGAAAGCACAGTTGCCTCCCAAGACAGCGGCGGCGACGCAACATCCGTTAGTGCAGATGCCGGTCGCGGACGTCGAGCCGGTGGCAACGAACTGCCCCGTGTTGACATCGCAGCCTTCGAAGGCCCGCGCATCGTCGCACTGCTTGTACTCCGGGTTCCCATCGCAGGCTGGGGTAGCGTAGCGGCGGTACAGCGCGTGCCGTCCGCCGCTGATGGATTCGACGCAAGCGACGTGGCCTTCAGGGGTGCCGGGGTACCCAAACTCGCTGGCCTCGGGATGCGGGACGGGGGAGGGAAGGGAGGGAACAAGTGGTCAGCTTTGACCGGATTGGGAAGCGGCATTCCTCGCCCACCAGAACTGCTCGGCCCCGCAATCGCTGCACGAGCGGCGGAAAACAGTGGCAACCCCCTGGGATACCGGCCTGGAAGTCGTCAGCGGCGGCCGCTGAACGACAGGGACAATCGGGACTCACCCGGCGAAGGTTGGAGCTGCGAACACCACGAACGCCGCAGCGGCGAGCGCGAGAACGGTGGTTGGTGGAGCTTTCATCGTCGAGACGACGGGCCGAGGTTCACAGCGGACGGATGTCTAGCCAGGCAGGATTATTGCACGGCTGTCGGAATGGGGATGCAGTGCGACAGGAGCGCGTTGTGGTGAGTCCTTTTTTTTTTTTTTGCAAGTTCGGCCCGAAGTCCAGTTCGGGCCGAAATGTGGGACTTCGGGCCGAAGTCCGCAACAGGCCGTGGTCTAGATCGAGCGGGTCCTTGGCGCCAAGCCCTGAGGACGCATTCGACACTCGCAGGTCCGCTTCAGGAGCGCCTTAGTAAGATTCCAACGGAGCGCTTTGTCTTCTTTCGTCGAAAGTTCTCCGCCGGACGACTTCTTGACTTCGACACGGACGGATCGGGAGGTTCAGCGATGCGCCTGTTTCGCAACCACCGTGTGCAACCGAAACAACAACTACGGAAGCAGTCCATCCGACCATATTCATGTCCTCAGCTCCTTTCTGCCTTCGGCTCCAGCATCGGCTCCAGTATGGCCCCGACACCCTTGAGATCCCCCAACCTGCTCGCCGCCTGCGCCTGAACCCACTCGTCAGCGACCTCGGAACCGAGAAGTCGGCGCCGCTACCCACCCAGCTCTGCTCCCCGTCGTCGGCCAGCCTGACAAACACGCCGTACGCCGCCTTGGCGTTCTCCCAGTGCCCGACGTTGTGCGCGAGCGTCTGCAGGCACGCTTGGATGTCTACGACGAGCTCGCGGATCATGGGGACAGACGCCTCGGCGTGCTTGCGATACTGCAGGAGATATTGCACGTGGACCATGCCCTGGATGTAGAGCGAATCAGAAGTGCCCGTAGGGAGCGCGCCAAAGAGCTCACCGCCGAGAGTATGGGAAGCAGCGTGCTGGCGGGGAACCGCTCCCCGGCCAGCCACGGGTCCCCGGCGTACATCGGCAGCACGCTCTTGATGAGTCTCGAAACGCAGATGGCGTGCGCATTGGCGTGGGTGAAGCCGGGCGTGTGGATCCAGTCGGGGTCGGGATGGCGCAACATGTGCAGCCAGTTCCGCGGGGTATGGAGGAGGATCTCGGCCGAGTGGTACCAGAGGAAGCAGTGGAGGCTGCTCGTCAAGGGGTGTTAGTCAAGCAAGCTGGCATCCAACGCCGTGAAAAGGAACCCACAGCCTGTGCCCCGCCACCTTTCCCCACTTCTCCTCTCCGATCTCCACCAGCCCCTTCCCGTCCCCCTCCCCGTCCAGCCCCTTGAGCACAATCGGCACCTTTTCCTGAAACTCCCTCAGCATCTCCTGCGTCGCCGCCCTCATCCCCTCGGCCTCCTGCACCAGCGCCTGCGGCACCGGCCCCTGCGGCGGGTCCAGGCTCGCGTCCCACTCCCCGGGCCTGTGCACCGCGAGCTTCCTCTCGCCGAACCACCTCCTGACCATGCGCACGCGGTCATTGACCAGCACCAGCAGCGTCGCCGCGGCCGTCTGCCCGTTGTCGAGCAGCCCGCCGACCGCGATCCCCAGCGCGCGCTCGCGCTCGGGGCCGGGCGCTTTCTCCATCCACAGCACCGACTCGGAGCAGGAGAGGGGGTACCGCCTGTCGGCAGGCCAGAGGCCCTCCATCTGCATGCGGTCGAGCCACTGCCCGATCGGACGGCGGCCGTCGGCCTGCTCGATGCCGAACGCGGGGAGCGCTGAGACGGCGGCGGTCCACGAGTGCTCGACGGCGGCGGGGAGCATGGCGAAGCCGGTGTCGGTCGAGGGGAGGGCAACGCCGGGGTACTGCGAGAGCAGGATGGTGGGGCGGTGGTCGCGAAGGGCGCTGATGGCCGAGTCCACGTTGGCGCCGACGACGCAGGCGCGGCAGTGCTCCTCGGCGTCGAGGTAGTCGACCAGCGGCATCGCGTCGCACCTGGCGCGGTAGGCGGCGGTGGAAGGGCAGTCAGGGTCGCCGAAGCGCATCGAGGCGTGCACCGCGACGGCCACGGCGTGGATATCGTGAGCCTCTTCGGTGTTGCCGGCGCGCGAGTGGGTCACGCAGGCGAGGATGGCCGACTGCAGCAGGGCCAGGCGTGCGGGCCGGGTGGTGGCGTTGACGACCGGCCGGCCTGCGCGGTCGAACGCGTCAAAGGCTGCCATGATGGAGGACCTGCACCGCTCCTGGAGGCCCTGCAAGCCGATGCCGCCCATCGCAGCGTCAATCTCGCGCGCGAGCGTGTCGCCCTTGCGGACGGAGGTGATCGCAGCGGCCCAGACGACCGTGTCCACCAGCACCTGGCTCACCCGGCCGACGATGGCGCGGGCGACGAAGGTCGGGTAGTGGAGCACCGGGGCCGTCTGGTCGAGGGATTCCGCCACGATCTTGGCGATCTTGGGCAGCAAGTGCGGGTGCGAAAATGGAACCGTCGTCGGGGGTTGCGACGGCGTCGTGGGCGGCTGGGATGTCTGCTGTGGCCAGCCGGGGCTCGTGCCTGCGCCCGGGAAACCCCCTTGTTGCTGCGCGTAGCCCGCGCTCCAGTAACCTCCGGCGTCCGCGGCTGCCTGGGGCGCGATGCCGCCGGCGCCGAAAGGCGGGTAGTACGTGAAGTTCTGGCCGTTCATGGTGCCCTGCACCATCCCCGTGCCTGCCGCGGCCAGCTGAGCATCGTACGCGCCAAAGTACCCCTGTGCGGCCTGGCCGTAGCCCGCGTAGCCGCCGTAGGACCAGTCGGGCCGGTACGCGGCCTGCATGGCGGCCTGCTGGCTGGCAGCGGCGGCCGCGGCAGCCGCTGCGGCCTGGGCCTGCGCGGCCTGCTGGGCGTAGAAGTTGACCATGGGGTCCTGCGACACGCCGGGCCCGGCGAAGGCGGGCTGGGGAGGGAACCCTTGGCGCAGGGCGTAGTCCCCGTAGGCGAGCTGGCCGGCGGCGGCAGTCGCGGCGGCGTCGTACTCGCCGGAGCCCCGGGGCGGCTGCTGTTGATCGGGAGCTTCGTCCGAGGCGGGTTCCGGCTGCGAGGCCGGCTGCTGGCCTCCCCCGCGCTTGCGGGCCGCACCGCCGCGGGGGGAAGGCGTCGGCAACGAGCCGTCCTTGCCGAGCTGCGGGCAAACGGGCGCCGTCGACTTTAGCATCCCTTGGTGGCGCGACAGAGCATCATGCCGACTGCAGTTATCGAAGATCGGATGGTTTTTCGGCGGCGGCCGGGTGGTTGGGATGGGGGATGGGTGCCGGGTGGGGAGAGCCGATGGGCCGGCAAGACGGCGGGCGGAACGGCGTCAGAGGAAATTCCCAAGACAAATGCGACGAGCATTCCCACGTGAAGCCCTTCCCGCAGTACTGGCAGGTGAAGGCCTTCGACTCGGTGGTGTGGCCCCGCTCGTGCCGCCGCTGGTCGTAGGCGCGCACGAACGCCATGTCGCAGTAGCGGCACTTGTACGGCTTCTCCTGCGAGTGGCTCAGCATGTGCGACTTGAGGTTGTTGGCGCGCGCGAACTGCTTTGCGCAGATGTGGCACACGAACGGGCCGACGGCGCTCGGCGGGGCGCCAGCCGGCGAGTGCGGCCGCACCGCGAACATGCCCGGCGCGCCCGGGCCGCCGCTCCAGTCGCCCGGCGGGCCCTGCATCTCGAGCCAGGCGGGGAGTCAGCCGGGTGTGCGCCAGGTGAGGTGAGCCGGTTGGCTCGGTCGGGGGTAACTAGGCAAATCCGCTAGGCGCGGGCGCCCGCGGAAAAAAGAGAACCCTTGCGCCTTTGCCGTCGCGCGGTGCGCTCTGCTGGTTCAGAATCTGAAGCGAAGCATTGTAAATAAGCATGGGGGACGAAGTACAACAGTCTGGAATCACGCCGACCGCCCGCGGTCTTCGCTGTCGGATCTACGGCTTTGCCTCCGACACCGCCGTGATCGCCTCGATGCCATCAGCTGCCAGAACAGCCGGCTTTCCCCTGTCCACCACACCCTCGACCGGGGGACCCTTGTCCAAGCTGCCCAGCTCGGCCCCACCCGCTTCCTCTTCCTCCTCCTCCTCGGCCGCGACGTTCATCACCCTCCTCCAGGTCACGGCTCCGGGCAGCGTCTCGATCGGCAGGAACAGCGCAATTATTGCGGCCACCGTGAGCACTACGAACGACACAAAAGGCGGGATCGCGTTCCTCCATGCCACGTTGATGGTCAGGAGCGACCCGGAGATGAGCGGGGCGATGACGGAGGAGATGCGGCCGAGGGACATGGCGGCGCCGAAGATTTGAACCCGCACGGCGGTGCGGAAGAGCTCGGGGGTGTACAGCCAGAGGGCAGTCATGCAGATCTGTTGGGCTAATGGTGGACCCGAAACGTCAGCGAGATGGGTCAGATGGCTTCCCCAAAGCAGCTCCTTGGAGACCTACTGGCGTTGAATGCCACCGTCGTCACGATGCTCCCGGCCCGCAGCGCCCCCGTCCGCGACCCGTCGGCGTTGTAGGTCGCCGATACCGCGACAATCCCGAACCCCAGCAGCGACAGCCCTGTGAGCTCTGTTCCCAACGCCAGCGCCCCGACACGGCCCGTGTGTTTCCAGTCCAGGAGGTACCGAGCAACCACGGCCGAGGGGATCGCGGCGACGGTGTAGATGATGAGGTCTCGGTACGTGTCGGACTCATCGGTCAGCCCGAGGCCGCTCAACATGACCGCGACCATGGAGTTGAACCCGACCCAGCTGCGGATTGCCAAAACATCAGAAGCTTCCTCGACGTCGGCAGTGGGGCCCACCCGTAGTAAACGATGGTCCAGAACACCATCAGCAGCGTCGTGTTCCTCCGCACCACCTCGTCCGGCGCGATGTGCTCCCTCCACATCTTCTTGAGCTCCGCCCACGACCCACCCAGGTCCTCCCACGCATACGCGAAGAAGTTCTTGTCCCGCGGCACCGCCTTGGCGTCCCTGGACGCAGCCAGGGCGTCCTCCTCCCGCTGCGCACGGACGAACTTTTCCTCCCCGACGATCGGTTCCGCGTGCTTGTTGTACTCGGCGACGTTGCGGAGGGCATCCAGGGCGTCGGTGTAGCGGCCCTTGGATACGAGCCAGTAGGGGGTTTCGTGCAGGCGGAGGAGGAGGCGCCGCATGGCGAGCATGATGAGGTTGAGGATTGCGAGGGTGAGGACGTAGTACCGCCAGCTGCGCAAAGAAGGGACGAAGTCGTCAATCGCAGCCGAAAAGCATGTCTGGAAAACCCACCCCGCGTTGTCGTAGGGCGCAGGTCCCCAAGCCGTCTCGAGGGGGAGCAGAGCCCACGCCAAGACCGACGGGACCACAGATCCGCACGTAAACAGCATGTTCATGTACGACAGCTTGCTCCCGTGGACCCGCGGGACCCATTCCAGAAACAGGCACGTGTCCACGGCGACGTTGCCGCCGTAGCTCATCCCCAGCAGCACCACGGCGATGCACACCAGGGCGAAGTTGGGCATAACGGCCATTAGGATGCCCGAGGCGCCGCACAGGCCGAGTGTGAGGCCGAAGGTGATCCGGCGGCCCTTGAGGGCGGCGAAGAAGGACCAGATGATCTCTCCGACGGCGGCGCCGAGGTTGAAAAGGGTGATCATGAGGCCGGAGGCGGCGGAGGAGACGCCGAACTGCTCCTGGAGGATCGGCTGGATGTAGGCAACGCAGGTGAACCACTTGAAGATGAATTGAAGGGAATTTAAGGGACAGAGAGAAGGAAGCCGTACGGTTGTGTCACTTGCCGGCCTGGGACAACGGATCGCGGCACCCACGAATGCGTCGTTAAACCACCCCATCGAGCACGTCCAGAAGAGCCTCCAGTGGTACCTCCCGAACCCCAAGCCGGCCAGCGCGGCCTCGACCATCGCGTCGTCGTCCCGGCTCCGCTTGGCGTGCTCCAGCGCCAGCGTGCCCCACGTCGAGCTCCGCGTCAGCCCGGGGATCGCGTCGTCGACGGGCTGCAGTCGCAATTGCTCCAGGGTGCCGACGCGGGACATGGTTTTGGGGGTATGCGTGTGGGAGGTCGCGGAAGTCACTACCGACGGGTCGGGGGCGAAGGAGACTGCCACGTTCGAATCGCCGGGCTCCGACGCCGGAGGGCTGAGTGCGGCCATCGCTTCGAAGGACCAGCGGCCGCGAGGAGGGCACCCGGGCGCGATTCGCACAAGAGGTTGTTGGACGGGGGATCGCGCAATCCGATCCGCTACGTCCCTTCCGGAGAGGACCCTGGACGGACGGACTCATCGGATGCTTACAAGGAGCATCAAACAAGGTAGGCTAAATTTCTCGCTGTGATCTACATCGTCGATGGCACAGCCGGCGGTCGGACCTCGGCAAGAGAGATCAGACTTCTCGGAAACTCCACTCCTGCGGAACAACATCTTCATTCCATCCCCAAAGAAGGATCAAAAAGCACAAGTCAAGCATGTTCTAGCCGTTCCAAAGCAGATTTTCCGGTCCGCAGGCGGCGTGCTCCTCAACCATCGTCGCGAAGCTCTGCTGCCCCCCCCCGCACCGACCGCACGTGTACCGCGCAGTTGGGCCCCCGTCGACGATGGCGAGCTGCACAAGAGCCGATCGCGCATCCACCATGTCCGGATGCGCTTCCAGCACGGCGCGCAGGGTCCTCTTATCGGCAGGCAGGCCGAGGGTGGCGACCTCTCGGCGGAGGCGGCTGCGCACTTCCGGCTTCCACATCCTGGTCGCATCCACAAGGGCGCCCCTTGCATCACTCCAGCTGGCGGAAGCAATGGCGAGGAACTCGTGGGCATCTTCAGGCAGCATCGTGTATCGATCCAGCTGGGCGTACGAGGCCTGCGACACGATCCACCGCACTGCGGCGCGCCGCACGACGGCCCGAGGACCTCGCAGGAGATGTTCATCGAGCCCGACGCTCCACTTGCGTACGTCCAACGCCAGCTCCGGATCCAGGTGAGCGAGCAGGGCTCCCGTCATGGGGGCAACGACGTGGTGTCGAGCAGCGAGCTCGCCGAGCTGGCGCCGGACGCGCCTTTCCCACGCCAGCTGCCATTCAACCTGCGGCTCCTTGAGCACCCCGCGAAAGCCGCGCGCGGATCCGTAGATGCCCTTGCCGAACTTGGGCCACTCGCACGCCGTCCACGGTAGCGCATCGACTGCGGCCTGCATGGCCGATCGTGCCGCTTCTTGACGCCGGAGGACGGCCTTTTGCAAGATCTCGCGGCAGGACCGCGGTCCCGAGGGCTCAATTTGGTCGACCTTGTGACGCTCCAGGTAAGGAAGAACGTGGTCGTGCAACCCCCGGACCAGGTCTCCGATCCAATCGTTGTCCGAAGCCGGGCCAACGAAAGCCCCGAGGCCAGGCGCGTGCAGCGAGACAAGCCACGCGCGCAGGCCCGCCCTGGTCGAACCTGATTCACCGAGAATGAGGTCGACGAGCGCCTTTGGAACCCTCCCAGCTCGAATCTCCTCCCTTCCAAGCCCGATGGCGAAGCGCCGCAGAACGTTGGTCCGGACGAGGTTGGTCTCGGTGCCGATCCATTTGGCAGGCAACGCTGCGCCAAGCGCGGACCCGAGAGCACGGTCGGGCATCCGCGCGAGCAGCTTCGTGGGCTCCGGATAGCCAACGATCCACGTCTCCAGGGGGAACGGCCTCCTCGCACCGCCGACGGCGCATTCGACAAGATCCCGGATCGCCTCGGTGGCAGCAGATTCCGCCGCGCTCCCATCATGCTCGAGATTTCCCGGCGCTCCGCAGCACCCAGGAAAGACAATTCGCCGCTCCGCAGAGCAAAGAAATCGCGGTCGGGCGCGGCGGTGCGCAGTCACACGAAAAGAGCGTGGGCTGTCGCCCGGCGGTCCTGCACTCCGACCTCGGGCAGCTTGGGCATCTCGAGACCGAGGTGCGCTTCGAGCTTCGCGAGCGTGACAATGGATGCGGCCTCCTCCGCCGTCACCTCAGCTCCCGCGCGGAGTTTGCGGACGATCAGGGCCCGCATGTCAAAAGGCACGTCGCCGTGTCGCACACCGAGTGCCCGGAGGACCTTGGCCGCCGCCGAATCACGCTTTCGATGTTCTTCACGTCGCTGCCGCCGAAGATACATCCAGGACGAGATGGTCCCTGCGTCTCTCACTGACCACGGCCCGCCCGGCTCGAACGGGGCCTCGGGAAACTGTAGATCCGTGAGGGCAAGATCCGGTGCTACTGCAGCGGCGATGAGGCTGCTGACGATGTCGGAAGCCACTTTCTCAGGTCGGGAGTCCTTCTCCATTGCTTCGATCAGCTCGTGGTGGCGAGTCCACTCCAGCACCTTTCCGGTCACGCGGCGTGCCACCCGGTTCCGCCCCTCATCGATCCTGACGATTGGCGAGGCGTGCTCCCCGCGCGACGCCCATCCCGATTCGGACCTGTGGAGGGCGCTGTGCGGGCTGGATTACCTCCGTGACCTGCGGCTGGACGACGTGCGCTCCTCGGACCTCACGGACGACGGGCTGCCTCCGAACCTCGAATCGCTCGCCGTCGGCAGTGTGGTGGACCTCGCCGACCGGGAGCAGCTCGACGCCCTGCGGCAGTTGTTCGAAGGCGGCAAGGTGCGGGTGGTGGTCGAGCGCGGGTTGGTCAGGGAGAAGGTGGCGGACGACGATTGGGACGAGGAGAGGGAGGCGCTGCGCGACGAGGAGGAGGGCTTCTGGCGGGGGTTGCGCGGGCTGGGCGTGGGCAGCGTGTTCCACGTCCCGAAGGAGGCTTGAGTTCGCGGCCATGTCGACGCACGTCCATCAATTGACGCAGATCACATGCACTGCATCGACAATGGCGAAAACGCCAGCCGCGCGGCCCGCTTGTCTGCGCACCCGAACAGCGCCAGCTTCGCCTTGGCCTTTCCGACAACGACCGATCAGCACCCATCCTCACGGCGGCGGAATGATGGCACCCACGTCGACGCCCACACACCGCCCGCCTTTGGCACGGAGCAGATAGCCGCCCCCTTGCGCGGCGAGCACGGTGAACCGCTGGTACGCGATGTTCCACTCCATAGGGAAGATGGAGCAGGGGTACATGTAGACCGGGGCTGCGGAAGGGCGCGCACGTTGGGATCAGCTCCGAACGGGCAGATTGGCGCGGGGAACCCACGGTTCCCCGGCAGAGTGGTGTTGGCCGTCGCGCACAACATCGGTGCCTCGGACTCCCGCCGCTCGCACCTCGAGATGGTGACCGCGTTCCCCGGGTACACCTCGTTCCCCAGGAGCGAATCCCAGTTGGACAGCTGGAAGGTGGTGCCGGCGCCCTGCCGGACGAGGCCGCAGGTGCGGTTGGCGGGACACTGCACCGTGCGCGGGGGGATGTTGGTGCGGGGGGTGCCGGAGAGGGAGAGCCGGAAGGTCCTGCCGCGGAGGACAGGTCTGCGGGGGGGGGCATATGGGGTCAGATGGGAAGAAGGGGGCGGGCGAGAAGGCTCACCTGGCCGCAGAGGTCGTCCGGATCGGGCGGCGGGTGGTGGTCCGGCGCCGGGTCGTCGCCGGCAGCGGCGGGTTGGCCATGACCTGCCTGATCCATGCTTCCTGGTAGCTGACCCTCGCGGTGCCGAAGTAGTGGAAGGGCATGGAGCAGTTGTACACGACGAAGCTGTTCGCGCCCACCAGGACCGGCTGGCCGTCCCGCGTGGCGACCAGGGGGCCGCCCGAGTCGCCGTCGCAGATGCCCGTGCTCCGCGCGCCGGCACAGATCAGGTCGTCGTCGAAGGGGATTTCGGGGTTGGCGGCCTCGCACTGGGCATTGGCGATGACCGCCGTGGTGGTGCGCTGCAGGATTTTGGGGTAGGGCCCGCGGCCATAGAACAACGTGCTCCCGAATCCCATGGACTCGACGGGTGTGCCCGGGGGCGGGAAGGCGGGGTCGGCGTTGAGCGCGATGGGCACCGGGGCGGGCCCGTAGGATGCCGGCGTGCCGAGCACCAGCACCGCGACGTCGTTGTCTGGGAAATTGTACGCCGGGTGCACCCGCATCGACGCCACGGGCCACTCGGTGCCGCCCTCGGCCGCCGTGGTGCGGGAGATGTTCCAGCGGCCCGCCGCCACGCGGAGGTCGTGCGGGTGCTTGCCGTCGACGCAGTGCGCCGCCGTCAGTGCGAAGCCCGGGGCGATGAGCGCCGCGCCGCAGCCGATCCAGCCGTCGGCGGTGGTGATCAGCGCGAGGAAGAAGGGGTACGCCGTGCCGTTGGGCGCGCGCGTGCCGTTCACGATGTTGGGCACGGTGGCGCGGGGGAGGGCGGCGCCGGCGGGTAGCGCGTGTGCCAAGAAGGCGAACACCGTGGCCATCGCCGCCGCGGTGGCGCGATTGGCGGCGCGCATCGCGGGCACCGGGGGTGGGGAGTGGAGGTTTCGCGGGTCGGGGCGCAGGCAACTTCAGCCGCCCGGACAGGTGACGATATGATCCCCCCGCAGATACCGGAAGCGTTAATGGACGTGATGCGGCCCCGCTCCGATCGATCCTCGGTTGCCCATCCGATCGATCCCCGGGAGCTGGAACCTGTTGTGTTCGGCTGGCTACCGGGCCCCCGACTCCCGGGTCGCGGTTGACTGGCATCGGAACCGACCGCCTTCCCCGCCCGGCCGATCCGTCCCCCTTGGATACAACAGCGCCACTGAGTTTTCGGGCGGCGAGATGGAGCGGCCGAGTGGATGGGGAAGAGGGGAGCGGACGGGCGTGCTTCACACGGAAGCGAGGAGAAGGATCGGAAAGAAGCCCGCCGCGCCAGCCGGACTGCCAAATCGACGTCACCGGACGCCTTGCGCCTCCCTTGCTGAGTCTGCACCCTCGATCGGGCCGGGTTTCCAGAAGACGGGCAGGGCGGGCTTCGCCACACCGGCCACGGCGCAGAACCCGCCCGGTGCGGCCGGCGCCGAACCCGCCCGCAAACAAGTTCTCCGCGGAGCACACGGGTACCGGATCCCGGCTGCACGATGTCCGGGCGGTTCGGGACGGTCCGGAGGGCGGCACTGCTGCTCGTGATGGGCCTGGCGGCGCTTTGTGCTGCCGCGGGAGCCGCCGGTGCCGCGGGGGATCCTGCCGGGTGGACGGCCGGGCCGAAGTGGTGGGTGCTCTCCGGCCTGCCGCGGGTGCGAGCCGGAGCTGGGCGGGGCAGCAAGATGACGCCGTGGCGCCCTCGCCCTCTTCCGGCGACGCGACATCTCCGCCGTCAGCGCTGACGGTCCCTTCCCGCCGCAGCTGCCCCGGCTGCGCGTACGCCAACGCCCAGCGATGCTGCTGGTGAGCTGCTCTTTCTCCACCGCCGTCCGCGCTGACGTGTCCGTGCAGCCCATCGCGGCCCCCGCGCACGGTGCTCGCGACGCGCACCTTGTTCGCCACGCGCGTCGTCAGCCGCGGGGTGCGGAGGACGGTGACGGCCACGCGGACCGTCACGGGGGCGCTCTTGGTAAGAAGAGAGTTGGACGAGGGCGCGGAGGGGCTGCGGGAGCGGGATTGGCCGCCCGTGCGGGAGGCGGAGGAGGGCGATCCGGCGGGGGGCGGCGACCGGGAGCCGGACGCCGCGCGCCCCTCCCTGCCCGGTCTGCCGGCCCCCGCGCTGTTCGCGCGGCACGAGTGCGGCGTCTGCCCGCCGGGCGCGCGGCTCTCCCCCTCGGGCGGGCGGGTCTGCTGCCCCCCGCGCAGGACGGTCAGGAAAACCGTCACCGTGCGCAGGACAAAGACCCGCACGTCGACGCGGACCTCCATTGTGACGAGGACCGTGACGATCACCAGGCTTCCGCTGCCGGCAAACGCGACGATCGACGGGATCCTGTGGGTCCTCCCTTGCGGGCACCACGGGAGACAAGAAGCTGACGCGTTCCTGAATGCCAACCAAGGTTCACCGACAACGACGGCAGCGGCACCTACTCACCCGGCACGGACTCCCTCTTCCCCTTCGAACGCGTCGGCGCGTTCAGCCTCCCCTCCGCCTCCCGTCTCGCCCGCCGCCAGACCTTGCTCGCCGAATCCGCGACCGACGCGCGCGGATTCTTCCGCCTCTCGTTCCCCCGGGTGCCGTTTCTGGCGGTGGGGATCGCGAGGATGGCGCAGCCGGGGACGCTGCTGTGGAACGCGACGGCGGGGGCGGATGGGGGTTTTCCGGCAGGGGTGGTGCAGGTCCCCGTGCCGCCGGGTGCGTCAACGACGGCTTCGGGGACAACAAAATCGAGGACGGAGGCGAGCGCTTCGGAGAGCACGACCTCGAGTTCTGCGAGCGCGACGGCCGGCGAGAGCCGGAGCTTGACGGCGACGACCAGCGAGTCGCGGAGCTTGACGGCGACAACCAGCGAGAGCCAGAGTCTGACGGACACGACCAGCGAGAGCCAGAGCCGGACCGCAACGACGTCGGAATCGCAGAGCTTGACGGCCACGACCAGCCAGTCCCGCAGCTTGACGGCGACGACCAGCGAGTCCGCTTCCGCAACGGCCACGACCTCGGAATCGCAGAGCCTGACGGCGACGACCAGCCAGTCCCGCAGCTTGACGGCAACGACCAGCGAGAGCCAGAGCTTAACGGCGACGACTTCGGAATCGCAGAGCTTCACAGCAACGACCAGCGAGAGCCAGAGTCGGACAGCGACGACGAGCGAGAGCCAGAGTCGGACGGCGACGACGAGCGAGAGCCAGAGCGTAGCGGCGACAACTAGCGAGAGCCAGAGCCGGACAGCAACGACCAGCGAGTCGCAGAGCCTGACGGCCACGACCAGCGAGTCGCAGAGCTTGACGGCGACCACCAGCGAGAGCCAGAGCCGGACAGCGACGACGTCGGAATCGCAGAGCTTGACGGCCACGACCAGCCAGTCCCGCAGCTTGACGGCGACGACTAGCGAGTCTGCTTCCGCAACGGCCACGACTTCGGAATCGCAGAGCCTGACGACCACGACCAGCGAGAGCCGGAGCTTGACCGCAACTAGCAGCGACAGCCAGAGCCGGACAGCGACGACCAGCGAGAGCCATAGTCTGACGGCCACGACGAGCGAGAGCCAGAGTCTGACGGCCACGACGAGCGAGCGCCAGAGCTTAACGGCGACGACCAGCGAGAGCCAGAGCCGGACCGCAACGACGTCGGAATCGCAGACCGTCACTTCGAGCACGACTTCCGAGTCCCCCACACCCTCGACGGTACGTCCTTGGCCCGGCTGCAAATTCGCGGCGCTGCTGATGCCTTTGCGTCCCCAGACCTCCGAGTCGGAAACGCCGAGCTCCACTTCGGAGACTCTCTCAACCGCCTCGGAGACGCTCTCCAGCACCTCGTTCACGGCGTCCAGCTCGACGCTCTCTACCTCCTCCGAAACCCTGACCAGCACGTCGGAAACTTGGACGAGTACCTCGCTCACGGCATCCAGTTCTACGCTCTCCAGCACCTCCGAAGCCCGGACTAGCACGTCGAAAACTCTGACCAGCACTTCGTTCACGCCGTCTAGCTCGAAGTTGACGAGCACGTCGGAGACTGCGACCAGTTCTACGCTCTCCAGCACCTCCGAGACGCTGACGAGCACGTCGGAAACCCCGACGAGTACCACGCCTTCGAGCACCTCCGAGACTGCTACCAGTTCCACGATCTCCAGCACCACGGCGACGGCGACTCCAAGCTCGACATCGGAGACCCGCACGCTCAGCACATCGTCGGAGACTGCCACACCGAGCTCGACCTCGGAGACTCGGACGCCCAGCACCAGTTCGCTGACCATCACGTCGTCGGAGACCCCGAGCACCAGCTCGTTGACCCCAACGACCAGCTCCAGCACGTCCGAGACGGCCACGACGAGCTCGTCCGAGACGGCAACCAGCACGTCCTTGTCGCAGACGACCACGGAATCGAGAACGACCTCCTTCACCCCCACATCTGTGCGTGCCCGCCTCAGAAGGCGGCCCGGCGGCTAACGCTCCCGTGCCAGACCACGTCGCGGACCAGCACGACCGTGGGGCCGTCAATCACCACGATCCTGGCCACGGACGACTACTACTTCGAAATGACGCCCGACATCGCCTACGTCGACCGCTCGACCAACGACCCCGTCTCGGCCGAGATGGACGCCCTCCTCGAGGGGGCCATCCTGTTTGCCGGCGCCAACGGGACCTCTGAATGCGTCCTCTCGCTGGCCATGGACTCGGGCTGCTACGCGGTCACGATGATCTGGGCCGAGTACGACGCCTCGTACGGCAGCGTGGTCAACCGGCGCGCGATCGGGTACGCCATCCCCGAGCTCGGCGAAGCGGCGAGCAGCATCAACCTGCGGATCCTGTACGGGCTGTACCGCTTCCAGCCCGGCGCCAACGCTGCCGTCGGCGCCGTGTCGGGCGGATCCCTGGAGATCGTCTTTTCGAAGGTGGCGGGGGTGCCGATGGTGCAGGCCGTCACGGCGGTGCCGACCACCGCACCGCGCTGCGGGGGGGTGGCCGCGGGGCCGGCCGCGTCGACGTTCGATTTCGGGCCGACGTTGCCGGCGTCGGCGGCGGTGAGCTGCACTGCGGTACCTCGGACGAGCACGACGGCCGCGGCGACGAGCTCGTTGACCCCGACGACCAGCTCGGAAACTGTGACATCGAGCACGACGAGCGCGACGGTGGGTTTGGGCAGCATCCGCGGTATTTGCCAGGTGCTGACGCTCTGGATCAGCCCACCTCGACCTCGCGGACGGAAACCTTCACTTCCTCGACGCTGAGCATGACGGTGGGTCCCCTGGCCGTAAAGTACGCCCGTGTCCGGACTCAACGGCTCCACCCCACCCGCAGACGACAAGGAGCAGGACGGCGACCACGAGCTCGCTGTCGGTGGGTTCCCCGCGGCCGGATCCCATTGGTGGTGCTTACTCTCGCTCCCAGCGGACGGTTACGGGGACGACGAGCTTCTCGCACACGGTGGGTGAAGGAGTGGAGCTCATTTCGCGTACACGGTCGGACTCATCGACGATGCATCTGCAGACGTCGCAGACACAGACGACCTCGAAATCCCTGACAACCAGCCGGACCCAAACCTTCAAGGTACCTTCCCTCCACCCATTGGCCATCCGCACCCTCACGCACACTCCCTCCCAGACGACGACCTTCAACGGCGGCACCCCCACCAGCTGCGCCACCCCCTCCGCGTTCGACGTCTGCGGCGCCTATTTCGCCTGCCAGAACAACAACCAGGGCAACCTCGCCTCGCCGCCCTTCCCCTCGGGCCTGAGCATCTCCGAGTGCGAGTGCCAGTGCAACGACAACCCGGCGTGCTACGGGTTCGTTTCCCCCTCCCCGGCGCATGCATCGGAACGCGCAGACTGACCGTTCTCGCACGCAGGATAAGCTACCAGCCCTCGACGGGGACCTGCATCCTCCGCGGCAACACGGTGTACAACCTCGGCGAAGTGTACCCGGCGGCCGACTGGACGTGGAAGACGTACCCGGGGATCGGCACACCGGCGTGCCCGCCGACCGTCGCCAACGTTGGGTCATGTCCAGCGTGAGGAAAAGCGAGGAGTTCGGGCGGATCAGGCGCTAAATGAACGGCGTGGTGTGGGGCGGGGGTACGTAGGATATGTCAATAGCGGCCACCCGGTGACGCGTGCGCCGTTTTGTTGCAAAGCGAACCCAGTGAGCGTGGTCGAGGAAAGAGCAGACTCGCGCAAGAGAGCTACGGCACGCCTGAGCAGAATTGCCATCCGAAGATAGTACAAATGGATCCAAACGCACGATGGATGTAGTCAGACGCAGCTCGAAGAATCGTGGCCCCAGACTCCGCAAGAGGCGCACTTGTCCGACGATCCCACTTTCCCGGCCCCTCCGTCCTCCAGATCGCTCTCATCTGAGTAGTAGTCCTCCCCGCTATCGTCTTCGGAATCTCCCAGCGAAGCGTAGTACTGGCTCTCGAGCTTCCTCTCCACCGAATCGAACTCCTCCTCGATCTTGACCAGCACCGCCCTCCTGTGCACCTCGGTCAGCTTGGACCGGCGCCAGAGCTCCTCCATCAGGTCGTCGCGGATGCGGATGCCGCGGATGCGCACGCTACCGACCAGGTCGTACCAGAGGTCGAGGCGCACGCGGGGATCGAGGTCAAGCAGGCCCTGCCGCGCGAGCGAAGCCGTCAGATGCATTTCCACGGACGCACGGGGGGGACCGGGCAGACCTCGATGACGCTCCCCGGTCCGCCCTTCCAAGCCTTGCCGGGAAGACGCAGCGGGAACACGCCGTCGGGCTCGATGTGCATGCCGGAGGCGGCGGTCTTGGATTCCTCCGTGTGCCCGAACCCGCGCCCCTCGAACCCTCCGCAGTCGGCGTAGATCCAGACGGCCAAGGGCACCTTGGTTAGCCCCCGCATCCCCTGGCGGCAGTAGAGGGTCGGGATCTCCATCTCCTCCCCGAAGGCCAGGTCCGTCTCGCGCGAGTCTTGCACGGCCCAGAAATCGCGCAGCGACTTGGGGTCGTCTGTCTCGGGCACGAACGCCAGCCACGGCCCGCCGGGGGGCGGGCGCCAGCGCGGCGGTAGCGGCCCTGCATGTGCTCGAAGCCGAAGCCGCAGCAGGTGCCGGTGACGATGACGTTGTTGAGGATCGCGGCGGCTTGGGTAGAAGACCTGTGGATGGGACGAGGTTGATCTGTTTTGAAGCATGCCGACATGGCGGTGGCTTCTGGACCCAGTCCACCCACCCATTGGCCGGCAGGTGCAGTACCAGCGACACCGCAAGGGCCACCTTCCCCTGCGCCAGATCCTCCTCGAACATTGCCCTGGTGAACTCGCTGCCCGCCGACGGCTCCGCCCCCTCGACGGCTAGCACGCCGGACCGCTGACGCACCGGCGCCTCCCCGACCGAAACCGCTCCGGCGTCCGATTCTCCGGCCGAAATCAGGTCCCCCTGCTTCGACATTGCCTGCGCCGGCTCCAACGCCGCCGCTCCGGCGACGGCCTGGCCAGCATCGTGCGCGAACCGGCACCGTTCGCCGAACCTGCACGCACCCGAGGCGAAGAACCGGCACGGCTCCGGTGCCCCGAGGGCGGAGTGCGAGAATCGGCACGAGTCGCCGGCGCGGCACCGGCCGCGGGCGAAGAAACGGCAGGGCTTGGCGGACGGGCGGTCCATGGTTGCGCGAAAGTCTCGTGCGTCATCGCGCGCACGGCAAGCTGCGAGCGGACAGTCTCCTGGAACGCAGACCATACCTGAAAACTAGCGCGAACCCCCTCCGCGGAGCGCAGCGATCCTCCGGATCCCGAACGACCAGGCCGCGCACCCAGACGCGGAGGCGCCCCCGCGACGAAAGCGCTCGGCGCCTCCCGCGCTACCGCGCACCCCGCAGACCGAGCTGGAGCTGCTCCAGGCAGGAAGGGAGCCCGTGCCCGGCGGCGATCCGCGCCGAATCGGAGCTCCCGATGTCGGGTGAGAGCAAGGACGGAAGCCTGGCGGTTCTCGGGGCCCCGCCTACGGCGAACCTTCGGACGGCCAGGCTTCAGGATCGGGGTCGCTGCAGGGGGCGTCCACGGCGGCTGGGAGGGCGGCCGGTGAGGTAAGTCGTCGGGTGGAGGGCACGGCTCAGTGGCTCTACGAGATGGAAGGGTAAATTTCGGGGGGCAGGGCTTCGCTTTTCGTGTATATTGTCTTTTGAACGAACCGACCCCCTCCCTCGCGGGAAACTCTCCCTTTGTTCGGCACTCCGCCGCGTCCAAACACCAAACCCCGCACACACATACACCCTCAGTACCTCCTCCCCGGCCTCGTCATCGCGCCCACCATCAGCGCCGCCCCCGGGTTGCGCACCGCCATCCCCAGCACCGCGCCGCCGACCAGGATCTGGCCCACGCTCGGGCCCGTCTTCTGCGGGGGAGGAGGCTGCGTGTAGTACTGCTGCTGCGGCGGGGGGACGTAGGTCTGCTGCACGGGGGGAGGGGGGGTCGCGGGGGCGGCGTACTGAACGTAGACGACCTGCTGGAGGGGAAAGGGGTGTGAGTGTGATGTAGGGGAGGGGGGGAGGACGGGGGCGGCTCACGGGCTGCGGGGCGGGGGCGGGGGCGGCGTAGGTCGGCGCGGCGAAGGTGGTGGCCTGCGGCGCGGCGTAGGTGGTTACCGGCGGGGCGGCGTAGGCCGGGGCGGCGGCGGCGACGGGGGGCGGGGCGTACGCGGGGGCGGCGGCGGCGACCGGGGGCGGGGCAAACTGCTGCGGGGCCGGGGCCGGCTTGGGGGGCGGGGCGAAGGTGGTGGTCGGGGGCGCGGCGACCGGGGGAGGGGCGGCGGCGGGCTTGGGAGGCGGTGGGGCGTAGACCTTCTTGGGCTTCTCCTCGGGCGCTTCCTCGATCTCGGGGGTGCCTACGACCCGGAGGCGCGGCATCAGCATCCCGACGGAAGGCAGCCGGGTGCGGAGGCAACCCACGGGGATCGTCCCACGTCACCACCGCCGGGTCCTTGTTCTCGTCGACAAAGAAGAACCTTCCCGAGGGCGGATCGAGCACCGCCAGCCATCCCTTGGGGAGGCCGTTCTCCTGCAGCTCGGGCTCGTCCTTCGGGGGAGGCACGACCTCTTCCTTGGGCGGCGGGACCACCTCGGCGGCCTTTGGCGGCTCCGCGGCGGCGGCAGCTTTGGCCGCCTCGGCGGCCTTGACTTCCGAGGGCTTTGTGCCCTCGCCGACGGGCAGCACCGGCACGGGCGCGCCCGAGGTCTGCATGCTGACGAAGGGGTTGCCGGCGGGCTTCGCGGGGGCGGCGGGGGCGGGCGCCTCGGCGTCCTTGGGCGGCTCGGCGGCGGGTGCGTCCCCCGCGACATCCTTCAGCCGCGGGTCATCCCACGTGACTGCCGCGGCAGGGATCAGCCGCCACCCCTCCCCGGCACTCGGCGACGCGCGCTCACTCTCCGGCGGCGTCTTGGTCTCGTCGACGTAGTAGAACTCGCCGCTGGCCTCGTCGAGCACCGAGATCCACCCCGCGGGCAGCGGGCGCAGCTGGTGCGCGGGGACGTCGGCGGGCGCGGCGTCGGACATGGCGGGCGTGCGGCGGGGGGGCGGCGGATGGGCGGGGGGAGGGGAGGCAGTGGGTGCCCTGGCGGCCAGGGTCGTCGCGTGGCGGGCGGGATGAGGCGATCGACTCCACAACGCGAGGCCGAAACCCGGACACGGATCGCACCTGCGCCGTCACTCGGAACCTTAGAATCACGGTGCAGCACCGCATCACTTCGCATACAGCCCCCGCCCGCGGATCACCTCCCACACGTGCTCCCCCACGACCTCCGCCACCCCCTCCTCCTTTTCCCCCTTCTCGCCCTCGGGAGCCCCGTGCCAATCCCCCACGCGCTTCCGCGCCTCCGTCGACGACATGTGTTCGAACCCCGTGCCTTCCCACCCGGGGATCTCCAACACGTCGCCCGGGAAACGGGCGATCTCGTCGTCGACCGGAAGCGCGCAGGGGGCCGACAGGGGCCGGGAGGCAAAGACGACGCGGGCGGGGGCGCCGAAGAAGGGCGCGAGGGAGGCGGAGAGGGGGACGGCGGGGGGGTAGTACTTTGGATCGAACAGGCCTGCGGGCACACCGGGGAGCGATCAGCGGATCCGGATCCGGGGGTGACATCGGCCAGGCAAGGAACCCACGGACCACCGTGTCCCACCCCAGGATGAACCACCACCGCGCCTTGACCCCCCCGCCCCCGCGCGGATCCGCGGCCCACGCGGCCAGGCACGCGGCCTTCTCCGTGAACCTGGGCGCGGTGATCATCCCCACCGCCACGTTGTCCGCCCCGCCTGCCCCGGCGGCGGGGAGCGCGACGAGGTGCCGCATCGTCGCCAGCATCATCCCCGCCCTGTCCACCGGGCCCGCGCGCCCGGGCGGGGCGGCGGCGACCGAGCCCTTGTCCATGTTTGTCGTGGCGAGGAGCAGCAGCTGCGCGTCGAACGCGATCGGGGGTGGATGGGAGGAGGAGGCGGTGCGGGGGTAGGGCACGGCGGTGTGCGCGCGGAGGAGCAGGGCCTCGTGGGCGCGGGTGGGCGGGTCGAAGGACGAGTCCAGGACGAGGACCTCCAGCGGCCTGCCCGGGTCTGCGCCCTGTCCCGCTTTTGCGTCGGGATCGACCGGCCTAGGCCATCCCGGGTTCGCCTTAGGGCCGCCCTTGGCCCGCGCCAGGGAGGCGACGAGGCGGAAGGCGTGGCGCGCGGGCTGCCCGGCCATCGCCGGCCCGGGCGGCAGCGCGGCGTACGCGTCCTGCAGGGCCGCGAGCGCGTGCGATGCGAGCGATGCGTCGTCGGCGGGGGCGGCCATCGGCGCGCTGATCGGGAGGAGGAGACAAGGGATTGGGCCGCGGTCAACAGTTCCGTGCCCTGCCGACGCGATGGCCCTCCTCCGCGTCTGCCGCGCCGCACCGGCACGGAACCGCCATGCATTCGGCCCGCGTTTCGTGTCGGCCGCGGCGGCCGCCGCCCTCCTCGCGCACCGCCCGCCGCCCCACGAGTTTTCCTACTCCCTGCGCGACCTGCTGCTGTACAACGCGTCCGTCGGCGCCGGATCGGACGGGGGGGAGCTCCACCTGACGTGGGAGGGGGCAGACGGGTTCTGCGCCGTGCCGACCTTCTACACCGTGCCGGCCTACCGGGCCAGGGCCGGGCTGCCCGAGCTGTTCCCCGAGGTGTTCGCCGACGTACGTGGGTTCCGCCCGAATGCACCACCGATCCGCTCACCCCGTTCCCGGGAAAGGCACCGAACGTGCTCCTCTCCCAGTCCCTCGACGTCCACCGCCCCGTCCCCCTTCCCCCCTCCCCATCCACCCCGCTCGTCCTCCTCACCCGCCTCGCCGTCCCCTCGGTGCACACGACATCCAACGGCAAGCACGGCATCCTCCTCACCCGTGCCGAGACCTTCCACGCGGGCGAAAAGCTGGCGACCAACACGGCGGCCGTGATGCTCTCTGGCCGGCCGTTCCCCGGCGCCCCCCCGTTGCCCGCCCCCGCACCCCCACCTCCCCCCCTGCGCGACCCCGAACCCGCATCCGAGGACCGCATCCCCACGAACGCATCCTACGTGTTCCGACTGGCCCTGGGCGACGCCAACCCCATCCACACCGACCCCGCCTTTGCCCGCGCCGCCGGGTTCCGCGCGCCCCTCCTGCACGGCGTGTGCACGATGGCGTGGGGGCTGCGCGCCGCCCTGGGGAAGCTCGGGGTGCGGATGGGCGACGTGCGGGGCGTGGAGGCGGGGTTCAGGGCGCCGGTGCTGAACGGGGACACCGTACACGTGAAGTGCTGGAGGACGGAGGAGGGCGCGGGGTACGCCGTCGAGTGCGCGGGGAAGGAGGCGGTGCGGGGGCAGGTGCGGCTGCGCAGGGGTGGCGGGGGGCTGGCGGGCATGGTGCGGTGGGAGTGAATTCGGATCGAAGGGGTCCGTTTCACCACTGGCTCGAGGGGTCGTGGTCGCTGTCGCCCGAGTCCGAGCCGTCCGATCCGGAGCCGTCCCACATCCCGGAGAGGATGCGGGCCGGTCCGGCCGGGGTAGGGGACGGCTTCGCGGCGATCTCGAACGAGTGCGTGCGGCGCGGGGCGAGGCGGACCGACGCCGTCGGCGGCCCCTCGGATCCCGGCGGCTCGATCGAAGGGAGCGCAGGCGGGGCCGACCCGGGGCGGACGAACAGCTCCGGATCGAAGGACGCGGGGACCGCCGGCCCGTCGGCGACGGGGTCGCGCTCCCGGTGCGGCGGCGGCGGCACCCTCCGCGCCTCCCCCACGGCGAACCGCCCGTCCCTCAGGAGCCCGACGTCCTGCCGGGCGAGCTTGAGCCGTGATCGGTTGCGCTTGGCGGCGACGGCGGCGTCGAAGAAGGCGGTGTCGGGGTGGCTTCCGCGGGCGCGGCGGAGCAGCTCGGAAAACTGCTGCGATCCGAGGAACTCGGCGAGGAAGGGCTACAAATGCACCGTTCAGAACCTCGGATCGGAATGTGGGCGGTGCACGGATGGCCCACCCGCGCCTCGGGCCTCGAAGCCGCGAGGAACTCCCCCGCCCTGAATCCCACCCCGTCCCCGCGATCGGACTCCATGAAGCGCCGGTAATCCTTGAACAGCGACGTGAACACCCTCAGGAAGGCTTCCTGCACGCGGCGGGGATCAAACGCGCGCGGGCACGGCCGGCAGGCCAGGTGGGCGGTGCAGGCGGGATGCACGAGGAGGGGGCAGTCTGCGGGCGGCGGTAAGCGGGGGTACCGGAAAGATGCGGGGCGGGAGGGGGACGCACGTGCGCATTTCAGCCCGACGTCGGGGAGGGGAAGGCCGCAGGCGGAGCAGGTGCCCGAGGTCGTGTCGGGCGAGGCGTCGAGCAGCTCGTGGCCGCCCGCATGGCGGGCATCCCCGACGTGCTCTTGAGCAGCCGACGCGGTGGACGGCGCAGCCTCGATCTGCTGCTCCGCCGATGCCTCCCCGAGCGACGTCCGCGACCCCCCGCCCGAACCCGACCCCAGCGCCTCCAACGACCCGGACTCGGCCGTCCCCTCCCGAACCGGCGACACGCTGATCTCCGACAGACCCCTGACCAGCGCCATGCTCCCCCCCGGCCCCAGCACCCGGCATCCGAGCGCCCGCTCGTTCGGGCTGGGGAGCAGGTCCGCGTTCAAGGGCGACAGGCCGTCCGAGGTGCGCCTGTCCCCCGTATTGCGGGAAAAAAGCGAGGAGAGGAATCCCCGGGCGGGAGGGGCGATGGTGAGCGAGGTGGAGGAGCGGGAGAGGCTCCGGCGAAGGCGGGGCCGCGCAGGGTGCGAGGAGGTGGGTGGGGGCAGGACGTGCCGGCCGTGGCCGTCGAAGCCGCCGAGGTCGTGGTGGGTACAGGAGGAGTGGGGGGATGGAGAGGGGGCCGGAGGAGAGGCGTCGGGTTCCTCGTCGACGGATGCGAGGTTGGGTCTTGTGGGTCCCGCGGGTTGATCGCCGGCCGATTCTTTGAATCCAGGCTGGTCCGACCGTTGAGGTTCCGGGCTCGAGGCGGGCGCGGCACCGCTCTTGCTGCGGGTGTCCGACCAAAGCGCCAGACTTTCCCCATAAGCATGTGCCAGGGACGTCGGCGGCAGACCCAAACCGTCGAGCTTCACCAGCTCGTCCAACCGAGCCATCAGCTTGTCCCTCTCGTGCGGCGGCAGCTCCACGTGCGCCCCGTCACGCGGGAACCTCACCGCCCCAGAATCCAGGTCCACCACCACCGCATCCGCCGGAACGTGCCCCTCGATCCCCTCCAGCCCGGCAAACAGCCCCGACCCCGCTCCCTCCCTCACTGCACCAACGATCCACGGCACCGGGGCCTCGAGGTAATCCCACATCCGCCTCGGGAGCACGGGCACGCACGGCCACGGCCACTCGAAAGGGAACATGAGCGCGCGGAGGGCGGCGATCGAAGGGGCGAGGGCGGCGGCATGCGAGGAGAGGAGGAGCAGCGTACGTGAGAGTAGGAGGGAAGGGAGGAGGGAGGCGATGAGTGAGTGGGGCAGGCGGATGGAGAGGTCGTGCAGGGGGAACTGCGAGGAAAGGATGAGCGGGTGTCGGGCACGGAGTCGTCGCTACGCACGTTGCGGAGGACGGGGATCCGGTTCCACGGCGGCCTCGTTAGAAACACCGTCTGCCCCGCCGGGAGCTCGAGCTGGACTTCGCAGACCCCGCGAGGTGGCAGCGGCACGCCGTCCAGCAGCTGCGCCGCCCAGACCTCCGCCGGCGGCCCGCCCGCCGGCCTCGTCGCGAGCGAAAGCAGCCAATCCCGGTGCAGGCCGTACCAGGCCGCTTCGTTCGCTTGTCCGCGTTTGAGCAGACCTATGCAGCGCGGGATCCACGCGCAGTCGGCGTCGAACAGACCCCATCCGATTCCCGAAGCCACTTCTTTGGCAAGGGAGATCCGCTCCTCGAGCTCCGAGCCTTCCTCCAGCATCGCACGCCGCTTGGATGCCTGCGCAGCCGCAACAAAAGGGTTCGAGTTGGGTTCCGCGAGGAGGTTGGGGCGGCGGGTGAGCGAGTCGGGGACGGCGGCGGGGAGGGCGGCGATTTCGGCGCGGAGGGAGGCGAGTTGGCGGCGCAGGGAGCGGATGCTGGAGAGCAGGCTGTCGGCGTGTTCCCGCTCGGCCGGTGTCTGCGCAGAACCCGGCGTGAGATAGGATGTTGTGTCGAGAGCACTCGCCCGTCTTACCATGTTTGCTTCGCGCCACGACTCGATCCTTCTCGCAATCTGGTCGCGAAGAGAAGCTTCAGGCTTCTCCCAGAGCGTTAGGCAGGTGCCGTGGACCTCTTCTCCCGTGCAGTCCGTGAGGACGAACGAGTGCGTGGCGAGCGGCGGAGGCTCGGGCTCCGACTCGAAGCGGACCGAGACGTCGTTAGGGAAGCAAAACTGATCAATTGTCAGGAAGAGATAAGAGGCGGTGAAGGTAAACCACTCACCAGCGCCGTCCACTGAGGGAACCCGAACCGCTGCGACTTGCTGCCGTGGACAAAGAGCGTCTCTGGGTGCAGCTTGAGCTCACCCGGATGGCGAAGGCCAATGGAGTCGACGGATCCCGAGATTTCGAGGGAGGTGGCCCACCCCGGTGCCGAAGACTTGGCGCTCCGCGCCTCAGTGGCGACCACCTTTTCCGGGAGGGCGGGCAGAGGCACCGGTCGCCTGAGCCGCCGCCCCGAACCCGACAACGATGCTGTCCTAGAATGCCGCCGTGCAGCAGAGGCACCAATCGTGACCGGCAGGCCCAGACGAGCCTGGTCCCCCGGCGACACCGAGAGCCGGCGCGCCGCGGGGAGGTCCGCATCTCGGCCCGCGCCAGCGCCGGCTGGTCCCCATGACCCCGGCAAGGCGATCTGCTCCTCAATAATGCACGAGGTCGGTATGCCGGCGGCGAAGAAATGGTCGGCAACGGTCGGCAGGGGGACATGGGCTTCCGGGGCCGGGGTCGGCGTACCCCCCGCCGCGGGATCCCGCAGGTCCGGTGCCATCGCCGTACAGAGGCAAGAAGCTAGCCGCCGCAGCAGCACATATCCATTGCGCGATTCGCTGCTCCGACGATCTCCAGAGACCAAGAACACCGAGGTCCGACCAAGGGATTCGCATTCGCACCGCATTCCACCGCCGAACATCGCACTTTCCTTCCGGCTCTCAATGGCGGCTGCTCCGAAAGAGGACGATATCGGTCGCGCTTCTTCCGGGCTCTCGGAGGCCGAGTGGCTCTGCCTCTTCCCCGCGCATGGCAAAGTCCCCGACGCGCTATCCGGCCAGCCCCCGCCGCCGGACCGCGCCGCGGCGCCCCGGAAGCTGCGCCCACTGAGCGAGAGCTCGATGTCCTCTGTTCTCCGGGCCGCAAACGCGCCGCTTGCGCTCCTGTTCCGCTTGCAGAGGAAGTTCGCTCACGGCGCGCGCTACCTGTTCGAGGTCATGTCTTTGTTATTTCTGGTCGGAATCGGGATCTGGGCGTCATTCTGGATTCTGTACGTGCCGGGCGGTTTTGGGCGGACGCAGGCCATCGTGGGAACGGTCACCGGAATCGTGCTCTTGTTTCGCGTAACGATGTGGAATTCGTTGCTCGCCGCCTACCTCGCAACGATAAGCCCGGAAGGCCGCAAGAAGAAACAGGGTCCGAAGGACCAAGCTGCTGGGGCGGACAAGGCGAAGGAGGCACCCCGACGCGGCCACCACCCACTAGCCCGCTGGACTCACACGCGCTCGCTGGCCTCGTTCGCTGGCTGGAGCTCTGCTGGGAGAAACAGGGCGACGGGGTGGCAGTGCAATCGGACGACGTTGAAAATGGCCACGCGGACAGCCGCGGCCCGCCGGGAGTGCTCCTTGCCCATGACGACTCGGACCCTCTCTGCCCGTGTCCTTTGCCGAGCTGCGCCGGGTACGTCGCCCGGCGCGCCGCCGTGCTGCGCATCCTCGAGGTCGTAGCGAAGTCTGTCGGCCAGGAGGTTCTCGTCGTGTCGGGTTTCACGACACTATTCGCCGGCGCCGAGACTTGGCGGACCTGGTGGTCGATCCTGAGGGCTCAGGGGACGTACGTGACGCTGGAGATGTCTTGCAGATGAGGCACAGCCGATTCCTTGCTAGACTAGACGCGGTGATGCCATCGAGTACTACAGCATACAGATTTGCCGCTGATCGTGCGATGGATGCGGGACGGGGTGGCTGGAACGGGTGGCGCTTCGACGGGAAGATTCTTCTCCGACCTCGCGCCCTGTTGTGCTTGACCCCCATCTTCCTTGTGTCTTCGCCCGCGCAATATGGCACCCACATCTTCCGAGCCCGACGAGCGAGTCGTGCTCCCGCACCTGCGTGCGCTGTTCGACGCGAGTATGCCGCAGAGGCCGGCCTCCATCGCGCGGCAGATCTTCGAGGCCATGGCGGGATGGCCGGAAAGACCGGGCTGCCCGTGGATCCCGGTCCCCGATCCGCGCGTCCGCCCCTCCGACCCCCGCGCCCGGCACCCCACCCCGTCAGACTGTCTTGCAATCGACTATGCGCTCGGATACCCCGTGTGCCTGCCGCCATTTGGCACGACGACGGCTACAGAAGCGACGGGTCCTCGGGGGAATGCGCACGCACCAGCCCGCGCAACACCCCCTGCCTGGGCCGTGCGTCGCCCCCTCCCCTGCCCCGTTCCATTCCGGCTCCATGGGCCCCCGGCGACCGCGGTGAACGATGCCGGCGCACCTCCCGGCGCCGTCGCGGCTCTCGGCGTGGGCGATGCTGCGCCCCATCCTGGCGCTGCTCTCCTGCGCGGCGCTGGTGTCCCTGCCCCCGCCGCGGCCGGTCCGTGCGGGGGCGCTCCCCGTCCCCGGCAGCGGGGCGCGATGGACCGCGGAACCCGAGGGCCCCGAGCTGCTCAGCCTGAGGCGCAACGCCTCGTCGTGGCTCCGCGCGTCGGTCGGCGCCTACGCGCGGCACTACAACCCGCTCCCCCTTCTCCGGGCCGCCGACGACCCCCGATGCCCGGCGCCTCTGGCAAGCGCGCTGCGGGAACGGGCGAAGGGGGTGGAGCGGGCGGTCAACGCGACGGGGGCGGCGCTTCTCCGGCTCGCGGACAGGATCGCCGCGCCGGGGTGGCAGCCGCCCCCCGGCACCGCCTTCGCGCCCGCCGCGCACGTGCTGCCGGTCGACGCGGAAAAGGCCTGCAGGACGGGCACCCGCGATTCGGCGGAGAGGTTGCTGGCGCACCTGGCGCGGGACTGGTCGGACGGGTGGGAGCACACGGGGGACGTGGTCGCCCGCGAGGTGCTGCCGCTCATCGGGCGGCACGTGCCCAAGGGGGGGAGGGTGCTTGTTCCCGGTGCGGGGATGGGCAGGCTGGCGTGGGAGATTGCGCGGATGGGGTACGCGGTGGAGATGAACGAGTGCGTCCGCCTCCAGCTTCCCGATATTGGCACGGGCTGACGGGCCTTGTTCGACGACAGATGCTCCCCCCTCGTTGCCCTCGCCGCCCACGCCGTCATGTCCCGCACCTCGACCCCCGAGCTCCTGCACCCCTGGGCGCACCTGCACCGGAACCTCCGCCACGGCGACGCGCGGGACCTCCTCGAAACCGCCGCCGTGCCCAACCCGCTCCCCGCCCTTGCCTCGCAGCAAGCAGCCGCGCCGGTCGCGGTCCGCGTGGGCGACTTCCACCGCCTCTACCCGGCCGACTCCGCAAACCCGGAGGGCAGGTTCGACGCGGTGGTCGCGTCGTACTTCCTCGACAAGGCCGGGGACGACGCGCTGGATACCATGCTGCGGATGGACGGGGTGCTGCGGGAGGGCGGGGTGCTGGTGAACGCGGGGCCGGTGGATTGGAAGCGTGGGTGGCTTTGCCGACCGGCCGGACGGGGTGCTGACCCTCCCGGTTCCCCGCTTTTCGCGCGACGATCGATCGGATGGATTGCAGACGGCGCGGAACCGCTGCTCTCGTCCGACGACCTCGCGCTGTTCTGGTCCTCGCGGGGCTTCTCAAAACTGCACCGCGGGGAGGTCGGGGCCGACTACTCCCGCCGGCCGGGGGCGACGCTGGCGCAGGAGGGGCACGGGGTGGCGGTGCTCGCCATGCGCAAGCGGGGTGGCGGGTGATGGCCGTGGTCGAGGGAGAACGGAAGGGGGGCATGGTGCTGGATGGGTGGGGGGTGCTGAGCCGGGCGGGCGCGGGCGCCTGCTCCCGGACCAACGGCCGCGATTGCTGGATGGGGACGAATGGGGAGTTGCACGGTGTACGAAGGATGGATGGGCGGCAGGCCGCCGTGTTGTGGGGTGTGACGGGTGGGGTGCGTCCCTACACGCGGGGGCGGTGCCGCCGACGGGCAGGGCAGGGGAGCCGGGCCTCCCCACCATCGATCGATCGACGCGCATCCCCCCTGCCTGCATCCAAAAGCGTTGCCATCCGCGCGCCAGGGAGGCCCCGACCCGCGATTTCGGGTTGGGGAGCCAGCTCGCAGGGTCCGCGGTCCAGCGGGATGGCGAAACCGCCCTAGCGGGTGGCTGGGCGCCGTCGACAGGCACCGCCCGGGCGCCTCACGCGCGCCGCACGGAGCAGGTGCGTGTCTCGCGAGGGCGAGAGGGGGAAGGGAGTTGCGGCGGAGGCGGAGGGGAGGGGCGGGGGCGGGCAGCCGAGCGGGGAGCAGGGGGCAGGCTGCCGGCGGGCGTGCCCCGAGTGCGGGCGGGCGCCACCGGCTGCGGGCGTGGACGGGCGGGCAAGGGACTGCGGACGGCGGGGCGGCGGGCGCAGAGGAGGCCACGTGGCGGTGGGCGGCGGCGGCACCCGAGCAGACCGCTGACGGTGTTCCGATGGCCCCTCACAGCGACCGTGCGGACGGCGGCGTGCCCCCTCGGCCGCCGTCTGAGACGCGGGCGGGCCCGCGGGAGGCGCGGCTGCGGGCGGCAGAGGGCGCGGGAGGCGGCGGGGCAGCCCGGGCCGGCAGCGGGGCATCCTTAGGGCGGTCGCCCCGCTCGCCTGCCACGCCCCGGGACGCCCCTCGCCCGCCGGCTGCGCTCTCAGCTCCCATCGCCACGCCATCGACGCCGGGCATCGACGTGTGGACGCCCGATACGCCGGCAGCGACCCCGGCACGCACCGCACCCGGAGGCGCCCCCCACGCACCCACCGCCCTCCCCTCAGCCCCCTTTCCCGCAATGGACTTTAGGTTTCCGCCGACGATGCCGCTGTCGGCGGCGCCCGGGATGCCCCACGACCCCGGCCCGCGCACCATCGACGACTGGAACGCGCGGCTGCGCTCGCGCTCCGAGCAGATCATGATGGGGCAGGCCAACTTCGCGCAGCCGCAGTTCGCCGCCGCCGGATTCGCCCAGCACGGCGTGCCGCCGCAGATGCCGCTCTCGTGGGGCGCGCCGGCGCAGGCGCAGCTCTCCCACGTGCACCCGCTCTCCAACCCCGGGAACCCCCCGCCCGCCCAGCAGCACACCTCGGCGCCGCAGTTCGGCTACCCCGCGCAGCTGGGCGCGCAGCTGGACGCGTGGGACCGCGCGCGCTCGCGCTCCGACACGTACGCGCTCGGCAGCGGCGGGCCGGCCCCGCTCCGCACGCTGCCGCCGCAGCCGCACCCGCCGCCGGCGCTCAACGGCTACGCCTCGCTGCCGGACTCGTGGCGCGGGCTGCTGAGGCACAACCAGCCGCCGCCCCAGCCGGACCAGCAGGCCGCGCACTCGCGGCAGCCGACGGCGGAGGACCCCGCCGCGGGCTACTTCTTCCAGGCGCACCACGCCCGCGACGACGACGACTTTGACCTCGAACCACCCACCCTGACCGTGCACCTGGCGCCCGACGACGACCTCCCGTCGGCCCTCTCGGCGCACTCCTCCTCCCGCTCCAACCAACCCCTCGGGCCGGCCGCCCCCTCGGTCGACTTTGCCATGTCCTCGCCCCCGCTCGACCTGCGCTACCCCGACCTGGACTACACCCTCCTCAAGCGCATCGGGGAGGGCGCCTTTGCCGCCGTCTTTTCCGCCCTCGGCCCGCACGGCCCGTGCGCGGTCAAGGTGGTCCGCAAGGCCCTCCTGACGCCCAAGCAGCGCGCCGACGTCCTGAAGGAGGTCTCGCTGCTGAGGCGGATCGACCATCCGAACATCATCCGGTTGCTGGATTTCGGGGAGAGCAGGGAGAGCTTGCCGGAGGATCGGGCCGAGGGGGGCGAGGAGGGGTACTACTACCTCGTGCTGGAGCTGATGCCGGGCGGCGAGCTGTTCACCCGCGTCCAGGAGGTGCGTCGACTGGGCCGTGCCTGTCTTGCTCCCCCGCTGACGTGATCCTCGCCACGGTACAGCTAACTTTTTTGTCTGAGGAGGCCTCGCGCCGCGTCATCGTCCAGGTGGCCCTGGCCGTGCACCACCTCCACCGCATCGGCATCGTGCACCGCGACATCAAGCTCGAGAACCTCCTCTTTGCCCCCTCCCCCAGCTACGACCCCTCGCTCCCCACCGACGACCCGCGGATGCAGGAAGACGGCGGCATCGGCACCGTCAAGCTCGCCGACTTTGGCCTCTCCAAGGAGATCCACCACGACCTGACCGCGACGCCCTGCGGCACCATCGGGTACACGGCCCCCGAGATCGTGCTCTCGAACCCGTACAGCAAGAACGTCGACATCTGGGCGCTGGGCTGCGTGCTGTACACGCTGCTGTGCGGGTACCCGCCGTTCGGGGGGGAGGCGGAGGAGGTCACGCGCAGGGTGGCGGGCGGGGGGTGGGAGTTCGGGAGGCCGTGGTGGGATCACGTGGGATGGGAAGGTCCGTCGCGCCGCGCGTGCTGCCGCGGCGAATGGGGGCTGATTTGCCGTTCGGGGGACAGCCAAGGACCTCATCACCAACTCGCTCATCCTGGACCCGCAGCGCCGCTTCACCATCGAGCAGTTCCTCTCGCACCCCTGGATCCGGCCCGAGCTCGAAAGGCTGGGCATGCGCCCGCCCGCGCCGCAGCTGGCGCCCGCCGCCGCGGCCCTGGCCGGCCGCCAGGGGCCCGCGGTGCCGGTTTGGGAGAAGCCGCCGGCCCCGGGGTGGGAAAAGCCGCCCGCGCAGGCGCAGGCGCAGGTGCAGCAAGGGTGGGACCGGCCCGCGCAGCAGCAGGGTTGGGGGGTGCCGGCGGGGGGAAGAGGGGGGTGGGAGACGCCGCCGGCGTGGAAGGTGCCGGGGGTGCTGTCGACGCCGGCGGACGAGAGGAGGGAGTTTACGTTCGGGGCGGCGCCGGCGGGGATGGACGGTGGGTTCGCGCGGAGCTGGAGACTGGACATCGCTGATCTCGAAGTTGGTGTTTTCGGGCGACCTACAGAGGATCCGCGCCCGCAGGACACCCCCTCGCCGCAGCTCGATGGCGCCGGCGCCTACGACTGGAACGCTCTCGCCTCCCTCGCGCACGACCGCGGCCTGCGCGCGCAGCAGGAGATGCTCTCCTCGGACGGGTACGCGGGCGAGCAGCACCCCGCGTGGCAGCCCCCGCCCGCGACGCACCGCATCCCGCTGCTCAGCCCCGCGGTGCCGGCGCTCCCGCCGCGCACGCCGTTGACGAGGGAGGCGATCGACGCGAGCTACTTTGCCGTGCGCGGGCTGGAGGAGGAGGCGGAGGCGAGCCACACCAGCGTGCGGTCGCTGGGGCCGTCGGGGAGGAACGGCAACGGCGGCCTCTTGCCTGCCACGGCGTCCATTGCTTTCGGTGGGGCCGCGATGCCGTCGGGGAGCATCACCCCCGGCGGTTCGGTGCGCAACGCCAACTTCGGGATCGTGAGGGCGGCTCCCGGCGGGCTGCTGGGGAGCGGGTTCTACGCGCGGTCCCGGGCCGCGCGCACGCCCGGGGGGAGGGAAGTGAACGTGGGCCCGAGCCCGTTGGCGTTCGCCGCCTCGGGGCCGCCGAGCGTGCCGCTGTCGGAGGGGTCGACGCCGTCCTCGGAGGGATCGGGGGCCGGGTTCGACGCGTCGGCGGGTAGCACCGGCGCCACGGCTGGCCTGGCGCCTCCTCCCGCGCAATCGGGGGGCGGCGGCGGGTTCGAGCTCAAGATCGGGGACTCGAGCCTGCTCGCGCGGCGCAAGGGCGGCAAGGCCCTACTCAAGGCCGCAACGGACACCCCGCCGATGCCCTCCCCCGCCGCCCTTGCGGTGGGCAAGGGCATGCAGCCGCGGACCTCGACGGCGCCGGGGCTGGCGATGCCGAGCGTCGGGGCGGACGTGGTGGACCGCGCGCAGGAGGCCGAGGAGGACGGGGCGAGGCTGGGGATGCAGCAGCTGAGGATTTCGGGGAGGCGGTAGCGGGACGGGCGGCAAATTGTGTAGACGCTCTTTTGGACGAGGGAATGGTACGGAATGCTCTTCAGAAGTCGCTCAGCCACGTTATGAAGGCCCTGTTGGTGCCGTTAGCGAGCAGCTTCTGCATGTCGTCGTACGACAGGCCGTTTGGCTGTGGATGTATAAGATAGGCAGATCAGGTGACATGCTGGATCCGGTGCCATCGGGGACTTACGTGTTCCTTTCGTAGCTGGTCCAGCAGACGGCGAAACTCCTTGGTCACGCTCCACTGGCTGATCGCTTTCTCCGTGGTCGGATCGATACGAACGGTGTTATCGTCGAATCGGGCAACTAGATCCACGGCAGCGATGAAGGTCCTCATGACCTCGTTCTCTGCCCGGTGGAGCTCGGCGACCTTGTGGGGAGCATCGGCGTGCACATCCCCCCGGAGAAAGACGCCCGTGGCCTTCTTCATGCCTTCCTTCCACTTCGGGGAGCGGACAGAGGCGGCGATGACCCGGTCGACTTGCTCGAGGGTCTCCGCGGGCAACCTCTCCCGGATCCAAAGAAACGCCGCGATCGCTTTTTTTAAACCTCCGTACTGCGACGTTTGACCTCCGCCATGGCCTTGCACTGCTTCCTCTGATGCTTCCAGCCCTCCTTTGGGCGTTCGGGTCCGGAGTAGAACACGACCTTGCACCCCGAGCAGGCAAGCAGGGGCTTGTGCTCCGTTCCGCGGGCCCTGCACGTGCGGCAGGCAGGCTGCGCTTCTTGACCGACCGCAGCAGAATCAGACATTGCTTCTTTCGCTCTGAGATTCGCGTGGCACCGCTGTCGCTTCTCTCCATCCCGCTCCTCCGCGTGCAACCCATGCCGCCAAACCTCCTTGCGCATGGCTACGAGACTGTCACCCCGCCCACGCCTGCGGATGCTGGCCGCCTTGGAGACGTTCTCATCACGCACCGCGAAACCCGGAAACGGTGGTTGCTCGAGATCAAGACCCTCACCTCTATGGCCCATTTGCACACGGGCCTGGTCTTCTCGGTCCCGGGCCACGCAGTCGAACGGCGGGTCGAGGCCGCCAGGAAGGACTACTCCCGTTTCGTCTTCAACGCCAACTTCTACCCTCTGATCGTGATTGCTTTTGATTCGTACAGCGCTGTCTCTGACACTTTCTCGCGCTTCTCCTCGGAGATGGGGCGCATCCAGTATCCCGGGATCGTCGGCCGCGATGGGCAGCCCGTGGACCTCGATGGCCTTTACTCTCGTTTTGTGCGGCGCTTCCGCGAACGGATCGCGGTGGCCTGGGCTCTTGGCGTCGCGGCCCAACTCCAACACTGGCTTCAGCTGTGCACCGAAGCCGCCGCTGTCAACGCTCCGGCCCCCGCGCCGGTCGCTTTTGGTTTGAATGTAGATGAGGAGCTGATTCTTGGGGCGTAGGGGGATTTCTAGGTCTACGGTGGGATTGCTAGCTCCTCATTACACTTCACCGCTGTCGAAGGACCGCTGACTGGGCCGGCAAGGGCTTGCCGCGCCGGCAGAACGCGAACCCGCATCGGCCCGATGCCCGGCAGCGGCAGCGAAGTGGCCATTGAGGCGCACGGGGACGCGAATGGCGACTCGGGGGCTGCGGCCGAGGCGCCCGGCTCGCTCGAGGAGCTCATCTTCCTCGGCACCGGCACGTCGGGGTCCGTGCCCGCCACGCACTGCCTGATCCGCCGGCCGGTGCTCTGCCGCGTGTGCTTCGAGGCGTCGTGCTACACGGTGGTCGACGAGGTGTCGGGCGACGTGGTGGCCACGGGCTCGCTGGTGCCCGGCATGGGCGGCCAGGAGATTTCCGCGATGCTGGTCGGGCCGGCCTACTTCCGGGCCGTGATGGCGGGCCACGCGGCCGAGCCCGACCCGGACGCCGCGGGGACGAACCCTATCAACGGGCTGCTGCGGCCGGCAAACGACGTGTTCCCGGACAGGCTGCCCGCGGCCGGCGAGGAGGAGCCCGCGCCCGCCCCGCTCGGCGACTACCCCGACACGGCGGACCGCCCCGTCACGTCGCTGCCGCACCGCCGCCACATCCTGACCTGGAACAAGAACCGCCGGCGCAACACCTCGGCCGCCCTGCGCGTGCGCCTGCCCTCGGGGGAGGAGCGCACCGTGGTGATCGATTGCGGCAAGAGCTTCTACGAGGCCTCGCTGGAGCACTTTCCCAAGCACGGCCTGCGGCGGATCGACGCGCTGGTGCTCACACACGGACATGCGGACGCGTGCTTCGGGCTCGACGACCTGAGGCAGTGGACCATCGGGCCCAAGGAGTACCGGACGCAGGACGCCATTGACGTGTACCTGAACGAGGAGACGCTGGACGTGGTGGCGGGTGCGTTTCCGTACCTGGTGGACAAGAAGAGGGCCACGGGGGGCGGCGACGTGACCAGCCTGAGGTGGGGTCGCTCCCGTGCCGCCAGGTGTCGCGCCCTGACGACAGAGGTTGGCTGTGGCCTACAGATTCCACACCATCACCAGCTCCCCCCCCACCCCCTTCCTCGCCGCCGGCCTCCCTCTGCTCCCCTTCCCCGTCGAGCACGGCGTCCTCCACTCCACCCCCTCGGGCGCCGGCACCCCCTACGTCTCCCTGGGCTTCCGCGCCGGGCCTCTGGCCTACATCTCCGACATTTCGCGGATGACCGAGGAAGCGTGGGGAGCGTGCCGCGGCGCCAAGGTGATGGTCCTCGACTCGCTGCGGGACGACCCGCACCCGAGCCACTTCGGCATCGGGCAGGCGGTCGAGGTCGCGCTGGAGATCAGGCCGCGGCTGTGCCTGCTGGTGGGGTGGAGCCACTTCATGGAGCACGAGGAGATCTGCGCCAAGCTGGCGGCCCACGAGGGGCTTAGGGAGGCGGGGGTCGTGATGCGCGCGGCGTACGACGGGGAGAGCGTGCGGATGGCGGATTGGGCGTGAGGTAACTTTAGCGCTCCGTCTGGCTTTTGCTCTTTGCAATAGCTGCTTTGCATATACACCGTTGGCCAGCAACGTTTCGCTCTGGGTATCTTTCCGTCCCGCAATGATCAAGCCAGCCCCACCGCGAACACCACCGCCAGCATCAGGGCTCCGAGCGACCCGGATTCCCTCCCCGAGCCCGAGAGCGAGGCAGAGGGGGTGGTCGACGGTGCCGCCGCGGTCGCGGTCGCAGCGTTCCGCACCGAGGTCCTCGTCGACGCCCCGCTCGCGGTCGACGTCGCCGCACCGCTCGCCGTCGACACCTGATCCGATGCCCCCGCATCCAGCCCCGCCCCCGTCTCCGCGACGACCACCTCCTCCCCGCCCGACGTCGCGGTGATGTTGGTCAGCCCCTCGAGCACGGGGCAGTCCGAAGCCGCCTCGTAGCCCTGGTTGTACTCTTCGCCGCCCTGCGAGTAGCACGGGCAGTCGGTGTCGTACTCGATCTTGCCGTTCATGGTGCACATGGTCGTGTAGCCGGTGCCGCAGGTGGGGTAGAGGGACTTGCACTGCGCGAGGGAGGCGACGGGGCCGAAGCAGCCGAGGGTGTAGGGGGGGTGCGGGCTCAGGTGGTAGTCTGCAGGCGGCGCGATCAGCCGAGGCCAGGCAGCGGCACGTGAGGGAGCAACCCACGGTAGACTTTGGAGGCGGCCGGGTAGGTGACGTTGCCGACCGTGATGGCCGGCACGGGCCCGTAGTGACCCCCGCACGCATCCAGGTCCGTCGGCAGCTTCCCCGAGCTTTCCCACCGCCCGTAGATGCCCCTCCCGTCCAGCGAGTACCCGACCAGCGGGCTGTGCGAGCCCGCGGCGGAGATGTCGTAGTCGCACGGGAGATCCGCGTGGGCGTGGTAAGGCGTGGCGTGGAACCCGCACCCGTCGGCCAGGAGGTAGTCCTTCAGGGCCGAGGTGCCCCCACAGTCGCGGGCCATCTTGGATCGGCACGCGGGGACGTCGACGCCGCCTTCGCAGGTGCCCTTGTCGCACACAAAGCCGGCCTGGAAGCCGGCCTCGAAAGGGCCGTAGATGCTGACGCCGTAGAGGGTGTAGCCGACGGCGCCGCGAAGGGGCGCGGCGGAAGTGGCGGAGTAGGCGGGGAGTGCCTGGCGCACGCAGGTGGGCGTGTTGGACGCCACCATCGCGTTGTCCGACGGCCAGCGGTTGCACTTGTTGGTGGTGAGCGAGCCGGAGAACAGGCCGGTCGAGGCGTCGAAGGTGAGGTTGCGCGAGACGTAGTTGGCCGAGCCGTCCTGCGCGCACGTCGCGTGCGTCGCGCACTCGGTGCTGCTCGTCTGCCCCGTCGTAGCCACGAGACCGCCGAGTGCGCCGCCGCCGGGGGGCCCTCCTCCGCCGGGCTGAGCCGCAGCGGAGCCGGCGAGGAGGGCGACGTGGGCGACGAGGGCGACGCGGGCGAGGAGGGTGCGGGGGGCCATCGCGGTGTCGTGGTGCGCTAGAGGAGTTTGCGGAAACTGCAGCAGGCACTATCGCTGCTCCGAGGCTGCCCTGGCAGTTGCTCCTTATACCAGGGCCTTGCTGGGACGCGCTGGGGAAACCCGGGTCAGCATTGCATAGCCGCTGGGTTCCTCGTCACGCCCTCAGCATTTAGAGTTCTCGCGGGATCCCCCGGTTCTCGCGATGCCCGGCGGCGCGCGCCAACTGGAAATGTTGAACTCAGGGATTCTATCTCATTTTGCTTGGCTGATGCCCGCGAGGCGAGGGAGGAAGGGGACGTCGACCTGGGCGGCCCCGGTTGTAAGGCGGGTCCGGAGGCCCGACCAACGGGGCGAAGAGTGAAACGGGAAAGCGAAACGGTGTATTTATTGTCGTTCGGCAATGCTGCGGCGGCACATCGCAGTGGATTTCGGGGTGCGCTGTCCGCCCTCCGCGAGCGAACGGTCGCGCACACGCTGAGGGAGTGCGCCGAGGCGCGGAAGTGGTTCAGCCTGGGGGCGGGGGCCGAAGTCGCCATGCGGGAGTGATCGGCTCGCGGGATCGTGTTGGAATATGCATGATCAGTCATCGTCCGGATCCGAGGGAGGGTCGCTTCCGACGTCCAGGTCCGAATCCCCCTCGATCCCGCCCTCGGCCCCGCCGGTCCAGCCCACCTCGGCCTTCCACGCCCGCACGCTCGCCGTGTCCCAGTCCAGATCATCAGAGAGGCACTCCTCGTAATGATGGTGCGGATACGTGGCGAACCGAATGCCGGCGCGGCGGAGCCGCCTACGCGTCCGCGCCTCCCGGCGGACGAAGGCGCACCGGGCCTTGCGCAGGGTTTCGAGGGAAGGCATCCGGGAGGCCGCGAGCGCGAGCTGCGGGTGGCGGAGCGTGGAGGTGCTCACATCCAGATGCCGCAGGCGGCGGAGCGAGGATACGGCGGCGAGGCAGGCGGTGCCGATGTTCTCGTGTGCTATGGTCACGGATTCCAGCCCCGGGAGGCGGGCGAGGATCGCGCGGATGAACGCGGTGCCGCCGAAGACAGTGAGCACCAGTCGACGCACGGTCCGCGGAACCGAACGGGACAGCGCGTCGAGCGTGCCGTCGTCCGCGCTCAACTCGGCGAGGATCAGGGAGTCGAGCTCGGGAAGCTCCCGTACGGCATCGCCGAGCGCGCCGTCTGCGACGTCCCAATACGTTAGCTCCAGTTCGCGGAGACTGGTCCCCGACGAGATCATCGATGCCAGACGAGCGTCGAACTCCGCGGGCTCGCCGGACCTCCACGAACCCTTCACCGGGAGCCGCTCCAGGGACGGCACCAGCGGAGCCAGGAACGGGATGCATTCCGCGCCCTCGGCGAGATTATCGTCGAGGGCGATGTCCAACGATCGCAGCTTGTGCAAGCGCGAAATGGCGGCCAGCGCTTCCCTATCGACCCCGACCACCACCGCAAGGTCAAGGAGCTGTGCAGGAGCGGCGCGTAGTAGCGATGCAGAAGAGGATCCAAAACCTTCTGCCTGCCACACCTCGGGTTCCATCAGGCAGAATTGCTCAAGGTGATCGAGGCCACGCATGGCCCGCTCGACGCCGTGCGTGGAAGTGCCCGCCCAGAAGGCGCCAAAGCGCAAGGCCAGTCGACGGACGGGCAGAGTTCGCGCTGCTTCCATGATGCGGATGCAAGTCGCGAACTCGTTCCCTTCCTCGAGGGGCAGAAGGAGCGTGTCCAGGCGCCCGAACCTGGGCACCACCGACGCGACGGCAGCACCCGTAGCTCGCGGGCTCGGTTCCTCCCTTAAGATATCCTTCAGGTCGAAGAGGACCACACACGTCACCATGCTGCAATACAGGTCCCCGTGCGGTGAGGCGAGAGAGGCAAACACGGCAGCGCAGCGCGCGCCGTCGTCAAGCTCGCGCGGTCCGAGATGCCGGTAGACCCGCGACGCCGCGGCCGCCAGGAAATCCGAGCTGACACCGGCGAGAGGAGCCACCACTTTGCGAGTTTTGGCACATGAGCATTCGCGCCGGAGGGGCTCCAGACCGTATCCCTTGCCCGCGAAGAGGCACGGCGGGGCGACGAAATGCACGATGCGGTCGACGACTTCCGGGGGCAGCCTGCGCCGCTCGGCAATCTCGGAACGCGGAACAGCATTGTGCACCGGCTGAAGGTCGGCCATGGCTCTGTCTCCGTGAACCGCGACTCGTCTCCTTCAATCGCGCGTCGCTTTGTTTACTCCGATCGCCGCGCGTTCCCCGATGCCCGACACGTCGCATCCCGCGCCGCTGACGCGCCTCGCGTTCGGCTCGTGTTCCAACGCCCGCAAGGGGCGGCAGTCGGACGTGTGGGATGCCGTCGCCGCGCGGCAGCCCGAGCTGTGGGTGTGGACGGGCGACGCGGTCTACGCGAAGGGCGGCACGGGGAGCTCGGAGAAGGCCCTCGATCGCGTGAAGGATGCCTACGGACAGATGCTGGGCGCGACGCTGGGACGTTGGGCGGCCAACACCACGGGCGACTCGGCCTACGCGTCGTTCGCCCGCTCGCTGCCCCTTCCCGTCGTCGGCACGTGGGACGACCACGACCTCGGGAGGAACGACGGGGGCAGGCACGTCCCGCGTCTGCCCGAGCGGCAGGCCGCCTTCCTCGACTTTCTCGGCGTGCCCGCCGGATCGACCCTGCGCGCGCGCCACGGCGTGTTCGCGCACCACGTCTACGGCCCGCCTGACCGCCGCGTCAGCCTCATCCTGGTTGACACCCGCACCTCCCGCGACGACCACGTCGTCCCCTCGGTCGCCTGGTACATGGACACCACCCCGCTCTCGACCTTCTGGGCCCTGCTGGCCGCCTGCATCCGCTTCGCGTCGGCATACTCGGGTCTCACCGCCCTCGGCGACCGGCGCGGACGGCAGATGCTCGGGGAGGAGCAGTGGACCTGGCTCGCCCGCGCGCTCGCGGAGCCGGCCAACGCCACCCTCCTCGTCTCGTCGGTGCAGGTCGTCGCGACCACCCCAACCACCGAATCGTGGGGCCACTTCCCCCGCGAGCGCACGCGGCTCCTCCGCCTCCTCCGCGAGGCCGACCCCGCGGGACTGGTCATCGTCTCGGGGGACGTCCACGTCGCCGAGGTGCTCGGGCTGCCGGGTCTCCCGGACCTCGAGGTCACCTCCTCGGGGCTGACGCACAGCTGCGCCGACTCGCTCAAGGTGCAGGCGCTGTGCGACTTGGTGTGGTCGTTCGGGGGGGAGCACAGGCGGGGGGTGTTTGTGGGGAGGAACTGGGCCGACGTGTCGGTGGACTGGGAGGGGGAGAAGGTAACGGTGGAGGTGCGGTCGCTGGAGGAGGGGAGCAGGGGGGAGGTGGTGCTCAGCGTCGAGAGGGGAATGGGGGTGCGGGCGACGGAGCTGATCCCGGCGGATGTGGACGGGGTTCAGGGGGTGGTTCCGGGGCCGGCGTGGATCGCGGCGTTCTACCTCGCGGTGCTCGCGGTGCTGATTGCCCTCGTCGCGGTGACGCGGTGGCACTTCGGTTCGAGGCGGCGGTCCGCAAAGCGGAAGGCAGAATAGAGGATTCCCGCAGCAGGGCTGACAACGATCGATCGATGTGTCCGCCGGGAGGCGTGAGGAAGGGTCTTCCGCGTTCGACAGATTCCCGATTCTTGGCTGCCAAGCAAGGCCAAGGTATACCTAACCTAACCTAAGTGCGACATCTACCCCGCTTCAATAGAGTTAGGGCACTGTCTGCCGGGGTCCGCTGGGGCCGGGGTTTAAGCTCCGCCGGGGCCGAATAGTCAATGCACGGGCTCGCTGACTGGCCTACCGCTTTGGAGAGTCATTTCGGGCCCGGGCGGCGATATGATCGAACACGCAGGCGACCCGGATGGCTCGAGGGCGCCTTGCGTGACGAGACGCTCCGCCCACCCAAGCGCCGCATCACCGCCCCAACTCCCTGCTGCCGCGCGAAATGAGCCACCCCGCCACATCCACCTTCGACTCCCAAGCCGCCCTTGCTGCCGCCGACCTTGCCGGCTCCGCGCTGCATCTGCCCGAGTCGTGTGATGGTGCGCCCGCGGCCGAGAATGGCCCGTTGCCGCGGGATTCGGCAACGTGTGCGGGGAGTTCGGACCGCCTCGTCGTGGACCTAGTACCTTGTTGGGTGTAGAAACGGCGTTTCTACGTGTACCCACAAGTCGCCACACGGGTGGCGACTCCCAGGAACGGCGTTTCTTGGCGTCACCTCCGTCCCGCCCAACTCCGGAACGCAGCCTTGCACACAATTCCGCGTAGAAACGGAGCTGCCGGGAAATGACGACACCGCCAGCTCCAGCGCTATCCACCAGTAGGCTGATAGCCCGGGAGGAGGTGTAGCGCGTGGACGCCGGCGAGGAAGGCGGCCGCGGCTCGGGTCCCAACTAGTAGAGGTCCGCCCCTTCCCCTCAGCGCGGTCCGCGGTCCCCACGGCGCCTTCCATACTATAGCGCGCTGCCGCTGCTGGCGCAACGAAGGCACCCGAGGTGTCTCCGGGTGTGGGGTGAGGTCGAGTTGCGCGGGGGGCGGACGGACGCGGGACGACCTTGCGGCGCCGTCGCCCACACCCCGAGTTCCACTCTGCCGGCTCCGCGGCCCCCATGGGCTCGACGCAGTGTGGTGCCCTACCGGCTGGCGGCGGCGCGGGGTCCGCGGACGGTTGGGGAACCGGCGCCGGCGCCGCGACCAAGTTGGACACGGACACGGCTGCCACCCCCTTCCCCACCGGTGCCCCGCCCTGCGACGCGACCCGTTGCCTTGCGCGACCGAAGCGCGTGTCCTCTGCCGTTTGCCGGAACGGGGACGCGGTTTTGCGCGCGGGCCAAGTCCGTGGACCCGGACCTTCGCCGCGTCCGCGCTCGGAGGGTACCGCTCTAGGGCTCCCGCGCACGTGCCTGTGCATTCGCCGGTATCATGCCTACACGCTCTGGCGATGGGGGACGCTGACTACGAGGTTGGTGTTGGGGGAGGGGCCCCCGCTGTGGTCGTCCTTGGCCTAGTACCCTGTTGGGCGCAGAATCGGCGATTCTGGCAGTCGCCACCAGTCACCAAACGGACGGTGACGGCCAGGATCGCCGATTCTGGGCGTCACCTCCGCCAAACCGAACTCCGGATCGCAGCCCTGCCCGCTATTCCCCTCGGATTCGCCAGCTCCGAGCACCGCTGACACCGCCTATACCCTGGACCGGGTTGCGAACGGCGTTCGGAAGCCTTGCCATCACTTGCCAAACGGAGGGCAAGTTTTCCGAACGCCGTTCGGAAGACTTGCGATCCCGGACCCGCCACTCCGGACGACCACTGTGCCCCCCCGGCGATTGCGGACGCCGGTTCCCGGGTACCATTGGCTTGAGCAGGTCCGGCGCCGTCTTCTGCCGGGTGGAGAGCCGGGAGGAAGGCGAAGAGCCCCGACGCCGGCGAGGAAGGCAGCAGGAGGAGGACGTCCAGTTGGCGGAGCTTCGTCGGTTCCCCCTCCGCCGGCCGCTCGATCCCAGGGTAGAATAGAGCCTATCCCGCCGTTTTGCATGCGGGGGAAGGACGCCTGACGAGGTCCTGGGGTGGGGTGAGCCGGCCTCGGGGGAACGGCGCCCTCGTCTTGGGACCCTCTCGTGGCGTCGCCGCCCCCTCCCCTCCCCGGCCTCTCCCCGCCTCGGCACCCCCACCAGCTCGCCGCAGTATGCCCTTCTCCAAACGTGCGGCGTCGCGCGGTCCCTCGGCCACCTGGGCACCGGTGCCGACCCCGATAAGCAAGCGGACACGGCCACGTCCGTGGCACCCTCCCTCGCCGTCCTGCCCCCTCCCGACGCGCCCCCCGCGCTTTTTCGATTATGGCGCATGGGTTCCGGCGTTGGCCCGCGCCCTGGCGGGGTTTTGCGCGTCGGAGTTCTCCTCGGGCCGGCACCTTCGTCGCCACGGGGCTCGGCCACTTATGTCCCCAGCCAAGCGGCTGGACTACCAACGGCTCTGTTGTACCTATGCAATCGAGCAATGGACGTGGGAGGAGCCCCGGCGGGGTTGGTGCATGACCGGCAGACTCGCTGCCCACCAGGTCGGGGGAAGACAACGTGTCGCCTGAACCTCGCCGGCCACCCGCAACCGCACGGCAGATGATTGCAACAGATACGCAATGGTGATCGCGCTCGTTCCTGGGCAGTTTGACGCCGTCCAGGTTCACCAGGGTCCGCGCGCCCCCACGGCTTCCTTGGGCCAGTGACTGACGATGGGCCAAGATCGACAGGCCCGAGTCCCGCCCGCCGCAGCTCATTCGTTTGCCGTTGTTGATCAAGGAAAGGGCGATGTCCGGGAGCGTGGGGCCTGGAAGGTCCAACCACCTCGCGCTCCCCGGCCGGATGACCTCCCACGCCCAAGGCCGGCGCCGTCGTCCGAAGTTGACAGCGACGGATCCCACCGCTCTTCCTTCATTCGATTGCCAATGTTCGTCCGGGATCCGGCCGAGCTTGGCCCATAGTCGGTCGCCGAGCTCCCTCTCGCCCCGCTTGCGCGGACGATCGGCAAGCAAGGCGTGGGGAACCCGCGAAAGTCCTTCCTGTCCCGCCCCTCGAAGTCATGGGGTTGAAGAGGCACATGAGGCATCCCGGCCCGCGCGATAGAACTCCCCCCCGCGACTCTGCGGGGCATCGGGCGCTAGGGCCCGCGTCCCGGGGATGGAACTTTAGGTTAGGTTAGGTTAGGTTAGGTTAGGTTAGGTTAGGTTAGGTTAGGTTAGGTTAGGTTAGGTTAGGTTAGGTTAGGTTAGGTTAGGTTAGTTAGGTTAGGTTAGTAGGTTAGGTAGGTTAGGTTAGGTTAG